>JARYHS010008074.1:286166543-286236082 GCA_031002005.1 Vandiemenella viatica
CATTGACAAAGCCCCGACTTCCGTCGCCAGGTAACCCTTAAACTAAGATTGAAATGATTACACATTTCAGACAATATGAAATGACATGAAATACAAAAATTTGGCTGGCAGCCACTCGACTACTCTTATGTTAATAACAACAATTTTTTTTTTTTTAACATTATTGCACGAACCTTGAAGTCACATACAAATGGAGAAAGAAATACAATGGAACATTAAATAACAAAAAAAACAAAGAAGAAGACAATCAAATACCACTCCTTGAACAAAGGTTGATATTGATCTTCATAGTCTTTTTTTTTTTTTTTTTTTTTTCACAGTCCCCCAAAACCGAAATGCACACCTTGCCACAGGGCTACAACGGTTAACATTTCACTTACGAAACACAACATGACATGAGTTATTGTTATTATTTTCTTCCAATTGGTCCTATTACTTTGCCTATGTCGAATCGTAAGTTAAAACAAAATACCTCCTTTAGGACTCTAATGGCCTCAGAAAAGTGAGAAACGTGGAGGATTTGTCTGCATATAAATGCACTTTCAATCAGTGCCTGACCCCGCACTCCCATTCAATTTTACACTTTTATAAGATTTTCGAGAAACCACCTTGAAAACTCCTCTTATTCCATTATTCGGGTACTCTTCTACAACATCCTCTTCTTTCACACCTACTGGCGTTCCCCTCGAATTCCCGGTGTGGTTCTCACACACACTAGTCATTCCCACCAAGGCTGCCCAGCATTCCTTCCTATGTCGCACAGTTCTTGCGTCTCCCCATGATATCACTCTTATCTTTTTATGCTCTGGCACTTCACTCCAATCGAGGTATTTGCATGAGACCGCACACATCATGAAAAAGTCTTTCTGCGTCCCCTTAGCGGCCACATAAGTTTCTTCCCTTAACAATTCTCTATGTACGGCTATCTGCCTATCCACCGACCAATAATGTTGTCGAAACTCCCTCTTGAATTCATTAAATGTGTTACAATTACCAGCAAACCAGTCGGCCCATCGCCTCGCTCCTCCGGCCAAGTACCAACGAACCATCTCGATCCGCTGTTTTTCAGAAGCAACGGAGAAAGGTGCAAAGTCCTCAAAGTCCCGAATGAATTCAATGGGGTGCATATGCCCATCACCATCAAATTGTTCCCATTCAATTTTCTCTTCGACCCACCCTGATGTTGAAGTCGAATGATGGCCCCTGACATTGGATACATCCTCCCTTTCTACTGCCGGAACTTTCACTCTTGTAACATCTTCTATCAACGCTGCTGTGGATAATTGGAACTTACCCACATCTTGTGAAATCAACTCGAAATTTGTCATCAAACTGCTTATCTTTTCTTCACCTTCTTTGATGTGTTTTCCCAAAAGGACACAGTGATCTTCTACCGCCTCCAGTCGCCTCCCGTGACTCACATTGACTTCTTCCACGACAACTAACTGTTTACTGAGTACTTCGTTATCCTGTCGTAACAGTATTGTCTCCCTACTCACACTATGCTCTAAGCTAGTTAGCCGTTCCGCTAGCCGTTCAGCTTGTTCCTTACAATCAACCTTATGTTGCCTTAATTCTAATTGGAAATTCCCTAATTGTCGAACATTGTCTTCTACCAACATATTTAAATTCCCCACTGTACTCTCAAGTGATTGCAATCGACCCCCAAGCTCAGCCTTCAAATTACTTTCTACTGATTTCAAATTTGATTTCAAATTACTTTCTACTGATTTCAAATTACTTTCTACTGATTTCAAATCAGCCCTCAAGTTGTAATTCATTGACTGCATACTATTTTGAAAAGATTGCAACTGTACCAAGATAGCACGAACTGACCCATCTGTGAACTCAGGACCTGAGTCGTTCAAGGACTCATTTCCTATTGCTGCCATCCCCTCCACCATTTCACTCATTTCTGTAGCCATGTTGTCAAAACTTTCAATGCAATCGCTCAACATTTCGATTGCAAAGAAAAAATATCCACCGAACCAGCAAGCAAACAAAAAAATTAAAATGGAAACATAAATTCTGCTCCAACACCAATCACAGTTATTGTTAAACAAGGTGTACGCTATTGCATGCAATGAAATGCAAACAAGGTAACAAATATTAATTAATAAAATTCCCCAGGAAAGTTGAAACTATATTTTTTTTTTCAATATTAACTCAAACTGACTTTTACTCGGGAAGAAAATAATTTAATTTTTTTTTTTTTTTCAATGCAAATGATCATATGAAAATTCTCTCATGTCAGCTTGTGTTTCTTACAAAGATAAAAAAATTGGCACTTTCCTTTTGAAGAGAAGAACTGCTAGCTTCTAGGACTGCGCCCCGCTCTGCAATGCCGCCCCTTACAGTCTCCCGTAAATGAAGTTGGTTCTCTGCGTCGGTCGTATCGCTCCAGCTGCTGGTGTTACCTATGCGCCGGTCTCGATAATACTGAGCGGATCGGCTCTCCTCGGGAATCGTCGGCTCAATTCGGTTGTCGCGTTCCGGTGGTAATTGCTGCTCGCTTGTTAATTATTGTTACTTTATGTAATTCACTTTTCCTACCTTTTGTTTCAGTGTTTGTCCGTGGTTAATTATGCTTTTAATTAATCCCACTCCAAAACACACTGTCCTGTCGCGGTATTGCCATGTAGCTATTTTAAAATTTATTATCTTCTTCTTGTATCATGTATTCTTGAATCTCGACGAAGAAATTAACTACCAGACATTTGGTAGATCCGAAGATTGCAGGTTTATTTATTTTATAAGGTAGGAAAATTGTTTATAATTACAATACATTTAATAAAGATTAACACTTAAGAAATCACGTCTAAAGCGGATCAATATTTTAACTACAATCAACACGCCATGCATCATCAGCGATAATCCTACTATATCTGTACTTCAGAGAGCTTACATAACCAACGTATCCATAGATGTAAATTCTATTACCTTAAATAAAATTACTATAAAGGCATTATGCCTGTTCTGTTACAAACGGTAACACTGTAATACAGGTGGCACATAGGGTTGGACTTCGCAACGCATGCCATATAAGTAAACGTATTGCGGTAATACTTGGGACTGGAAGGTTAACACACATACAGGTAGGGGGCGGTACTGAGTGCCGCTATCCGATGGGACTTTTTTTTGTGAATCTTCTGACTTTCAGTACGGGGAAGGGAGAAACTATTTCACTAATTATTTCGTCTGTGGACAGTGAGGTGTCAATGTTTCGAATCACTCCCTGCTTCCTCGTCATGTAGTACGGGATGTACGCCTCTAAGTTGCTGTCTTTAAGTGATTTTAGTTCCACCAAGGAGTTTGCGGAGGCACTAGATTTAGCCTCAATTCTAGTTCTGTTGCGCCCTGCTGAAGTTATGTTACTGATTTCTGATCTTAGGTGGTTGTTCTGGCAGAAAAGTATTTTTCCAACAGACATAGGATGGAGTCTGCCTATGTTGCTGTTAGTGCTTTCGACCATCACATAGTAAGGGCCATTGTCAGTATGTGAATATCTATTGTCTTGGCTACTTTGATTTGAGGGGTAGTCAGATTTGTCGCAGTTACTGGATGAATCCAGGTATGGCTGCGATGTTGACATAAGGGTTAAGTTTGTCACGTTCCGGGATATCTTTTCATTAACTAATGAATCATTTACATTGATAGGTTGAGGGACTTTTGCAGTAAGTTCTAGGTTATATTGACACTGGTCTTTTTGCTTTGCGCGTTTACTCACTGGTGATGACTGGTTAATCTTCTGAGGTGAGCGTGATCTTGGGCGGGATCGCGATGCCACTTTTTGAGTCTGGCGAGGCTGCTGTTGCTCTGTTAGATCTCCGACCTGGTCGTACTGCATCTCTTCCGCTGCCATATGTGGTAGTCGTTTGGCGTATGACAGTTCTTATACAGGCTGAATCTGGTTGCCAAGATTTTTGCCGCTGTCTTGAAATGTCTGAGGATCTTCGATGTCGAAGAGAGGATCGAAAGTTGGGTTTTGCATCGTATAGTACGTGTGTAATGCTGCGCCCACTGCCTGGCTGGTCGACGGAATCGTTCCAGAGGCCTCAGCCATAGCGTTCCGAGACTACGTCTCTGGAGCACTACGGTGTTGGCTACCGTGTATTAACGTCTTGCTTCGCGTTAGTTGATCACTATTGTTTTAACACTTAAAATAGACAGTCAATAAATACACTAACACACACTGTACCGATTAGTGAAATCCAATCGCTTGGTAAACACCACTCGACACTGCTCGTGCGTAAACACGGAAGTGAACCGAACTGTGCGATGGCTCAGAGTGTGAATGAGGTTCTTCTCAGGGGCGTAGCTACTATGGTGCTAGGCGGTGCAGTGCACCGAGGCCCCTACGCTCAGGGGGCCCCCAAGCATACCTCTGGGGGCCCCAAGCGCAGGTCAGAGGACCCACTGGCGATCTTTTTTTTTTTTCTTTTAGCTTTAGGTCTACCGTTGTAGGGCCCTTGAGAGACAGGGATCCCCCTCACTAAGATGCCCTCATTGATCAGGGGGCCCCCAAGCACAACTCAGAGGCCTCCAGCCTCAACTCAGGGGGCCCCTACCAGCAACACAAAGCAAAGAAAGGTCGTCCATCTGGCCTGAGGGTCCAAAATAATTTTTTTGCACCGGGGCCCTTGTTGACCTAGCTACACCACTGGTTCTTCTGGGATATTATCCAGTTCGTATTAGGGAAATGGACATTTCAGAGCAGCAAGAAGAGAATAGGGAGATGTGCGAAACAATTATAGAGCCCTTCAGACTCAATCTGTAGAGGCGGGAAGGAAAGATTGTAAGTGGAAAGGATGGTTGGGAATTAGCGACAGGCCTTTACGAATAGACGCGTGGAAATAACAATAAGAAGAAAAAGGTTTTGTTGTTAAGTAGTGGATGTAGGATAGTGCAGGCCCACTTCTTCAGTATTAATTAGGCATGGGCTACCACGACGCAAGCTTTTTCGAACCTAGTGCAAATTTAGGGCAAGTAGTAGATGGTAAAGGTTCGCTTTATATGGATTTCACAAAAAGGATAAATTAGTGATAGCGGGGGTGGGGTTTGAGGGAAATACTGTTGAAGAAACATGAGAGTGTGACATGATGAAGATGGTGAAGGAAGCGCAACAAACCAGGGCGGAACTCGGGCATGTCTTGAGACTGATCAGCCACAGTTGCACCATACTGTAAGGAGAGAAAACGTGTTCTGCTTTGGGAGTTGTGACTGCAGATACTATTGTTAGTAGCGGTTCCACTAGCCATGGCGTAACATATATAGAAGCGTGAAAGCGGTACGTTCTAAGTTGTTTAAGAAAAACTGTGAGGGATCCAAGTTGTGAGTCAGGACAGCGCCATAGACCTCCGGTAAGGGGAAAAAGTCAGGCATCTAAAGGGATAATGAATAAAGATGAAAATTAATAAATAGTCTACTAAAGAAACAATTGAAGCTGTTGAAACAATTAAAGAGGAGTCAAAACAAGAAAGGTGAAGAGTAATGCAAAATATATCACAAAGGTAATTATAAAACTAATACTGTTGAACTGTAAGATTGTACTTAATGAACAAAGAAATGGAGATTGGTAACTTAATAGCGATACACAAACCACAGATAGTGACAGGGGTGGCGTCTTGTTTGAAGGAAGAAGTATTAGAGAATGAGTTTTTCCCATACGGTTATAGCATGGATATGTTCCAAATAAAGCCTGCTAATAACTTCGACATAATTAGCTTTTCATTTTTAAGACTTGTTGACATGCAGTTAACGCAAGTTTTTCTGATAAATCGTGGCTCAATTTCTTGCTCACAGAAGATAAACGAACGTAGGCCTATTTCTTAAATATCAGTATATAATAGTTTATCGAAAAGTATTAACTGGCACGAGGAAATCAAACAATTATTTCTGTACAAGCTGCATTCGCCTTCACTAATTAAACAATTTTAACAAGTTATGGGCATGATTTCCGTGAATTAAAAAATACTGTGAGGAAATATCTGTCGGATTATAGAAGACTTTAGGAATTTCATCACTGATACAACTTAAAGTTGCTCGTATATTGTATCTAGCATATGGTAGTTGCATAAATTTTACCAGCGAATATGGATGGACTTGCTCTTGAAAAACAAACTAGTAATAAGTAGGAAGGCTGAGAAGTTGGAATTTTTTCCCAACATATCTTGAAACAAGCTTCTTTTTTTGTTACGAATGGTATGTATTTATCTCCACTAGGCCTGCGCGTGACATTCGACATCCGACAGCCGACTGGATCCCGGGTGGTCAGCGTGTCTGCACTGTGCAGAGTGTGTGACGTGCCGCAGTACGAGGAACTACATGATGAAGAGTGGTACTCGGTTGCCATCAACTCCTACTTGGCGACGGGAATGGGTGGCTACTACATGTTCGACGACGAGGCCTGCGATAGGACCATCGGTCAGTAGTGTCAACTAAACACCACTAAAATTTTGGTAAATCTTCGAAATATAATGTAGAGCAAGGAGTTTTAAAATTGAGAAATGTTACCTCCGTGCTCAGTTCACTGGGTCTGTCACTCACTGGGCTCACTGGGTAGAATGACTGTTATTAAAATTCCGATAAAGCTTCTGAATTTTCGTCGAAGTTGAAAGTCGGGAGTCGTTCCTCAAACGCATTTAGCAAACTTTCACATGACAACCAAATCGAAAACTCTTCTGCTTTGAGACGGGAATTTGACTTGACTACACTCATTTCATTCTCATGCAAGGGATTTGGAAGGAAATAACGTGCTCTGCGAACGCCGTTACCACCGCCACTGCTTCCAGAATATTAGTAGACCATCTATACACTATTATTATTATTACTTTTCTTAGTTTTAACTGACGCCTTGCATACTGAAGTGAAAGGACGCAAAGCTTGCAAGTCTAAAAAACATCATCTTTCTCTTCTTAAAATGTGATCAATCAAACTTTTATAGTTGATACATAATATGGCTTTTCTGTTGATCATAGGTTTGCAACATTTTTCAGACCATCACCCCCTTTTCGGAGAAAAAATACTCACTGCCCCCCTTTAAGGACAAAAAATTAATCACCAGCTCCTTTTTTTTAAAAAAAAAAAAAAAAAAAAAAAAATTACATTTACTTTCCTTCTTGTAACAAATAACGCAACCAATAGTGTTCCAACGATTTTGATTTATAGCCCACATTTATAACAGTAATTCGATGGCGGCCATCTTAAGTGAAGTGTGTAATATCATATACAGAAAAACAAGGTCAGATGTCTAAAATTATTTTACTAAATGATAATAACAATATTGGCGTGTTGTTTACAGTTTGATTAACAAATATCTATTTATTTTATTTATTTCGTATCAGAAAAACACATATTTTCACAATAACAAGCATTAAATTGTGCTTCATCAAAACTTGTCCACTTCAAGGGTTCAGATACTAATGTTTCTGCTATGAAAGGATCAGCCATCAGGTCATTTCAATTCATTCTCTGGCGTTGCCCAGGATATGCCAGATTTCTGTTCTTAGCTTGACTGCTTAACATTGCAATCTACAGGGAGGCTACTTTCATGTACCCCACATACATATTTTGAAAAAAAATATTATTAGAGGACAGAGCTTGATGTCATTAAACTAATTTTTCAATGTTTTGTGCCTTAATTGTCATTAACAATCCTAAATCGCCGCGTTCCACTATTTACAGTTTCTTTTCATAGCTAATATATTTCTGACTATGCTAAATCTTATTTTGGCTACATATGATCATGGAAATGCAACAAAAAATTTCTTTGTTGCAACCCTAAAAGCAAGATGTATAACTGGAAGGCAGCGGTTGGTACTCAACGCCCTCTAAATTTTACTTTAGTCATAGAAGCCACCCTGTAACAATTTAATATTCACCGGTGGGAGGTGCCGACCCTGTTGGGAACCACTGATTTAGATGCAAGGTTTCTAAAATTGTATCACTTACTACAATACTATGAGCAATGATTCATTTGAAACTAAATTCTCAGTCCTCAAAAGCAGGCTATGTGAGGATCGTCAATATACTTATCTGTTACAGCACTCTTCATTTGCATCATTTCTAGACCTAACAGAATTAAATTAGAACATATCAATGGAGTATTCAAAAAATACATGTACATGTACATGTTGACTAGTTTGGTGGGTGAAAGGTAACGCTCTGGCATCGCATTCGTAAAGACGCGGCCATGCAGATTTTGGTTTTCCGTGGTTTCCCAAAATCAAGCAAATAACAGGATGGTTCCTATAAAAGGCCATGGTAGAATTTCCTCCCCTTCTTGGTCTTCTTTCCTTTCCAGCCCCTAATGACCTCAATGCCAACAGGGCCAAAGCAAAGAAAAAATAAAACTAACTTCTTAAATGTTGCTTGCTCATTTTATTGAATCGTAAAGTATCTCTTTGTCCTGTGTTTCTATTGGAAGAAACCACTTTTGAGCAAACAGATCCTGGCTTCATGGAATCAATCAGTTTAGATGTGATAAGACCATTCCATGACACATGAATAAATGATCGAAACTGTAATACTTACGACAAAACATGGAATTTGTGAGTGTGGCCTATATTGTGATAAACAACGCGAAATAAACACTGATAAATATAATATTCCATCAAAGCTAACATCTCTTTCCAATTCATTATGACTTCTGGTTTGTATATACTGTAGATATATGTTACAATATTCAAATAATTCTTATTTAATTCTTTATTTATTTTAATCATGAAAAATTCTAGCAAGCATCAAGCTGGTATCAACATCTTGCCTTATATTTTTTGTCTTTTATGTGGCTTGCTTTAGCTCACACATTCAGTTTTTGTTAATTATATAAGGTCTTGCCAATTTACCAATAAGATACTAATAACTTATGCTTCAACGATACATCGATATAAACTAGTGTGTCAACTCTCAGTCTGTGTCAGAGACAATATATGGTCTGTGTTTATTGTTTGTGCAGGACGCATCGACATAGATGTACTGCGTGACTACATGGTGAAAATGAGTCCCGTGACAACAGGATTGGATGGGCGCATCAAAATCATCACAGCGAACTCCACAATCTCCACTAACACAGACAATTCCAAATAATACAAGTGTAGTTCATTAACAATATTAAATTTACTTCTAAAGAACTGTACACAATTTGTTCAAAAATAACATGCAATCTGCAATTTTTTTTATTTTGTTTTTAACATTTTTACTGTATTTATATTTAGAAACTGTTTTCTCAGGATGTATTATTTTCAGCAATAAGGCTTTAATGAAACTCTTAGCTCACTGTTACAACAAAAACTTTAGCAACTTTGGTGACAACTCATGAAAATTATTCTGTGTGTTTTTAATCCCATTACTCTTTCCCTCGTGGGCTAAAAGCCTAATGTTAATAACAAATATATATTACACAAAGTTACTTCTGAATAACATTAAACATATTCATATATGTTTTAATCCAAACTACCTTAAATTTGGTAGCATTCATCTCATAGCATAATTACTTTTCCGCCATTTTGAATTGTGGAACATATTTCTAAAACACGAATATTTGTACAAAAAATTTTACGTGTGTAATGACAGTCACCTAAATTTTTTTTAGCATCACAGTTACAAATGTAATACTGATATATTTAAACTGAAATAGTAGGTAGGAAATATTTTGATATTTATGTGTATCTTATTTGTACAGCATCCCAAAAACAAGTATAATCTTAATGTGGACAACACAATTACTAGATGATTTTCCATCTTGAAATCAAATCTCTTTTTGGAGTACAGATAGGGTATGCAGATTGGTTCACCTAAAAAGTAACAACATGTACTATACATTGGACAGAGCTATGATCACAAATCTGATCAATCACCCAACCCCCCCCCCCCCCTTACCCAATTCCCACAACCTTAGTTCCCCAAATTACACAAACATTGTAAACCCAATTCTTCTCTTGATTTGTCCTCATTAATTATAATATCATTATACCCTAGTCTCTTTTAAACTAGGAACTGATCTCCCTATATTTTTGTTTCATTTTCTGTTGTCCTGAAAATTATACAGGTTAATAGCTTGAAGCATGTGTCAAAAAATTTATAGTATCTGTCAAATTATAGAATATTCAAGTGTGTTAAGATGATATCATGCATATTGTAGGAAAAAAGTCTCGGGTTTTGAAGCTGCATCTAAGTTGAATCGTCTGATGATGTTTTGGAATCTTGCACCACTTCCATTATCAAGCCTTGTTTAACATCACTGAAGTGTGGCGTATGGTAGTCTATTATGTAGGGCCACATAAAAAAGAAGCTGCAAATGAGAAACATATATTCAGAAATGAGTATCGCCTGATGATGACAAATTTATCAATTTAGAGCGGAATTCAATCAGTTCCTACAGCCATGTCTTAATTTAAAACTTCCACAACCATTTTAACATCTGTTTTGTTTTGTGGCTTACAAATGATTTCTTGTCTGTAAATCTTTAGTTCATAGATCTTTTTATTTCACTGAACTCATTTTACCACCAACTACTCTGCATACATCTATTTGTTTCTATCCTTGTTCACACAAAAGCTGCAGACAGTTTTCTTTGGGTTGTTTGTATTCCTATAACCATGAATTACCTGGGATATACTTCTGAGGTGACTATAATAATAATAATAAATTCATGTTCAAAGTTGAGATGTGAGCATTAAATGGTCATTATTTAACACATGTATCATGTGATAAATAGGCACGAAATATGGTTAGTAACAAAAGGGAAGAGAGATTTGCAAATAACTCAATAAGGGAATGGGAGGACACGTCTGATATAGCAGATCACTTGGAGCCCAAACTTGTAGGATATATTCCTGATAAATAATGGTTTGGTGGCTCAACAGTTAACACGTCTGATTGGAGATCAAAAGATTCCTTGTTCAAATCCCAGTACTGGCTGAAAACTTCAAAGCCATTAAGTTCATGTCTGGCACAGCTTGCTGTGTAATACGAAGTATGCTGGAACATTTTAATGTTTTGAATTCAACATTGAACCTAGAAAGATTATTAGGTTAGGTTAAGGTGGCTATGACAGGAGGTTCATGCAACCAATAAATATTCTGTCCCTAGGTAAAGTCAACCAAACAAGCCTTTTATTTTCCTGTATTCCAAATAAAACTGATAACCTTGTGTTGTCTCAAGGAAGAAGTAAATTATCAAGAATTAGTTCTGAAGTATATTAGAGTTTACAGGGAACCAGTCACAAAAACTGAAGATGGTAATAGGCACAGTAAGAAAATAGCATAAATTTCAGAACAGAAAAGATTTTCAGAGGAAAATTTAGTTTATATGAGAGTGCAGTGGAGTCAGGACCAGTGTTAGGGAGGGTTAGCAGGGCTAAATGTATCCCAGGCCCATCGGCCGAGGTAGGGGTCTGATGACCAGCTGGAGGGGCCCAATAACCCAAGAATCTGCCCATTGCCATTGTCGCCTGAGAAGTGGCAGAGCTATAAAAAGGTCATGTCACTTCTAAGAATGCTTACCCAGGGCCCAAGATCCTAGTGCTGACCCTGAATGTAGTCAGGGTGGGAACAGTTCAAGGTGACAGTAAGAAAGAGTTTAAGAAGTGTTTAGTCTGTTTCAGAAAATAAAGTACCGTACCTATATATTATGATAGGGAGGCAGGGGCGTAACTACTATGGGGCTAGGCCGTGCAGTACACCGGAGCCCTCACGCTCAGGGGGCCCCCAAGCATACCTCAAGGGGCCTCTAAGTGCACCTCTAGGGGCCCTCAAGTGCAGTTTAGAGGGCCCACGAGCCTTCATGGCAAACTGGCGACTTTTTTTTTTCTTTTTTTTAGCTCTACCGTCGTCTAAGGGGCCCCTGGGAACACAGGAGCCCCTCACTAAGGGCCCTCGCTGCTCACGGGGGGCCCCTAAAGAACAATTCAAGGGCCCCCATCCTCAGTTCAGGGAGCCCCTACCAGCACATAAAGCAAAAAAAAAGGTTGACCGTCTGGCCTGAGGGCCCGAAATAAGTTTTTTGCAAAAAAAATGTTGATCTAGCTATGCCAATGTATGGAGGAAAGGGTACCAAAGAGTTTGGTGAACACAATATGGGTAATGGAAAACAAGAGAGCAAGGAAAATTTGAAACAAATAAATAAGGAATTAATAGCAACACTGAGGGAAGCTAAAGATAGGTTTATGAGAAGTGTTATGGGTGTAGAGAGACTACTGAATGATGCATCTAGAAATTTCTATTGGTATGTTAGGAAAATGATTCATGGAAACATATTACTGAGAGATTCAAAAAGGCAGAGATATTAAGAAACTAGTTTAATGAGACCTTTAGGGAACAAGTAAATCAGAGGGAGAGCTTCTACCATGGAACTAAGAAAGTTAAAAAGTGTAAACAGCTCAGAGGAGATAATATTAATAAAAATATATTAAAGTTAGTGGAATATGACATTGCAACTGTCCTCAACATAGTATTTAAATTGAGTCTAGTGATTTGCTAGCAATCAGAGGACTGGAAAAGGGCCATAGCAGTACTGGTTGATGAAGTAAGGGAGATGAGTTGATAATTATCATCCTATTAGTTTGAAATCAGTTTTAGGTAAATTAATGGAAAGAGTAATAAAATACCACTCAAAAGTGTCTGTGAGAAAATAAATTGTTTAGCAAATTGGTAATATGTCATCAAACAAGGATATTAATTTGAATATCACTTGGAGGGCTATATGTTGGATATTTCTGATGAAATGGACGAGAAAGGCCAAGCTGATGGTAGTGCACTAGATATTTCTAAGACATTTGAAAGAGTTTTAAATAAGTTGAAGACTATTGAAGTAATTCATTCAGTTTAGTAATTCTTAAAAGTATAAAACAAAGGACTATAATAGGAAATGCAGTCTCAAAAAAAAAATTAAAAAAAAAAAAATAAATAAAAAAAAAAATGGAAGAGTGCTGCAGGATAATGTTTTGAAACCATTGCTATTAATTATTCTAATTAATGATTATGTTAATGGTTTATAGTTAGAAGTTAGGTCCTCTGCAGGTCGCACAGTGGTACATAATAAGATCAAAATCAGTGAAGACTGAACAGCTTATCAGTGACCAGGACAGGTTATCTAACTGGGTAAGTCAACATGAATTGAAGAAATATGTCAACAAAACTAACATTATTAGGTACACACATAAAAAATTAAAAGTTGTTTAACCTTGTATAATGGGGAAAGATCTGCTCACTAAGTACTTGCAATGTACCGGTAAGTATCTTGGCTTAGAATTTAACAGTACACTCTGTTGGGTTTGGCATAATGAGCAAGTGGCAAGAAAAGGTTATAAAATACTTCATTTTATATTGAAGATCGCAATGAGGGAATATACCAAAGAAGTTAGAGAACTGGGTTATTAAACTTTGGTCAGATCAGTGCTTGAGTATGGTGATGTAGTGTGGCACCCACATTTTTGGTATAGTTTCAAATACAGGAGTTGGAGTGGGTGCAAAGGATTGCAGCTAGATTTGTTAGCAGAAATTTCTGAACTGAATCGTAACTGATAGGATAAAGCAGCTGGACTGGAATTCATTAGAAAATGAGGGTGGATTAAGAAATTGCTGGGAGTGTATAAGGCTTATATAATTTATGAGGATGGAGGCATACTGATAGAAGAATGTTTAGTAGTGAATAACTGGTTAGAGGTGATCATGACACAAGCTAACATCAATTTCAGGCATAAGGAAGTGGAACAATTTTCTTTTGTAGGTAAGGGAGTAGAGACTGGAACAAATCACCAAGGGAATGCTGACTAGTTTACTAATATCTCTGAAATAAATTTAGATTAAAATTAATAAGGGGTAATAGTAGGTGCAGAGGCATAGCTATCGGAGAGCTAGGCAGTGCAGTGCACAGGGGCCACGAGGTCGCCCATCCGGATCAAGGGCCCAAAATACTTTTTCGCACCGGGTCCGTTGTTAACCACTTAGTAGGTGGTCAGGGAAATCATAGTCAAAGAAATTTAGTATAAAAAAAGGTAATAAAACTAAGAAAGGGATGTGCAGAGATACTGCCACTGGAAATGAAAATAAATCTTCTCTTTACTCCATTTTTAAATAATAAGAATGTGCTTCGTTAGGCGCATTTTTGTGATATTGTCTAATATCCTAGTTTTAATATTTCCTTAACGACTTAAGTAATTTTTGTTTTGTTTTCATATGTTTCTTTATTTGTTTTAATGCAATATTATCATTTTTTATTTATTTATTCTGGTATAAGAGACTGACTCTGTTAGATGTTAAAAGTAGTAAATTTTAGAAAAATAGTCTTTCAGTTTAATGTTTCCCACTCTTTGACTCCTGAATTTCCTTCAGAATTGGTTCCTGATTCCATGTTTATTTAATACAAACATATCTTTCAATTCTCACACTTCCAATACATTTCATCACCCATGCTTTCCATACTCTTTTCATTTTCAGTATACACTTCATAACTTTTGCATAGTGGTTGAAGTCATTATTTATTTCAGGGTATGTTTTACAGTAAAAAAAATAGTTGTAGATACTGTTTTAAGAAATTAATAGTACTGTTGAGATTTTCCTGTATTACTTGGAAATTCCAGCAAGTGTATTCTTTCTTTATTTTTCTTATTGTATTCTATACAACTGTATTTTTGTTTAATAGTTCTGACAACAGAGTTACTTTTCATTTCTTTCTTATAGACCTGAGTTCCCTAGAGTAATTCCATTTTCCTTCATCTACAGTGTCATTCAAATTTCCAGTGTTAGCTACATTTTACTCATCCATTAAACAATGTTTGTCAAATAATTTTGCTGTATATTTTCACCAGTCATTATTGTTATCATGTGAAAATGGCATGTGTAGAGCAATCCTTACATTTAGGTATCACAAGAAAATTAAGGACTTTATGTCTCTACAGCTTCTGTTTTGATTTTCAATAATTAAAAGACCATAAAATAGTTCACAGAAAAATCCTATTTCCTTATTGATGTTGAACAATTAGCTCATTGTTAACTACTTATCTATCTGCACTTTCTTCAAGGAGTCAAATGATCTGAGCCCTAAAACAACAACAACAAATGATCTGAAATGTTAATTTACTGGAGACATCACGCAGTCAAGTAGAGATTACTGATACAGACTATTTTCTTCCCTCTTTAAATACTTGTCATTTTTTGCTTATACTTAACCCTTTCCTCCCTGACGGTACTTATAAGTACCACTGTATTTACCACCATATAATTCGACAATACCAGTGTCCACTGCATTGTTAAGCCTGTTGATATATTGTTGTATGATTAAGTCAGATATTTTTAAATTTCTGCGTGAAATTGCCGAAAAATTAATTTTCTAAGTTTTCAGCATACAGACCAAAGTAACAAGTGGTACATTACAATGAATACAATGTAAGATTTGGAAACAGAGGTATACACCCACCACATCCTGTGTTATATTTAGCTATGTATGTCAGCATTAAGACTAAGTTGTTCATGTTATTCCATTGCAAAAGATAGTAGGGAGTATATATTCTGTGCTGGCATTTCAAGTACACATAGGTTTGTAAACATATTTATGCATGATGTTCAAGGGCTTCAACCATAAATAATACTTAGAGCATATTTTTAAATAAAATACAATATAGCATACTGGCAGCAGTCACTTGACAATGGCGGCAGAGATTACGACCGCCAAAATGTCATATTTGATCGATGGACTAACTTGGCTAGTTAACCAAGAAAATTTTATTCAACATAGCACATTAATTTTCCACAGATCCCAACATAAGAGGCTGGCTCCAAGGAATGTTAAAAGTTTTCAATTTACAGATAAACAATTGCATAGTAAAATCTATATGCTTGTAAAGAGTTTTCCCAAAATGAGGTGCCATAACTGAGCAAATAAAAATGAAAATATATCAACTTCCTTGTTTCTGTGTACAATATTATATTGTAGAATTAATTTTCCTGAAGTAGTTGCTGAATATGGAGCTTCCAGTTCAACTTATTATCTACACTTATACCCAAGAATTTTTTGAAATGGCTTTTGCCAATTGCTTTCTGCTATATCATTAAAGTTGCCCTTTGCTTATTTTTTTTTTTTTTTTTTTTTTTTTTTTTTGTAAAAAGTTGAAGTAACTGTGTTTTCTGTATTAACTATTAATTAGTTTTCACTGATCCATCTATTAATTTACTTTAGAGCATAATTTGTTATATTTTCAAGGTTTTGTATTTGTAAGTGTTTCAGTAAAATTATAGTATCATCTGTAAAAAAACATCATATTTTCACTAATTTAATTTAATTTAATTGCAATGGAGCACAGGCTCCGGTGGCTATTTCCCTACACACCCATCTTCCCCTATCCTGCACCTACCTACATTTGCCCTCTACAAATTTTATCTTTAAATTCTTTCAAAGTTTTTAATATCAGTAATATGTCTGTAAAAAAAGATCATATATTCACTATAACATAATATGCTTAGAAGATCATTGATGTTAATTCAGAGTAGCAGAGGGCCAATAATTGAACCAATATATGCACCATATTTCCCTACTTCCCATTCTGAGTTTACAACCTCTCCAGCATTAACAGCATTCAAAGATACACATAGATTTCTATTTACTGGATACAATTAGAAGGTTAGAAGCTTTTGAAATTTGGCAGTGTTGAAGAATGTTGAAAATACCATAGACAGACCAAATCCTGAAGTGCTCCACAAAATGAAAAAGAATATGGTAGTATTGACCAACATAAAAACACAGAAGACCCAGTATCTTGGTCACCTCATGAGGAACAATACCCGTTATGAACTCCTGCAAACTATTTTCCAGGGGGAATTACCAGGAAAGAGAAAGATTAAGAACTTTCTGGCTAAAAAATCTGATAACATGGACCACCCAGACAGCTACGGAGCTAATCTGAGCATCAACTAGCAGAGACAAGACAGCCAAGATGGTTGCCAACATCCAGAAGGGATAGTGACCAGGAGAAAAAGAAGAAGGATACAATTTTAACCAAAGTCCTGGTAATTTACCTAGGAGAATTTTATGACCAACACAATCAAAGGCATCAGCAAGACCACAAAAAATTCCTAGAGAATTAAAAGTATGTGTCATTCCAATCTATATAAATTATAAAGTTTGGATATATGTTTGGATTTACTATCTATCTTAATCACGCCTTAATTGCTCAACAGATTTAAATGAAATTTGGCACGGAGTTAGTAAATTGTGTGCATAGTGACATAGGATAGATTTAAACCACAAAACTGAATAGTTCTTTTAGCAACTGTAATTATCAATTCGAAAACAACAAAGAGTTTCTTACTTTGTAGAAGGCAGTGCTATGTTAACTACTATTTACATGCAAGTCACAAACACTGTTTTTCAGAAATAAAAGGAAGAACCTTCTGATATATGCATGTATGTTTTTAGTTTAAAAGCACTAAAACTGATGCATTTGATAAATTCAGGAGCTAGAAATATATATTTGTACTTAACCTGAAATTTTTTTAAATTTGTAAGTTCACCAAGAGATATTTGCAGTTGCATACATAAAATACTATGACACCTCAGGTATCACACCGTAACTCCATTCGTAATATATGCATCACAACATAGGTAAAAAATCACAGCTTGAAATAAAAATTGCAAAATCCTGAGAGTATACAAGCACAAAACTTGGTTCACTAATAGTGCCAATATGGTCATGTGTGAAATGTCGTCTTATTTTTTTTTAACCATACACACTCTGTAACATTACAAATTATGTTTGCCAAAATTTAAAACTTCACTGAAGACAACCATACCCTTTTTTATTTTTATTCAAAATTTTTGTAGATCAATACAAAACAGTAGCCTATGATTAACAAAACAGCACTTTTTACTTAATGTTCAATATTCTGCAAACACCTATTAGATCCTTCACTTAAAACGAATGTATTTGATGGTCTATGACATCTCAGGTATCACATCGTTATTATGTTTCGTAATATATGTGTCATAATATATGTGAAAAATCAAAAGTTGAAAAAAGTGCTGATTTTCAAGGAGCTGTATCAACGAAGTTTGTACTTAGGTTGGAATGCAGCCTGCAGAATGATTACTAATGTTCCATGGTGTATAGTGGATTTGGAGTGAAGAAGGTGGCTGCCATGGTGCTGTCTGAATATAATAATAGAATCGGCTCAAGACATCTATCGCTGCTGAGGGATTAATGTGCACAAACGTATATTTGGCTCACATTGCAGCTTTGTTACCTATTTCCTGGCTTTAAGGTACACTATCCTTTGAAAAGACAAGGAAGCAGTTAATTATATTTTCATCTCCAAAGAAGAAATTTTTCTGTTGATCGTACTTTGAACAGCAAAAACTCTTATACTATAACACACTTTCAAGCAGATGAAGTGGCGCGGAACTGCTAGTATGTCTATAAAAACAAAAATTGCTGACTCTGTTAATGTACTCGTACCTTGCCTAAAACTAAACTGTGCTTTACTGAGTATGTCATTATCATGTGTGTGTATGTACACCCTTTTGGAAATTGATTTTTTGAAGATGTTTGAAAATCCAGATAGAAGTGATATGGGTCTACAGTTCTCAGTCTTTGAGGTTTCACTCTTCTTGTAAGATGGTCTGATTACTGAACTACTGAGTGAGTCAGAAAAGATACCTTCTTATTATTATTTTTTTAAAGAAACTATTATGAATATTACTGATAACTCTGCTAACACTTGTGCTACATTGTTTCAGTATACCAGAGGAAACCTTGTCATAAACAAATGTCTTTTTATTTTTGAGGGATTTAATCATTATTTTTATTTCATTTTGACTGGTGGCAAATAAAGACATATTTAACGACAAGAATGAAGAATCTAAGTATTTTTACAGCCAGGGATGAATTAAAACAGCTGGATTAACATAGCAAATGTGAAGAAGGGGCCCTTGGTTTGTGCCGTCTGGGACAGTATTAGAACTTATAAAAAATGTCGCCCATCTGGCCTGATGGGGTGAGGCTGCCTAGGCGGGGCCCCTCTGTAGAAGCCCCTAGAAAGCACGCGGGGCCCCTCAGAAGGTGCAGGACCCAGCACATTTGCTACCTCCTGCTACGTCGCTAATCTGGTGCTGGTTACAGCACCCATAGCACGAATAAATGTTCATTTAATGTTCCAGCAACCAATAAGCTGTAGTTATTTAAACCACATCCTATGAAGGAAAGGTCAAGTTTGTTGTTAATGCTTAAAGCTATGGGTTTATGTTGACAGGATGATATAGTAGTTTCTCTTTTAATAATGTTCTGAAAACATTTTATGTCATTATCTGTCCTGATAACCTTCTGCCTATAAACAAATGCTTTTCTTCTCCAATTTTTAAAATTTTTAATGTAAGTTCTGTAATGTGTTCCGAGAAGTCTTCCTACCTTCAATATGTATGGTTTCATTTTATGCATGCAAGATATTTAAATATCTACTGTTATCCAATTCTTGTTCATTCTCTTTGGACTGACAAAATAATCTTGAGGGAAAGCACCTTTCATAAATTTCCAAAAACCTCTTGTGCAAATAATTTGAATTTATTGTTTACAACTGTCATTTTAAGCATCATGTTCCAATTTTCATTCAGAGAATCATTGTTTAATGTTTTTATTGAATTGTTGTTTAATGTCCTAACTTTGGTAAATTTTTTCTATGTGTCATTTCTTTTTCCCAGCATATGTACGTAATTATTTGAGCACAGTGCCCTGACAAACCTTTGGAACCATTCTTCACATCTCTCATTTATTTTCCTCTATAAAAATATTATCAAAAATGATGCTATTATCTTTTCCATAGTAATACTTGGAATAGATTTCTGATATGATTAAAAGAAAAATAATCAGGGTATTTGTAGCCTACCATGGTAAAAAAATTAATGATGAATTTGTGATGGGTATGAAATAAGATTGATAACATAAGGGAACAGAGATTTGCAAATACCTTGAAAAGGGGAGGTGGCTTCAGACAAGTAATAGAGAAGAGTACAAGGGGAGCAATAAAGGTTAATGACGATTTTGTGAGGTCTCAAGTCACAGAAGGAATAAGTGAACATGTAGCAACAATGATGGCTATAAGAGGTTTTAGTAAACCAGTGACAAAAATTGAAGGTGGTTATAGGTTATAGTTGTAAAAAGGCACAGAATTGGAAGTATATTTCAGAGAAAGGTTTAGTATGTGAAAGGAAGAGCACCTGTACAGTGGTAAGGAGTTGGAAAGAGTTGAAGGAGGTTGTAAGAAGGGGGGATGGGGAAATTTTTATTTCAACAAAAAAATATACAGTACTGGCTTACTGTAATAGGAATTTGAGAAAGCTGAAGAAGTTGGTAAGAAGAGAACACAACAGAGTTAAAGGACAGTAAGGTACAGTACTGGATCGGCCAGGGTAAAAACTTTGAGATTGCTGCCCCTTCAAACATTATTTTATTGTTATCTCCTGTCACCACCCAGAGCAATAAAGGAATAGTATAGTGTAAAATATATATATATATATTACCACCATATATATTTGCCATTTGCTACCTCCCTGAAGCTGCTACAGGCAGGAATTGCCCTGGTTACCCTCCTCCCCCCCTTCTCCAACCTATAGATCTGGCACTGAGGCACTGATAAAGAACCCTCGAAACAAGTAACAAAGAATTAATAACAGGAAAGAGGGAAGCTTAAGTCGGGCTTATGAAAAAAATTATAGTTGCAGGGGGACCACTGAATGATGGAAGTATGAATTATAATGGATATATTAGAAAAGAGTGGAAGAGAAGGAAAACCTAAAATATTGTACATTTTGTTTTTCTGTTGTTTTTTGTCTTTACAGTTGATTCTGTTGGTCATTGAAGAATGTACTTTTCTATTTTCTGTTGTTTTTTGTATTTACAGATGATTCTGTTGGCCATTGAAAAATGTACTTTTCTATTTTTAATAATTACATCGTTTTCTTGTACTAAATTATATAATAACTAGATGACCCTTGCGAAAATTTCGCGAATAAAATGCGATGAATAGTGAGGTTGAATGCTTATAATATAATGTAAAGTAGAACTGTACTTTTGTAGCAAATATTTTTTTTATTAGTGTAATAGGTACGCATCAAAATACTCACAACATATTACAAAACAGTTAGGAAAATTTAAAACACTCTGTATTTATGATAAACTGCAGTGTCACTGATCTTAACATAATAAAACCAACCTGAACAAAATGCACACAACATATCAACATCTCTGAAATATTTGTTGCTGCTAATAAAATGTTTACATTGGAATTGTATAGCAAAACAATAGTGTTTTCGTAACAGAAAAAAAAAAAAAAAAAATCTGAAAAGCTACTTCTTGAATAAAAAAAAAGTTTATTGACGTCTCTGTGCTATCCGCTGCTGCAGTCTAGGGACTTGGCTCTGAACAGTCTCATACGCGCTATCACTTTAAGCACCAAATTCCGAAAAATTATTTCTAAATTTATGATTTTACCTAGCTGGAGACCTTAATTTTTAAAAAAGATTTGTTATTAATCGATTTCGGCTAAGTATCGAAGAAGATAAATGGCTTGTAATAATAATAATAAAACACGTTGTATAAATAATATTGATACTTTTGCCCTTTAAGGGTAGAATTCCAAAAAATTCCTTTTATAAAATATGGTGTGACGAAAGCAACCACCTTGGTATTTAAAATGATATACCTCATTTATCGATTTCGCTTAGTCATCAAGCGAGGTAAAAAAAAAAGTTTTGAAAAATGATGATATTTTTGCTCATTAAGGGTTGAATTTGAGAAAGTTTTATCTTAAAATATGATATGACCATAGCGGATAATTTAATAATTAAATCGATACCTCATTTATTGATTTCGGTTAGGTATCAGGGGAAATAAATAGCTCCTGACAGAAAAATTCATTGTAAAAATATTAATACTTTTGCCCTCTAAGGTTAGAATTTTTTAAAATTTCTTTGTGAAAATGTGGTAACGGAACCGAAGACTTCAATATTTTAAACGATACCTCGTTTATGAATTTTGTTTAATTGTCAAGGGTGATAAATGACTCGAGACACAGAAAAACGCATTTTAGAAATACTGATGTTTATGCCCTTTATGAGTTCCATTAAGAAAAATTAATTTCTTAAAATGTGATGTAACGACAGCGGAAACTAATTTTTAGAATGATACCACATTCATCCATTTCGGTTAGATATTAATGGAGATAAATGGTTCGTGACACAAAAATGCGTTGTAGAACCATTTATAGTTTATCCCAATAAGGGTTAAATTCCAAAAACATTATTTCTTAATATATGATATCACGAAAGCTGAGTCATTACTCTTCATACTCCTTTATTGATTTTGCTTAGAAATCCAGGGAGATAAATGGATCGAAACACAAAAGAACGCATTTTAGAAATATTAATGTTTTTGCCCTTTAAGGGTCGAATTAGGAAAAACTCTTTCTTAAAATATAATTTAAATATGGCGAAGACCTTAATCTTTAATATGATACCTCATTTATCTATATCAGTTAGATATTAGAGGAGATAAATCGCTCGTGTCACAAAAATGCATTATAGAAAAATTTATACTTTTTCCCTTTAAGGGTTGAATTCCAAAAACATTCTTTTTTAAAATATCATATCACAAAGCTGAGACATTACTCCTCATAAACCTGTCTCATTTATCGATTTTGGTTTGATATCCAGGGAGATAAATGGCTCGAGATACAAAAAAAATGCAATTTAGAAAAATTGACATTTTTGCCCTTTAAGGGTAGAATTACGAAAAATTCCTTTCTTCAAATATAATGTTACCACGACGGTGACCTCAGTCTTTAATATGATACCTCATTTATCTATATCAGTTAGATATTAAGGGAGATAAATCGCTCGTGACACAAAAACGCATTTGCAAAAATATTGATACTTTTGCCCTTTAAGGGTGGAATTCAGAAAAATTTCTGTTTTAATATATGACTTCATTAAAGCGGAGATATTATTCTTTAAAATGATACTTCATTAAATGATTTCAGCTAGGTATCCAGGGCGATAAATGACTCGGAACACAGAAAACAGCATTTTTCGAAATATTGACATTTTTGCCCTTTAAGGGTTGAATTCCGAAAACTTCATTTCTTATAATATGATGTGACCAAAGTGGAGACCATAAGCTTTAAAATGACACCTCATTCATTGATTTCGGTTAAGTATGAAGGAAGATACAGGCTTGTGACAAAAAAATACCTTATAGAAATAATATATATGATGAGAATTTATGTTAATAATTGCTATATAAATCTGTAATGGTGCAGTATATATTGTTCCAGCATCACACCTCACCTATACCTTTTGATGTGTTGTGTCAGTTTAAGGTGTAGCTTAAAATAATTGGTAGCTATGTGTTTCAACACTACATCAGTTGGTATCAGATTATAAAATTAAAATCTGTTATAAACACCATACTTTTTTAACCTATTATCTAACATATCCTGAGAATACTGAACCATGGGTTTCACGGTATGAAATAGGAGATTTCAGATTAAAATAAGAGCTGTGAAAATTTCACTAGGTCATCTGGTTCTACAGCAGGAAATTAAAATACCTTGTAATCCTCACGGTATTTAATATATAATCTGTCATAATTTAAAACCTAGGAATGAAGATAAACAAGAGTCAACTTTTTAGGTACACAGATACAAAACTAAGGTTATTTATGACTATGAGGTGAGGAAGTAATTGGTTCCTGACCTGAAGTGTAAATATCTTGGCTTAACATGTGATAGTAAACTCAACTGCACAGAACATACTGTGCAGATGGTAGGAAAAGGTTCATTTATTGGAGAGGATGATAATGGTATATACCAGAGAAGTAAGGGAACTGTGTTACAAAACTTTTGTGAGGCCATTGTTCGAAATTCATGATGTAGGCTGCTTCAGGTTGTGAGGGATATGTATCGATGTCTCTGTTCAGAATAGTTGTAATGTTATTTAATTTCGGCGGATTTTGCTATTCAGAATAATCGTATGTACTCATTTACCAACACTGAGCATAAATAATTTATGTGAGCGTTCATTCAAGACTATATAGCTCCATTATAACAAAACTGCCAGCCCTCTGCTGTTGACACATGACCTAGCAGATGGCGCTCTAATCCTGAGGGCTCCAGGTAAAACGATTAACGTGGGAGTAGGATGCCATCTGCTGCGCTTAGCAGATCACCTTAAACGACGTCTTCTCATTAATAATTACGGAGAAAAATTTCTTGAATAACTTTTTTTTTTTTTTACCGAGTCTGGTGAGTGAGATTTAACGTTTGGGTATGGCATTCGGGAAGACGCGGGTTGGATTCCCTGTCCACCCTTTCAGTTTACTATGGCTACCAGAAATGATTCAAACCAAAAACTGAGATGATTCCTGCAGATGGTCATGGCTGAATTCCTTCCCGTGTTTGCCAACAATCTTCTCACTGATCTAGTGATTTTTACGTTGAGGAACATAAACCCATATATACATAGATACAACGTTCCAACAGAATATGTATTGTCCCAGGAAGAAATGGTGTGAAATAAACATAGAAATAAGTTGTATAATCGTAGGCCATAGTAATAGTGTTAATAATAATAATGATGACAATTAAGAAATAAAATCTGACAGTCACCTCTTCAAAATGCTTACAAGGATAAAATGAAACATTACACTCAAGTGTAGTGGCTGATGCAACTGAAAAAGCGATGATTATCTTCAATAGAATGACGCTGGGATAGTTTCTTAAAATAGTTCTTAGGTTATTTCTTTTCTTATTTATTTCTCATTTTCACACTACAAAAAGAAGGTTCTGTACACGGATGTAAACGATATCTGTATACCAAAAGCTTTCTGTTTTCCTCGTCCATCCCTCCATCACTTCTTCTAAGTAGCGTAGCAGGTAGATATCTTACTAAATGGTTGCCCGCTCCTTTGGCTGAGGAATGGTGATAACTGATTCGAGTCCTGGTGGTCATCAGGACTTAGGCAGCAAGGTTGAAGAGCAGGTAATACACAATTTCTATCACCAGACTGTGCGCCGTGCTGGGTTAAACCCCCAACCTCTCCACTGTGTGTGTTGATGCAGATTCGTCCATTAAACAAAAACCTGTGCAAAATCTTGTCACTGTATTTGATATCATTCTGTCATTCATTAAAGTATTACTAATGGTAGAAATGGTCGAAAATCACCACCTTTTAGAAAGCTTACCTAATACTCTAATTGTCATAGGTTACCCTCAAATAATGTAATGTTGAAAACAGCAGAAATCGCAATACTATTTTCAAGATACTTGGTTACTTTATTCGTAGAGATAGGTTATTTGCGTATTTCCTAAAGAAAGAACAGATGAAAGAAGAGATACTTTGTTCCCTGCTTCCTGGTAAGTTCGTCGCAGTTTATACATAGCAGTCGTCTCCTTGGTCCCCCGTTGCTGCCTGTCGACCCACCTGCGTGCTGTCAGACAAGCCGATCTCGCGCTTTAATCCCCACCAAATACAGCCAAGAATGGCGCAGATAGCATATCGGATTTAGAGATACGAATGCTACCGTTACAATCGCTGTGTGCAGTCGCACAGTGGAAATCCAGTTCTCCGGATTCACTCGCGGGCCACCGCAACAAAAGCGAGCCCTCAACCAATTCGCCCGAGAAACCCTTTGAATCCAGTCATAATAGGACTTTACGGCATTCTGATATATAAAACCGCAGTTGGTCCTTGAGATGAAGAGAGACCCAAAATGGGGTAATCATTCGGTATGATTTCAGAATTTCCTTGGAGTACCATCCTGCTCTATGCAACAAACTGAACAATTTTTCTCTTTCACGCAGATAATTTTTGAGTAAACAAATTAATTTAATAATTATCAACGTTTCTCTTTCAGACAGTGGGGGGAAATCTTATAGTAATTTACTAATAGAAAAGGTGGAGGAAAACGTGGAGTAGGATTTGGTTTTGTTCAATGAGAAACGGCTGTAAAAAAGTTTTATGTGAGTCGTCCAAGTCAAACAGGGAATATTGCGTTTACAGCTATAGAAACAATACCAAGAGGGAAGAGTATCTTAATACTGGCAGATGACAAAAAAGTCGCAGACGAAAGTTCTAGTGCATGCTTGGAACAAGTTGTGATGATGAAGTTTCTGATTAATGAACATTCTGTGACTGAATACCAGGACTTCTTGTTACGAAAGAGACCCTGTTTACTATTGCGCAAGGGGTGTCTTTCGCGCTCGTTTTCACCATCTGTGCTGTGCATCAGTTGTCCCGATAACTTGAAAGATATTACCTAATAAAAATCCAAGTAGTCGATTGCCAGCATATGCATAAATTATTCCAGGTATTAATTGTGCATTTTATTTTAGCCCAACAAATATCTTCTGGTGGTAGAAGAATTTACACCATCGCTACTAGATCTACAGAATAGGAGAACTATTGACGTACAATTGCTAGTCACCATAAATGGTACCAAAACAAACATCTTGGTTAGATTTCTAAGCTCTTTCACAGTGCGTGTGGGGACAAGGTATAAGGCACTATTGATCGTGAATCATCCGTCGGACTCGAACATTAAACTTGGCGGTCTCCCGGATATATTTCAGAGAAATAGTCCCGAATTGGACGGCATAAGGTGTTACCCTCTCCCTTCCTTCATCTTCGCATACACAATACACACGTTACAACACATTAAACGTAATAACGTCACCTCAATCATCAACACATACAGCTCATTAATTTAGTCTTACAAACAAAATCTACAGTAAACATACAGAGCGCAGATTAAATGTTCCACAGACAGATAGGGACACAACGCCAAAACCCAGCTGGTAAACAGAAGTTGTCGCTTCTACACAGTAAACAGCGAATGATACGGAAAGTGATTCTCTCCAAAAACGCTATGGTTAAAAATTGTTAAAAGCATTCTCATGTCTGGTATTAGAAAGTCTGAGAATCTAATACTTCATTTATATATACATACTAGCTTCGAGACCGTCAAAAATGACGGTTTGAATTCAATATTCTGGCAGTTCGGTTTTTTTTTTAGTTGGTTAATTATACGGAATTGTTATTACATAATGTTAATGGCCTTGATTTTGTTCTACATATTTCATTTGCAGTTCACATAACAATACAATAGTAACTTCTACTGAATTAATGATGACGTAAGTATAGAACCAGTGAAATAATAATAAAAAAAAATGGAATCCCAAAAACTTTGCTATCCCTGTAATATCAGTTTTATTCCTGATCCAGGCACAATTCGGCACGTTAAATATGGAACTACTCCACCAGCATTAATTAATATCTTTAGTAACATGGCGCTTATGAAAGCAGTTTAAATGGTTTGTAAAACTGATTTCAGAGTGAATTATGCTGTAACAAAATGTGTCAGTTGCGATTCTGGGCAACTTATCCCCAGCCTCCACTAATATTGCATTCGGAAATCATAGCTTCTATTACCCTCATATGTGGTGGTAGTAGGAATTTATTCTGGAAAAGATTGAAAAACGAATAACGATCGGGTCTATTGGAGATCGTGATTCCGCCAAAATAACATTCAGTAATGACGTCGTAATACTGCTGTAGTCAATCGCAAGACATTGTTTTCAAGCAGTAATTCCGTTGTAATACAACCTGGAAAATTATTTTCAAGCAGAAATTAGGTTGTAACTCAGCCTGGACCTGCATAACACAGTTAAATGTATTTCGGAAAGTATTTCTAGAGGAGTCTTGTGTTTGACCAAGACAGTGTTATGACGCCAGTTCCTGGCGGATCGCGATCTCCGGTAATCCTGATTTATTTAAATAAATACATTTTACTTTAAATTACTGAAAGTATAATATCAATAAATTGTAACTGTCATTTACTGGAGTGATACATTTTTGCAGCTAGTTAATTATACGAAATTGTTATTACATATTGCTCATAACCTAAATTTTATTATGTACTACGTATTTTGTTAGCGGTTTACATTGCAATACAGTAATAACTTCAACTGAATTACTGATGACGGTAGTATAGAAACAAATTAAAAATAAATTCGGAATCCCAAAAACGTTTGCTATAGCATGTAATATCAGTTCTATTCCTGGCCCAGACACAATTCAGAACAATTAACATGGAACTACTTCCATCCGCAAAAATTAATACCTTCAGTAACATAGATAGCGCTTATGAAAGCAGTTTACATTGTTTAAAAACTGATTTCAGAATGAATGATGCTATAAAAAAATGTGTCAGTTGAGATTCTGGTCAGCTTAACTACAACCTCCACTAATATCTAGGGATCAATTAATCGAAGAATCGATCTTATGGTCTCAAAAAATCGATTTTTAAAATCGATTTATAGTACTGAATCGATCCAGTGAATCGATATTTCACCCGTGAAAATCGAATGTGAAAAAGCACTTTCTACACGTAATGCACTTGCACATGAAAGTCAGGGTTTAAACGAAGAAATTAAATACTATTTATCGCAAGCACTTGTGCACCTGAAGTATGATCCTATACTTTACTGGCAAGAACAAAAAAATCAATTTATCTTAACGTTTACTCAACAGTCAAGAAGTATATCTGTAAAGTGGGATCATCAATACCTTGCGAGCGCCTTTTTTTTCTTCTTTTTTTTACTGCCGGTAACATTGCAAATGATGAGCGGATCCACTTGGAACCTAGTAGAGCACAGAATGTTATTCCTGAAAAGCTTGGACACTAAGCACTAGGAACTGTAAACTATATCATTTCAAAACTGTTTCTTGTAACCAACAAATTTGTGAAATAAATGTCTTTTTATCTACTTGATAGTTTGATTTAGTTGTAAAAACTTTAATTAGTTTAAAAATGATAAAAGATCGATTATTATGGTGTCCTTTTTGTTTTCCATGATTGGAATTATATTGAAAATACGAACACCAATAGCAAAACGAAAAAAAATTGATTTTTAGAAAATCGATCTTTTAGACCGACTTTTTTGTGAATCGATTTATCAAATTTCGTTTTGAATCGATCTTTTTTGGAAAGAATCGCCATCCCTACTAATATCGGCGTTCTAAAATCATAGTTTCTATTACCCTCATATGAATAATGACAGGTATCATCTATGGTGGTAGAAGGAGTTTATTCTGGAAAAGCTTGTAAGGAAAAACGAATAACGATAATTTTTCGTGATATGATTACCATACTGTGGTTAGATTATCGGAGTATTATTCAGATAATTGCATTTTACTTTAAATAACTGAAAATATAACACCAAAAACCGACAACTGTCATTTATTAGACTGATACAATTCGCGATTATGATCCTTTCGTGTAAACTTTCTCTGAAATTTTAATAAACTTCATTGTTTCTTATCTTCTGCCAAAAAAATTCTTAGGTTATGTTTTAACCTAATTCTTATAACTGATACAGATAATATAACATAAACATCGAATACTATTCTCCTTACATGAATTTCGGCATCTATTTGTCGTAAATAAACAAAAAGCAACATGAAGGAACGAATGTAATATGGTGGCGGTTGATTGGCGAGTGGAAGCTGGCACGTGTCCGTTCTATAGCCAATAGCTATAGACGACGTACGCAGTCTACAGATTAGCATTTTATATAAGAGGATACCTCTTTTCAAATTAAAATAATGTTTCAATCAGACTGATTTTTTAAATCTTTCATTTCAAAGATCAATTTCTTTCACATACCTGATGATTACTGTTAACTATTAGCTTGCTTTTAATTCAAATTATGATTATCAATTTAGGTGTGGAAATACAGTTGACTGTAAGTATGGATGACACGTAATAATTTGCCAGTGCTTGTGTTGAGAAACCATCCCAGAATTCGGCAGGAGTAATATGCGGAAACCTGAAATCTGTATGGCCATTAGCAGATGTGTACGCGGATACTCTAGTAATAGCATATTCAATTTGGTGATATTGAAGACCCAGCGACACAATTGTAGGTTATAGGCGCTACATAACGTGCCACTCACACCCCCCCCCCCGAGCTAAAAAAACAACAACTTCAATTTTCTTCATATGATTGTACAGAGAAAGAATCAAACCATTCATTTTCGAGGTCTCTCCTCGTTTCCTTGATTTTTCAGCAAATATTTGATAACATTAGTTTTCAAATTACTTAGGTGTTTACATCTCCCTTTTTAGTTTTGATTTGTGCTTTCCAGTTATATGGATAAGAAGAAGAAAAGATATCTTTTGTAACATTGTAGACGATTTTCTTAAATTGCAGATGTTAAGTTTTATCGTAGGAATCGAGTATCGTCATCTGCCTGTTAATATTGTAAACCTGTTCTAGATGTTAACAGATTTATTTAGAGACTAGTTTAAAAGCCCGTCGAAAAAGAAGGGTATCAGCGATGGTGGTAGTCAGAAGCTTCTATAAGAAAGACGAATAACGATCTCTTTAACAGATTTTTTCGAGATATGAGAAAACTTACTCTGATTAGATCCTCCGTGAATTTGGCTAGGATGTTTTTAAATAACTTTAAATGACGGAAATATTTATTGTTATGAAAACATTTTTGAGTAATTAATTTAAAAAACGAATAACAATTATTTATTTGATTGACACGTATCACGTAAGCTTTTTCAGAGTTTTTAATAAACTTCCCTGTTTCGTCCCTTCTGTCAAAAAAATTCTTGGGTTATGTTGAGACCTGCTTCCAGTAACAGCTACAGAGAGTACTGCCTAAGCATCGAATTACCTCGTTACATGAATTTCTGCATATAATCGTTGTAAATAATTTAAAAACAACTGTAAATTTAAACGAACGTCGTAATTTAATTTTTTTAATCTCTGCCTCGCATTAAGTTTATAAACTTTTATCTCTGCCCATCGAATTTTTGTGCAATTCCTTCTACAGAATACAATTGCCTTTTACAATTGCAGCTACAATTCATTTTAACAATGTAATTGCAAATAAAATAAATTAATTTATTTGAAATTTACATTTCCTTTTCACAGTATAAGCGCAAAAAAATGCAGAGGTCTTGTGGCGCAACGAACACGCCATTGCTTCCTAGTTATGGAGGTAACGTTCAGGTTAAAACGCATTTTATTATACTGGAAATCATAATGGTGGCTTAGTCAAATCAATAGTGTTGCAAACGGCTTGAAGAGAGGTGCCAAGTAATTATCGAACCTGTGGAATGAAATGAAAAAGATTCCTCATCATCTTCGTTGAGCTGCAATCTCTATAAATATCACTTAAATGAAAGTGGTCTGTGAGGAGTTACGCCTGTACAGGGCGGTGCGCCTTACAGGATGAAACGAATTAAGGAGAGAGGAGCGGCTGGACGGTGGAATTAATTCTGTCGAGAACTGATGGCGGCTCATTATCTGGATAACTTTTGCCCTGCAGCTGCCGTCCCACGCATGCGCAAACCTCGCTTCCTTTACTTTATTCACCGCTCTGAGAGTAATGTCAGAGAGCACTCACAGGCTTCTTGATTCACGTATCATTCTCTGCTCATCACCTGGCTAACTGAATCTGTATGAACGTTCTATTCAAAGTTTTCCAGTAAATTTCGCAGTGATTCTACCGATTACAACTTTGTGGATTGTTTACGTCACATATCTTCTGACTGCGTTATTCCGAGTTTCGTTGAACTAAGAAAATAATTTCACGTGTCATGAGTAGAATGACTGAAACGGAGACTTCTTTAACAAAAATATACGGACTTATGACAGTTATCAGAAATTGTGAACTCTCATTGATGCAGATAATAGAGTCGCGGTTGTCTTTTGAACGATAAATCAATAGCGTTGTTAATTTGTGTTGTTCTGCTTGCCTAATGTAAGTTTTCTCAGGCATGGCCAACGTCAGTATTTATTCAAACGGTACAGCGGAAATCTATTAAAGTATCGCTGGGTTCGTCACTTGAAGTAACTGATGGTTCGTCTTGAAGTCAATACACTGTAAGGAGCAAATTATAATAAACATTAATTAGATCTTGATCCATTAATCGAAGCAACTATATCCGAAGTCTGGTCACGTCATTACAACTTTTAAAAACAAAGAAGTTTTAAAAAACTTCGGGTTCTTCAGTTTTGATAGACAATAAAATGTGCTGCTGCTCACCAGAGATAAGCGTGTCTTCTCAACTTCGAGTTTAAGATACTATACATTTATTAATGATCTTTTGCACTGGAAATACCTATTTAAACTCGAAATCGGCTAGAAAGGCTTTGTCTTTGTAGTCATTTAGCCAAAAAACATCCGCTGTAATAACACGCTAAAAGTGTTAAATCATTTAAATTAATTCATTGTTGAAATTTAGTAATTAATTTTTGCTGACCAAAATCCAGATTGTAAATGAAATGGAAAGCACTTCAACATATTTTTACATTTATTGTGACACAAAACAATATGACTAAATATTCAATGAAAATTGCAGTTGCCCAGAACTTTGTCCAAGTGGACTATTAGAGTAAACATTAACACCTTAAACCAACATGGTCAGGAACATTATGATCCACAATCCTTGTTCCTTATAGGTCATTGAACTCAAATTCCTTTTACATGAAGGGAGTCTACAATAAACGGCAATTTCATTCCTCCGAATAATACGATGCCGCTCATAAGGTGAAGTCACGATAAACATTTCGATTAACACAAGTAACTACACTGATCCTAATTTGTAAAAACTTTTAATTTCCTAGCTTTCCGACGTCATATCAATATAAAAAACATACCTTATCTTATTAATAAAACAATTAATCGAAACACAATCACAGTCCGACCAGCAGTGTCTGCGCGAATAATGTTCAGGGAAAAATTATTTTAAATTTATCAGATCTATCATGACACATCAAAATAAAACATACTCTATTTACCAGCGAGACCATGGGCTGTCCATTTATCGAAAATCCTTTACAAACTAGCAAAATCTATGGCATGAATTGTGTTCAGCTAAAAATTATCTTAAATTTATCACTTTACGATCTCACATCTAATTTAAAGGTGATGGAACAAAGGGATATACATTAATCGAAACCCAATCACTGAGCGTGGTGGATCACATATCATACATTTATCAAAACCCCATCAAAATCCCACCAGTAGTTTATAAATCCATAGCGTTTAACGGAAAATTGATAATAATCTGATTAATTTATCGGTTTTCCGACATCCTACTTTATTCACGGGTGAATTAATCGAAACCTGATAGAAATCCAATCAGTAGTTTCTACATTAACCGCGTTCAAGCAAGAATTATCCTAAAATTTATCACTTTACGATGTCACACCAAATTGATAGATACCATATTTTACCCGCGTAGCCAACGGCCATATATGAATCGAATCACATCAGAATCCAAACAGTACTTTTTGCGGAAGTCAGTGGAAAGCAATATGGCTGGAGGGAGGGGTTGGATGTAGCAGAATGATTTACAAAGGATCTATTTTCTCTCGGCGTTTGGAGAAAAAGTATCAGTCAGGCACCGAATCCTGAATGAAGAATCTGTTAAATGATAAGATGTATAAGCATGGTTTTGATTCGAGCGCTCGTTTGTTTTTGCATGTTCTGATGAAATCAATACGGAAGCTAGAGGATTCTGGATGACGATTGCCTTCGACGAATACTCGCGTGGGTGATTTTTGGGAATACCTTGTTGAAGGACGGTGTTAACGACGAGCTGAGCAAGAGACTACATCATTTATCTCACCACCTAAGAAGGCAGACGTGTGGGAATGATCTCACCATAAATTATTCAATCATAAAAAGATTTTGCAGGTACTTGTGTAGCAGTCTTTACGGTTACAACACATCTTCTGAAGACGAGCAGCCTCTCCGTTTCTTCCCTCTTCAAGAGTAATATTTACTTACAAGTCGCATACTGATAGGTGAACTGTACGCATGGACCAGGACTTCCCGCAGCGACCTGGGTGCCTGCGAAACCACGACCATCCGTCCAGTTCGGAGCTAATGCACTGCCCCGCTGACACTACACCGCTAATCCGATTGAGAGCCATTGTCGCCGCTCTGAGAATGGGAGCAGCCCACCCCGCAGGATTAGAGCGTAGCCCAAATAGGATTACCTGCTGCCTGGCTGGCTGGCTGCAACAGACAGCATTACCACCGTGTCCTGCTACTGCTGCGCAACATCCTCTGCACTTACTGCTTCGTTCAGCAAACAAATTCAATTATTACTTACGCCAGTAAGCCTGCTCTTCTAGGTCGCGGGCTTATTTTTGCCTCAGTATCATTACATCTATCTTCTATAAGTGGGACAGTGGGTACGACAGACGAAACTAATTCTAAATGAGAACACTTGTGATTAAGTTCTGTCTGATAGCCTACATCTGCGTCTCTACAAAAGAAGGCATAAAGCAACCCTGAAAGATTCTTGCTTGCAGTTCTTGACGCGATGAATCAGTCGAAATTTACCAGCAGAACTGAATTTATTTACCGTAAACTCCTCTTAGTTTCCAAAAATGTTTAGGATGATGATATTTTTTTTAAAAAAAATCAGAGTTATTGACTCCCTAATCAGAATACTGTCTTTACTAGAAGGCATCGTCCACATTTAAATTTTTACATAATATCTTTTTTGTTATGGCTTTACGCATCGTCGACGTCCAGGTCATTAGTGGCGGGAAAGGACTGGAAACGGGAAAGAATTCGGCCATCGCCTTTTAAACGAACCGTCCCCAGCATTCCCCTGGACTCATTTCGGATAACCATGGCATCGAAAATATGGATGGGTGGACGGGAATTAGAACATGCGTCCTTCCAAATGCTGCATAATTTGAAATCAAGTGTTTCTGTCTGCCTGTTTAACCACGCTAATCTCGAGAATCTCTGCACGAAATTTTATGCCGTTTTCGCTGTTATGTACTTGGTGCAGTTTTGAGTGAAGGTTTATGTGTATCATAATGATTTTAGCAATATAAGTCAGAGAAACGTTTTGCACTAGAATACTTTCGTAGCGTACATTTGCCTCAATCATTAAAGATACAACAACATAATCAGAGGAAGGATTGAAGAGTATATAAAGACCTACAAAAAAACTCAACGATACCATGTTTCTATCTATAATTTCATCTTTACAAAAATGAACGCTTTTGATATTTCCATTGTTTAATGGATATTGGCGTCTGTACTACAGGTGATTTAAAAAGTTTAGTGCCGCATGGGACGGCCGGCCGATACAGATGCACATGTGCATAATGCGTTAATAAGTCTCTCTGCAAATGAGCTCTCTAAACAAATTTTAACACCATTTTCAGCATGACGCCTATTTATTGTATTAAATTACGCTGGTATCTCATTTCATTTTGGAAAAATAATTAATTTAAGTGCGATTTAATTGTTTTGTTAATTACAAATTATTATTTAATATATATACACTGTATATATATATGATTTTGGTAAACAGTAATTTTTAATTTACCTGTAAGTACAGATTTTACAATTGTCACGAAAGGAATGGAAGCAGTTGAAGTCCAAAGCTCATTAGAAAGATAGATATCGGTGCATGTCACAACACAGGAAGTTAAAACTAAGATGAAAAGTTTTTATCTTCAGAAATAATGTTTTTTTTTTCTTTACATGTTACAGAATGTCGGATATGATGAAGAGATTTCTGGACAATCGAAACTCACAAATACCAAAAGTATTCGTGATTTGTATACAATATTCTCGGGCTTCCAACTCGGGGAGCGCGTCAATTTGAAGCGATCTCGCCGGAAGATGGAGGCAGAGACCGGCTTCGAAACGTCGCTTCAAATTGACGCAATCACCCGGTGAGAAGTCCGAGAATATTTTATACATTGATACACCGGTAAAGCCTCCAATCATTTATCCGTTATTTGTATGTGTCGCTAGTTTAATAATACATTGGAAATGCTATGTTACGTCTATATGACATCAATTCATTTAAGGAGAAGAATTAAAGCGTGGAATCACATTTCCTAAAGAAGGAGCCTTCTACTATAATATATTGAATTCCAAATACACTTCCTGTAAAGCGAAAAATATAAGAATTTATGCATGCGAGAAATATGATGAAAATTAAGTGAATTGATAAAAAAAGTAGCATTCGCAGACATTTCGAACTCAACGAGTGATGAAAAATTTGCAGAAGTATTTTAAAAAGGAGAGATAAGTTTTATTTTGCGACACACAGGATTTGTTGCCTTGTTCATTCAGGATACATTGGCACAAAAATTAACACGAGAATTGCATCATCTATCGACAGACAGATGTCAAGAATAAAAGTATCTAGCAGTATGCTTCCTACTGAAAAAAAAGGAACATTGTAATTCAGTAATCATTCGCTCTTGTCGCTTTATCCACTGATATATACTTGATTTTATATATTTCACAAACAAGAGATTTTTTGTAAAAATCAGTTAGCGAATTGCTGTGTTACCCAGTTTCTGACATGTACCATGCATAATGCTGCATGTATCTAATATGTTGTTTTGACCACAGATTATCAGCGTTTTTTGTAAAGGACCTACATACACGGTTTCGAGACTCCTTTTTAATTATTGGCGTATGCAAATGAAAACTTGTTACTGGGTAGCGTTCCCATGGGGATTAAAATTTTAGAGCCTATGACGCAAATAAAAATGACGACACGAGAGGGAAAGCGAGAACACCACAAGGACAAGATGAATATTTCACGTCTGATCACGTCCCATCTACACCGGCCGTGGGAGAAGTTGATATGCCGGACCACTTTGCGGAGCGTTTAAAACTTACAGTCAATTAAGAGGGAAGTTCGAGCTGCTAAGTCCAGATCGAATGAGGCATCTCATGAACATAATCATTCATAAAGCCACGAAATGATCTCCTTAATCGCAGACCGCCGATGAAATATGAAACCGTAACACTAAATATCTCGTGTTCCGACCAGGTGCTGAATATTGATACCGTCGTTTAGAGGCACCCATCGTGGCGGCTAATTACGCCAATGGTAGAACGTGCGAGCTCGAATTAACATGGGAATGGCGGCGCCAAGCTGAGCAAACAATCCCGGCACGGAACACTGAGAATCCAGCGGGAAAACGAGCGTGGGAGACAAACACAGCGAACTTCACTCATAACAGATCTCACCATGATACACAACGTAGAGGTTTGATCCTGCATTCACACTGACAACTCTTATTAATTTGCATTTTATTTTTTTCCAGGCTGTTGTGGCTGATTGAAATTAGCCTGCAACTAGAAAGCAAACAATACTGTACATTACGTAAGTCTCAGAAAAGTTTTATTTTATATGGGAAGCGGCTTCTCTTTTTTTTGCCATTGGCTTGAGTGCAAGCTGAGTTATACTTAAACCTGTGGTTTTGATTAGTCTTTAGCTCTTTCAAATACAAAAGCTCTGAAATTATGCACAGACAGTTGCTTTACTTATAAGCTCTAGTGTCATACAGCCAGTAATTACATTATGTTGCTAGCTGCAATGAATAACTTCTTTCGCAGTTTTATTTGATCCTCGAAGAAGAAAAAAGTAAGTTTAAGGAAATAAGATACCACACTGAAACCTTTGAATGTGAACAGGTAAATAAATGGTCTAGGTTTAATGTTAGTGCAGTGTTTCTGCCAAATACATTACTATGAACTGCGGCTTAATATAGCAAGCGTAAACTGCTCTTTTCTAATATAAACATTCCTACTGGAGTAAATAAAGTTTTATAAAATTTTTAACCGAGAGATAACGAGTTAAATAAAAAGAAACAGTTTCGTAACTCGTGTAAGGAACAATGAAATTCCATATGGTGAGGAAATGCTACGGTTATATTGAATAATTCCTGTGAGGTTATGACACAAGGACATTAGCAAAAACGTTAATTTTTCTAGTCTATTTATTTATTTGGTACCATGAAGATATGGTGTAGGTATTTTCAAAATACTATGAATGATATCCACTTTTAGTTAACTGTGAGTGTAGACTAATACAACTAATTCTTCACAGTACAATAAGCAATACCCGATAGGGCAAGAAATTTAAAAAAAAATAAACTAATGATATGAAGGAAAAATTCGAGAATCAATAAGCAATAAGTTTACCGACAGAATTTTTGCAGATAGAAAACACTTGGATGGAGTAATTCACTCTACACTTTTGCACAATCAGAATATGAAACATCATGCTAAACATACAAACAGAGATAGCATTCAGTATTTTGAAACCTGCTTGACTAACTGTCATAGATGATTAGTAGGCCTACATAGGGCTGAAATGGTTGCACTGAGAAAATTACTACAAGAGCTTGAAAAGTGCATTAACTCCTTCGTCAGAAGTGTCTTATCAACTACTGTTTTATGTCACTGCGCGTTTCTTGCAAGCAAACACTTCGCCGCGTTACTAAACCGGTTCGAATGGATTTAAAGAAATGGAAAGAGCTGATCCCAGCTTTCTAATGGGAACGAATATAGTTAGATTGTCAGAAGTAATAGTTGTTGTTTATGTCACATTGCATAACGAACGTCACTTCTGTCAGATTGGAAATGGTTTACATAAAAGAAGTGCTAGGTTCTTCTGTGTCCAGAAAAATTTCGAACTTGAATAGCGAGGACCCAGCAGGGGGAGACGGAAGGTTTTGTTGCTTTGAGGAATCCAATTGCAGAAAGCAGAATGGGTCCAGCGTGCCTTGTAATTGGAACACAAAAACTCTTCTGAATTCTTGCAGCTAGAAATATCAGCAGTCGCCAACGTTGTAAAGAAACCTTCTTATGAGTATTATTTCGCTTCACTTACCACGGCATTTGTGGCGTTAGTTATTGGGCACTATGTATAAGGAAATTTAGCGAGATCAGACTTATTAGGGAACCATATGATGGCCTTAGAAAACGTATCTGATATATCACAATGTATGACTCACTTAGCTTTATAAATACCAACAGGAGGTAATACACTTTCCTTAAGATTTTAATACTGACACATCGTGGTAAATACCGCGGGAAAGCAGTGCCCAAAAATCTTTTGTAGTGAAAAGGGAACTAATTTGATTCCATAATTACAAGCTTTTTTTTTTTTTTTTTTTTTTTAAATAAAACTTGTTTGGACGCGGGTTTATAACTATGTGTATGTATGTATCTACGCTTGTTGAAGCCATTTGGCGGCGAGTTTCATTTTCTTTTGGGTCCAGAAGTCCTTCATTAGAATTGAGTGTGCCTTTATGCGTTTTTCTGTCTAAGGGATTCCGCACCTTCTTTTGGATTGTTCGTCTCAGTTTATCCCATGTGTCAATAACCTTTTTCGAAAGATATCTCTACCAAAACCATCTTTAGGTTTTAATCTCAACAAATTAAGTTCTTCTTTGATATGTAGTAGCCTAATCAGGGCATTCTGATTTGGATTAAAGAATTTTTTTAGTCTGTCTGTTTTCCTCCATGTGTTTGAGGTGACATTAGAATTAGAGATGGGCAAAGTGATTCACTAAAAAGAGCGGTTGTTCATTTGATCACTCAATGAAAAGAACTAGTTCTTTTGAATGGTTCACTTGCTCAGTAGCTCAGTTTTATATGAGACCTTTTTTTTAGGTCTCACCCCTCACAATCCGGTTATACCCCCACTTTCCGTTGAAAATACCCCCCTTATGTCGACTTCAATACAAATAGTAGACCTTTTTTTTTTAGCTTAGAAGAACTACCGTTCACTTTAAGTGATCGTCTGCTCCATCTCTAATTCTTACGAATTTCTGAAATTCCTCATCCTCGACAAGAGAGAAGGGGTGATATTCTTTACACATCACTTTTAGTAACTGAATATCTAAAGCCCGTTTCCTAGTAATTGAGATTGGTTGATTTACATCAACGAATGTATTCATCGATGTCTGAGCAAACCGCGGCGTCGATAACGGTGACGGTCTCCGAGCCATGGTGTCGTCCAAGCTGCACCATTCCAGAGAAAACGTGGAGGCTCTGGCATTAGAACTACTTACTTTTGGGAGTGGATTAGAGTCACTTAGATGAGAAGTTCTAACCCCGGAGTCATCCACTGAAGACGAACGTGATCGCTGCGCATTTCCCTCGCGTTTTAATGGTATCGACCGGTGAAAAGTCTTAAAGTGTCTCTTCAAATTGGTCGTCGATCCTGACGATATAGATAAAATTTCCTTGCAATAGTTGCATTTCCCTTTCTTGTCCTTCTCGTTCTTTTCGAAATGATACCAAACATCACTGGTAAGTCTGTTCATTTTCTTGACCTGTTACAGACAAGGGGAAACATGAAATAAACACGCAAATCTATGAAAAACGTATCGATAAATATTTGGTGTTACGATTATGTTTAAACGTTTATAGTGGTCATTTAAATACACTTGGATCGTAGTTTAGATTAAAAACTTAAAATAACATACAGCATAACGCTTACCAGGGAGAGAGAAAGAGAAGCGGTTAGCGGAGCGGTAAAGAACTAGCTCTCCAGTGGCACTGCTCCGGGCTGTACTGAGCTATTGAATCGAACGTCGCGAACGAACTAGCTCTCCAGTGGCACTGCTCACTGCTCCGAGCTGTGCTGAGCGATTGAATCGAACGTCGCGAACGAACTAGCTCTTCTCGATCTTCGGCGTTTCTTATTCTTCATAGCGGAGTGGATAAACAATGAACGGCGTGGAACAGAGAACAAACAAGGGTCGGGCGAGAATGGCAAAGCTGAAACCGACATTGTCTGCGCCCACTCGACTGAAGTTCAATCGACGCCGACACACTACCGTCATTACGGCTTCCAAGAAGAACTACCGCTCACTTTTAGTGAGCGACTGCTCACTCGCTCTTTCAAAAGAACTGTTCTAAAGAGCTGATTCACTCACGAACGACCCGTCTCTAATTAGAATCGTACCCTATTTTGCGGAATGTTTCGCTGATTTTCTCTCTATCTCTTTTTTGTTTGTTTGTCGACTTCATTGTTGAACTGTTGATGGACGCCATTCTTGAAGTTGAAATCTAGAAATTTTCTAATAACTTTTCGCTCTTTTTTCTCCAATTCTCGTAGGAGCCCTTTATCAGAATTCAGGTACAAGGTTTCGTCTGTATACAAAATTTCTGGTTTCAGCACTGTTTCATAATGGCGTATTTAGTACTGTTTCAAAGACTTTATTGTTGTAAATCTCTCTCGAAATTTGGTAGAATATTTGGAGTTTGTGTATACTTTCCCGAATTTCTTCACATTTCTTGGATTTTTACACATAACTACACTCTTACTTGCACGGTTAAAAATGCTACATCTTAGCGCGAGAACAGTAGGGAGCATTTAGTTAAGAAGAAAACTTTTTATAATATTTATTTACTATCTTTTTCGCGGCCTTTTCATTTTATTATACTGAATTTCCAAGTGCCTAAACTCAGTTGCAACACAGGTATGCTTATAGATGGACGTCTATCTTCACGAAAAAGGTAACTATTCTAGAAGGAATTCAATCAGACCAAAAAAAAAATGCCAAAGCGTTTTATGAGAACACTTCCGAAGGATTCGGCAAATAATTCGATAAAAGAGTGCTTGCCACCTGCGTATCGTGCGATCGGAGATTTTCTTTCCATCTGCCCGATCTCATTTATCAGATCCCCTGCCGGAGTCAACGCTGTTGTGGAACTAAGCTACCGTGCAACGGACTTAATATGATAATGGGATTTTAACATCCTCCGCTGCACAGCTGAAGCGCAAGCGCTCCTTTGGTCCTTCCGCTGACCATGGACTGATAATGTGAAGGCTGAGACTTGGCACGCTCTAAGCAGAGCGGCTTACCGCCCCCGGGCCCCGGTGCTCTGGGGGCAGCGACCAAGAAATTGATTCTACTTTGCTCTTCCCCGCTCCGAGCCACGGGTTTGTTGTTGTTTGCACACATGAAATCACAAGCGGCACCTCACTGACAAGGGTGTGGAAAAAACACGGTTTTTTTCGCCCGTGCCCGGTGGCTGAAGGTGGGTCATTCGCTGTTATTTTTGAATACGCGACAATGGGTGGCGTACGCTCCAATAAGCAAGCGTGTCTTGAGTTTCAAAAGGGCGGTGTCTGGCCGCCCTGCAGGTGTGTTACCTGAGCCTGGCTTGACCAGAGGGTGGCGCGGCCACAGGACAGCGGGGCGCATTCCACACCGGCTGCTGGCTTCCCCGACACAACGTGTCTGCCCATCATCTCAAACCAATTTTTTAAATCTCCTATGTATCTTCTTAATGAGGTAAACAATTCGTCCAATCCCAGCTGCTAAATTTTCTTTTACTATGCTCGGAGATTAATTGCTAATGCTGACGCCTGGCATACGGAATCCCTAGTATGATCAACCACAGTATAGTTTTTGGTGATTTCTCTGAACCACTCAACGCAAACGCCGAAATCCCTCAGACCCCATGATCGATTTTCTTCCACTTCTTCTCCTCAGTGTTCTCTTCGTTGAAGGTCACAATGGAAAAAAATTCTCACCATCCTTGTGTTTATAAGCTTGCAGTGATGTCTCCCCATATAAATTTCTTTTCCTAACACAGATAGCTGGTTCATAATTAACTGTGTCGTCCTTCAATGTTAGTGTATAGTACATATGTTCAACCTTCAACCAAAACTCTATTATCGCGTATGATCTATCCAAGGGTACCACATTCGTTTTGTGTCTTTTTGGTCTTTTCTATTCATTACTATCCGCCAGTGCGGTCTGGTGGCTCATTAGTTAAGGTGTCTGACTGAAGACCGAAACGTCCCCAGTTCGAATCCCTGTCTCAGCAGGGATTTTCATTGGCCCTTAACCCAACCTCCTCCTCTGGCTGTTATTTGCTATATAATGTGAAGTATGTCAGAAGGCTTTCTTGGTTCGGATTACACGTTAAACTGTAGGTCTCCTCTAGGGCCAACAGCCCTAGTTCTATAACGGATGTGTACACATACAAAGCAAATTTCAGGCAAAAGAAGCTTTAACATGGTCCTCGTTTGCCCAAACGGACATACATACTTTATCGACAGAGCTTCGTCGATGTCTATATTTCTACGTTAGGAAATGTGGTTTTCAGCTCATTTATAAAATGAATATTCTTTACCTAACTCCTAGCAACAGCAAGTAATGTGCTGTTATCTTCAGATCACTTCTAAAAATATTTCCTTCCATTCCATTTGTCTGAGAAGATGTTCCATTTGTTAGTTGCATATACTTACTTTTGCGATTTTCTTTTGCCATTTTTTAAATGAATTGCTTCAAGAGAGTTAGTTTTCCATAAAATCCGATCTACCTAAACTTTTGACTGTTACTGTTGCTGTACTTAAATCCACTCTTTCCTATGTTTATACCCCTTTTTTCCTTCTGATTATCCATTCCATATTATTTAAATTTAGAACGAATTCACAGTTGTACTCGTGACCTGTATTAAAATCCTTCCCGATATCGCGTTAACAGAATTTTTGATGTCGTTTTGATTATTTGATGGATCCTTAACTCAGTTCTAGATTATTCTACAAATTTCTGTTCACTATACTACGAATATGCACACCGATTCAAAGATATTACATTCAGTCAAACGATATCAAATCTCTTCGAAGGTGTGTTACAGACAGAAACCTTTCAAGACTTATAGCTATATGGAAGTATGAAGGAAGCCAAATCGAGGAAACTAACTGAAACCCGTACTTAAGAACGGCAGCCTTGGTAATTAAAGACTACTTGTGACTTTTTTGATGAAAGAGTATTTGATACAGTTTGCCTCTTCTCTCTTACTTTCCCCCCTTCCTCCCCCCCCCCACCCAAATTACTTCTGGCTTTACGTCACATCGACGTCAAGGTCATTAGAAACAGGCAGTATTGGTGGAAAGGAACGGGCAGGAATTTGGCCATGACCTTTTGGAGGAAGCATCCCGGCATTCGCCTAGAGTGGTTTGAGGAAACCATGGAAAATACAAATCTGGATGAACGGAAGGGGCTCGAAACCGCGTTTTCTTGAATGTGAGGCCAGAGCATTGCCGCTCACTCACCACGCTCGGTTTCTCTCTTACTTGATAGCTGCTTACAGTAGCTTCACAAACTTATAATAATACTAGCTGTAACCCGCGGCTTCATACGCGTGGGCTTAGAATTTTATTGTTACAATTGGATATAGCAAGCTGTACGTTACATAAAAAGTGTTCCAAAAACACGGAGTTAGGATAATATAATGTAAAATCTATCTCAATACCACTCTACCATCGAACCTATCTCAATATTATTCAAAGGTATATATAATTAATTACACGCCTTTTTTTCTAAATGATTTGCAAATTTAATTCCCTGGTCAGGCTAGGAATTTGTTTTATCAAGTGAAGTTCATTTCATGGTCGATTAAAACTTGCTAATTCTATGGGACACCTGCTGCGGGGTCACCCCGTGAATAATCCCGTAAGTTTCTTCTTCTTCCCATTCACGGAATAGGCCTGTTCATCTGTTTCTGCTGCAGGGACTATTACCATATCTTCCTTTGTGTGCCTATACTTCTTGAACCTTTAGGTCAACATTGGTTAACTGTTTTTGGTAATAGCACAAGATCTATTATATACAGATGGACTCTCCAGTTATTCCTTTGTTGCTCTGTCTTGTTATTTATATTAAATATTTGTAATTCCTCTCTTATTGTCTCGTTTATTGTTAGATCTACCCTTGTGCATCTATTTATAGCAAATAGGAATTTCATCTCAGCTGCTTGTCTGGAACTATTGTCTCTTTTCTTCTTAACTCATGACTCACTTCCATAGGGAAGCATAGGAATTGCCATCACTTTATAGAATTTTACATTTGTATCTGTGCGCGTGCTATTTCCAAAAGCTTTGGCTATCGTTCAACACATCACTTCTTCAGTTTATTATCAATATCTTTCCCTACACTATATGTTAATGTTATGCCACAGCCAAGGAAGTTATATTTCCAAACTTGTTCAATTAAATTGCCATTTATTTTTTATTTTTGCTGTCATCAGTCTCTCGACTGCTTTGATGCAATCCTCCATTTCTTCCTATCTTGCGTTATCTGTTCAACTGAATATAACCCTTATAAACTACGTCTTCAATAACCTGCTACACGTAATCATATTCTGCCTCTACAGTTCTTTCCTTCGACTGTTCCTTCCAGTAGCAAATTAAACAATCCCGCATATCTTGAAATGTGACACTCATCCTGTCTCTTCTTTCTGTAAAACTCTTCCACAACATTCTCTCCTCGCCCATAATCTCCAACACACGTTCATTTCGTACTTTATCCGTCACTTAATTTTCAGCTTCCTTCTACAGCACCCAGCACCACATTTCAATTTTTTTTTTTTTTGATATTCCGAAAGACCATGCTTAGCTACCGTAAAGTGCTGTGCTCCACACATAGAGTTTTAAAAAGTTCTTTCTTAGTCCCAGGTCAATATTTGCCATTAATAATTATTTTTGCTCTAATATGCTCGATTATTTATTTTTAGCCTTCGTCTTTCTTTTTTTATTCCATCCTGGCTGGATGCTTACGTAGTCTACTCCAACACTGTTTCTTAACCTCATTTAGCTTTTAAGAATAATGTTGTCTGTTATTTCCTTCATTGTAAATTTTTTACGGCCCACTTGAAATTCGTAGCCTCGCCATTACAGGAAGAGCGATTCCGTTGCGGGAAGCTGAGCGGCCGCTTTGCCGTAATGTACGAGCTCCGTGACTCCCAAATATAATAAGGCGGTCATAATTCGAGAGTAATTACGTGCAGTGGCCGGCGGGCGCTGCCGTGAACAATGCGGCGGCCGGAGAGTAATGCGTGGCTTGAGGTGGCAGCCCGCGCCACGGCGGACGTCTAAATTACGCGAGCGATGGAGATATCCCGCCACGGCGTCGCAGATTAATCTCAACTCCGCTCGCTCTCTCGTTAGGAACGGCCACCTGATGAATGGACGAGAGTCCCTCTGTGTAGCATTAGCTGACGGTTGGTCCATTGTTTCAAGCGGAGTGGACGCATAATGTTAAACGTTTACTTTCCTCGTATGAAGATTTCTATTACAGCGAAAAGTAAATGTGACAAGGAAATAACGCAATAAAATGATAGCTGGGATGAAACACACGAGTACGTGCATGTTTATTGCAATGAAAATTAATGTCCAGAGAAATTGTATGTACGTTACATTTATCTAACGCTGAGTAATCGAAAATATATATTTAAAGAAATTATGTTCCAAGCGGAAATCAGATTTCATCTCCTTGATACCTCTAGATATGTCTTTTTTTCTGAACAGTATGGATGTTTGTAACTCTTAGTATGCAAAGTTTACAAATGGTGTTCCACAAGTATCCATACTTGGTCCTCCCCTCTTGTTTACAGATCATTTACATCTATTAAGAATACCAATCATTTTATAAAGAAGCGGAAACGTGTTTTTTTTTCTGATTATTCTAGAATTTGTACGAAATCTCATACAAGTAACACACGAATCTATGAAAAAAATTACGTGTAATTGAGATATAATAATTTATTTCCTCACGACAGTAAGAAAACAAGTAAAGGTAGTAATTGCAAACACAAACCAATACACACAACAGGAGATAACTTTATTTTTGTGACATTTAAATGAAGAATGAAACAATGACAACGTGGAATTGAAATCAGAGAGTTACATGTGTTATTAAGTTTATTATGTTTGTTTATAAGAAATCAAGTTTTGGGAAGACTACTCTCGAACTAAAAAAGTGTCGAAGTTATATAAGTCAGCTAAACTATATTTACGTGTTTTTACAATCTGGTGACAGAGTTTCGATTTGCTGCGCGTCCGTAAAACAATTCCTTGTTGTATATTTTGAAACCTACACAGTACTGAAAAGTCATGCATTTTTAGAATAATAGAAACACCACCACATAGCACCCTAGTATTCCATAAAATGAAGAACTGTAATAGGTAGTATTTCAAAATGATGTTAATAAGTTCAAAATACAAGAAATATGTTTATGAATTACGATTATCTCAAAAGAAAGGGTGAATAGTGGGAGAGGATGGAAGGTGGTCGAAGTAGCGCCTGTGTCGTCACCTCTGAGCGGAGTTAAGTCTGGTGGATGAGTGATAGCACTCGGGCTTGGCATTCGGAAGAACACGGCTTCAAATCTCCATCCGGAAATCAATATTTCGGGTTTCTATGGTTTCCCTTATCGAAGTGCAATACTCGTGCCATCTCCTGGACATGGACCTGTAGCTTATGGTAGCCACACGATTTAACTAACGTACAGGATTACCTATCTTCGCAGGTGCCCAGTTACGTTTTGGTAGATAAAGTATATTCTTCGGTTGATATATATAGAAATTCCAAGTACGGCGTAGGGGAGTTCGCGTAACCCTGGTCACTTAAAATTAATTGCAAATAAAAGTAAAAGAAACACATGTTCTGTCTTTATTTTAATATCAAAATTAAACTGGGAACTGTAAAATTAATTATAAGTTAGGAAACAAAACATTTTTTCAACGAATTAAATTGAAAACACATTTGCCTTAATTGTTTGGCAACACAGAAATTGTCGGGTTGCTTATTACACAGTAATACATGGTGGCTTAATCGTCTTTTGGTCTTACAAAAATCAGAATAATAATGGATGTCTGAAGAATCTATACAGACACAATCTTCGTGAACCCCGCTTTGCTTCACAACTCTGAATCCAGTCTTGTTCAAAAATTTCTTCACGTACGATGCATTCGCTCTGTTTTACTTGATTTACTTCTGAAAGCCTTTGAATACTTATCTTTGTATTCAACGTCTTTATAGCGCCTTTACCTTTTCATTTCTTCGCTTCACCCTTTTTACTGCATTTACTTTTTTTCCCGTCCCTCCACATTTTTTTATATGGTAAAGATGTTAAAATCTTGCCCTTTTTTATTTTTATTTTTTCGAGCCCGCGTTACTATGCGTTTATTTGATGCATCATATTCAATAATCTCCAACGAATTTTGACAGGAACGACTTAAAACTTCTGCCAGTAACAAAACACGCGCTAGTGTGGAATTCACTTGGCGCCTAAGCCGCAACTCAGTTGCATTTGTTTTTACAGTACAGGGTGCGTATTTACAATTAAGTTTTACAGACTCAGAGTGTTTGGTTTGTTACAACTTTAAATATCCGGGGCTATCCGCCGTCTGGGGCTACCCGACATTCCCCTATAGATACAAATAATGGAAATAATTTTCTGGCTGGGACTGATAATCAGCAAATTTGATGTGGTAATCTGTTTTAGAGTAATTAAGCAAGTGTTCCATATTACTCTATACGGCGCAGTTCTCATTGCTACTTCGTCACGAATAACGTATTAAAATATCACACCGGGATGTTATGACGTTCTATACTTTCAGGTTCAACGTTACCTGTAAAACTGAAAATTTTCAGTCTACTGCTGTAAGGAAACACAGTCTCCTAGTTTTTGAAGAATTAATAATTAATGTTTCTTTTTTTGCTTTTATGTAATTTCTGTGGGAAGTGTTTATTGGCAGCGGTATTTTCGAATCACTGTTTGGTTTCTGGTTAATGTCAAGCCGATTAGATGTGTATATTATTTTAAAAAAATGCTTTATATCGTATTATTTCTTACGTATTGTGGCAAAGAAATCTACGCATCATCATTACCAGATGAACAATGTATATGAAAGTCTCTGAACCATGAACTGTGAGAAGAAGAGAAGATCTTTGGCAGAGAGAGCAAAAAGACAGATGAAAAAAGTGAGCGCGGGAAGATTGTTAGCAAAACTGTGATTTGTAACTGTTTGGACAAAACAGTAAATTAAAGAAATTAAGTGGAGGGTTTTTTTTTTATTTTTTAAATCAAGATTATGGAAGGAATGCTGGATGGGAGGATATATTCTCCACCAGACCAAACCTGGTACCGTCCTGTTGAAATTTGGATTAACTGCTTCCTTATAATGCCCTCTTCACTTTTTGCACTCTTCTTTTCCGGAAAAGCCGCCACCAATTAAAATAAAAATGCCGAAATATGACACTGCAGCGCAGCTATTAGTTGCCGCTGGCGCTGCGAAATCAATAATAATCTCTCGAAATGTTGGTTTAAATTTTTCTTGTAATATTTTCTTGTCGTTTTAGCTTCACTCTGTTGTAAAACGTCGCATGAAATTAACAGATACAAAATATTTATCCGAAATGCAGTACAAGGCTCACCATTTTATAATCGATATAAGCAGTCAGAGATAATGGATTGCTTCCGTTGGAAACGAATTCTCAGTTTCCGAGATGGATGCCACAGAACGAATTTCCCGTAATTTTTTTACTCTTGGTCCAGGCCGAATGCTAATAGCTTGAATACCAACAAAAAGGAAAGGCTAGCAAGTAAAGCAAAAATATTATACGGTTCTGAAATAAAGAAATAAACTGAGAAGTTATGTAGTACGTTCGAATGATTCAACTAGTTATTCAAATACAATCATAGAAAAGATGCACTACCAAAGGTCTTGTTCCTTTTTTAGAACCTTCGGCTCTATTCCGCAAAGAGAAGATGGAGGCCCAGCAGGTCACCTGATGCCGCGATACAAAAAGAGACGAGATAGAGCAGGTCGTCAAACTCGAACAGGTATAATATCTTCCAGCATAACGGGCACGAATCGCATCACCACGAGCTCCCGAGCACCTGAAGGAGGGCAATTAGTGACAGCCAGAGGGCGCGAACAAGGCGCCAAGGCCGCTGACACAATACCCACAAAGCAGGCGCTCTGCAAGGGCCACCACATACACTACGCCACGCACTCGAGAAAGGGTGGGCGACCAGCAAACTGCGGGGATAAAACGATGCCGTTTTGGGCCTCCTTCACTTACCCTCATATACTAAAGACATGCTGCGTATGGGGTATGACAATCAATCTCGTTTTTTATGTTCTCTTCCCACCGCGACTGACGCTTCTGAACCTACGTTCTCACTTTCGAGAGGGGAGAGAACGAAAATTGCGCCTGTATTTCTTCAGGAAAATCTCCAGTTAAATGCTGATTATGTATATCGAGGTGCTGGCTTCATTCGTTAAACCAGATCGTTGTACATTTACAAATGATGTTTTCCATCTTTCAATTCTTTTTAAAGTAGTAGATACATTATATTCGTATCTCTTCAGCACGGGGCAGGTGTCACTTTCTCTGTAATTATTTAGCACGCATAAATAAATATAAGCAAGCTACCTAGCATTTACAATAGTATCATGTTCATCCTTTAATTGAGTTCCAACAACGACTTACTTTTCCGATGAATTAGTCTCTGCTTTATTCACTTGGTCTTGAATATGACCTTAAAAGTTAAAAGATACCAGATAAATTGCGCCTCTGTGTGAAGACTGGCCTTGTCTACGCTGTAGAAGCGAAGGTAAAAGTTGAGTTGGAAGAGTCTAATGATTAGGAGATAATGTTGACTAATTGAAGTTAGCAGCCTAACCTGAAATAAAAAATAAAAAAAAATAAAAAATAAAAAAATGAAGATAAAAAGTGTACTCGTTCTATTCACCGCCTGGCTAAGATCAGCGCAGAAGAAACGGAAATTTTGTCTTTCAGTTGCCACGTAGTAAAATGATCAACACAATATAAACATCAAACTTGACATTCGACTTCTGTATCAATAGACAGAAACCTCCAAGCAGTTTTATACTTATACTGCTCTGCAGCACACTGTTAGCATAGTTACTGGTTTCAAGATATATTGGATCTTAGGAATTATATCGTACCTGGTATGCAATAAGGCAACGTCTATTGGTAGTCCGGAATGTTTTTCAGATAGCAAAAATCTCTCGTGTCATCACCAACGAATGTTTAACATAGCAGTAGAGTCAATCTCGTTCAACGAGTTTCTTGTACTCTGGTTCCCTGCTCCATTTTTCAAGAAGTAACTAATAACTGGCTTGCGAAATGCAACCATAAAAGTAAAAGCAAGCTCTTCAGAGTCAATTATTTTAATTGTTGGAAATAGCTGTGGTAAATAAATATTACCTTAGTTTTGTTATAATAAGAATAGTCTTTAGATAATTAACAGTTTTTAGATAATGTAGTAATTATATCAGATACTTAACAAATGTTGCAGTAGGGCACTTGCTTTATATAATATTTTATTATTGCGTTATTATTGGTTAATAAATTATAGATTACTCTTTATATCTATGAATTAAACAAAACTATATGTAGACTATTATGTACATAGGTACTTATTGCTAGAACCTGCCTACAATATTTCTCAAACAAATGAAATAGGTACTATGCAATCTAATAGTTGTATGTAGATGTTACTGTGGTAGCATAATTTTTCACAACAGCTTTCAGCAATTAAAATCACTGAGTTGTAGAACTTTTTTAAAAAACTTTTCCGTCATTTTTTTCCGTAGGATTTTTATTTAGTTTGATGAGTAATTCTCATTTTATTATTTTTAGTTGTTTACAAGCGATATTTACTACAGAAGTTATATTTAAATATATGCAATACTATTTACTGTCAAAGTTGCAGATTTCTGAAACTTATTTATTCTTTAAATAATTTTGTTCAAGTGGCGTATTTATTAGTTTTCTAGGTTTAAATTCAGTATTAACTAACCAGTGCGGAATCCGTAATCGGCTTAAAACCACATAAGCTTGTTCTTTTTTTGTTTCTTAGGTCAAAAACATTAACGATGCAAAGTCGTACCCAGCAGTTTATGATTTGTGACAGCACAGCAAAAGATTATGTGTGGTATTCTGCGCTTAGCATTACATCGGCTGCGCAGAACATCGAACTCCACTGTGGAAGATCACACAATCGCCGACACTTACTGTTAGTAAATTTCCTTTAACAGTTGAATCATCGAACTCAGCATAAATTACCTGTAGGAACTCTCCAGGTTATAGTTCATCTTAATATAGGACTGGACATTCTATAGGTCGTATCACATCCATGGCACACTTCGGATACATTTATATGTATTTCATTTCTACACAACTCGTGATCACATACTTGATGTAAGTGACTCTGAAAACGACCTGTTAAATTTGGATAGTCGGAAATGTATTCCTTTCGTGGAATTTTGCCATAAGGTTTACTTTAAAATGAGATATCCTTAGCATTTATCACATAAACCTTAAAAGTCTTCCTTATCTCCAAAGACGTTTTGGAGTTATAAGAGTCCACTAGTTTGGTTGTTGGGGAGATTCTGACCACTTATTTATGCGTGAAAGTCCTTGTTAGTGACATCCTTTGACTGTCCAAAATTTTTAGCGGCTCTATGGAGAGTTCTCATATTCGGAGATTGTTCAATATATCCACGAAAATGTGAAATATGTATCCGCTCAAGAACGGCGTATACATGCTTTTAAGGTTCCTCTATACGTTCCCCTCTCTAATGTAACAGCTATATATAGCATATATGTTCCCTGAAAACGTAAAAGTTTTGAAGTATTTTCGTGCTGCCATCCAGATTTCCATACGCACTGCGGAGAGGTTTGGGACTTAGCCCAGGGCTTTAGCACACAGTCTGGTGACTAGGAATTGTGAACCACCATCTGTCGGCCCAGCCCTGATGGTGAAAAGGTATTCCACCACCAGGACTGAAACCAGCTTACCCGGTGTCAGCGCCTGACACGATCATGTTGCCGCAACCAACCGAGCCAAGGGGCTGGTATGCTCAATATATCGCATAAATTTTATTATGAAGCTATTTTAGGGCTGTTGGTAAATATCACCTCAGTTAACGGAGTATTGGGATCTTACACACACGAAAAGAAAAAGTTGATAAGGTACTTACTGGTCTACTTAACTGTGAAAATCGGATATGGGGATAATATTCTCCTTGAGGAACTATTAAACGCTTTGAAATAAAAGAAACTGGCTCAATTCTGTGGTACATAGCAGCATCTTCCTTTTTTTAAACATCTAATATGTTATTTCTAAAAAGTTTCATCTTCCTACCTTCACACTTAAACAAAATTGATAAAGATTAAGTCGTACACTTTGCTAATCAGGAGACAAATAAAGAATTGCTATAAATGAGTCAGTTCTTCTTTGATACTACTACAAACCACCAACCTCGCTATTCATCGCACAGGCCACTTATTATTAAAATCCAAGGCCTTAGTATTCTTTGCTACCTTTTAGGAAATCCTTAAAAGAAATAAATAATATGAGAACTGCAGTGGAACATACATAGGTTTATGTAAAGTGTTTCATTAATACAAACGTACGCATCAGGTTCTCTGCGCCTGGTCATTGTCGTTCCTGTGGTGTTCTCTCCTTATCGGGAGGGCCTCTCGCTGTCCAAACAATTACGGGCGCCTCCGCCGTGGTGTAATCAGCGTGTGACAGGCGCGGACCGCATATAAATGAATGACGCTGCAGGTTGGCTGGTGTGCGATCGGCTGCCGCCATGTCGCAGTCCAGAACAATGCCTGTTCCGTGTCATCGTGCTCGTTAGCAGGCGATCACAGGCCTAGCCGGCGCTTCGTTACCGCGGCGCAAAGTGGCAGCCCTCATCCACCTTATAACAACACCCCCGAGAACACAGGCTTCGGTCTTGGAATAGGGATACACGTGTCCTTAGAACGAAGATATCCATTAACGTGGGTGGTGGATATTTTTTTCAGAGAACCTCTGGATCAATCGAGGTACGCGAGGAATTAAAAAAGAAGGTGTTTATATGGCACAAACTGGGCCCATATTTATTTAACACTGTTGTATCATTGTAGGAAATAACTGAAGATTTTTTTACTAAATGGGAAAAAAATATACATATTGAGGTATGTCATATTTTTTATTATTTCCCTAATACAATCCCTCTGCAATTTGAACTGGCTTACAAAGATACGTATCCATTTGCCTCTCTCCATATCTAACCATCAATATCAAATCACTGTACAAAAACTTTAACATTTCCATGGAATGGACACATCCTGTCAGGTAAAGAGCTTCCTAGAGACAGGTTTAGAAAGACTTAAGGAACAATTACCTGCAATGAAACTTTGGCGATAGTCTCAATCCGGAGTATTATTATCTTGGGTAAAAATTCAGAGAGGCGATGTGCATGACATTTCTTCTTCTTCTTTTTTTACGGATGATGTAATCCTCTTTGCTGGAGTGAAATAAAATCGTAAACAAATATGATATATGTGCGCAGAAACGTATCAGATAATTTAAGTTACTCCTGACTACCACTTGCAGATTAATCAATCACTGAAGGTTTGTTGGTATAGAGGAGAAAATGTAAACAGATGTCTACAACACATATCAACTGTTGAGATGTCAGTAGAAAATCGGAATTCAGACACACATTTGTTAGTTCTGAAGTCTTCTAAGCAGATTCCTTCCAGTAATCTTCCATATAAGTCGATAAATCCAATATACGATTGAGGTATCTCACGAGCTAATCCACTTTGATTGTTTAATAAACATATAAAATTACATGTTGAAACAAATAAGGGTGTAATATGAACATATACGGTAATAAACAATGGTATAATACTTCTAGTGGCGATGAAAGCTTCAAATACTAAGTAATAATGAAGAGATGAATGGTAATTAGTCTTTGTTGTTGTAATGTGCTAAAATTTTGACTCATTACATTTCTTGAAATCAGAAAATGAGTCTTGTCATAAATTATGTCATCTACACAAGATACTGGCACGAAGTACTTAATTCCTCGTTTGCAGTCACAATGAGTACTTCGCCAGCGAGAACGCAGTAACTTCTAGTGCAGCGGTTCCCAACCTATGAGTCGCGACCCACTAGTGGGTCGCGGCGTTTGTTTTGGTGGGTCGCGGAACAATCGACGTTTTGCTCCATGAATATATCTTTTATTTCATCTATTTAAAAATTATAACACGATATTTTACAAGTGCAGTAATCGTGAAAGCTATTAGCTTAAATTATAACTTTGTGAGAGAAAAAAAGTTTTCTTAAACAGTCTGCTGGTATTATGCAATAAACACGTTGTGAAATATAGCAGCAGCAGCAATCGTGCAATCCTTATGGCAACCCCTGAACACCCCCTCTCCCGCCCTGCTCTAGAGCGAAGATTTGCGTGCATATCACCGGCAATTTTACTTCTCTGATCGTCATTTTCTTGTTTATTCTTGAATCGAAACCAAAGTCTTTGATCTAAACAGTCTTTCTCTGCTTGTGAGATTGAGTTGTTGCTTGCGTTTTCTTTTGATTGAGAGTAGATTTAATGTGATTATGGAAAGTTTGTTGAGGACTGGATGGTGCCGTAAAAGAGAGTATGCAAATGGTGAGGAAACTTCAACCTCCACGGCTAGTAATAATATGTTTGAAAATGTTACTGAACCACAACCAAGTATTTGTAATTACAAAACAGGCAGCGAGAAAAAGCAAAAGACGTATCTGCGAAAGTATAAAAAGGTTTATTTGAAATACAGGTTTGTGTTTTCGGGTATTGAAGAGGAGCCAATACCTCAGTGCGTGATTTGTTGTGAAAATTTGTCCAGTGAAAGCATGAAGCCATCAAAACTTGAAAGGCATTTGTCAACCAAGCATCCTGAGTACACGTATAAGCCTCTTGAAACCTTTCAAAATAAAAAAAAACGTCATTATCTTTCGACAGAATCTACAATGAAAAAGTCAGTTTCAGGCCAAACTAACTACCATAGCTTCTTACCAATTTTCCTTGTTAATAGCAAAGAAGGAAAATGCCACTGATGGGCTAAGTTCTATCTTGGTGAAAAACACCTACAAATCCCATTTTAGTGGTTGACTGGTAAGTTTACCATTGTGTTTTCCCGCTCCCAGTCTTCCATATTTTCATACATTTGGGTGCAGTAAAACACAATGATAAACCTACCAATTAACCACTAAAATCGGGTCTGCAGGTGGTTTCCACCAAAAAGCGACTTGTCTGACCAGTTTCATTTTAGTATGCTGCTCGAGTTACTTCTAATCGTAGAGTTTCAGCAGTCAAGTTGATGAGATGATGGTCTGTGCAGTAGCTGCCCGGTCTATAATATTTTTGCTGTTTTATGTATTATCAGTTCTTGTTTTTGTAGATAGTACATCCCTTGTGCGAAAATTTGCCCTTTCGTAGGATAGGATAGTTGATAGCGTATAGAGGTTATACAATGGTTCCCATTTTGATATTTAGATAGACTCTCATATTAGGTGGGTCGCGAAAACTTTTTTACTTAAAAGTGGGTCGTGAACCAATGAAGGTTGGGTACCTCTGATCTAGTGCCATCTCTGAAAGCCAAAGCGCTGTTAAATCATACATTTTCAAACAATACTTCTAAACTGCTCGCCCGGTCTCCACGACATCCTTATTTTATTGACACGGCGTCACTTGCACACTGCCTTGGAGTATGTTATATCGAATCACGTCGAGAACTTCGAGAAATAACTCCAGTCAGGATCCAGGTAAATTTTAAATGGCTATGCTGTTTCACAGTAGTACTATAGACCAATTAAATTCATGTAAACATTTTCTTTAATTCTCAACTTCTCGACCACACATTAAGATGAAATATACCTCATACTTAATTTTATTCTCTGGATACAGTGTGTACAGTTTTTAAAACCACAAGAAAATTCTTCTTTTATTTTTTCCGTGAGTCGAGGTCAAAGAAACATCAGACAGGAAAATATTTCAAAAAAGTTTTTGTTTGTTCACGAGACTTATTTACAGTGCCCCAACTAATTTTTCCAATAATATCTTCAGTGTCCAGACCTAGTCATCTATACAGTTTTATTACATATATAAATAGTAAAAGTGCCGTAGATGTCAAGATATAATCATGGAACGTGTTAATCCGTATTAATTTAGAATAATTACTTAAAAAATTCGATAGCTTTGCGATGTATGTAAATAGAAAGGTTATTTTCATGGAATCTTTTGCATTAACATGAGTCAGTTTAGAATTAAATTAATAGTATTTCTCATATCTTGTAAACTGCAACATGCAAACGGAAAGTTTCGTATTGGTTAATAAATTGTAGCATCGCAAGTAGTCACCGTGACGTAGATGAATACATCTTTGGTATAAGATGCTTTTTGTTGAACTAAAGATATCACACCGGGAACAGCAAATCGTTGGTGACTTCGGAAACATGTAGTTACGACGTCGCCGAATTTCAGGCCATGCACTACGTCGATATCTTCATTACTGGGCAATCAATGAGAACGAGAAATCCCTCGATGCTGGAAAACAGCTACAATTACGATTCAGCAGCAGATGTACTAATTGCTTGGCGCGACAAAGCATTTGTACAAACTGCACGAATTAGTTCATTCTTTAGTCCTTCTCCGGTCGTTTGCAACAGAACGTGAATCGTTTGTTAAATATTTTTCTTTTGAAAAACATCTGCTCATCAGTTTATTGAAGGCCGTAACAAATTTCAGCTTAATTGCGTATTAGATTAGTCTGTGGCATTTGGATTCAGTTTTAACAAAACGTATTATTTTTTTAAGTTAATAACTCTTCAATACGATGATTGATTTAAATGTATTTTGCCATTAATATTTTATAAGTCGTTTTAAATTCCATTGTAAGTATCGTATCAATTGACATGGTGGAAAATTTCGTTTTCCAATATTCATAAAGTTCAGCTGCCTTCATTTCTCTTAATTTTAATAATTCTGAGGGAATATGCATGAAATTCAAATTTACGTCTAGTATTTTTATTTTGAAACTTTATTAGTGTAGAATTACCGTTATAACGTTTTTTTCCTATTTATTCGATTTTTATTTACTGATTTTAATTAATCAAAAGTGCTAAAAATACAAGGGAAATGTAACTTCGCAAAACGCAACGAAGTCGTGACGACCAAGTACACGATATTATTGTGAACAAAGGCGTAGTTGCTGGGAGTTCTAATAGCTTTGAAGTTTATATTAACTTATCAGCATAACTGGTGAGATATTGTATTCTTGCTACAATAAACACACCAAATAATGACTGGAAGCGGTTTTCTGAAAGCACAGTCGGATAATCTTCCAATAATGGATGCTTTCATGATGACAAGAAATTTTGAAACAAATCCGAATTTTACGAACGCTCAGCTCATATTACATACAATTCAGCGTCGTTTTTTTCCTTAAATTCTTTTTTTTCGTAATGAATTAACGGGTCTACCGACGGATTGTCTTTTCACAACATAAATCGGCCGCACACCCTTAAAAACTCAATTGCAATCATTCGTCAAGAAAGTCTCCATTCTTACATTTTTTTTTTCGCTTTTTGTTAATAAGTTGTTTTGGTGCGTTTTCAATTGAAACAATTCCTATCATCTTATTTATTTCATCTTCGTCGTTTCTTTACTTGTATATCATCAAGAGGTATTTTAAACGAAATACGTAGCATTTGCAAGATAGTATTTTCTTTCTTTCTTCTACACTCGATTTGTTCCAAGAACGGTTGCGTGTAAATGGTTGAAAATAAAATAGTAGGCCTATCCGTGACGAAAAATGGAGCTCAACAAGGAAATGGATGAACGAGTGACAAATGCTTATAAGCATTGCAAAATTCTTGTATCAGATTCCAGTTTACTAGCAGAATCGCCTCATGACTTAATTTCATTGGGTATGGAGCGAGTTATGTTAGGAAGCCATTGTTGATAAATGGGCCGAAATTATATTTGGTGTATTTGTTATAAGCAATGTGACTTGTTTTAAATTTTAATTCGCGCTATAAAAGTATGTAAATGAAGTTTTAACAAAATAAATAAGTGAAGATTGACAATTTTTGAGGATAAAAATAAATAAAAATATTTGAATTTGCGGGGATTTGAATTCGTGTCACAAAATTATGAAGCCAGCACCCTACCCAATACACCAAGCAGCCATCTGATAAAGCGGGCCAATAATTTATTATATCTAGAATTTTTTGTTTATTTGTATTCAGATATGTCAAAAACTTGGGAGCATTTTAGAAAAACGACTATAGCCCTTACATACAAGCTGTGTACCCTTCAATATATATGAAGGAGATCGCAATCCGTTCTTAAAATGTCTGATAGTCTCCAAGTAAGATATGATTAGGGTTTGAACAGCTAACGAATTTTTATGTTACATTTCCTAAAATACATAAATACAGAAATTCTAAGTACATGCGTAAAAATGATCTTTCCAATAATGTAAACAACTAGTTGCAGATCTATTCTCATAGCGGTACACCACCAGTTTCTTATATTCGGATCTCGCGGGACAAGAAAATACACTTTACAAAGTGTATTTCTTTTAGTATTTTTGCACACAGGTACAATACAATACTTATAACACTGTTTTCGACCTCCTTCCATATCGACATTAGTTAGAAAACATGAAAGTTTTGAGATGAAATACTCCACGCTATGCAGTACGCCAATGCGGTCGTGTACTTACTCGTCACACTGCAGCGAAATTGCAGCGTTTAAATCGGCGGAACTGGATTTCAGTTTTAAAGTATCTATTTTGATGATAAATCTTAATATTTACGTCAATGTTATATTTTTTACGGTTATGTACGAATATAAATAATTGATTAAAAAAAAATAAAAAAATACATTCATATACCCTATTACGTGATGTGGTTTCCCGGAATTCTGGAACCCCCCCCCCTTTTTCCTCTGGTGATATTTGGTGAGATCTGGATGGACTCCCCTCCCAAGATGAAGTGAGATTTTGACGGGACCTTTTATTTAACTCTACTGTCCTTCAAGAATTTCAAAATCTCACGTGTCATTTCCGTCGACCTCCCCCTCCCCCTTGGTGAGATCTGGTGAGATTTCCCTCCCCCCCATTTAATCTCACGTAATTAATGGACGCCCCCTAATAAAATTCATCGCAGTTTCGTATTTTCCTCCTTTCTCACAATTTTTAACTAATTTGGAATAATTGTGAAAATTGCAATACCTAGAAAGTATAGTCTGAATCGCTCCAGAATCGGAGGATGTGCACAGCACAATAAGTGATTAGGATTGCAGTGAGATGGCGTGCACGTAGGCCCAGCCATGCTCTCTTTTGTGTGATCGGATGGGTTGGTGTTAGTGCTCTGTAGGAGTGCAATCTGCTCGGTCTGTGCACAGCCGTCGAACGAAGTGGAAATGTGCAAGTAATGCCGGTATGCTGGCCAAAGGGGACAATAACAGCAATTAAGTGAGATAATGTGGCAAAATGATTGGTCTCCGGGAAGTGGGTTTATCGCACCACGACATTGCGGCTCGTGCAGTGCACGTTGCTACAGCAGTGATGTGTGTGTGGAACCAGTGGATAGAAGAAGATCGTAAATAGTGACGAGTGGTAACTGGACCATACAATGTAACCACAGCGCTATATTGTCTGCATGGTTGTAACCGAAAGAACAGCTTCGTCTATAATGCTGGCTCTACGTTGGAGCACTGCCACGAATGTGGACATGTCTGCGTCGACGGTTCGAATTCACCAGCTGAGGACTGTACTGGTGGAACGCATGCCAATGACTAGAAACTACCAAAGGCTCAAACTGCCATGGGCACGTGAACATCCACACTGGAGTGCTGAGTCACAAAATGTAGTGTTTTCGACGAGTTCCCCTTCAACTTGGCTTACTGTTATAGCCGCGTACGTTTTAGACTCTACCGTCGTGAATGAAATCGGGCATACTACGTTCTTGAGCGGCAAAGTGGACGGTTGACAATAGTGACGGTGTGGGAAGCCATTCGCTGTAATATGCGATCTTGCATCCTACATGTTGAAGGTAATCTGAACAGAAACCTATGCATAAGGCAGGTTTTAGGGCTAGAGGTACTGCCCCTCAGGCAAACAACTCCACATGGCCATATTTCAGCAGGACAACCCCGTTTACATGTGGCGAGTAGTATGCAAGCCTTCTTCGAAGATCGACGGGTACCACTGCTTCCCTGGCCTGCATGTTCGCCTGACATGCGGCCCATCGATCATCTTGCAACTAATGCTTTGAGGACACGAAACAAAGTGCGTGGCAGTGTGTTCTCCCGCAGCATACCCAGGCTCTCCTTGCTTCCATGTCACGAAGTCTAGAGGCTCTGATTGAAACATGTGGCGACTTCACACCGTAATCAATTCACTCGATAGAAGTGCATGTACAGTTCCGTAATTCTAATAATTTGTGTATTATCATGTCGCTGATCTTTGAAATAAATTTCATTGTAATCACATATCTTCTGAATATTGTTACAATTTTCATTGACAGTAGTGTAATTTATATTTCAAAATTTATAACTTTGTTAGAAGTCCTGGTCAATTTTTGTTTTATCAAAGCTTTAACATCTGTTACGTATTTCAGGATAAGTAATGATTTGGAAAGACTATATCATCTTCCTTAAACCAACGTAAATGTCTTTCACGTGATTTGTCTAGTTTTACGGACACGGTTCTGATAACATAATAATTTCTGGTATAACAAGACACTCATTGCTTTTTGGTGAATGGTCGGAGGAATAGGAGTACTCCAGAACACTCTTTTACCCTTGAGGTCACCAAAGGCCCCTGGAGGCGTATGATTCAAGATAGATTACCTAGATATGGATGCAGAAAGCAATGTCTAACCGCTGCCTGTTCAGGTCAACAATATTTGGAATAAGTCTTATTGCATTGGAACGCTATCTTCCAATCTAAAAGGTTGGCTGTCATGCGATATATGTCACAATATTCGTATCAATACTACTCAGAAATGCAGTATGTCAATTGTACATATTCAATTTTTAGCATACTATTACCACTTAACTTCGTGTAATATTAATGCGGATACCAGTTTATGGTAAAGGAATGAACACACTTGACATAAGTACCAATAGGTAGTAAGTGTATTTTTTCCTAATAACATGTGTGTATGTAGCAATATTTCTAGTAATTTTGCTTCATTTCTATGTATGTGGTGGCTTCCTCCAACACTTTTTCTCAAATAAATCCGCCTAAAAACGTGTGTGCCAAATTTCAGACTGATGTGAAATTTTTTGATGGTTCTGGCTTATTAAATTGAAAGATTAATTATGAAATAAACGCATTTTTTTAAATAATAGGCTAAGAATATGTTTGTAAAGTATTTGACAGAAAGAAGAGAGAGAATGTTTGGTCACAATTTAAAACGCCCGGTTTTGGCTAATTTATTAGTCGAAGATGAAATGGTCGCACGGAAGAACTGTATAGGAAGACAGAAATTCATGTATGTGAAACAGATAAATTAGGACGTGCTTTGTAATGGATATTCTGAGATGGAGAGATTTATTCAGAATTAGATTAATCCTTCCTTTTTCTTATTTTAGCAACAGCAACACTTGAGTTTCTACTATTCGGTGTTGCTCAGCTTGGCAGACACACACACACACACACACAAGGTAATTGTATCGTGGAATCTGAATGGTGTCATATTGTCAAGAGACTTATCCATCACAATGCCAAACGAGAAGTTTTCACCTGAGAGAGGAATATATTAGGTGAGTAACTACAATAATTCTGTCTGTGGAGAGAAGAGTAATGTATCATGTCAATTAGAGGGCTTTTGAACAGGAATTTCTTCACACAGTGATATCGATTACAATGATTATTTGCTTCCTGAAGTTTGCAATGAAAGTAAAAGTCGTTCTACCATTTCTGACGCGTTACTACTTAAATAAAGGGTTAAAGCTTTCCAGTGAAATAGATTACGTGCACATACTGCTTGAGACTGGACTAAACTGGTTGAACAACTTCTTGCAACAAATCTTAGCCAGTGACTCCGAGAGCACAAGCGACCAGATTCCACAGTCAGTTATTCAGTAACTGAACGACAAAGTAGAACGTAACCAAAAGCAAGCATGTAAGGCTATACAGTAAATCCTTAGAAGAGCGAAAATACCTTCTGACTGGAAAATTTTGCAGGTAACTACGATTTTCATGAAAGGAGATCGAAGCGATCTTAGAAACTACCGTCCCATATCTAAAACATCTCTTTGATTATGGAGCATATTATATGCACGAACATTATGCTTACAACAAATCAACACGGATTTCGGAATAAAAGATCTTGTAAAACGCAGCTGGCCCTATTTACACATGACGTAATGAAAGTTATTGATACAGGTTCACAAGTTGATGCAATTTTTTTGGATTTTCAGAAAGCCTTTCAGAAAACGCTTCGAGCGTACGGTTTATCGGATCAGATTTGTGAATGGATAAAGGACTTTCTGACTGGTCGGTCGCAGTATGTCGTAGTTGAAGGAGAAACCTCTTCTAATCTAGGTGTTACATCAGGTGTTCCTCAAGGAAGTGTAATAGGACCACTCCTTAACTTAATTTTTGTAAACGATCTCGGGGACAAAGTGAAAAGCAGTTTTAGATTGTTCGCTGATAATGCGGTCATTTATAGGGAAGTAAGGAATTCGGACGATTGCTTAGAAATTCAGCGCGGTCTGAATGTTATTTTAGCATGGTGCGACGAATGACAATTTACACTAAGAAATATGAAATGGCACTTGCATATTAATTCGATCATAGACAGAGCTTATTTTAAGTTGCTATTCATAGACAGAATCTTGAAAAATTGTAATGAAGAAACAAAGGAGATAGCGTACAAATCTCTTGTGCGTCTTCTGTTGTGCCATAAGGGATCTGTTTCCTAAGGGGTTTGTTTGACAGTATAGAGATAGTACAGAGAGGAGCCGCTCGATTCGTGACCACTTGCTACAGTCCTTACGAAAGCGTCACAGAAATGATTAGTAGATTGAGCTGGGAGTCTCTGGTAGATATACGAGGCACGTTTCGTTTGAACTTATTGGTAAACATGCGTCATCCACTTTCACTTACGGCTGCAGTGAAACACTTCGTTACCAACCTACTCGAGTCGCAATGACAGGAAAGATTAGATTAGAGAAACAACGTGCCACACTGATGCTTGTATGAATCCTTTTTTCCTCGTACCAGTCGTGATTGGAATGCACAGCGAAAAAATTATTTTTGGTGCTGAGTACCCTCCGCCCCCCACAATTTTGTGAATTGTAGAGTATATATGTAGACGAAGGCTTGGGGATATTGATTTCTGATGTTAAGATGAGGGTGAGGTGATGTTGAATCTTATTTTGGTCTATAAACCTAACTGGTTTCAGCGGTTTGGTGTCTCAGTGGTTAAGGAGTCTTACTGGAGATCGAAATGTCGCCAGTACGATTCGCGGTCTCTGCTGGGATTTTCAAAGGCCCTTAACCCGACCTTTATGTCTTGCACAACTTGCTGTGTAATTTGAAGTGCGCCAGAACGCTTCTGTGGTTCGGATTCCACTTTAAGCTGTAGGTCCCGTATACCCGATAGGATAACCTGATTTGTTTAGTTAGCCACGACACGGGGAGCATTTCGTGGCGAATGATAAACCCTGTCACCTGGCGGCTTAAAAATCCTTCGGGATGTCCCGGCCAACAGTGCCATAGTATAATTTGATCTGACTGATTTTAGGCCTTAAAACGTCCAAGGGATTATCTCATTGGCTACCATATTTCCACGTTGGTTGTTTTGCTTTTACTATCCCCACATCATTGGCATATTCAGCAAGTATGGAGAGCCATGTGTCACTAGCGAAGCGGAGGTCGTGGCTAGGCGAGTTAGCCTGCGCGGCGCCGGGGGCGACACGCCTGTAATTAAGAGCTGTCGGTGCGGGTAATGGCTGCCTGTCGAGTAATGAGCAGGCACGGCCGGGTAGTAATTGTTTCCTCTGATTAGCGGCCGGCGGGGGCGGCGTGGGGGCAGACAGCCACCTGTTGAAGGGCTCGGCGCCCTTCGTTAAATACTGTGAATCTTCTCCTAGGGCATCCGAGTACTTGTAACTCACTAATGGAACTCGTGGTTCCAGAATTAAAAGGCTAGTGAAGGATCACCGTCTACAGTGGAGCCCTATTTCACTCTTATGCTTTCCCTTTTTTCATTATTTATCTCTTCTACGTCATCCATCCCGGAGGAGGACTGTTAACGTTCTTGGGAGAACTGGCTAACCAGATCTCGAATTTATATGATATTCACAAATAATTCCTGATAAATGCCAGGTTTTCCTCAAAAAGAACCGCTTTCTGGGCCTATATGATCTCGAGGTTGACGAGCCGCAGTCCTAAGATGGAAAAATCTTACTTGTTATTGACATTTTCGTCTGTGTAGCAGGTAGGAGGCTAGTAATTTTTCTTAAAAATGTGGCTTGACCTGCTGCAGAAATAACGACGATCACTAAGGACGATCTAATCTAAAGGAGTATAGTGAATGTTGCCAATTGCCACCGGAGCTTGAACTTCATTCGAATTAAATTAAATTAAAATGTCTGCGAATGGCATTTGCTTTGTTAATGTGTTATGAGTTAATCTGCTTACGTAAAATGTAGGACACCATTCAGCATTTGCGTGAGCATCTAGCGAAAACTATCTAAAAAGGGTCAACACGGTGCCAAGCAGGTTTACAATATGACAACAATCCTAACATGTGTAAGCTACCTTACTCCTTATTTGCAATATTTGGTTAAAATCCGACGAAGTTTGGGTTAACATTGGATACATGATACCGCAGTTTAGAATTGAGACAACAACACTTTAGAGTTAGGAAAGTAAATAAACAGAACATAATAATAATAAATAAACAGGTTCTAAGAAAATATAAATTGTAAAACTTACCTAAATGAGCGTTATCCATAGGTTTCCATAATTGCAAGTAAACAGATTTTGTTAAACAACCATATCACTAATATTCCACACATCTCGACACAGTAAAGCACGTTCATAATAATAATTTCACCGTTTTATATTAAATTCACTAGTAACTCGCAGTTTCTGACAGGTTTAGAACAGTAAATATGATTTTTAAAACATCGAACCATGTGCTAATTTCAATAAAATGTTTCAGTCCAGCCAAGTAATTTCAGAGCTTCAAAAGTAAATTTAACAACACTTAATAACATATCCTTCAATATTCTTTAAGTTTCCGATAGCCATCAACCAATAAATAAAAGATACAAATAAGTTAAAAATCGTAATCCTACTACGCAGTAACAGCCCACTAGTAAACAGAATCTTGATTTCACGAACTAAAAACTTTCCTAAAACACTTAAATTAAATAAAGGAACATTTTAAAAATAGTCTCAGGCAGAAATAAGCTGTAAATAAAAGTGAACAAAATTGAGTAATGCTGGAAAAACTACCAAATTTTAGAAATTCCATAACTTTCGATATACTCAACCAATTTGGAAAATTTTTACCTCCTGGGAATCAGCAGGGACAGGAGAATAGTTTGAAAATAGTCTAAACTTGATATTTTAAACTTTAGCAAATTCATATTCCGGACATGACGTTTTGCAGTTTTAAAGTCGGCTAGCCCTCCTATTCATCGAACTTCATAAAAAGTTTACACCGGTCTGGAAGCTCTGAGAATAAAAACAGACACAGCATAGCACTTGGTACAAAACGCTCTACATCTCATGATTTTCTGGAAGCGCTCAGCTCGAAAAAATAATTAAGTACACATCTTGATCATCGCAGTCTAGGCATTTCCTATAAAGGTAGGTCCGGGAGTTGATCTAGACACACAACTAGGAAGTCTCGGGTCGAGTGAACACATACTGTGTTAAACGAATTTGAGCACTTTCGGCGCGGGCGTTCATGGGTAACCGGAAACCATGATGGCTGACTAAACAGGAAGGCCAACTTTAGGACATTGAAATTCTTCGCCATGTGACTCTAAAATAGAACTTTTCATTTTTGTTTCGGGGTGGAGCGGTCTGTTCTGTTTCATGACTTGTGATCTTCAGAGTGATGATTTACTCCTATTGCCATAGCTAACTGTGACATTTTATGTAACTTTCTGTGAATTTTCAAGAATATATCCTTTGGTGATTCTGACTTCAACTTTTATTTCTAATTTAGTACCTTTCTTACAGGGGGTTAATTCTGTAAATGGCGGCCGTCTTTATCATACAGTTAGCATTCTCCAAGGTTTTTCACGGTTATAGAACTTTTCTCTGACTTTTCATAGCATTTTGGAAGAACTTAAGTTTAGGTGTACAAGCCGATACGTACCCCGGTATGGGTTAGGATCCTAACACATGGGCCCTCAACATTTTTAAAATCGTGAAAGTAAGTAGTGAACATTCTAGGTTAGCAATTAAAATAAGTGAGGGAAAGTTTTAATGTTATTTCCGGCAGATCGACGTTTAACACAACGCCACAAAGATGCACAATTCAATAAACCGTTAAAAAATAAACCACACCATGTAAACTTAAAAACAAAAGAAAAAACCTAAAAAACAGAAAAAACTAAAAACCTAAAAATGAAAACCTTAAAAACTAAAAAAGTCTTAATTTTACGGTATGGTATAGAAGCATACTCATTACGTAGCAGATAGCGACATTACCTTGCTTTTCTTAGTATACGTAGTCATTAATGACCTAAATGTCAAAACTTTACCATTATTTTCGTACATTATATACAGGGTTAGCCTAAATGATTCATCGGGTTTCAAAATACTGTGTATTGAAAAGAATATGACCTGCAAATACGAAGTATACATAAAAAGATTCATAAACTCACAAAGTTTCTGGTACAAGCTATAAAAGTTTAATGTCCCTTAATCGCCAAGCACACATCAAAACAATAATCCAGTTCCATTCATACGTTGGATAACATATAACTACCAATATCCATCACAGCAGCAGTAATTCTTGCAATGCTATAGGCATTGGGGGTTCATAAACTTTGTCCTTCACGTAACCCCCACAAGAAGAAATCACTTAGTGTCAGATCTGGCGACCTGGGCTCCATGACAACAGAGGAACATCACTTGGAACAGCGCGTCCTATTCAGCGATGTGGCACTTCTATGTTGAGAAAGTCGCGGACATTTGTAGTCCAGTAAGGTGGAGCACCGTCCTGGAGGATTCAGTGGAAACAACTACACCTGCAACACATCCAGGTACACGGATCCTGTCACCGTCTGATTGATGAAGAAAAAGGGTCCATACAGCTTTCTCTTTGATATGGCAAATCCCTTTCAAGCTCCACAAACTTACACGGCAATTCAGTACTCCACACTCTCACTTTGTGAAGATTCACTTTTCCAGACAGACGAAAAGTCGCCTCGTCGCTGAATACAAAGTTTCACGCCAAGTCCTCATCATTTTCCATAGCTTCCAGCATTTGGGTACAAAAATCAAAATGGCTGTAATAATCATCTTCGATGAGGTGTTGTACCAATTGCACACGGTAGGGTTTGAGGAGCAAAAACCGACGCAAAATATTCCACACTGTTTTCTGCGGAATGCCCAGTTCACAGCTGGCAGGAACAGTTGATTTTGTGGACTGCACTCATAGCTCAGTCTCACTCGCTCCACGGTTTCCTTTGAGACACGTGCTCGTCCGGTCTGGTTCACTTACACAGACAACCAGTGTCACGAAAAAGGCGAAACCAACGTAAAATTCTCTGGTGATTAGGTTCAGCTTTTCCGTATTTTCGTACGAATACATGCTGCACATTCGTAACCGAAGAACATTTCGCATATTCTAATACACAAAAACTCTTTTCCTGCAGTTCCGCCATTTGGCCCACTGTTACCATCTAGCGTACGGGACAAACACCTAACGAGCTTTTTAAACTTGGTGAGTTTATATATCTTTTCATGTATCATTCGTCTTTGCAGGTCGTATAGTTTACGATACGAATGTTTTGAAACTATATGAATCATTTAAGCTAACACTGCACTTTAGCAACAAATAAACCAAATTCAATATCTTTCGAAATAAAACTGCTATCACGTCCACTAGCCCTCGGGCAAAAGTGAAAATGACTCCTTACCCCCTGACTCTGTCAGTTACTCGTCTTTGGAATTATGTTGAATCATCTTAAGGAGAAAATGAATATTGATGAAAGAATCTAATGTACTCACATTTGAACCAATGCAGATCCATGCTGTTTGCAACTTTATTTAAGGACCTATGTCACTACATCAACTTTATTAATTGTCCTAGTTTCGTCTAGCAATACTATTCACGATTATGAAATATCTGAGACTAATTTATTTTTCTTGTTTTTCTTTAACAGCAGAATGACGTATATTATTACGGATGCAACATAGCAATTAAACTAAGTAGTTGAAAGTCAGAAAACTAATCAGCTGATATATAGGATTGTGAGAAGATTAAAGTTAATGGAATAAATTTGGCGCACCGGCCACGTTGCAGTTCTTATGAAACATACCGACGAATCTGATTGTCATTGGACGGATCCATAATTGATTATATTATTGTTATTAACAATTTAATTGCGATGGTGCACACGCTACGGTGGCAACTCCCTTTCTTCCAATTTCCCTTTTTTATTTTATTTTCTTATTATCATATGAGTATAAAATTTGAGTGTACAATTCCTCCCCCATCTACTTTCGAGATTTATAAATTTTAATTTTAAATTGTTCAGCGATTTTTGTAAATAATCCATCATTTCACTTGCTAATTTGTTCCAATCCATGACATCCTTACCCACAATAGAAAATTTTCCCATTCCCTTACACACTACATCAAGTGGCAGTTTGTGGTCATAGTCATGTTTCCCCTTCCATGCACTATTCCTAATTCTTCGACCAATATCCTTCCAAGCCCATAACCAACAATTGCCTCGTATATTCCTCCTGTCCTCCAATGACTCCTAATCCAGTTTCTTTATCATGTCAGATACTGACTG
>JARYHS010008074.1:286237082-286375333 GCA_031002005.1 Vandiemenella viatica
CCATAATTGTATTGGACTGGCGACATGAACTGGGAAGGATTTCGGGCATGGTATTTTGAATGAATAACTCGACATTCATCTGGAGTTGGTGGTCGTGGTTTTCTTTTTTTTTTTTTAGGGTTCTACGCCTCGTCGACATCGAAGCTTTAGAGGTGGGAAAGGACAGTGACGAGGAACGGTGGGGAATTCGGCCATGGCAAATGAAGAAATCACCCCGTCATTCGCCTCGAGTTATTTGGGGAAACCATGGAAAACTCAAATCTGGATGCCGGACTGGGATTCAAGCCCACGCCCTCCCAAATGCTAGGCCAGATCTTTACCGATCACGAGGTGTGATAGGACTGGTGCAAGGATCGGGATCGAATTCAGGCATGGTCTTTTGAAGGAACCAACCCAACATTCAACTGAAGTACGGAGTAATGGCTCGTTTGGTCATTATGACCAGGGTTTTTTATTGCCTGCGCATTCCCCCTCTATGGTGATTGCGAGAATGTAATGGCCATAATTGTATGGACTGGCGACAAGGACTGGGAAGGAATTCGGGCATAGTATTTTGAATGAATAACTCGACATTCATCTGGAGTTGGTGGTCGTGGGTTTTCTTTTTTTTTTTAGGGTTCTACGCCTCGTCGACATCGAAGCCTTTAGAGGTGGGAAAGGACAGTGGACGAGGAACGGTGGGAATTCGGCCATGGCAAATGAAGAAATCACCCCGTCATTCGCCTCGAGTTATTTGGGGAAACCATGGAAAACTCAAATCTGGATGCCCGGACTGGGATTCGAGCCCACGCCCTCCCAAATGCTAGGCCAGATCTTTACCGATCACGAGGTGTGATAGGACTGGTGCAAGGATCGGGATCGAATTCAGGCATGGTCTTTTGAAGGAACCAACCCAACATTCAACTGAAGTACGGGAGTAATGGCTCGTTTGGTCATTAGTGACCAGGGTTTTTTATTGCCTGCGCATTCCCCCTCTATGGTGATTGCGAGAATGTAATGGCCATAATTGTATGGACTGGCGACAAGGACTGGGAAGGAATTCGGCATGGTATTTTGAATGAATAACTCGACATTCATCTGGAGTTGGTGGTCGTGGTTTTCTTTTTTTTTTAGGGTTCTACGCCTCGTCGACATCGAAGCCTTAGAGGTGGGAAAGGACAGTGGAGGAGGAACGGTGGGGAATTCGGCCATGGCAAATGAAGAAATCACCCCGTCATTCGCCTCGAGTTATTTGGGGAAACCATGGAAAATTCAAATCTGGATGCCCGGACTGGGATTCGAGCCCACGCCCTCCCAAATGCTAGGCCAGATCTTTACCGATCACGAGGTGTGATAGGACTGGTGCAAGGATCGGGATCGAATTCAGGCAATGGTCTTTTGAAGGAACCAACCCAACATTCAACTGAAGTATGGAGTAATGGCTCGTTTGGTCATTATGACCAGGGTTTTTATTGCCTGCGCATTCCCCCTCTATGGTGATTGCGAGAATGTAATGGCCATAATTGTATGGACTGGCGACAAGGACTGGGAAGGAATTCGGGCATGGTATTTTGAATGAATAACTCGACATTCATCTGGAGTTGGTGGTCGTGGTTTTCTTTTTTTTTTTAGGGTTCTACGCCTCGTCGACATCGAAGCCTTTAGAGGTGGGAAAGGACAGTGGACGAGGAACGGTGGGGAATTCGGCCATGGCAAATGAAGAAATCACCCCGTCATTCGCCTCGAGTTATTTGGGGAAACCATGGAAAACTCAAATCTGGATGCCCGGACTGGGATTCGAGCCCACGCCCTCCCAAATGCTAGGCCAGATCTTTACCGACACGAGGTGTGATAGGACTGGTGCAAGGATCGGGATCGAATTCAGGCATAGTCTTTTGAAGGAACCAACCCAACATTCACCTGAAGTACGTAGTAATGGCTCGTTTGGTCATTATGACCAGGGTTTCTTATTGCCTGCGCATTCCGCCTCTATCCTAGCCTACTTGAACTTAACAGGGTGTAGAGAACCTACAGTTTAAACTTGAAACCGAACAACGGAAGTGTTAAGGCGTAACTACATTACGACGCAAGTTGTGAATGATGTGAAGGTCAGGTTGAGGGCTTTTCACTTTCCCGTCAGATGGCTTAAGCACCGAATGCAGTAATTTCATCAAAAGCATGGAAAGCCGAAATCTTGATGGTCGGGGGCAGGGATTCATCGCATTTTATTAAGCGCTCAATATAAAGTATATTGCTTATTCCCGTCCATTGAATGCCGTCAAACAACGATCACTGGTTCGAATGACGGTTAGTGAGATCACTTGACATATCAATTGAACAATAATGATTGAGATGATGTCCGGAAGTTGACAGTTGATCTAACAATATATACCATAGTTCCTCACATTACATTACTATGAATAGAAACCCCTCTCAACTAAAACTGTGTTTAGTGCCACAATACATGCAGTCATGATCGAGATGACGTTCGGAAGTGGGCTATGAATAGAGAAGTTTCTCAACTCAAACTGCGTGTAGTGTTGGAGTATTAAATGTAGAATGAATAAACGCAAGGACCGCATGCTTCGTACATTGGGGAACTTTTTTAGAGTGGATCGTTTGACATTTCAACAATACACGCAGTCATGATCGAGATGACGTCCGGAAGTTGGCTGTGAATAGAGAAGTCTCTCAACTCAAACTGCGTGTAGTGCGAGAGTATTAAATGTAGAATTAATAAACGCAAAGTACGCATGCTTCATACAATAGGATACTTTTTTTAAAGTAGATCGCTTGACATATCAATTCAACAATACTTTTTATTCATGAATAGGAGGCTGTTGGAATATCAACTGAAGCTGTGAGCGTTAGAGTAAAGGGTCGAGAGTATTGGTACTCGTATTTTTTTTTTGGAATATTAAAACGCCCCGCAGTAACGCCGCATACGCTATAGAAACCTCACCCCCCAGCAATACAAAGCGTGGCTCGGAGCCCAAAATTTAAGATCAGCTATCAGAAGTACAAGTTTTTTTAAAAATATTATAGTTTAATTGGAAAGGTTATTTTCATAGAATTATCACGATATAAACATTTTTTTTCTCGCTTTATGCCAAGAGTAGAAATTAAAAGCTTAATATTACGCGAAATGGAGTTGAGTCTTAGGGCTGTGCAGCTGGCGCGTTCGAGTGGCGATGACAAAAGGAAGCATTGTGTGAGAATCGACCCTCATTGAGGACTCAGCCTCTGGCTCAGCGAACTAAATTTGTTATCAGCTATCGGAAATAGCAGTTTTTTAAAAGTATTTTTAGGTAAATAGAAAGCTCAGTTTTTTACAATCGACGTTATATAAATTTTATCATCGTACTTAGTGTGATTGGGGTAGAAATGACATGCTTAGTATTACGTTAAATGAGCTTTCAGAAATGTGTTTCGTCGTATGTTTAAAGGCATTAATTCCTAACTTATGAAAGAAACCTCATTGGTTTAAATCACATTTTATTAAGCGCTCAATATAAAGTATATTGCTTATTCCCGTCCATTGAATGCCGTCAAACAACGATCGCTGGTTCGAATCCCCGTCTGAGCATCCATATTCTCGTTTTCCCCAAATCACTCCAGGCGAATATGGGCTGGCAAAAGAGCAATAGAATCGACAGCTGGTACTAGGGTGGTGAAGCTGAGGTTGGCTCTGGTTCGAACCCCCGTCTGAGCATCCAGGCGAATATGGCCTGGCAAATGAGCAATAGAATCGACAGCTGGTACTAGGATGGTGAAGCTGAGGTTGGCTCTGGTTCGAACCCCCGTCTGAGCATCCATATTCTCGTTTTCCTCAAATCACTCCAGGCGAATATGGTCTGGCAAAAGAGCAATAAAATCGACAGCTGGTACTAGGGTGGTGAAGCTGAGGTTGGCTCTGGTTCGAACCCCCGTCTGAGCATCCATATTCTCGTTTTCCTCAAATCACTCCAGGTGAATATGGGCTGGCAAAAGAGCAATAGAATCGACAGGGTACTAGGGTGGTGAAGTTGGGGTTAGTGTAGGAGAGGGGGGAGGGAGGGGGAGGGGGTTGGATCTTATACTAACTCACCATTCCCATACAAGGCTTGGTACAAGGTTGAAATAACTTAGTTTCTTATTTCTGTGATGAGTCCGTTGATTAACTTCTTTTAGAGATATAGGGGATTTGAAACCTTTTACCCTCAAATTCTCAAAAATTGATCTGCCATACAACGTTGCAGCCATCAACATTAGACAGGTGAAATAAGGTAAGTGTGCTCCGTTCCTATACGCGATTGGATTGATACAGGTTGTACTGGTCTGGAACTTAGGACGACGCGGTTTGAAATACCCGTCCAGCCAACCACGTTTCGATTTTACAAGATTTTTCGCGATCGCTCCATGTGAATGCCGGGGTGGTTCCCGCAAAGGACCATAGTTGAATTCTCTCCCGTTCCTTCGTTCAATCCTCTGTCGCCTGTAAAGATCACTATGTGAGACGACTGAATAGGCATTACACTCCATACGATGAAACTGGAGTTAGGGAGAACAGTTGGTCACCGCAGTGTTCTAACAAGAGAACAATAGAATCCGAGGTTCCAACACGTCTGCTCGCTGTCTCGTCCGTGGCTGGAGTCCTGCGGTGTTTGTGGCTGCCGCGTTTGACGGCTGCCGCACGGATGCAGCCGCCGAAGGTGCTGCAACCGCAGCGACGAGCTGCGCCGCGGCGCCGTGCGGCCGCAACGTCACTCCTGCAGCGGGACTCAGCCGCGGCATGTTGCCGTACCGCGGTAACTTGCCGCGGTTCAGCCGCCGCTTGCCGCGCGATGTGTGTGTGTGTGTGTGTGTGTATAGACAACGTGGCCAACCCGACGGCGAACCACGTGGCGGCGCCCGCCCCCACCGCCGCAGCATGTACCTGTTATTTGCCTTGGCATGTACCTGTTATTTGCCTCGGCACGCACTGGCAAATACCTCCGCGAATTCCTCGTTCGAAAAAGGAGCGGCATGTCGACATTTGTCCGAAAGTCCAGTTGCTCGCTCAAGTGTCTGGCAACGGCTGCGTCACACCTGGTGGGGCTAGAGGGGTGCGTGGTCAAGGACAATAGGGGTGTAACTGGTTAGTCAAGTGGCCCTCATGTCAAGTGGTTAGTCAAGTGGCCCTCGAGTCTAGTGCTTAGTCAGGTGGCCATGATTGACAGGTGGGGGACACACCTGGGTCGCTCAAGTGGCCCTCAAGTGGTTAGTCAAGTGGCCATGATTGCCAGGTTGGAGGGGGGAGAACATAGAGGTGAAACTGGGGTTAGTCAAGTGGCCCTCAAGTCAAGTGGCCACTTGATCCAGAGATAATACCCTTTTTGGCAGCGCTCCCCCCTTTTACCACTACTCTCATTAAGGGTTGAATTTGAGAAAGTTTTATCTTAAAATATGATATGACCATAGCGGATAATTGAATAATTAAATCGATACCTCATTTATTGATTTCGGTTAGGTATCAGGGGAAATAAATAGCTCCTGACAGAAAAATTCATTGTAAAAATATTAATACTTTTGCCCTCTAAGGTTAGAATTTTTTAAAATTTCTTTGTGAAAATGTGGTAACGGAACCGAAGACTTCAATATTTTAAACGATACCTCGTTAATGAATTTTGTTTAATTGTCAAGGGTGATAAATGACTCGAGACACAGAAAAACGCATTTTAGAAATACTGATGTTTATGCCCTTTAAGAGTTCAATTAAGAAAAATTAATTTCTTAAAATGTGATGTAACGACAGCGGAGACTAATTTTTAGAATGATACCACATTCATCCATTTCGGTTAGATATTAATGGAGATAAATGGTTCGTGACACAAAAATGCGTTGTAGAACCATTCATAGTTTATCCCAATAAGGGTTAAATTCCAAAAACATTATTTCTTAATATATGATATCACGAAAGCTGAGTCATTACTCTTCATACTCCTTTATTGATTTTGCTTAGAAATCCATGGAGATAAATGGATCGAAACACAAAAGAACGCATTTTAGAAATATTAATGTTTTTGCCCTTTAAGGGTCGAATTAGGAAAAACTCTTTCTTAAAATATAATTTAAATATGGCGAAGACCTTAATCTTTAATATGATACGTCATTTATCTATATCAGTTAGATATTAGAGGAGATAAATCGCTCGTGTCACAAAAATGCATTATAGAAAAATTTATACTTTTTCCCTTTATGGGTTGAATTCCAAAAATATTCTTTCTTAAAATATCATATCACAAAGCTGAGACATTACTCCTCATAAACCTGTCTCATTTATCGATTTTGGTTTGATATCCAGGAAGATAAATGGCTCGAGATACAAAAAAAATGCAATTTAGAAAAATTGACATTTTTGCCCTTTAAGGGTAGAATTACGAAAAATTCCTTTCTTCAAATATAATGTTACCACGACGGTGACCTCAGTCTTTAATATGATACCTCATTTATCTATATCAGTTGGATATTAAGGGAGATAAATCGCTCGTGACACAAAAACGCATTTGCAAAAATATTGATACTTTTGCCCTTTAAGGGTCGAATTCAGAAAAATTTCTGTTTTAATATATGACTTCATTAAAGCGGAGATATTATTCTTTAAAATGATACTTCATTAAATGATTTCAGCTAGGTATCCAGGGCGATAAATGACTCGGATCACAGAAAACAGCATTTTCGAAATATTGACATTTTTGCCCTTTAAGGGTTGAATTCCGAAAACTTAATTTCTTATAATATGATGTGACCAAAGTGGAGACCATAAGCTTTAAAATGACACCTCATTCATTGATTTCGGTTAAGTATGAAGGAAGATACAGGCTTGTGACAAAAAAATACCTTATAGAAATAATATATATGATGAGAATTTATGTTAATAATTGCTATATAAATCTGTAATGGTGCAGTATATATTGTTCCAGCATCACACCTCACCTATACCTTGTGTCAGTTTAAGGTGTAGCTTAAAATAATGGGTAGCTATGTGTTTCAACACTACATCAGTTGGTATCAGATTATAAAATTAAAATCTGTTATAAACACCATACTTTTTTTACCTATTATCTAACATATCCTGAGAATACTGAACCATGGATTTCACGGTATGAAATAGGAGATTTCAGATTAAAATAAGAGCTGTGAAAATTTCACTAGGTCACCTGGTTCTACAGCAGGAAATTAAAATACAGTAATACCCCGCTTTACGCGAGGGATACGTTCCGCAAAAAATCGCGTTAAGTGAAATTCGCGTATATCGGGGTTTACGATTAAACAGAGTCAAAAGTTAATGCAAAAAAAAATACAAATCTTTGGAATCAATCTCTTTAATTCTAAGAACACTTTATGCAGTATTACATAAAAAAAAAAAAAAAAAAAAAAAAAAAAAACGGAAAATACATCTATTGTCTTTTGGGTAGCATTTCTTTTACGTTCTTGTAAAATACGTTCACCCCACGCTGTTTTTAATTGTTTGACACATGGTCCAAACACGGTCATCATCACTATCTAAGCTATGCAATATGTCCAAACCTGAATAAATTTTTGAACGAATATTTTGTATTCCGCTTGAAGATAAAATTCTCTCTTCTACTTGTCCTTCCTCATCGTTTATGAAATTATTCTGTAACTCGATCAGATCTTCATTGCTGAGAGGTTCGTCGTGAGTTGCTGCAAGTTCTTCAAGATCTTCTACCGCGACATCTTCAAGTTCAGACCACTCAATCATTGCAGCAATGTCTTCAAGCACTTGTCTGTGCATTTGGACAATTCTTCTACGTGCTTCCACTACATCTGGCCAAAGATAACGCAACACCCTGTTCATACAACTCCTTTTAACTTCTTTCCAAGACTCGTCTATGTTGTGAATATCCTTCAGGATGTTGTATGACTTCCACCGCTCTCGCATAGACTGTCTTCCTTCCCCGTCTGTTTCATGAATTAGTTGGCTAAAAGTGCGGCGATGGTAATAAGCTTTGAAGTTTGCTATTGCTCCCTGGTCCATAGGTTGTAATATTGACGTAGTGTTTGGTGGAAGGAACATCACGTACACTTTTAAGTCTCTCGGCGTATCAAGTGAGGTTGGATGTCCTGGGGCATTGTCTAAGAGTAATATAACTTTACGTTCAAGCCCATTTGATTTTACTGACTGGCAAAAACTATTAGAATACCAATCTTGAAAAACTTCCCGTGTAACTCGCGCCTTTCTGTTGGACCGCCCACGACTGGTAGGCTTATCTCGTCTGTACCTCGCATTGCACGATGTGTTTCTCAATGGTAAACCAGTAAAGGTTTCAGTTTGAAATCACCAGTGGCATTACCACCTAGCACAGGGGTGGCCAACCCGCGGCCCGCAGGTACGCATGCGGCCCGCCTTGAACATTTATTCTGGCCCGTGAGATTCATCACGCTTTAACAAAATATTTTTTATATTTCATTTTTAGTGTTACATATTTCTTTATAGTATGCATTTAGTATCATTATTATTATATTATCTATGTTTACATGTAAGTATAATAGTAAACACAATAATAACTCATGTTTCAATGTTTCACTCCAAAAAGAATGTCTCTAGTGGGGACATATAATTTTATATGTGGCCCGCGGAGTTATGAAGCACTTCCAAAGTGGCCCGCAAGATCATTTGGGTTGGCCACCCCTGACCTAGCAGAAGTGTTAATCGATCTTTCGCAGCTTTGAAACCGCTGGCTTGATATTCTTCTTTAGAAATGAATGTTCAAGATGGCATATTTTTCTCACTAAATCCCGGTCTCATCATCATTGAAGATAAGACAAACAGGAATTTTTTCTCGTGCTACGAAATCTTGAAACTTGTCTGGAAACTCAGCTGCAGCTTGAGTGTCCGCACTGGCGGCCTCACCTGTTATCTGGATATTGTGAAGATTGGAACGCTGCTTGAACCGATGAAACCAGCCTCTGCTGGCAGCAAAAGTCGGAGTGGAAGTCACCTTCTTATGTCTTTAACATCTCATACAAAGATTTTGCTTTTGTGCATATGATATCTTGAGTCAGTGGTGTGTTCTTCTTGTTTAAATCTTCGATCCAGACTGCTAGCAACTTCTCCATTCTTTCTAGGATAGAAGATATCGAACGAGAAGTTTTGTTGCACTTATAGGTGTTGAACTTTCGCTGGAAAGTTTAATTTTTTACCGATTTTTAAAAATAGTTCTCACAGTCGATTCTGACAGACAAAAATCTCTGCCTACAATTGTTGCTTTTCCTCCATTTTCCGTTCTTCTTTTCAACTTCATCTTCAATTCCAAAGTTACGCTTTTGCGCTCTTTTTTTCTTCGTAGGCGGCATTTTTAACGTAGCGTTAAATTATATACGTATCTCGACCAAACGTTAAAACACGACTGCTAGCCGAGATAAACAAATGGAACAAACGAAACAAACGAGGGAATTCCCATAGAACAAAGTCGTATGACGGGGAATCCTTAATTCTTCGATCAGAATGGCCGGAGAAAGAGGGGATTACCGCGACCAAAGAGAAGCCATTATGGACATACATATTCTTAAGTAAGCAATTCGCGTAATACGAGGCATTTTAACGCGAAACTTGAAATTCGCGTTAAAGCGAAACCGCGCATAACGGGGTCGCGTAAAGCGGGGTATTACTGTACCTTGTAATCCTCACGGTATTTAATATACGAGGCGTATTCCAAAAGTAAGGTCCGGGGTACAAGATGTCACAGAAGATAGGCCTGAATGACGTTTCCCACCTACAGCGCCATCTACCAACTGCTGGTAAATATGCAGTATTGTTGGCGTGCCGCAGTAGCCGTATATCTATTGTTGAGAGCAGTTAGAAATGGCCGCGACAATCGTAGATCCCGCCAGTTGTGAAGTGCGCGGTGTGATTAGATTTTTGTTGGCAAAAGGATCGTCAGCTGCGGACATCCATCGCGAAGTGTGTGTAGTGTATGGACCAAACATAATGAGTGAGAAACAAGTTCGACACTGGTGTCGAGAATTTCAAAGTGGTCGCACAGATGTGCACGATCAACAGCGGAGTGGCAGGCCCAGTATTCGGACCGACGACATCGTCGAGCAAGTTAACCAAAAACTGCGAAGTGATCGGCGTTTGACGATTAGTGGTCTGGCTATGGAATTCCCAAATGTTGCTAGAACCTCAATTTACAGGATTGTCACTGAAGAGCTTGGATATCGGAAGCTTTGTGCGCGGTGGGTGCCAAAACTGCTCACCGCTCAGCACAAAGAGCAACGAATGCATAGCGCACGACAATTTTTGGAGCGCTATAGACAATATGGAGACAGTTTGTTTTCCCAAATTGTTACGGGAGACGAGACGTGGATAGCGTACACCAACGCAGAATCAAAACAACAATCAATGCAGTGGCGCCATTCCGGTTCACCCAAACCAAAAAAGTGTAAGCAATCGCCGTACACGAATCGCAAAATGATGGCTTCCGTGTTTTGGGACGAAAAGGGCGTCCTTTTGATCGAATTCATGGACCGTGGGACAACCATTACAGCTGACGTGTACTGTGCAACGCTCACCAAACTGAGACGTGCCATCCAAAATCGACGCCGCGGGAAACTGTCGTCTGGCATCATCCTCCTGCACGACAACGCACGCCCGCATACCGCTTCCAAAACCAAAGAGAAGATTCAAGAGTTTCGTTGGGAAATCCTAGACCACCCTGCTTACAGTCCAGATCTTGCACCAAGCGATTTTTTTTCTCTTCCTGCATTTGAAACGGTGGCTTGGTGGACAACGATTTCAAACCGATGAAGAACTCAAGACGAGCGTTACCAATTGGTTCAGGTCCCAGGCGGCAGACTTTTATGCCGAGGGGTTAAAGAAACTGGCACAGCGTTACAGAAAGTGTATAGATATGAACGGCGATTATGTGGAAAAGTGAACTAGATATGTAGTTACATACTGACGTTAATAAAAACCTTGTATCCTGAACGATGTTTTTATTATGATCAAACGGACCTTACTTTTGGAATACGCCTCGTATAATCTGTCATAATTTAAAACCTAGGAATGAAGATAAACAAGAGTCAACTTTTTAGGTACACAGATACAAAACCAAGGTTATTTATGACTATGAGGTGAGGAAGTAATTGGTTCCTGACCTGAAGTGTAAATATCTTGGCTTAACATGTGATAGTAAACTCAACTGCACAGAACATACTGTGCAGATGGTAGGAAAAGGTTCATTTATTGGAGAGGATGATAATGGTATATACCAGAGAAGTAAGGGAACTGTGTTACAAAACTTTTGTGAGGCCATTGTTCGAAATTCATGATTTAGGCTGCTTCAGGTTGTGAGGGATATGTATCGATGTCTCTTTTCAGAATAGTTGTAATGTTATTTAATTTCGGCGGATTTTGCTATTCAGAATAATCATATGTACTCATTTACCAACACTGAGCATAAATAATTTATGTGAGCGTTCATTCAAGACTATATAGCTCCATTATAACAAAACTGCTAGCCCTCTGCTGTTGACATCTGACCTAGCAGATGGCGCTCTAATCCTGAGGGCTGCAGGTAAAACGATTAGCGTGGGAGTAGGATGCCATCTGCTGCGCTTAGCAGATCGCCTTAAACGACGTCTTCTCATTAATAATTACGGAGAAAAATTTCTTGAATAACTTTTTTTTTTTCCCTGTCCACCCTTTCAGTTTACTATGGCTACCAGAAATGATTCAAACCAAAAACTGAGATGATTCCTGCAGATGGTCATGGCCGAATTCCTTCCCGTGTTTGTCAACAATCTTCTCACTGTTCTAGTGATTTTTACGTTGAGGAACATAAACCCATATATACATAGATACAACGTTCCAACAGAATATGTATTGTCCCAGGAAGAAATGGTGTGAAATAAACATAGAAATAAGTTGTATAATCGTAGGCCATAGTAATAGTGTTAATAATAATAATGATGACAATTAAGAAATAAAATCTGACAGTCACCTCTTCAAAATGCTTACAAGGATAAAATGAAACATTACACTCAAGTGCAGTGGCTGATGCAACTGAAAAAGCGATGATTATCTTCAATAGAATGACGCTGGGATAGTTTCTTAAAATAGTTCTTAGGTTATTTCTTTTCTTATTTATTTCTCATTTTCACACTACAAAAAGAAGGTTCTGTACACGGATGTAAACGATATCTGTATACCAAAAGCTTTCTGTTTTCCTCGTCCATCCCTCCATCACTTCTGCTAAGTAGCGTAGCAGGTAGATATCTTACTAAATGGTTGCCCGCTCCTTTGGCTGAGGAACGGTGATAACTGATTCGAGTCCTGGTGGTCATCAGGACTTAGGCAGCAAGGTTGAAGAGCAGGTAATACACAATTTCTATCACCAGACTGTGTACCGTGTTGGGTTAAATCCCAAACATCTCTACTGTGTGTGTTGAGTGGGGGCATACGGCAGTGTTGATGGAGATTCGTCCATTAAACAAAAACCTGTGCAAAATCTTGTCACTGTATTTGTCATTCATTAAAGTATTACTAATGGTAGAAATGGTCGAAAATCGCCACCTTTTAGAAAGCTTACCTAATACTCTAATTGTCATAGGTTACCCTCAAATAATGTTGAAAACAGCAGAAATCGCAATACTATTTTCAAGATACTTGGTTACTTTATTCGTAGAGATAGGTGTTTACTGGTTATTTGCGTATTTCTTAAAGAAAGAGCAGATGAAAGACGAGATACTTTGTTCCCTGCTTCCTGGTGAGTTCGTCGCAGTTTACACATAGCAGTCATCTCCTTGGTCCCCCGTTGCTGCCTGTCGACCCACCTGCGTGCTGTCAGACAAGCCGATCTCGCGGTTTAATCCCCACCAAATACAGCCAAGAATGGCGCAGATAGCATATCGGATTTAGAGATACGAATGCTACCGTTACAATCGCTGTGTGCAGTCGCACAGTGGAAATCCAGTTCTCCGGATTCAGTCGCGGGCCACCGCAACAAAAGCAAGCCCTCAACCAATTCGCCCGAGAAACCCTTTGAATCCAGTCATAATAGGACTTTACGGCATTCTGATATATAAAACCGCAGTTGATCCTTGAGATGGAGAGAGACCCAAAATGGGGTAATCATTCGGTATGATTTCAGAATTCCCTTGGAGTACCATCCTGCTCTATGCAATAATACAAACTGAACAATATTTCTCTTTCACGCAGATAATTTTTGAGTAAACAATATAATTTAATAAATATCAACGTTTCTCTTTCAGACAGTGAGGGGAAATCTTATTGTAATTTACTAATAGAAAAGGTGGAGGAAAACGTGGAGTAGGATTTGGTTTTGTTCAATGAGAAACGGCTGTAAAAAGTTTTATGTGAGTCGTCCAAGTCAAACAGGGAATATTGCGTTTACAGCTATAGAAACAATACCAAGAGGGAAGAGTATCTTAATACTGGCAGATGACAAAAATGTCGCAGACGAAAGTTCTAGTGCATGCTTGGAACAAGTTGTGATGATGAAGTTTCTGATTAATGAACATTCTGTGACTGAGCACCGGAACTTCCTGTTACGAAAGAGACCCTGTTTACTATTGCGCAAGGGGTGTCTTTCGCGTTCGTTTTCACCATCTGTGCTGTGCATCAGTTGTCCCGATAACTTGAAAGATATTACCTAATAAAAATCCAAGTAGTCGATTGCCAGCATATGCATAAATTATTCCAGGTATTAATTGTGCATTTTATTTAACCCAACAAATATCTTCTGGTGGTAGAAGAATTTACACCTTCGCTACTAGATCTACAGAATAGGAGAACTATTGACGTACAATTGCTAGTCACCATAAATGGTACCAAAACAAACATCTTGGTTAGATTTCTAAGCTCTTTCGCAGTGCGTGTGGGGACAAGGTATAAGGCACTATTGATCATGAATCATCCGTCGGACTCGAACACTAAACTTGGCGGTTTCCCGGATATATTTCAGAGAAATAGTCCCGAATTGGACGGCATAAGGTGTTACCCTCTCCCTTCCTTCATCTTTGCATACACAATACACACGTTACAACGTAATAACGTCACCTCAATCATCAACACATACAGCTCATTAATTTAGTCTTACAAACAAAATCTACAGTAAACATACAGAACGCAGATTAAATGTTCCACAGACAGATAGGGACACAACGCCAAAACCTAGCTGATAAACAGAAGTTGTCGCTTCTACACAGTAAACAGCAAATGATACGGAAAGTGATTCTCTCCAAAAACGCTATGGTTAAAAATTGTTAAAAGCATTCTCATGTCTGGTATTAAAAAGTCTGAGAATCTAATACTTCATTTATATATACATACTAGCTTCGAGCCCGTCAAAAATGACGGTTTGAATTCAATATTCTGGCAGTTCTTTTTTTTCAGTTGGTTCAGTTGGTAAATCAAAGTAAGACAAAAGTGATGAAATGTAGCAGAAATGATACTAATAGTAACAGATTAAATATAAAAATAGGATCGGATGCTATAGGAGAAGTGAGTGAGTTCTGTTACTTGGGAAGCAATATTACAACCGATGGCCGAAGCAGTAAGGATGTTAAAAGCAGAATAGCACTAGCTAAAAGAGCCTTTATGAAAAAGAGAAACCTTTTAGTTTCAAATATTGATCTAGGAATTAGAAAGAACTTTTTAAAACTCTATGTGTGGAGCACAGCACTTTACGGTAGCGAAACATGGACTTTAGGAATACCGGAAAGAAAGAAACTTGAAGCATTTGAAATGTGGTGCTACAGAAGAATGCTAAAAATTAGGTGGACAGACAAAGTAAGAAATGAACGAGTTTTGGAAATGATGGGTGAGAAAAGAAGTTTATGGAAGAAGCTTACAGGAAGAAGAGACAGGCTTTTAGGTCATATTTTGAGACATGCTGGATTGGTTAATTTGTTAGTGGAGGGAACAGTCGAAGGTAAGAACTGTAGAGGTAGACAGAGATTAGCATATATGAAGCAGATATATAATGATGTGGGTTGTAAGGGGTATGTAGAAACGAAAAGGTTAGCACAGGATAGGAAGGGATGGAGGATTGCATCAAACCAGTCTAAAGACTGACGACAGCAAAAAAAAAAAAAAAAAAAAAAAAATTATACGGAATTGTTATTACATAATGTTAATGGCCTTGATTTTGTAATGTTCTACATATTTCATTTGCAGTTCGCATAACAATACAATAGTAACTTCTACTGAATTAATGACGACGGAAGTATAGAACCAGTGAAATAATAAAAAAAAATGGAATCCCAAAAACATTTGCTATCCCTGTAATATCAGTTGTATTCCTGATCCAGGCACAATTCTGCACTTTAAATATGGAACTACTTCCACCAGCATTAATTAATACCTTTAGTAACATGGCGCTTATGAAAGCAGTTTAAATGGTTTGTAAAACTGATTTCAGAGTGAATTATGCTGTAACAAAATGTGTCAGTTGCGATTCTGGGCAACTTATCCTCGGCCTCCACTAATATTGCATTCGGAAATCATAGCTTCTATTACCCTCATATGAATAACGACGGGCATCACCTATGGTGGTAGTAGGAATTTATTCTGGAAAAGATTGTAAGGAAAAACGAATAACGATCGGGTCTATTCGAGATCGCGATTCCGCCAAAATAACATTCGGTAATGACGTCGTAATACTGCTGTAGTCAATTGCAAGACATTATTTTCAAGCAGTAATTCCGTTGTAATACAACCTGGAAAATTATTTTGAAGCAGAAATTAGGTTGTAACTCAGCCTGGAACTGCATAACACAGTTAAATGTACTTCGGAAAGTATTTCTAGAGGAGTCTTGTATTTGACCAAGACAGTGTTATGACGCCAGTTCCTGGCGGAATCGCGATCTCCGGTAATCCTGATTTATTTAAATAAATACATTTTACTTTAAATGACTGAAAGTATAATGTAACTGTCATTTACTGGAGTGATACATTTTTGCAGCTAGTTAATTATACGGAATTGTTATTACATATTGCTCATAACCTTAATTTTATTATGTATTATGTATTTTGTTAGCAGTTTACATTGCAATACAGTAATAACTTCAACTGAATTACTGATGACGGAAGTATAGAAACAAATTAAAAATAAATTGGGAATCCCAAAAAGTTTGCTATAGCATGTAATATCAGTTTTATTCCTGGCCCAGACACAATTCAGAACAATAAACATGGAACTACTTCCATCCGCAAAAATTAATACCTTCAGTAACATAGCTAGCGCTTATGAAAGTAGTTTACATTGTTTAAAAACTGATTTCAGAATGAATTATGCTGTTAAAAAATGTGTCAGTTGAGATTCTGGTCTGCTTAACAACAACCTCCACTAATATCTAGGGATGGCGATCTGAGATTGATTAATCGAAGAATCGATCTTTTGGCCCCAAATAATCGATTTTTTAAATCGATTTATAGTACTGAATCGATCCAGTGAATCGATATTTCACCCGTGAAAATCGAATGTGAAAAAGCACTTTCTACACGTAATGTACTTGCACATGAAAGTCAGGGTTTAAACGAAGAAATTAAATACTATTTATCGCAAGCACTTGTGCACCTGAAGTATGATCCTATACTTTACTGGCAAGAACAAAAAAATCAATTTATCATCACGTTTACTCAACAGCCAAGAAGTATATTTGTAAAGTGGGATCATCAATACCTTGCAAGCGCCTTCTTTTTCTTCTTCTTTTTTTTATTGCCGGTAACATTGCAAATGATGAGCGGATCCACTTGGAACCTAGTAGAACACAGAATGTTGTTCCTGAAAAGCTTGGACACTAAGCACTAGGAACTGTAAACTATATCAGTTCAAAACTGTTTCTTGTAACCAACAAATTTGTGAAATAAATGTCTTTTTATCTACCTGATCGTTTGATTTAGTTGTAAAAACTTTAATTAGTTTAAAAATGATAAACATCGATTATTATGGTGTCCTTTTTGTTTTCCATGATTGGAATTATATTGAAAATACGAACACCAATAGCAAAACGAAAAAATATCGATTTTTAGACAGACTTTTTTGTGAATCGATTTATCAAATTTCGTTTTGAATCGATCTTTTTCGGAAAGAATCGCCATCCCTACTAATATCGGCGTTCTAAAATCATAGTTTCTATTACCCTCATATGAATAATGACAGGTATCATCTATGGTGGTAGAAGGAGTTTATTCTGGAAAACCTTGTAAGGAAAAACGAATAACAATAATTTTTAATGGTATTTTTCGTGATATGATTACCATACTGTGGTTAGATTATCGGAGTATTATTCAGATAATTGAATTTTACTTTAAATGACAGAAAATATAACATCAAAAACCGATAACTGTGATTTATTAGACTGATACAATTCGCGATTATGTACCTTTCGTGTAAACTTTCTCTGAAATTTTAATAACTTCATTGTTTCTTATCTTCTGCCAAAAAAATTCTTAGGTTATGTTTTAACCTAATTCTTATAACTGATACAGATAATATAACATAAACATCGAACACTATTCTCCTTACATGAATTTCGGCATCTATTTGTCGTAAATAAACAAAAAGCATCATGAAGGAACGAATGTAATATGGTGGCGGTTGATTGGCGAGTGGAAGCTGGCACGTGACCGTTCTATAGCCAATAGCTATAGACGACGTACGCAGTCTACAGATTAGTATTTTATATAAGAGGATACCTCTTTTCAAATTAAAATAAAGTTTCAATCAGACTGATTTTTTTAAATCTTTCATTTCAAAGAATCAATTTCTTTCACATACCTGATGATTACTGTTAACTATTAGCTTGCTTTTAATTCAAATTATGATTATCAATTTAGGTGTGGAAATACAGTTGACTGTAAGTATGGATGACACGTAATAATTTGCCAGTGCTTGTGTTCAGAAACCATCCCAGAATTCGGCAGGAAACCTGAAATCTGTATGGCCATTAGCAGATGTGTACGCGGATACTCTAGTAATAGCATATTCAATTTGGTGATATTGAAGACCCAGCGACACAATTGTAGGTTATAGGCGCTACATAACGTGCCACTCACACCCCCCCCCCCCCCCCCCCCGAGCTCAAAAACTAATCATGAACAACTTCAGTGTTCTTCATATGATTGTACAGAGAAAGAATCAAACCATTCATTTTCGAGGTCTCTCCTCATTTCCTTGATTTTTCAGCAAATATTTGATAACATTAGTTTTCTAGTTACTTAGGTGTTTACATCTCCCTTTTTAGTTTTGATTTGGGCTTTCCAGTTATATGGATAAGAAGAAGAAAAAATATCTTTTGTAACATTGTAGACGATTTTCTTAAATTGCAGATGTTAAGTTTTATCGTAAGAATCGAGTATCGTCATCTGCCTGTTAATATTGTAAACCTGTTCTAGATGTTAACAGATTTATTTAGAGACTAGTTTAAAAGCCCGTAGAAAAAGAAGGGTATTAGCGATGGTGGTAGTCAGAATTTGCTCTGGAAAGCTTCTATAAGAAAGACGAATAACGATCTCTTTAACTGATTTTTTCGAGATATGAGTAAACTTACTCTGATTTGATCCTCCGTGAATTTGGCTAGGATGTTTTTAAATAACTTTAAATGACGGAAATATTTATTGTTATGAAAACATTTTTGAGTAATTAATTTAAAAAACGAATAACAATTATTTATTTGGTTGACACGTATCACGTAAGCTTTTTCAGAGTTTTTAATAAACTTCCCTGTTTCGTCCCTTCTGTCAAAAAAATTCTTGGGTTATGTTGAGACCTGCTTCCAGTAACAGCTACAGAGAGTACTGCCTAAGCATCGAATGACCTCGTTACATGAATTTCTGAATATAATCGTTGTAAATAATTTAAAAACAACTGTAAATTTAACGAACGTCGCAATGTAATTTTTTTAATCTCTGCATCGCATTAAGTTTATAAACTTTTATCTCTGCCCATCGAATTTTTGGTCAATTCCTTCTACAGAATATAATTGCCTTTTAGCTAGCATTGCAGCTACAATTCATTTTAACAATGTAATTGCAAATAAAATAAAATAATTTATTTGAAATTTACATTTCCTTTTCACAGTATAAGCGCAAAAAAATGCAGAGGTCTTGTGGCGCAACGAACACGCCATTGCTTCCTAGTTATGGAGGTAACGTTCAGGTTAAAACGCATTTTATTAGACTGGAAATCATAATGGTGGCTTAGTCAAATCAATAGTGTTGTAAACGGCTTGAAGAGAGGTGCCAAGTAATTATCGAACCTGTGGAATGAAATGAAAAAGATTCCTCATCATCTTCGTTGAGCTGCAATCTCTATAAATATCACTTAAATGAAAGTGGTCTGTGAGGAGTTACGCCTGTACAGGGCGGTGCGCCTTACAGGATGAAACGAATTAAGGAGAGAGGAGCGCCTGGACGGTGGAATTAATTCTGTCGAGAACTGATGGCGGCTCATTATCTGGATAACTTTTGCCCTGCAGCTGCCGTCCCACGCATGCGCAAACCTCGCTTCCTTTACATTATTCACCGCTCCGAGAGTAATGTCAGAGAGCACTCACAGGCTTCTTGATTCTCGTATCATTCTCTGCTCATCACCTGGCTAACTGAATCTGTGTGAACGTTCTATTCAAAGTATTCCAGTAAATTTCGCAGTGATTCTACCGATTACAACTTTGTGGATTGTTTACGTCACATATCTTCTAACTGCGTTATTCCGAGTTTCGTTGAACTAAGAAAATAATTTCACGTGTCATGAGTAGAATGACTGAAACAGACTTCTTTAACAAAAATAAACAGACTTACGACAGTTATCAGAAATTGTGAACTCTCATTAATGCAGATAATAGTTTCGCGGTTGTCTTTTGAACGATAAATCAATAGCGTTGTTAATTTGTGTTGTTCTGCTTGCCTAATGTAAGTTTTCTCAGGCATGGACAACGTCAGTATTTATTCAAACGGTACAGCGGAAATCTATTAAAGTATCGCTGGGTTCGTCACTTGAAATAACTGATGGTTCGTCCTGAAGTCCATACACTGTAAGGAGCAAATGATAATAAACATTAATTAGATCTTGATCCATTAATCGAAGCAACTATGTCCGAAGTCTGGTCACCTCGTTACAAGTTTTAAGAACAAACAAGTTTTAAAAAAGCTTTGGGTTCTTCAGTTTTGATAGACAATAAAATGTGTTGCTGCTCACCAGAGATAAGCGTAACTTCTCAACTTCGAGTTTAAGATACTATACATTTATTAATGATCTTTTACACTGGAAATACCTATTTAAACTCGAAATTGGCTAGAAAGGCTTTGTCTTTGTAGTAATTTAGCCAAAAAACATTCGCTGTAATGATACGCTAAATGTTTTAAATCGTTTAAATCAATTAATTGTTGAAATTTAGTAATTAATTTTTGCTGACCAAAATCCAGATTGTAAATGAAATGGAAAGCACTTCAACATATTTTTATATTTATTGTGACACAAAACAATATGACTAAATATTCAATGAAAATTGCAGTTGCCCAGAACTTCGTCCAAGTGGACTATTAGAGAAACATTAACACCTTAAACCAACATGGTCCGGAACATTATGGTCCACAATCCTTGTTCCTTATAGGTCATTGAACTCAAATTCTTTTTACATGAAGGAAGTATACAATAAACTGTAATTTCATTCCTCCGAATAATACGATGCCGCTCATAAGCTGAAGTCACGATAAATACTTCGACTAACACAAGTAGCTACACTGATCCTAATTTGTAAAAACTTTTAATTCCCTAGCTTTCCGACGTCATATCAATATAAAAAACATACCTTATCTTATTACTAGAACAATTAATCGAAACACAATCACAGTCCGACCAGTAGTGTCTGCGCAAATCATGTTCAGGGAAAAATTATCTTAAATTTATCAGATCTACCATGACACATCAAAATAAAACATACTCTATTTACCAACAAGACCACGGGCTGTCCATTTATTGAAAATCCATTACAAACAAGCAAAAGCTATGGCATGAATTGTGTTCAACTAAAAATTATCTTAAATTTATCACTTTACGATGTCACATCTAATTGAAAGATGATGGAACAAAGGGTTATACATTAATGGAAACCCAATCACCGAGCGTGGTGGTGTAACAGTTAGCGTTCTGGCCTTGCATTCGGGAGGACGCCGGTTCGAATCCCCGCCCAGGCATCCAGATTTGGGTTTTCCATAGTTTCCCAAATCACTCCAGGCAAATTCCGAAACGTTTCCTTCAAAAGGCCATGGCCGAATTCCTTCCCATTCCTTGCCCCCCCCCCCCCATTCCTTCCCCATCTCTAAATACCTTGCTGTTAAGAGACGTTAAGCAGTTTTTTTTTTTTTTTTTTTTTTTTTAAAAAAACCCAATCAATTTACAACAAGTAGATAGTAATTACGAGAATCGTTCAACGAAAAATTGTTCTCAATTTCCTTTTTTTTCCCCTCCAAATTACCCGCGGGATCACATATCATACATTTATAGAAATCCCAGCAAAATCCCACCAGTAGCTTATAAATCCATAGCGTTTAACGGAAAAGTGATAATAATCTGATTAATTTATCGGTTTTCGACATCCTATTTTATTCACGGGGGAATTAATCGAAATCTCATATAAATCCAATCAGTAGTTTCTACATTAGCTGCGTTCAACCAAGAATTATCCTAAAATTTATCACTTTACGATGTCACACCCAATTGATAGATACCATATCTTACCTGCGTAGCCAACGGCCATATATTAATCGAATCACATCAGAATCCAAACAGTATGGCAATATGGCTGGAGGGAGGGGTTGGATGTAGCAGAAGGATTTACAAAGGATCTATTTTCTCTCGGCGTTTGGAGAAAAAGTATCAGGCAGGCAACGAATCCTGAATGAAGAATCTGTTAAATGATAAGATGTATAAGCATGGTTTTAATTCGAGCGCTCGTTTGTTTTTGCATGTTCTGATTAAATCAATACGGAAGCTAGAGGATTCTGGATGACGATTGCCTTCGATGAATACTCGCGTGGGTGATTTTTGGGAATACCTTGTTGAAGGACGGTGTTAACGACGAGCTGAGCAAGAGACTACATCATTTATCTCACCACCTAAGAAGGCAGACGTGTGGGAATGATCTCACCATAAATTATTCAATCATAAAAAGATTTTGCAGGTACTTGTGTAGCAGTCTTTACGGTTACAACACATCTTCTGAAGACGAGCAGTCTCTCCGTTCCTTCCCTCTTCAAGAGTAATATTTACTTACAAGTCGCATACTGATAGGTGAACTGTACGCATGGACCAGGACATCCCGCAGCGACCCGGGTGCCTGTGAAACCACGACCATCCGTCCCGTTCGGAGCTAATGCACTGCCCCGCTGACACTACACCGCTAATCCGATTGAGAGCCATTGTCGCCGCTCTGAGAATGGGAGCAGCCCACCCCGCAGGATTAGAGCGTAGCCCAAATAGGATTACCTGCTGCCTGGCTGGCTGGCTGCAACAGACAGCATTACCACCGTGTCCTGCTACTGCTGCGCAACATCCTCTGCACTTACTGCTTCGTTCAGCAAACAAATTCAATTATTACTTACGCCAGTAAGCCTGCTCTTCTAGGTCGCGGGCTTATTTTTGCCTCAGTATCATTACATCTATCTTCTATAAGTGGGACAGTGGGTACGACAGACGAAACTAATTCTAAATGAGAACACTTGTGATTAAGTTCTGTCTGATAGCCTACATCTGCGTCTCTACAAAAGAAGGCATAAAGCAACCCTGAAAGATTCTTGCTTGCAGTTCTTGACGCGATGAATCAGTCGAAATTTACCAGCAGAACTGAATTTATTTACCGTAAACTCCTCTTAGCTTCCAAAAATGTTTAGGATGATGATATTTTTTTAAAAAAATCAGAGTTATTGACTCCCTAATCAGAATACTGTCTCTACTAGAAGGCATCGTCCACATTTAAATTTTTACATAATATCTTTTTTGTTATGGCTTTACGCATCGTCGACGTCCAGGTCATTAGTGGCGGGAATGGACTGGAAACGGGAAAGAATTCGGCTATCGCCTTTTAAACGAACCATCCCCAGCATTTCCCTGGACTCATTTCGGATAACCATGGCATCGAAAATATGGATGGGTGGACGGGAATTAGAACATGCGTCCTTCCAAATGCTGCATAATTTGAAATCAAGTGTTTCTGTCTGCCTGTTTAACCACGCTAATCTCGAGAATCTCTGCACGAAATTTTATGCCGTTTTCGCTGTTATGTACTTGGTGCAGTTTTGAGTGAAGGTTTATGTGTATCATAATGATTTTAGCAATATAAGTCAGAGAAACGTTTTGCACTAGAATACTTTCGTAGCGTACATTTGCCTCAATCATTAAAGATACAACAACATAATCAGAGGAAGGATTGAAGAGTATATAAAGACCTACAAAAAAACTCAACGATACCATGTTTCTATCTATAATTTCATCTTTACAAAAATGAACGCTTTTGATATTTCCATTGTTTAACGGATATTGGCGTCTGTACTACAGGTGATTTAAAAAGTTTAGTGCCGCATGGGACGGCCGGCCGATACAGATGCACATGTGCATATTGCGTTATGCGCAGAGAAACCATAGTTAATAAGTCTCTCTGCAAATGAGCTCTCTAAACAAAGAAATTTTTAACACCATTTTCAGCATGGCGTCTATTTATTGTATTAAATTACGCTATTATCTCATTTCATTTTGGAAAAATAATTAATTTAAGTGAGATTTAATTGTTTTGTTAATTACAAATTATAATATATTATATATATATATGATTTATATATATATATATATATATAAAGACAAGGCGGACATGAAAGATTCTGGTATTGAGTTCGTAGATCAGTACATCTATCTTGGCCAAGTGATCAATATGAATGGTGACTCAAAGCCTGAGATCTACAGACGGATAAAGCTGGGCTGGAGAGCATATGGAAGAAATTCCATAGTTTTTAAATCGAACATGCCAATACATCTTAAAAAACAGGTATTTGACCAATGTGTATTACCGGTCCTAACATATGCCTGCCAGACTTGGACCCTAAATAGTCACACGAAGCAAAAACTGAGAACTGCCCAGCGAAGTATGGAAAGAGCAATGCTAGGGTTTACAAGAAGAGACAGGAAAAGGGCTGTGCACATCCGTTCAATAACTAAAGTAACAGACATCTTAAAAAGAGTCATGACCCAAAAATGGCAATGGGCCGGTCATGTTGCTCGCAAAAGAGATGAAAGATGGACTACGGTAGTGCTGGACTGGATACCGAGAAACCTGAAAAGAGCAAGAGGAAGACCCCCGGATCGCTGGGATAAGGATATACGTCGAGTTACAGGCGTGAACTGGAAGAGGGCGGCTCAGGATCGATCGGCCTGGAAAGAACTACAGCAACACTATGTAGAATTAAATTCTAATATATAGCTCATTAGGCTTAAAGAGGCTACATCCTGAAAAAAGGATTGATATAGCTGCAATAATAATAATAATAATAATATATGATTTTGGTAAACAGTAATTTTTAATTTACCTGTAAGTACAGATTTTACAATTGTCACGAAAGGAATGGAAGCAGTTGAAGTCCAAAGCTCATTAGAAAGATAGATAACGGTGCATGTCACAACACAGGAAGTTAAAACTAAGATGAAAAGTTTTTATCTTCAGAAATAATGTTTTTTTTTTTTCTTCACATGTTACAGAATGTCGGATATGATGAAGAGATTTCTGGACAATCGAAACTCACAAATACCAAAAGTATTCGTGATTTGTATACAATATTCTCGGGCTTCCCACTCGGGGAGCGCGTCAATTTGAAGCGATCTCGCCGGAAGATGGAGGCAGAGACCGGCTTCGAAACGTCGCTTCAAATTGACGCAATCACCCGGTGAGAAGCCCGAGAATATTTTATACATTGATTCACCGGTAAAGCCCCCAATCATTTATCCGTTATTTGTATGTGTCGCTAGTTTAATAATACATTGGAAATGCTATGTTACGTCTATATGGCATCATTCATTTAAGGAGAAGAATTAAAGCGTGGCATCACATTTCCTAAAGAAGGAGCCTTCTACTATAATATATTGAATTCCAAATACACTCCTGTAAAGCGCTTTATGGAACGAAAGCATAATGCCGAAAAATATAAGAATTTATGCATGCGAGAAATATGATGAAAATTAAAGTGAATTGATAAAAAAAAGTAGCATTCGCAGACATTTCGAACTCAACGAGTAGATGAAAGAAATTTGCAGAAGTATTTTAAAAAGGAGAGATAAGTTTTATTTTGCGACACACAGGATTTGTTGCCTTGTTCATTCAGGGTACATTGGAACAAAAAATTAACAACGAGAATTGCATCATCTATCGACAGACAGATGACAACAATAAAAGTATCTAGCAGTATGCTTCCTACTGAAAAAAAGGAACATTGTAATTCAGTAATCATTCGCTCTTGTCGCTTTATCCACTGATATTTACTTGATTTTATATATTTCACAAACAAGAGATTTTTTGTAAAAATCAGTTAGCGAATTGCTGTGTTACCCAGTTTCTGACATGTACCATGCACAATGCTCGTTATTCATGCTGCGTGCAGCTAATATGTTGTTTTGACCACAGATTATCAGCGTTTTTTGTAAAGGACCTACATACACGGTTTCGAGACTCCTTTTTAATTATTGGCGTATGCAAATGAAAACTTGTTCCTGGGTAGCGTTCCCATGGGGATTAAAATTTTAGAGCCTATGACGCAAATTAAAAATGACGACACGAAAGGGAAAGCGAGAACACCACAAGGACAAGATGAATATTTAACGTCTGATCACGTCCCATCTACACCGGCCGTGGGAGAAGTTGATATGCCGGACCACTTTGCGGAGCGTTTAAAACTTACAGTCAATTAAGAGGGAAGTTCGAGCTGCTAAGTCCAGATCGAATGAGGCATCTCATGAACATAATCATTCATAAAGCCACGAAATGATCTCCTTAATCGCAGACCGCCGATGAAATATGAAACCGTAACACTAAATATCTCGTGTTCCGACCAGGTGCTGAATATTGATACCGTCGTTTAGAGGCACCCATCGTGGCGGCTAATTACGTCAATGGTAGAACGTGCGAGCTCGAATTAACATGGGAATGGCGGCGCCAAGCTGAGCAAACAAGCCCGGCACGGAACACTGAGAATCCAGCGGGCAAACGAGCGTGGGACAAACACAGCGAACTTCACAACGGAGAGGTTTGATCCTGCATTCACACTGACAACTCTTATTAATTTGCATTTTATTTTTTTCCAGGCTGTTGTGGCTGATTGAAATTAGCCTGCAACTAGAAAGCAAACAATACTGTACATTACGTAAGTCTCAGAAAAGTTTTATTTTATATGGGAAGCAGCTTCTCTTTTTTTTGCCATTGGCTTGAGTGCAAGCTGAGTTATACTTAAACCTGTGGTTCTGATTAGTCCTTAGCTCTTTCAAATACAAACGCTCTGAATTTATGCACAGACAGTTGCTTTACTTATAAGCTCTAGTGTCATACAGCCAGTAATTACATTATGTTGCTACTGCAATGAATAACTTCTTTCGCAGTTTTATTTGACCTTCGAAGAAGAAAAAAGTAAGATTAAGGAAATAAGATATCACACTGAAATGTGAACAGGTAAATAAAATGGTCTAGGTTTAATGTTAGTGCAGTGATTCTGCCAAATACATTACTATGAACTGCGGCTTAATATAGCAAGCGTAAACTGCTCTTTTCTAATATAAACATTCCTACTGGAGTAAATAAAGTTTTATAAAATTTTGAACCGAGAGATAACGAGTTAAATCGAAAGAAACAGTTTCGTAATTCGTGTAAGGAACAATGAAATTCCATATGGTGAGGAGATGCTACGGTTATATTGAATAATTCCTGTGAGGTTATTACACAAAGACATTAACAAAGATGTTAATTTTTCTAGTCTATTTATTTATTTGGTACCATGAAGATTTGGTGTAGGTACTGTATTTTCAAAATACTATGAATGATATCCACTTTTAGTTAATTGTGAGTGTAGACTAATACAACTAATTCTTCACAGTACAATAAGCAATACACGATAGGGCAAGAAATTTAAAAAATATATAAACTAATGATATGAAGGAAAAATTCGAGAATCAATAAGCAATAAGTTTACCGACAGAATTTTTGCAGATAGAAAACACTTGGATGGAGTAATTCACTCTACACTTTTGCACAATCAGAAATGAAACATCATGCTAAACATACAAACAGAGATAACATTCAGTATTTTGAAACCTGCTTGACTAACTGTCACAGATGATTAGAACATAGGGCTGAAATGGTTGCACTGAGAAAATTACTACAAGAGCTTGAAAAGTGCATTAACTGCTTCGTCAGAAGTGTCTTATCAACTACTGTTTTATGTCACTGCGCGTTTCTTGCAAGCAAACACTTCGCCGCGTTACTAAACCGGTTCGAATGGATTTAAAGAAATGGAAAGAGCTGATCCCAGCTTTCTAATGGGAACGAATATAGTTAGATTGTCAAAAGTAATAGTTGTTGTTTATGTCACATTGCATAACGAACGTCACTTCTGTCGATTGGAAATGGTTTACATAAAAGAAGTGCTAGGTTCTTCTGTGTCCAAAAAAATTTCGAACTTGAATAGCGAGGACCCAGCAGGGGGAGACGGAAGGTTTTGTTGCTTTGAGGAATCCAATAGCAGAAAGCAGAATGGGTCCAGCGTGCCTTGTAATTGGAACACAAAAACTCTTCTGAATTCTTGCAGCTAGAAATATCAGCAGTCGCCAACGTTGTAAAGAAACCTTCTTATGAGTATTATTTCGCTTCACTTACCATGGCATTCTGTGGCGTTATTTATTGGGCACTATGTATAAGGAAATTTAGCGAGATCAGACTTATTAGGGAAACATATGATGGCCTTAGAAAACGTATCTGATATATCACAATGTATGACTCACTTAGCTTTATAAATACCAACAGGAGGTAATACACTTTCCTTAAGATTTTAATACTGACACATCGTGGTAAATACCGCGGGAAAAATTACAAGCTTTTTTTTAATTTTTTTTTTTTTTTTTAAACTTGTTTGGACGCGGGTTTATAACTATGTGTATGTATGTAACTACGCTTTTTGAAGCCATTTGGCGGCGAGTTTCATTTTCTTTTGGGTCCAGAAGTCCTTCATTAGAATTGAGTGTGCCTTTATGCGTTTTTCTGTCTAAGGGATTCCGCACCTTCTTTTGGATTGTTCGTCTCAGTTTATCCCATGTGTCAATAACCTTTTTCGAAAGACATGTCTACCAAAAGCATCTTTAGGTTTTAATCTCAACAAATGAAGTTCTTCTTTGATATGTAGTAATCAGGGCATTCTGATTTGGATTAAAGAATTTTTTTAGTCTGTCTGTTTTCCTCCATGTGTTTGAGGTGACATTAGAATCGTACCCTATTTTGCGGAATGTTTCGCTGATTTTCTCTCTATCTCTTTTTTGTTTGTTTGTCGACTTCATTGTTGAACTGTTGATGGATGCCATTCTTGAAGTTGAAATCTAGAAATTCTCTAATAACTTTTCGCTCTTTTTTCTCCAATTCTCGTAGGAGTCCTTTATCAGAATTCAGGTACAAGCAGGGCCGCATTTAAGCATAGGCTACATAGGCTGTAGCCTAGGGGCCCGCACCACAAAGGGGGGCCCGCACCACAAAGAGGGGCCCCACACCAACCACAACCCTCGCCTGGGCAGGTAGTAGAGCTAAAAAAAAAGGTCGCCCATAAATTGTTTAGGTCGAATTTCGAAATTTAAGAATCCAGCCACTGCCGACAGGGGGGCCCGTACCACATGTATAGCCCAGGGGCCCACAGAGCCTAAATGCGGCCCTGGGTACAAGGTTTCGTCTGTATACAAAATTTCTGGTTTCAGCACTGTTTCATAATGGCGTATTTAGTACTGTTTCAAAGACTTTATTGTTGTAAATCTCTCTCGGAATTTGGTAGGTTATTTGGAGTTTGTATATACTTTCCCGAATTTCTTCACATTTCTTGGATTTTTACATATCAATAATTATTCATAACTACACTCTTACTTGCACGGTTAAAAATGCTACATCTTAGCGCGAGAACAGTAGGGAGCATTTAGTTAAGAAGAAAGCTTTTTATAATATTTATTTACTATCTTTTTCGCGGCCTTTTCATTTTATTATACTGAATTTCCAATTGCCTAAACTCAGTTGCAACACAGGTATGCTTATAGATAGACGTCTATCTTCACGAAAAAGGTAACTATTCTGGAAGGAATTCAATCAGACCAAAAAAAAAATGCCAAAAGCGTTTCATGAGAACACTTCCGAAGGATTCGGCAAATAATTCGATAAAAGAGTGCTTGCCACCTGCGTATCGTGCGATCGGAGATTTTCTTTCCATCTGCCCGATCTCATTTATCAGATCCCCTGCCGGAGTCAACGCTGTTGTGGAACTAAGCTACCGTGCAACGGACTTAATATGATAATGGGATTTTAACATCCTCCGCTGCACAGCTGAAGCGCAAGCGCTCCATGGACTGATAATGTGAAGGCTGAGACTTGGCACGCTCTAAGCAGAGCGGCTTACCGCCCCCGGGCCCCGGTGCTCTGGGGGCAGCGACCAAGAAATTAATTCTACTTTGCTCTTCCCCGCTCCGAGCCACGGGTTTGTTGTTGTTTGCACACATGAAATCACATGCGGCACCTCACTGACAAGGGTGTGGAAAAAAACCGTGTTTTTTCGCCCGTGCCCGGTGGCTGAAGGTGGGTCATTCGCTGTTATTTTTGAATACGCGACAATGGGCGGCGTACGCTCCAATAAGCAAGCGTGTCTTGAGTTTCAAAAGGGCGGTGTCTGGCCGCCCTGCAGGTGTGTTACCTGAGCCTGGCTTGACCAGAGGGTGGCGCGGCCACAGGACAGCGGGGCGCATTCCACACCGGCTGCTGGCTTCCCCGACACAACGTGTCTGCCCATCATCTCAAACCAAATCTCGTATGTATCTTCTTAATGAAGTAAACAATTCGTCCAATCCCAGCTTGCTAAATTTTCCTTTACTATGCTCGGAGATTAATTGCTAATGCTGACGCCTGGCATACGGAATCCCTAGTATGATCAACCACAGTATAGTTTTTGATGATTTCTCTGAACCACTCAACGCAAACGCCGAAATCCCTCAGACCCCATGATCGATTTTCTTCCACTTACTTCTCCTCAGTGTTCTCTTCGTTGAAGGTCACAATGGAAAGAAATTCTCACCATCCTTGTGTTTATAAGCTTGCAGTGACGTCTCCCCATACAAATTTCTTTTCCTAACACAGATAGCTGATTCATAAATAACTGTGTCGTCCTTCAATGTTAGTGTATAGTACATATGTTCAACCTTCAACCAAAACTCTATTATCGTGTATGATCTATCCAAGGGTACCACATTCGTTTTGTGTCTTTTTGGTCTTTTCTATTCATTACTATCCGCCAGTGCGGTCTGGTGGCTCATTAGATAAGGTGTCTGACTGAAGACCGAAACGTCCCCAGTTCGAATCCCTGTCTCAGCAGGGATTTTCATTGGCCCTTAACCCAACCTCCTCCTCTGGCTGTTATTTGATGTATAATGTGAAGTATGTCAGAAGGCTTCCTTGGTTCGGATTACACGTTAAACTGTAGGTCCCCTCTAGGGCCAACAGCCCTAGTTCTATCGCGGATGTGTACACATACAAAGCAAATTTCAGGCAAAAGAAGCTTTAACATGGTCCTCGTTTGCCCAAACGGACATACAAACTTTATCGGCAGAGCTTCGTCGATGTCTATATTTCTACGTCAGGAAATGTGGTTTTCAGCTCATTTATAAAATGAATATTCTTTACCTAACTCCTAGCAACAGCAAGTAATGTGCTGTTATCTTCAGGTCACTTCTAAAAATATTTCCTTCCATTCCATTCCATTCAATTCTAGGTTCTCAATTGTCTGACAAGATGTTCCATTTGTTAGTTGCATATACTTACTTTTGCGATTTTCTTTTGCCATTTTTTAAATTAATTGCTTCAGAGAGTCAGTTTTCCATAAAATCCGATCTACCTAAGCTTTTGATTGTTACTGTTGCTGTACTTAAATCCACTCTTTCCAATGTTCCTATCCCTTTTTTCCTTCTGATTATCCATTCCATATTATTTATATTTAAATTTAGAACGAATTCACAGTTGTCCTCGTGTCCTGTATTAAAATCCTTCCCGATATCGCGTTAACAGAATTTTTGCTGTCGTTTTGATTATTTGATGGATCCTTAACTCAGTTCTAGATTATTCTACAAATTTCTGTTCACTATACTACAAATATACACCGATTCAAAGATATTACATTCAGTCAAACGATATCAAATCTCTTCGAAGGTGTGTTACAGACAGAAACCTTTCAAGACTTATAGCTATATGGAAGTATGAAGGAAGCCAAATCGAGGAAACTAACTGAAACCCGTACTTACGAACGGCAGCCTTGGTAATTAAAGACTACTTGTGACTTTTCTGATGAAAGAGTATTTGTTACAGTTTGCCTCTTCTCTCTTACTTTCCCCCCTTCCTCCCCCCCCCCCTTTACTTCTGGCTTTACGCCACATCGACGTCAAGGTCATTAGAGACAGGCAGTATTGGTGGAAAGGAACGGGCAGGAATTTGGCCATGACCTTCTGGAGGAAGCATCCCGGCATTCGCCTAGAGTGGTTTGAGGAAACCATGGAAAATATAAATCTGGATGAACGGAAGGGGCTCGAAACCGCGTTTTCTTGAATGTGAGGCCAGAGCATTGCCGTTCACTCATCACGCTCGGTTTCTCTCTTACTTGATAGCTGCTTGTAGTAGCTTCACAAACTTATAATAATACTAGCTGTAACCCGCGGCTTCATACGCGTGGTCTTAGAATTTTATTGTTAGAATTCGATATAGCAAGCTGTACGTTACATAAAAAGTGTTCCAAAAACAGGGAGTTAGGATAATATAATGTAAAATCTATCTCAATACCACTCTACCATCGAACCTATCTCAATATTATTCAAAGGTATATATAATTAATTACACGCCGTTTTTTCAAAATGATGTGCAAATTTAATTCCCTGGTCAGGCTAGGAATTTGTTTTATCAAGTTAAGTTCATTTCATGGTCGATTAAAACTTGCTAATTCTATGGGACACCTGTTGCGGGGTCCCCCCGTGAATAATCCCGTAAGATTCTTCTTCTTCCCATTCACGGAATGGGCCTGTTCATCTGTTTCTGCTGCAGGGACTATTACCATATCTTCCTTTGTGTGCCTATACTTCTTGAACCTTTAGGTCAACATTGGTTAACTGTTTTTGGTAATAGCACAAGATCTATTATATACAGATGGACTCTCCAGTTATTCCTATGTTGCTCTGTCTTGTTATTTATATTACATATTTTCAATTCCTCTCTTATTGTCTCGTTTATTTTTAGATCTACCCTTGTGCATCTATTTATAGCACCTAGGAATTTCATCTCAGCTGTTTGTATGGGGCTTTTGTCTCTTTTCTTCTTAACTCGTGACTCACTTCCATAGGGAAGCATAGGAATTGCCATCACTTTATAGAATTTTACAGTTTTATCTGTGCACGTGGTATTTCCAAAAGCTTTGGCTATCGTTCAACACATCACTTCTTCAGTTTATTATCAATATCTTTCCTTACACTATATGTTATGTCATAACCAATGAAGTTATATTTGCAAACTTGTTCAATTAGATAGCAATTTATTTTTTATTTTTGCTGTTATCAGTCTCTCGACTGTTTTGATGCAATCATCCATTTCTTCCTATCTTGCGTTATCTCTTCAACTCAATATATCCCTTATAAACTACGTCTTCAATTACCTGCTTCACGTAATCTTATTCTGCATCTATAGTTCTTTCCTTCGACTGTTCCTTCCTATAGCAAATTAAACAATTCCGCACATCTTGAAATGTGACACTCCCCCTGTCTCTTCTTTCTGTAAAACTCTTCCACAACATTTTCTAATCGCCCATAATCTCCAAACCACGTTCATTTCGTACTTTATCCGTCACTGAATTTTCAGCATCCTTCTACAGCACCCAGAACTCACCACATTTCAAATGCTTTAATTTTCATTTTTTTTTCTTCGTATTACTACAGTCCATGCTTCGCTACCGGTCAAGTGCTGTGCTACACCCATAGAGTTTTAAAAAGTTATTTCTTAGTCCTTGGCTAATATTTACAATTAATAATTATTTTTGCTGTAATATGCTCGATTATTTATGTTTAGCCTGTGTCTTTCTTTTTTTTATTCAATCCTGGTTGGATGTTTACGTAGTCTACTTCAACACTGTTCCTGAACCTCATTTCGCTTTTAAGAATAACGTTGTCTGTTATTTTATTCATTGTAAATTTTTACGGCCCACTTGAAATTCGTACCCTCACCAGTACAGGAAGAGCGACTCCGTTGCAGGAAGGTTTGTCCGGATACGGAGAAGCTGAGCGGCCGCTTTGCCGTAATGTACGAGCTCCGTGACTCCCAAATATAATAAGGCGGTCATAATTCGAGAGTAATTACGTGCAGTGGCCGGCGGGCGCTGCCGTGAACAATGCGGCGGCCGGAGAGTAATGCGTGGCTTGAGGTGGCAGCCCGCGCCACGGCGGACGTCTAAATTACGCGAGCGATGGAGATATCCCGCCACGGCGTCGCAGATTAATCTCAACTCCGCTCGCCCTCTCGTTAGGAACGGCCAGCTGATGAATGGACCAGAGTCCCTCTGTGTAGCATTAGCTGACGGTTGGTACATTGTTTCAAGCGGAGTGGACGCATAATGTTAAACGTTTACTTTCCTCGTATGAAGATTTCTATTACAGTGAAAAGTAAATGTGACAAAAAAAATAACACAACAAAAACTGGAATGAAACACACGAGTACGTGCACGTTGATTGCAATGAAAATTAATGTCCAGAGAAATTGTATGTACGTTAAATTTATCTAACGCTGAGTAATCGGAGGAAATCAAATTTCATCTCTTTGATACTTCTAGATATATCTTTTTTCTGAACAGTATGAATGTTTATAACTCTTAGTATGTAAAGTTTACAAATGGTGTACCACAAGTATCCATACTTGGTCCCCCCCTCCTGTTTACAGATCATTTACATCTATTAAGAATACTAATCATTTTATAAAGAAGTGGAAACGTGTTTTTTTCTGATTATTCTAGCATCTGTACGAAATCTCATATAAGTAACACACGAATCTATGAAAAAAATTACGTGTGATTGAGAATCAATAATTTATTTCCTCATGACAGTAAGAAAACGAGTAAACGTAGTAATTGCGCACATAAACCAATACAGGCAACGGGAAATAACTTTATTTTTGTGACATTTAAATCAAGAATGAAACGATGACAACGTGTAATGTAAATCAGAGAGTTAGATGTGTTATTAAGTGTATTATGTTTCTTTATAAGAAATCAAGTTCTGGGGAGAATACTCTCGAGCTCAAAAAGTGCCGAAGTTATACAATTCAGCTAAATTAAATATATGTGTTTTTACAACCTAGTGACGGAGTTTCGATTTGCTGCGCGTCCGTAAAACAATTGCATATTGTAAATTTTGAAACCTAAACAGCATTGAAAAAAGTAATGTATTATTAGATAACAGTAAACACCTCCACGTAGCACCCCAGTATACCATAAAATGAAGAACTATGATCGGTAGTATTTCAAAACGATGTTAATAAGTTCAAAATACAAGAAATATATTTATGAATTACGATTGTCTCAGAGAAAGGGTGAATAGCAGGAGAGGATGAAGGGTGGTCGGAGTAGCGCCTGTGTCGTCATCTCTGAGCGGAGTTGTAATAAGATCTGTATGGTTAGAGTCCAAGTCTGGTGATGAGTGGCAGCAAGCGGGCTTGGCATTCGGAAGGACACGGCGTCAAATCGCCATCCGGAAATTAATATTTCGGGTTTCTACGGTTTCCCTTATCGAAGTCCAATACTCGTGCCATCTCTTTGTCAGCTGGTTTTACTCAGACCTTTATAGACTACTAGCTTCTAGCCCGTCAAAAATGACGGTTTGAACGCCATATTCTGGCAGTTCATTTTTTTTATTATTATTATTTTGCAGTTGGTTAATTATACGGGATTGTTATTAGATAATGCTAGTGGCCTTGATTTGATATTGTTCTACACAACAATACAGTAGTAACTTCTATTGAATTAATGAGGGCGGATGTATAGAACCAATAAAATGAAAAATAAATTAGGAATCCAGAAACTTTTGCTATCCATGTAATATCAGTTTTATTCCTAGTCCAGGCACACTTCAGCACGATAGGTACGAACTACGTTCACCCGCATTTATTACTACCCTCAGTAACTTGGCGCATAAGAAAGCAGTTTAATTGGTTTGTAAAACTCATTTTAGAGTGAATTACGCTGTATTCAAATGTGTCGGTGGACTTTCTGATCAACTTAACCACAACCCTCCACTAATATAGCTTTCGAAAATCATAACTTCTACTACTCTCAAATGCTGTAGTCAAACGCAAGACATATTGTTTTTAAGCAGTGATTCGTTGTAATACAGCCTGTAGACTACCATTATTTTCAAGCAGAAATTAGGTTGTAATACATCCTGAACGGGCATAATACAGTTAAATGTACTACGGTAAATATTTCTACAGGATTCTTGCATTTTACCACAGCAATTCCTGGCAGAATCGCGATCTCCAGTAATACCGATTTATTTACATTATTTTACTTCAAATGACGGGAAGTATAATATCAAAAACGGATAACTGCCATTTATCTGAATGATATATTTCGTGATTCGTACATTTTGTGTAAACTTCCTCTGAGTTTTTAATAAACTTCAACGTTTCTTAACTCCGGCCAAAAAAATAAAAAAATAATCGTTGGTTGTGTTTTAACCTAGTACTCATTACTGATACAGGTAATATAACGTACGCATACAATATCCTTCTCCTTACATGAATTTTTACATCTGGTTGTCGTAGATAAATAAAAAGCAATATGTAAATTTAAACGAACGTACTAATTGTAACTTTGCGACACATAGTTGCCCAGCATTTTTTTTTTCCCTGCTCTTCGTATTTCTAATATCTCTGCTCACTGCTATTTTGCGGCAATGTATGTGTCATATCGCTTATACTGTAAATAGTCATATCTTTGACTGTTTAAATCTAATCAAAAGTTTATATTAAATCTCATTTAACAGTTAACACATGTATCAAAAACTAATGGTATCATATATAATGGTAGTAAGAATTTATTCTGGAAAAGCTTATAAGGAGAAACGAATTAGTCATTTTTAATGATATCTTTTGTTATATGAATACGTTACTCTGGTTAGATTATCAGAGTATTTGGTTAGGATTTTGCATAAATAAATGCATTTTACTTAAGATCACGTAGACTATGATTTCGAAAACGGATAACTGTTATTTATTTGACCAATACATCATTACGTTTCTCCGAGTTTTAAATACACTCCACTGTTTCTTACCGTCTGCCGAAAAAATCTTAGCTTATGGTTTAACCTAGGGCTTATAACTGACACAGATAAAATAGCGTAAATATTGAATCCCTTCTCCTTACATGAATTTTGGTGTATAACTGATACAAATAATATAACATAAACATCAAACACCATTCTCCTTACACGAGTTTCTGCATCTAACTGTAGTAAATAAACAAAATGCGACATGAATGAAGGAATGCAATATGGTGGCTGTTGATTGGCGAGTGACGGCTGTCACGTGACCGTTCTGTAGCCAATACGTGTAGCAGCTATAGACGACGCACGCAGACGCCACGTTAGCGTTTTATATAATAGGATGGTAGCCACACGATTTAACTAACGTACAGGATTACCTAGTTTCACCGGTGTCCAGTTACGTTTTGGTAGATAAAGTATATTCTTCCGTTGATACAGGCTATATAGAAATTCCAAGTACGGCATAGGGGAAATTCGCGTAACTCTGGTCACTTAAAATTAATTGCAAATAAAAGTAAAATAAACAAATCTGTTCAAAATTAAACTGGGAACTTCTGCAGTCATATTAATTATAAGTTAGGAATCATAACTTTTTTCAACGAATTAAATTGAAAACACATTCGCCTTAATTTTATGGCAACACAGAAATTGTCGGGTTGCTCCGGACACAGTAATAAATGGTGGCATAATCGTTTTTTGGCCTTACAAAAATCACAATAATAATGGATGTCTGAAGAATCTATATAGATACAATCTTCGTGATCCCTGTGTTTGCTTCATAGCACTGAATTCAGTCTTCTTCAAATATTTCTTCACATTCGATTCATTCGGTCTGTTTTGCTTCGGAAAGCCTTTGAACACTTATTTTTGTATTCGGCGTCTTTGTAGCGCCTTTATCTTTTTATTTCTTCGCTTCGCCCTTTTTACTGCATTTACTTTTTTCCCCCATTCTCTCGCCCTTTTGGATTTTTCGAGCCCACGTTACTATGAATTTATTTGACTTATTTGAAGCATCATATTAATAATCTCCAACGAATTTTGACAGGAGCGACGAAAAACTTCTGCTAGGAACTAAACACACACTAGTGTGGAACTCACTGAGCGCCTAAGCCGCAGCTCAGTTGCATTTGTTTTTACACAACAGGGTGCATATTTACAATAAAATTTTACGGACGCAGCGTGGTAGATTTGTTAGAACTTTAAATATCCGGGGCTATCCGCCGTCTGGGGCTACCCGACATTCCCCTATAGTTACAAATAATGGAAATAATTTTCTGGCTGGGACTGATAATCCGTAAATTTGATGTGGTAATCTGTTTTAGTGTAACTAAGTAAGTGTTCCATATTACTCTATACGGCGCAGTTCTCATTGATACTTCGTCACAAATAACGTAATAAAATATCACAACGGGATGTTATGACGTTCTATACTTTCAGGTTCAACGTTACCTGTAAAACTTTATTTTTTCAGTCTACTGTTGTAAGGAAATACATTCTCTTAGTTTTTAAAGAACTAATAATTAATGTTTCTTTTTTCGTTTTATGTTATTTCTGTGGGAAGTGTATATTGGCAGCGGTATTTTCGAATCACTGTTTTGTTTCTGATTAAAGTTAAGCTGATTATATGTGTATATTGTTAAAAAATGCTTTATATCGTGTTATTATTATTTATTACGTATTGTGGCAAAGAAATCCATGAGTCGACATTACCAGATGAACAATGTATATGAAAGTCTCTGAACCATGAACTGTGAGCGTAAATGAAGATCTTTGGCAGAGAAGAGCAAAAAGACAGATGAAAAAAGTGTGCGCGGGAGATTGTTAGAAAAAACTGCGATTTGTTAACTATGGCAAAACAGTAAATTAAAGGCATTAAGTGGAGGTTTGGTTTGTTTCTTTTTCTTTTTATGAAGATTATTGTAGAAATGCTAATAGCTTCAATACTAACAAGAATGAAAGGTTAGTAAGTAAAGCAAAAATATTATACGGTTCTGAGATAAAGCAATAAACTGAGAAGTCATGAAGTACGTTCGAATGATTCAACTAGTTATTCAAATACAAACATAGAAAAGCGGCATTACCAAAGGTCTTGTTCCTTTTTTAGAACCGTCGGCTCTATTCCGCAAAGAGAAGATGGAGACCCTGCAGGTCACCTGATGCCGCGATACAAAAAGAGACGAGATAGAGCAGGTCGTCAGAATGAGGTATAATATCTTCCAGCATAACGGGCACGAATCGCATCACCGCGAGCTCCCGAGCGCCTGAAGGAGGGCAATTAGTGACAGCCAGAGGGCGCGAACAAGGCGCCAAGGCCGCTGACACAATACCCACAAAGCAGGCGCTCTGCAAGGGCCACATACTCTACAACCCACGCACTCGAGAAAGGGTGGGCGACCAGCAGTCTCCGGAGATAAAACGATGCCGTTTTGGGCCTCCTTCACTTACCCTTATATACTACAGACAGGCTGCGTATGACAATCAATCTCGTTTTTTATGTTCTCTTCTCACCGCGATTGACACTTCTGAACCTACGTTCTCACTTTCGAGAGGGGAGAGAACGAAAATTGCGCCTGTATCTCTTTAGGAAAATCTCCAGTTATATGCTGATTATGTATATCGAAGTGCTGGCTTCATTTGTTAAACAAGATCGTTGTACATTTACAAATGATGTTTTTCATCTTTCAATTCTTTTTAAAGTAGTAGATATATTATATTCGTATCTCTTCAGCATGGGGCAGGTGTCACTTTCTCTGTAATTATTTAGCACGCCTACATATAAACAAGCTACCTAGTATTTAAAATAGTATCATCTTCATCCTTTAATTGAGTTCCAACTACGACTTACTTTTCCGATGAATTTGTCTCTGCTTTATTCAGTTGTACTTGAATCTGACCTTAAAAGTTAAAAGATACCAGGTAAATTGCTCCTCTGTGTGAAGACTGGCCTTGTCAACGGTGTAGAAGCGAAGGTAAAAGTTGAGTTGGAAGAGTCTAATAATTGGGAGATAATGCTGACAAATCGAAGTTAGCAGCCTAACCTGAAATAAAAAATTAAAAACATTAAAAAATTAAGATAAAAAAGTGTACTCGTTCTATTGTTGAATAACCTAAAGTAGAAGAACAATAACTCAGCTTGTTCCAGAAGTTACCTCAAAAATCAAACGTGTGTAAATATGTTTCTTATTCAAAATTGTTCAGTGAGTGAGAAACCTCAAGGGGAGAAACTGATATGGAACAATTCCATACACTAATGTAATATAGAAAAACTAGCACTGATGATGGTCTATTAAACCAAAACGGATATGCCATAACAAAGTTTTTTTGTTTGTTAGCTGCACTAGACGGAGAAGAAAACCCAACGTTTATATGTATTTCATTTCTACATAACTCGTGATCACATACCTGATGTAAGTGACTCAGAAAACGACCTGTTAAATTTGGATAGACGGATATGTATTCCTTTCGTGGAAATTGGCACAGGCCACTTATTATTAAAATCCAACACCTTATTATTCTTTGCTAACTTTTTGGAAATCCTTAAAAGAAATAAATAATATGAGATGTGCAGTGGAACATCGAATGAGATATCCTTAGCATTGATCACATAAACCTTAAAAGACTTCCTTATCCCCAAATACGTTTTGGAGTTATAAAAGTCCACTAGTTTGGTTGTTGGGGAGATTCTGACCACTTGGTTATCTGCGAAAGTCCTTGTTAGTGACATCCTTTGACTGTCCAAAATTTCTAACGGCTCTATGGAAATTTCTCATATTCGGAGATTATTCAATATATCCACGAAAATGTGAAATATGTATCCACTCAAGAACGGCGTATACATGCATTTAAGATTCCTCTATACGTTTCCATCTCTAATGTAACCGCTATATGTAGCATATGTGTTCCCTGAAAACGTAAAAGTTTTGAAGTATTTTCGTGCTGCCATCCAGATTTACGATTTCCCTTTGTTGTTCCAAATCCAGGCGAAAGCCGGGATGATTCTTTCAAGGGGCCAAAGACCAATTAATTCCCGTTCCTTGGTCCCCGTTCTAACCCGGCTCTATGTGCAAACGAAGAGGAAAGTCCGAAGAAAACGTTTCGAGGTATTTAAGAGACAGTGATTTCACAGTAATCATAAGACACTGTATGCCTTCAACATTTCAAGTAAGCTTAGAAGAACTGCTAAGTTCGATATATCTAAATTTTAGAGTACAGTACGTCGGAGACAACCACTACATGTTAACGTTCCGGGCGAGGTGAACTGCGGTAGTTTCACGTTGCCTTCAGCAGTGTGACATCGTTCTCAGGTGTTATTGCAGGTGTTTATGACTGTGAAGATGTGCATGGTCAGTGCAGAGTGTTGTGTTGTGGATGAGAGATTCAAGGAGGGAACAAGGTGAATCCCGGTGCTGGCCCATGCAGGCGCATTTTTCAGGGGGCCGTCAGACAGACTAATCACCATCAACAGTGTCACTCCATACGCACTGCGGAGACTTAGCCCAGGGCTTTAGCGCACAATCTGGTGACTAGGAATTTCTACCCTGTCGGCCCAGTGCTGATGATGAAAATGTCTTCCACCATCAGGACTTGAACCAGCCTACCCGGTGTCAGCGCCTGACACGATCATGCTGCCGCAACCAACTGAGCCAAGGGGCTGGTATGCTCAATATATCGCGTAAATTACATTATGAAGCTATTTTAGGGCTGTTGGTAAATATCACCTCAGTTAACGGAGTACTGGGATCTTACACTCACGATAAGGTACTTACTGGTCTACTTAAGTGTGAAAATCGGATATGGGGATAATATTCTCCTTGTGAGAGAAAAGAAACTGGCTCAGTTCTGTGGTACATAGCAGCATCTTCCTTTTTTTTAAAAAAAACCTAATATGTTATTTTCTAAAAAAGTGTCATCTTCCTCCCTTCATACTTAAACAAAATTGATAAAGATTAAGTCGTACACTTTGGCAATCAGGAGACAAATAAAGAATTGCTACAAATGAGTCAGTTCTTATTTCATACTACTACAAACCACCAAACTCGCTATTCATCGCACAGGCCACTTATTATTAAAATCCAAGGCCTTAGTATTCTTTGCTACCTTTTTGGAAATCCTTAAAAGAAATAAATAATATGAGAACTGCAGTGGAACATATATAGGTTTATGTAACGTGTTTCATTAATACAAACGTACGCATCAGGTTCCCTGCGCCTGGTCATTGTCGTTCCTGTGGTGTTCTCTCCTTATCGGGAGGGCCTCTCGCTGTCCAAACAATTACGGGCGCCTCCGCCGTGGTGTAATCAGCGTGTGACAGGCGCGGACCGCATATAAATGAATGACGCTGCAGGTTGGCTGGTGTGCGATCGGCTGCCGCCATGTCGCAGCCCAGAACAATGCCAGTTCCGTGTCATCGTGCTCGTTAGCAGGCGATCACAGGCCTAGCCGGCGCTTCGTTACCGGCAGCCCTCATCCACCTTATAACAACACCCCCGAGAACACAGGCTTCGGTCTTGGAATTGGGATACTCGTGTCCTTAGAACGAAGATATCCATTAACGTGGGTGGTGGATATTTTTTCCAGAGAACCTCTGGATCAATCGAGGTACGCAAGGAATTAAAAAAGAAGGTGTTTATATGGCACAAACTGGGCCCATATTTATTTAACACTGTTGTATCATTGTAGGAAATAACTGAAGATTTTTCTACTAAATTAAAAAAAAATATACATATTGACGTATGTCATATTTTTTATTATTTCCCTAATACAATCCCTCTGCAATTTGAACTGGCTTACAAAGATACGTATCCATTTGCCTCTCTCCATATCTAACCATCAGTGTCAAATCACTGCACAAAAACTTTAACATTTCCATGTAATAGACACATCCTCATTTGACTCATTACATTTCTTGAAATCAGAAAATAAGTCATGTCATAACTTATGTCATCTACACAAGTTACTGGCACCAATTACTTAATTCCTCGTTTGCAGTCACAATGAGTACTTCGCCAGTGAGAACGAAGTAACATCTAGTGCCATCTCTGAAAGCCAAAGCGCTGTTAAATCATACATTTTCAGACAATATTTCTAAACTGCTCGCCCGGTCTCCACGACATCCTTATTTTACTGACACTGTTTCACTTGCACACTGCCTTGGAGTATGTTATATCGAATCACGTCGAGAACTTCGAGAACTAACCTCAGTCAGGATCCAGGTAAATTTTAAATTGCTATGTTGTTTCACAGTACTATAGAACAATTAAATTCATGTACACATTTTCTTTAATTCATAACTGTTCGGCCACACATTAAGATGAAATATACCTCATACTTAATTTTACTCTCTGGATACAGTGTGTACAGTTTTTAAAACCACAAGAAAATTCTTCTTTTACTTTTTCCGTGAAACGAGATCAAAGAAACATCAGACAGGAAAATATTTCAAAAAAGTTTTTGTTTCTTCAGGTGACTTATTTACAGTGCCCCAACTAATTTTTTCAAAAATATCTTCAGTGTACAGACCTAGTCATCTATACAGTTTTATTACATATATAAATAATAAAAGTGCTGTAGATGTCAAGATATCATCATGGGACTTGTTAATCCGTATTCATTTACAAGAATGACTTAAAACATTCGATAGCTTTACGATGTATGTAAATAGAAAGATTATTTTCATGGAATTTTTTCCATTAACATGAGTCAGTTTAGAATTAAATTAATAGTATTTCTCATATCATGTCAACTGCCACATGCAAACGGAAAGTTTCGTATTGGTTAATAAATTGTAGCATCGTAAGTAGTCACCGTGACGTAGATGAATACATCTTTGGTATAAGTTGCTTTTTGTTGAACTAAAGATATAACACCGGGAACAACAAATCGTTGGTGACTTTCGAAACATGTAGTTACGACGTCGCCGAAACCCCCTACTCTTAGGCCATGCACTACGTCGATATCTTCATTACTGGGCAATCAATGAGACCGAGAAATCCCTCCAGGCTGGCAAACAGCTACAATTACGATACAACAGCAGATGTACTAATTGCTTGGCGCGACAAAGCATTTGTACAAACTGCACGAATTAGTTCATTCTTTAGTCACTCTCCGGTCGTTTACAACAGAACGTGAATCGTTTGTTAAATATTTTTCTTTTGAAAAACATCTGCTCATCAGTTTATTGAAGGCCGTAACAAATTTTAGCTTAATTGCGTATTAGGTTTGTCTGTAGCATTTGGATTCAGTTTTAACGAAACGTATTATTTTTTTTAAGTCAATAACTCTTCAATACGACGACTGATTTAAATGTATTTTGTCATAAATATTTTATAAATCGTTTTAAATTCCATTGTAAGTAACGTATCAATTGACCTGGTGGAAAATTTCGTTTTCTAATATTCATAAAGTTCAGCTACCTTCACTTCTCTTAATTTTAATAATTCTGAGGGGTCATCCATTAATTACTTGAGGTGTTTTCCAGGAATTCCGGAACACCCCATCCCTCTTTTTCTCTGGTGAGATTTGGTGAGATCTGGTTGCACCCCCCTCCCAAGATGAAGTGAGATTTTGACGGGACCTTTTATTTGAATCTAGTCCTTCAAGAATTTCAAAATCTCACGTGTGATTTCCGTCGACCTCCCCCTCCCCCTTGGTGAGATCTGGTGAAACTTCCCTCCCCCCCCCAATTCCACCTCACGTAATTAATGGACGCCCCCTAATAAAATTCAAGCACTGTAGAAAACACTCTCGGGATTCTAGCCGCGTCAAATAAAAGTCGACTGGCGACGTTTCGAGAGCCGGCACTGCTCCCATTGTCAAGCAGTTTCGTATTTTCCTGCTCTCTCACAATTTTTAACTAATTTGGAATAACTGTGAAAATTGCAACACCTAGAAAGTATGGTCTGAATCGCTCCAGAATTGGAGGATGTGCACAGCACGATAAGTGATTAGGATTGCAGAGAGATGGTGTGCACGTAGGCCCAGCCGTGCCCTCTTTTGTGTGATCGGATCGGTTAGTGTTACTGCTCAGTAGGTGTGCAATCTGCTCGGTCTGTGCAGAGCCGTCGAACGAAGTGGAAACATGCAAGTAATGCCGGTATGCTGGCCAAAGGGAACAATAACAGCAACTAAGTGAGATAATGTGGCAAAATGATTGGTCTCCGGGAAGTGGGTTTATCGCACCACGACATTGCGGCTCGTGCAGTGCACGTTGCTACAGCAGTGATGTGTGTGTGGAACCAGTGGATAGAAGAAGATCGTAAATAGTGGCGAGTGGTAACTGGACCATACAATGTAACCACAGCGCTATATTGTCTGCATGGTTGTAACCGAAAGAACAGCTTCGTCTATAATGCTGGCTCTACGTTGGAGCACTGCCACGAATGTGGACATGTCTGCGTCGACGGTTCGAATTCACCAGCTGAGGACTGTACTGGTGGAACGCATGCCAATGACTAGAAACTACCAAAGGCTCAAACTGCCATGCGCACGTGAACATCCACACTGGAGTGCTGAGTCACAAAATGTAGTGTTTTCGACGAGTTCCCCTTCAACTTGGCTTACTGTTATAGCCGCGTACGTTTTAGACTCTACCGTCGTGAATGAAATCTGGCATACTACGTTCTTGAGCGGCAAAGTGGACGGTTGACAACAGTGACGGTGTAGGAAGCCATTCGCTGTAATATGCGATCTTGCATCCTACATGTTGAAGGTAATCTGAACAGAAACCTATGCATAAGGCAGGTTTTAGGGCTAGAGGTACTGCCCCTCAGGCAAACAACTCCACATGGCCATATTGCAGCAGGACAACCCCGTTTACATGTCGCGAGTAGTATGCAAGCCTTCTTCGAAGATCGACGGGTACCACTGCTTCCCTGGCCTGCATGTTCACCTGACATGCAGCCCATTGATCATCTTGCAACTAATGCTTTGAGGACACGGAACAAAGTGCGTGGCAGTGTGTTCTCCCGCAGCATACCCAGGCTCTCCTTGCTTCCATGCCACGAAGTCTAGAGGTTCTGATTGAAACATGTGGCGACTTCACACCGTAATCAATTCACTCGATAGAAGTGCATGTACAGTTCTGTAATTCTAATAATTTGTGTATTATCATGTCGCTGATCTTTGAAATAAATTTCATTGTAATCACACATCTTCTGAATATTGTTACAATTTTCATTGACAGTAGTGTAATTTATATTTCAAACTTTATAACTTTGTTAGAAGTCCTGGTCAATTTTTGTTTTATCAAAGCTTTGACATCTGTTACGTATTTCAGGATAAGTAATGATTTGGAAAGACTATATCATCTTCCTTAAACCAACGTAAATGTCTTTCACGTGATTTGTCTAGTTTTACGGACACGGTTCTGATAACATAATAATTTCTGGTATAACAAGACACTCATTGCTTTTTGGTGAATGGTCGGAGGAATAGGAGTACTCCAGAACACTCTTTTACCCTTGAGGTCACCAAAGGCCCCTGGAGGCGTATGATTCAAGATAGATTACCTAGATATGGATGCAGAAAGCAATGTCTAACCGCTGCCTGTTCAGGTCAACAATATTTGGAATAAGTCTTATTGCATTGGAACGCTATCTTCCAATCTAAAAGGTTGGCTGTCATGCGATATATGTCACAATATTCGTATCAATACTATCTCAAGAAATGCAGTATGTCAATTGTACATATTCAATTTTTAGTATACTATTACCGCTTAATTTCGTGTAATATTAATGCGGATACCAGTTTATGGTAAAGGAATGAACACACTTGACATAAGTACCAATAGGTAGTAAGTGTATTTTTTCCTAATAACATGTGTGTATGTAGCAATATTTCTAGTAATTTTGCTTCATTTCTATGTATGTGGTGGCTTCCTCCAACACTTTTTCTCAAATAAATCCACCTAAAAACGTGTGTGCCAAATTTCAGACTGATGTGAAATTTTTTGATGGTTCTGGCTTATTAAATTGAAAGATTAATTATGAAATAAACGCATTTGTTTAAATAATAGGCGAAGAAATATGTTTGTAAAGTATTTGACAGAAAGAAGAGAGAGAATGTTTGGTCACAATTTAAAACGCTCGGGTTTGGCTAATTTATTAGTCGAAGAAAGAAATGGTCGCACGGAAGAACTGTATAGGAAGACAGAAATTCATGTATGTGAAACAGATAAATTAGGACGTGCTTTGTAATGGATATTCTGAGATGGAGAGATTTATTCAGAATTAGATTAATCCTTCCTTTTTCTTATTCTAGCAACTGCAACACTTGAGTTTCTACTATTCGGTGTTGCTCAGCTTGGCAGACACACGCACACACACACACACACACAAGGTAATTGTATCGTGGAATCTGAATGGTGTCATATTGTCAAGAGACTTATCCATCACAATGCCAAACGAGAAGTTTTCACCTGAGAGAGGAATATATTAGGTGAGTAACTACAATAATTCTGTCTGTGGAGAGTAGAGTAATGTATCATGTCAATTAGAGGGCTTTTGAACAGGAATTTCTTCACACAGTGATATCGATTGCAATGATTATTTGCTTCCTGAAGTTTGCAATGAAAGTAAAAGTCGTTCTACCATTTCTGACGCGTTACTACTTAAATAAAGGGTTAAAGTTTTCCAGTGAAACAGATTACGTGCACATACTGCTTGAGACTGGACTAAACTGGTTGAACAACTTCTTGCAACAAATCTTAGCCAGTGACTCCGAGAACACAAGCGACCAGATTCCACAGTCAGTTATTCAGTATGACAAAGTAGAACGTAACCAAAAGCAAGCATGTAAGGCTATACAGTAAATCCTTAGAAGAGCGAATATACCTTCTGATTGGAAAATTTTGCAGGTAACTACGATTTTCATGAAAGGAGATCGAAGTGATCTTAGAAACTACCGTCCCATATCTAAAACATCTCTTTGGTTATGGAGCATATTATATGCACGAACATTATGCTTACAACAAATCAACACGGATTTCGGAATAAAAGATCTTGTAAAACGCAGCTGGCCCTATTTACACATGACGTAATGAAAGTTATCGATACAGGTTCACAATTTGATGCAATTTTTTTTGGATTTTCAGAAAGCCTTTCAGAAAACGCTTCGAGCGTACGGTTTTATCGGATCAGATTTGTGAATGGCAGTATGTCGTAGTTGAAGGAGAAACCTCTTCTAATCTAGGTGTTACATCAGGTGTTCCTCAAGGAAGTGTAATAGGACCACTCCTTAACTTAATTTTTATAAACGATCTCGGGGACAAAGTGAAAAGCAGTTTTAGATTGTTCGCTGATGATGCGGTCATTTATAGGGAAGTAAGGAATTCGGACGATTGCTTAGAAATTCAGCGCGGTCTGAATGTTATTTTAGCATGGTGCGACGAATGACAATTTACACTAAATTATAAAAACTGCAAGGTAATGTGCATAACTAAAAAAAAAAAAAAAAGAATCTTATTGTTCACAAATACAAAGTAAACAATTCAGTTATTGATAGGGTCTGTTCTGTGAAATAATTGCTGTAACAGTAAAAAGAAATATGAAATGGCACTTGCATATTAATTCGATCATAGACAGAGCTTATTTTAAGTTGCTATTCATAGACAGAATCTTGAAAAATTGTAATGAAGAAACAAAGGAGATAGCGTACAAATCTCTTGTGCGTCTTACTGTTGTGCCATAAGGGATCTGTTTCCTAAGGGGTTTGTTAGACAGTATAGAAGTTAGTACAGAGAAGAGCCGCTTCGATTCGCTGACCACTTGCTACAGTCCTTACGAAAGCGTCACAGAAATGATTAGTAGATTGAGCTCGGGAGTCTCTGGTAGATATACGAGGCACGTTTCGTTTGAACTTATTGGTAAACATGCGTCATCCACTTTCACTTAGCGACTGCAGTGAAACACTTCGTTACCAACCTACTCGAGTCGCAATGACAGGAAAGATTAGATTAGAGAAACAACGTGCCACACTGATGCTTGTATGAATCCTTTTTTCCTCGTACCAGTCGTGATTGGAATGCACAGCGAAAAAATTATTTTTGGTGCTGAGTACCCTCCGCCCCCCACAATTTTGTGAATTGTAGAGTATATATGTAGATGAAGGCTTGGTGATATTGATTTCTGGTGTTAAGATGAGGGTGAGGTGATGTTGAATCTAATTTTGGTCTATAAACCTAACTGGTTTCAGCGGTTTGGTGTCTCAGTGGTTAAGGAGTCTTACTGGAGATCGAAATGTCGCCAGTACGATTCGCGGTCTCTGCTGGGATTTTCAAATGCCCTTAACCCAGACCTTTATCTCTTGCACAACTTGCTGTGTAATTTGAAGTGCGCCAGAACGCTTCTGTGGTTCGGATTCCACTTTAAGCTGTAGGTCCCGTATACCCGATAGGATAACCTGATTTGTTTAGTTAGCCACGACACGGGGAGCATTTCGTGGCGAATGATAAACCCTGTCACCTGGCGGCTTAAAAATCCTTCGGGATGTCCCGGCCAACAGTGCCATAGTATGATTTGATCTGACTGATTTTAGGCCTTAAAACGTCCAAGGGATTATCTCATTGGCTACCATATTTCCACGTTGGTTGTTTTGCTTTTACTATCCCCACATCATTGGCATATTCAGCAAGTATGGAGAGCCATGTGTCACTAGCGAAGCGGAGGTCGTGGCTAGGCGAGTTAGCCTGCGCGGCGCCGGGGGCGACACGCCTGTAATTAAGAGCTGTCGGTGCGGGTAATGGCTGCCTGTCGAGTAATGAGCAGGCACGGCCGGGTAGTAATTGTTTCCTCTGATTAGCGGCCGGCGGGGGCGGCGTGGGGGCAGACAGCCACCTGTTGAAGGGCTCGGCGCCCTTCGTTAAATACTGTGAATCTTCTCCTAGGGCATCCGAGTACTTGTAACTCACTAATGGAACTCGTGGTTCCAGAATTAAAAGGCTAGTGAAGGATCACCGTCTACAGTGGAGCCCTATTTCACTCTTATGCTTTCCCTTTTTTCATTATTTATCTCTTCTACGTCATCCATCCCGGAGGAGGACTGTTAACGTTCTTGGGAGAACTGGCTAACCAGATCTCGAATTTATATGATATTCACAAATAATTCCTGATAATGCCAGGTTTTCCTCAAAAAGAACCGCTTTCTGGGCCTATATGATCTCGAGGTCGACGAGCCGCAGTCCTAAGATGGAAAAATCTTACTTGTTATTGACATTTTCGTCTGTGTAGCAGGTAGGAGGCTAGTAATTTTTCTTAAAAATGTGGCTTGACCTGCTGCAGAAATAACGACGATCACTAAGGACGATCTAATCTAAAGGAGTATAGTGAATGTTGCCAATTGCCACCGGAGCTTGAACTTCATTCGAATTAAATTAAATTAAAATGTCTGCGAATGGCATTTGCTTTGTTAATGTGTTATGAGTTAATCTGCTTACGTAAAATGTAGGACACCATTCAGCATTTGCGTGAGCATCTAGCGAAAACTATCTAAAAAGGGTCAACACGGTGCCAAGCAGGTTTACAATATGACAACAATCCTAACATGTGTAAGCTACCTTACTCCTTATTTGCAATATTTGGTTAAAATCCGACGAAGTTTGGGTTAACATTGGATACATGATACCGCAGTTTAGAATTGAGACAACAACACTTTAGAGTTAGGAAAGTAAATAAACAGAACATAATAATAATAAATAAACAGGTTCTAAGAAAATATAAATTGTAAAACTTACCTAAATGAGCGTTATCCATAGGTTTCCATAATTGCAAGTAAACAGATTTTGTTAAACAACCATATCACTAATATTCCACACATCTCGACACAGTAAAGCACGTTCATAATAATAATTTCACCGTTTATATTAATATATAAATTCACTAGTAACTCGCAGTTTTTCTGACAGGTTTAGAACAGTAAATATGATTTTTAAAACATCGAACCATGTGCTAATTTCAATAAAATGTTTCAGTCCAGCCAAGTAATTTCAGAGCTTCAAAAGTAAATTTAACAACACTTAATAACATATCCTTCAATATTCTTTAAGTTTCCGATAGCCATCAACCAATAAATAAAAGATACAAATAAGTTAAAAATCGTAATCCTACTACGCAGTAACAGCCCACTAGTAAACAGAATCTTGATTTCACGAACTAAAAACTTTCCTAAAACACTTAAATTAAATAAAGGAACATTTTAAAAATAGTCTCAGGCAGAAATAAGCTGTAAATAAAAAGTGAACAAAATTGAGTAATGCTGGAAAAACTACCAAATTTTAGAAATTCCATAACTTTCGATATACTCAACCGATTTGGAAAATTTTTACCTCCTGGGAATCAGCAGGGACAGGAGAATAGTTTGAAAATAGTCTAAACTTGATATTTTAAACTTTAGCAAATTCATATTCCGGACATGACGTTTTGCAGTTTTAAAGTCGGCTAGCCCTCCTATTCATCGAACTTCATAAATAGTTTACACCGGTCTGGAAGCTCTGAGAATAAAAACAGACACAGCATAGCACTTGGTACAAAACGCTCTACATCTCATGATTTTCTGGAAGCGCTCAGCTCGAAAAAATAATTAAGTACACATCTTGATCATCGCAGTCTAGGCATTTCCTATAAAGGTAGGTCCGGGAGTTGATCTAGACACACAACTAGGAAGTCTCGGGTCGAGTGAACACATACTGTGTTAAACGAATTTGAGCACTTTCGGCGCGGGCGTTCATGGGTAACCGGAAACCATGATGGCTGACTAAACAGGAAGGCCAACTTTAGGACATTGAAATTCTTCGCCATGTGACTCTAAAATAGAACTTTTCATTTTTGTTTCGGGGTGGAGCGGTCTGTTCTGTTTCATGACTTGTGATCTTCAGAGTGATGATTTACTCCTATTGCCATAGCTAACTGTGACATTTTATGTAACTTCTGTGAATTTTCAAGAATATATCCTTTGGTGATTCTGACTTCAACTTTTATTTCTAATTTAGTACCTTTCTTACAGGGGGTTAATTCTGTAAATGGCGGCCGTCTTTATCATACAGTTAGCATTCTCCAAGGTTTTTCACGGTTATAGAACTTTTCTCTGACTTTTCATAGCATTTTGGAAGAACTTAAGTTTAGGTGTACAAGCCGATACGTACCCCGGTATGGGTTAGGATCCTAACACATGGGCCCTCAACATTTTTAAAATCGTGAAAGTAAGTAGTGAACATTCTAGGTTAGCAATTAAAATAAGTGAGGGAAAGTTTTAATGTTATTTCCGGCAGATCGACGTTTAACACAACGCCACAAAGATGCACAATTCAATAAACCGTTAAAAAATAAACCACACCATGTAAACTTAAAAACAAAAGAAAAAACCTAAAAAACAGAAAAAACTAAAAACCTAAAAATACTGAAAACCTTAAAAACTAAAAAGTCTTAATTTTACGGTATGGTATAGAAGCATACTCATTACGTAGCAGATAGCGACATTACCTTGCTTTTCTTAGTATACGTAGTCATTAATGACCTAAATGTCAAAACTTTACCATTATTTTCGTACATTATATACAGGGTTAGCCTAAATGATTCATCGGGTTTCAAAATACTGTGTATTGAAAAGAATATGACCTGCAAATACGAAGTATACATAAAAAGATTCATAAACTCACAAAGTTTCTGGTACAAGCTATAAAAGTTTAATGTCCCTTAATCGCCAAGCACACATCAAAACAATAATCCAGTTCCATTCATACGTTGGATAACATATAACTACCAATATCCATCACAGCAGCAGTAATTCTTGCAATGCTATAGGCATTGGGGGTTCATAAACTTTGTCCTTCACGTAACCCCCACAAGAAGAAATCACTTAGTGTCAGATCTGGCGACCTGGGCGTCCATGACAACAGAGGAACATCACTTGGAACAGCGCGTCCTATTCAGCGATGTGGCACTTCTATGTTGAGAAAGTCGCGGACATTTGTAGTCCAGTAAGGTGGAGCACCGTCCTGGAGGATTCAGTGGAAACAACTACACCTGCAACACATCCAGGTACACGGATCCTGTCACCGTCTGATTGATGAAGAAAAAGGGTCCATACAGCTTTCTCTTTGATATGGCAAATCCCTTTCAAGCTCCACAAACTTACACGGCAATTCAGTACTCCACACTCTCACTTTGTGAAGATTCACTTTTCCAGACAGACGAAAAGTCGCCTCGTCGCTGAATACAAAGTTTCACGCCAAGTCCTCATCATTTTCCATAGCTTCCAGCATTTGGGTACAAAAATCAAAATGGCTGTAATAATCATCTTCGATGAGGTGTTGTACCAATTGCACACGGTAGGGTTTGAGGAGCAAAAACCGACGCAAAATATTCCACACTGTTTTCTGCGGAATGCCCAGTTCACAGCTGGCAGGAACAGTTGATTTTGTGGACTGCACTCATAGCTCAGTCTCACTCGCTCCACGGTTTCCTTTGAGACACGTGCTCGTCCGGTCTGGTTCACTTACACAGACAACCAGTGTCACGAAAAAGGCGAAACCAACGTAAAATTCTCTGGTGATTAGGTTCAGCTTTTCCGTATTTTCGTACGAATACATGCTGCACATTCGTAACCGAAGAACATTTCGCATATTCTAATACACAAAAACTCTTTTCCTGCAGTTCCGCCATTTGGCCCACTGTTACCATCTAGCGTACGGGACAAACACCTAACGAGCTTTTTAAACTTGGTGAGTTTATATATCTTTTCATGTATCATTCGTCTTTGCAGGTCGTATAGTTTACGATACGAATGTTTTGAAACTATATGAATCATTTAAGCTAACACTGCACTTTAGCAACAAAATAAACCAAATTCAATATCTTTCGAAATAAAAACTGCTATCACGTCCACTAGCCCTCGGGCAAAAGTGAAAATGACTCCTTACCCCCTGACTCTGTCAGTTACTCGTCTTTGGAATTATGTTGAATCATCTTAAGGAGAAAATGAAATATTGATGAAAGAATCTAATGTACTCACATTTGAACCAATGCAGATCCATGCTGTTTGCAACTTTATTTAAGGACCTATGTCACTACATCAACTTTATTAATTGTCCTAGTTTCGTCTAGCAATACTATTCACGATTATGAAATATCTGAGACTAATTTATTTTTCTTGTTTTTCTTTAACAGCAGAATGACGTATATTATTACGGATGCAACATAGCAATTAAACTAAGTAGTTGAAAGTCAGAAAACTAATCAGCTGATATATAGGATTGTGAGAAGATTAAAGTTAATGGAATAAATTTGGCGCACCGGCCACGTTGCAGTTCTTATGAAACATACCGACGAATCTGATTGTCATTGGACGGATCCATAATTGATTATTATATTATTATTAACAATTTAATTGCGATGGTGCACACGCTACGGTGGCAACTCCCTTTCTTCCAATTTCCCCTTTTTTATTTTATTTTCTTATTATCATATGAGTATAAAATTTGAGTGTACAATTCCTCCCCCATCTACTTTCGAGATTTATAAATTTTAATTTTAAATTGTTCAGCGATTTTTGTAAATAATCCATCATTTCACTTGCTAATTTGTTCCAATCCATGACATCCTTACCCACAATAGAAAATTTTCCCATTCCCTTACACACTACATCAAGTGGCAGTTTGTGGTCATAGTCATGTTTCCCCTTCCATGCACTATTCCTAATTCTTCGACCAATATCCTTCCAAGCCCATAACCAACAATTGCCTCGTATATTCCTCCTGTCCTCCAATGACTCCTAATCCAGTTTCTTTATCATGTCAGATACTGACTGGGACGTGCGATAGTATCCACAAACACATCTAGCTGCTCTTACATTTTTTAAGACGGGAAATGGTGAAAATATATTTCTCTACATACAAATTTATTTATTTTTGGTTCAGACAAAAAGTCAAAACCTAGAAAAGAACGTGTTTCAATTGCGGGTACTATTTCTAATAGAAACTATTTCTAATGAAAATATCACTACCATAATTCTAAAATGCTCTTTATTCCTTTTTCGGCTCGTAATACACAACATTAGAAACGATGTTTTTAGGAATTCGGTATTGCAATAACTGGTTTCACAACAATGCTCAACTTAAAATTTTTCACATTCCCACTTATCACAATAAAACAATCAAACAAGGCAGTAAATCATGATAAATAATGAATCGTTAAATTATAACTGTCAGTCTTTTTAGCAGTTAAGAATGTTGTTGCTATTGTATTTAATCAAATTCTTTAGTTAAACAGGCAACACCAATTCAGGAGTAGGACAAAATTGCTCTCCTAACTGGCAATCAAGAGGACGGGAGCTCAAAACCCTGTTCGGCAATACGTGGTTTTCATTGCTCTTCCGCTGTTATACCTTGAGAATGCTGGTATCCTGGTTCCTATCGCCGACTTTCTTCCCATTCCCCCTCCATAAGTTAGTTACGCAGATCTTCCAGCAGCCCACATCTCAGAATTCACCTGGGAGGAATGAAATTTGTAACTTTTTTCTTTATATCTTTATCTTCTTCTTTTATCTTTTCATCTTTATTTTATTTTTTTGTTAACCGGATAAGTGTGTGTTAGAAAAATTCAGAAACTGTTGAGCAGATATCAATGGGGTTTTCACCGTTTTAAAACTTGGGATCTTAATGATTTTTTTCGTATGCCTTATGTTTTGACATTACTTCACATCGGAGCATTAAATAAAATTCTGGCTGTATGGTGACAAATACCAAAGATGGAATGACTAGATGTTGCATACTTCGCACTAAACACACAACTACAATGTCACTGACCTTTAAAGAAAGCAAAAAAGCAGTTTACAATTATTACTATTTTGCCCACTAAACAAAACTTGAAATATTCGTTCCTTTAAATCGGGATATTCAGTTTTTAAACGCCATAGATGGCCGTGGTGAACACGAAAAACTAATAACGAAAAAACACACAGATTTTCTTTGATCACAATCTGTGCCAGCACAGCTACAATGTCTCTGGCTATCATCTTTAATGTTCTGTTCAAAATAAAATGGCACTGCAGTTTGTAAGTCCCTGAAACAAATCGAAAATAAAGAATATTTTTTTCACTTCTCGCTTAGTTCTGAATACTTGATAAACAATTCTGAATACCCGATACACAACTGTACAGGTAAGGAATATATTTTAATGAGCTACAGTGGCACATGAAGTAGCAAAATGAGAAATTTTTAACTTCAGTGGCAGATAAGTAAGAGTAATGAGACATTTCTAACGTTTGAGACTTTGAAATCTCAGTCAAAATCGATTCAGCAGTTTTTAGGTAGTGCTAGATTATTCATAAAATAAATGTGTCGTAACGTCTTAAGACATACATTAAATTTTAACTTTGACCTCAAGCTTTCAAATTCTGAAAATCCATCCATAATCTGAATGAACAGACATATTCCAGATACATTTTTATGAATGTGGTATGTATTAATGCGCGTACGGTTCAAGTTTCAATTTTCGAGCAGCATATGTAATTAAATTGAAATGTAAATTAGACTGAAATGAAAACTGACATTCCGAATCAAAGCATCCATTCTTAGAACTGTGTTGCTAAATCACCTTTTAGTTTAATACCGTAAATGACCACTACGAAATCAATTAACCTTGGTATGCATGAACCTTTTCGGACCCACTCCTTTTTGGTAAGTTGCTGGTGAATCTACGTTTGATTTAATTCCGGAAGTCTTGCGATTCGCGAGGTTTGTCTTCTGGTGGAACTCTGACCCTGCCAACTCACATTCTGAGCCGAATGCTGGAGCATGATTGCAGCTGCCTTATGAATCACGGGTCTCAAGTATCGTCATCCATCTCCGAACATCGCCGACACCAGTGATAAAGGGTTGCAACCAAGCCATCTGATGGTGCATCGCGTGAAACTTATTACAACTCTTAACCGTCTTTGAGAAGATAGATCCATGTTCTAATTTTTCAGATAAAAATCCCACTGGGCTATGGCATAATTTGCAGGAACTTAATGAGTTATTTCCGAACGGCATATTTGCTCCATTCGTGGCGCCCTTGCTTATTTTCATTATAAAATCAAAGCATTATGATAATTATGACGGAAGTCATTATAACTTGTATTGTACATTGCTTTTACGTTTCATACTTTGAAAAATATTAATTTTGAGTTTGATTTAAAAGTAAATTTCAATTGTTTGCTTGTTTATGACGGTTAATTGTACTTATGGGCGTTACTATTTAATTTTTCTACCATGTATTAAAATTAACGATAAATTTGCCCAGATTTGTAATTGCCAGTGAAACTAAATAAATCTCGAACTGTGACTTTTCCTGTACTACCAATATCATCAAGATTCTTGCTGAATTTAGATTCGCAATAATTCTTTAAAATTAAACACCTTTTCTAATAATTGAAAATTATGAATTTAAAAAGTAAACCATTAGACACGAACCAATACAACTAGACACCCAACTAAGATTGCCAGAAGGCCGGGAAATCCGGGAATGTCCCGGATTTTTGTGTCTGGTCCAGTGTCCAGGAATTAAGCTTTACTGTCCCGGAATTCCCGTATACCCGTTTTTTTCTTTTTTTTTTTCTCAAACTTAAGATATTACGGTCGCCATGCCGCGCTTGCAGCGGGAGGTACAGGAGCGCTCCTTCCACGTTAGGGGACATACATAAATTACGTGAGGTGTTTTTCCGGATTTCCGGATCCCCCCCCTCTGGTGAGATTTCGTGAGATCTGGCCAGACCCCCCCCTCCGTCTGGGATCTGGTCCGTGAGAACCCCCCCCCCCCTAGTAATCGCCCTCGACACTTTTGGAATCTTTTTTTTTAGGTCACAACCCCACTTTTATACGAAATACCCCCTGAAATCGACTATCGCGCAATTTGTAGACCTTTTTTTTTTTTTTTTAGCTCTATAGTACAAACAATTTTTCGCAAAACCTCACTTGAGATTTCCGTAGACTCCCCCCCTCCCCCTTGGCGAGATTTTGCCGTACCCCACCCCCTATTTCACCTCACGTAATTTATGGATGCCCCTTACCGTCCACCAGAGACAATAATGTGTTCAACTATGACGTGTATATATATATATATGCTTCATAGCGTAGTTCTTACCTAAAATACAACTTTTTAATTAATTTTAATATTTGTTCACTCCTTAAACGTACCACTAAAATATCTTTTTAACCCCATGAATGTCTCGGAAATTATAATCCTGCATCACTAACAAACCTTTTTAACCCCAGAAATGTCCCGAAAATTATAATCCTACATCTGGCAACCCTACACCCAACTCTGGGGCTAGATAAAAAAGTTACTACAATAAATTGATACCATGAATAGTTCCTATTAAAAAATAAGAAGACAGAATTCAAACGAAAGAGAAGTTGACATAGGACGAATTAACTTTACTGCCATTAACAACAAAAATAAACCGCGACAGTTAACCTCTTCTAATCACAATTATAAGACAAAATAAAGTGTATATTATTTCATTTCTAATAGATTATTACATTATACAGTGTGGTCCATGTTCTATAGCTATGTAATTTACAACTTGCCTAAATGCTGTTTTTGCCCTGATTTGCTGAATACAAGAAAAACATTATTCTAAAGCTGCCAGAACCATCATATTACAAACTGGCTACCCTGGGCCTTATTCTTCTAAAAAATAAAAATGTTTAGTGAACGTTATGTCATTTTCTCCCCTCCCCCTATCCACATCCTCTCCATATAATTGCAAATGCGAGCAACGAACAGGATTGCGCAGTGACTGTATCTATCGACTAAAACTTCGTTGCTTTCCTATTATCCAGATTTTACTTTCTCTAGCATAAACTTTGAAGTTGTAAGGCCTGGTTAATTAATCCTGTCAATAATGGTAGCCCGCTGGGAACGACATGTGGCCTAAAAATGTCGTCTCGCACTTTTTGCGCTACCGCCTCGCTTCTAGATGCAATAGTATAACTTTAATAATTTCAAGGTATTTGGCTTTCTCTAAAACCCAATACGATTAACGAATACAACAATAACTGCGATTTATTTACACATACAACAAATAATACACTATTTTTCTCACTTATAAAATCAATTATTACAATACTGGCGGTTTACACAAACGATCAAATACATCCACCACGCGCCATTACAATCACTCAGACATTACAATTTTTCTTTTCTCGAGCCTTCTTGTCCAGTCGTCTACTTCGCTCATACATAATTACCAGCTTCAAATAAATAAATAGCAAAATATTTCAAATTACCCCATGTTCTAAACATCCTCCTACACTGTGAAGCCTTGTTTAATTATTACATAATACATATACATATATTTGTAAACTTATTTACATTATTACATTGTCAATGGCTGGCGAAGTGGGACCTCATTTTTCAAATATTTTAGTTACCTCCGACCATTGTGAGGAACTGTTCAGAGCCTAATATACTTCCAATCATTTTGCTACTGTTATCTTAATTGTTTGAGCATTCAATTTTCTGTACAGAAATTCTCTAAAAGCTTTTTGCTGTCACACAACAGCACTGTGATGTTCCCATAAGATTTATTTGATAAATTCTTAACTTTTCCCATACACAGCGGTGCTTTTAAAAATCGCGAAACAAAAGATTTTACGAAAATTTTGAGGAATATTCGCATTTTTTGGGACATGCTGTAAATTCATGTATCATTAAAACGTGAGATTTACAGACTTCGGCGGCACCAGTGATGAAAGAACATCGCTTGCACTGGAAACTTCCTCTTTGTTCTGTGACGCTCTTCATTAACTCTGCAGTTCTTTTATATGAACAAAAGGCAGAATTACTGGGACAATTGTGGGGTCTGTGTATCTGTACCAAATTACTATCATTTTTTTCTTGACTCACCGACCTTAATCTCGTTTGGTCTTAATGGCACATGTCGCTTCATACCAAGAATCCACTAATTTACCACGTAATTAGATTTTTGGATTTACTGCCGTTTCAGTTGACAGCATAAACAGACTTGAAAATGAGATAAGAAAGGTATTCGGTCACCGGTACGGTGATGGTGTGTTTAACTTTTTCATCGTTAAAGTGAGTGGACTGGTGGCTCGGTGATTAAGACATGCGTTTAGAGATCGAAAGTTCTCGGTTTGAATCCCTGTCTCGGTGGGGATTCTCATAGGCCCTTAAACCGACCTTCTCTTCTGGCACAGATTGCTGCGCAATTTTAAGTACGCCAGAACACTTACGTGGCTCAGATTTTTCGATATACTGTAAGTCCCATTTAACCGGAAGGATTACCGGGTTAGGTTAAGAGTAGCCACGACATAGGCGCATGTGCGGCAAACAGAAACTGTCAAACCGGCGCACAGTGGGCCAGAATCTTAAAAACCTGGCCAAAAAGGAAAAAAAAAAGTTTCTGGATGGGAATTTTCGACTATCAGGTTGGCTACAGTAATGTTGGAACTACTGAATACCGATTGTTTGGACGATCAATTGTTCATTTTCTACTTTATATTTCATGTCAAAGTCGGCACTTCATTGCTAGCGGTGCATGCAGCCGACCAGGTTACAAAATAGCCTTGTGGTTAAAGATAAATATTTGTGTTCAGTGTAAGTGAAACGAATATTTTAAATATGGACGGTGTTCCAGGCAGTATCTACTAATTAAAATACATTTATGTCATTATTAAATCATTAATTACACATATTTTTTTAATTTAACTTGATACCAGAAAATGCGCGAGAAAATTTTAAAATGTGTTTAAAGAAATAGAGATAAGTTACGAATTCCACGATATTCCGCTTTCTTTTGCACTGTGTCCGCAAGTATATATTATTACCTTAGTAAATTAACCTTCAAATCCACCTACTAGTACCAACTCCGGCTTTGAACCACGTTTTAAGCAACGCTTGCAAAATGTTTGGTTATTTTTTTAAATGAAATTATTAATATTAAGTTAATTTTTCATTAATAATCATAAAATAATACATTTTTTTGAAACACAAATATTCTATATACTTTGTGGAGTTACTTTTTAACGCTTTCAAACACGTGTTAAGAAATAAGTATTAAATAAATTAATAACAATATGAATTGTCGGAGGATGCTCAAGATTCAACTAATAAGTTGATAAAGCAATGTCGCATAAGTTTTTCTCGAAAGTTCCGGACTTAAGAGTATGTAAGACGTGTTCAGGAGATTGTTGGCAACCACAGACTTCAACATTTCTTATTTGCGCAAATCATCAAACAAACTGAAGAGTTTGTCGGCAGAAGCCATTGCCCTCTTAGTTCCTGTGCCTGAAGATTATGAAGATTCCGATGTTGATGATGAGGAAACAGTCTTTGAAGATGATAACGATTCAGCTGAAGATGCAGAAGAAGAAGATATGAAAATAAAAAACAAGAAGAAAACGACAACTTTTAACTATAGTCACAAACAATGTACTAACTGAATAACTGTAATTGAAATAAAATTATTGTAATATTTTATACTATCTTCTATCCTCTATTTGGTACTTTTTTCGAGCTTTCCATTTTTTGAGCTTATATTTTTAACCATTAACTACAACAACCTCTAAATATTGACTTTTATATAAATAAAAAGAATTTTACCAATTTTTGTCCGCCATCTTCGATCCTCCATTTTGTTTTTTTAAATATTTGAAGTCATAATCTTCATCATCAATCTCGATAAATCCCAAAAAATTACTTTTATATGAATCAAAAGACTTTTATCAATATTTGTCCGCCATATTGGATCCGCCATTTTGTTTTTCACTTTTTGATACCATATTTTTAATCACCAACTTCGATAACCTTTACGTACTAACTTTGGTACAAATTGAACAACTCTAGCAACTTCGATAATTCCACAAAAATTACTTTTATATGAATAAAACGACTTTTAGCAATATTTGTCCACCATCTTGGATCCGCCATTTTCTTTTTTCACTTTTTAATATTATATTCTTAATCAGCAACTTCGATAACCTTTACACACTAACTTTGGTACAAATTGAACAACTTTTTATATTTTGGCCAGCTTTTTGCGATTCTGGCCCACTGTGCGGCGCCCGAATTAGTTGAAACAAACTTTGTAATCTGGTATGGGGCACAATCAGTTCCTCAAAAGCGTAAAGCCATAGGTAAAAGAAAAAAAAAAAAGTTCCTCATAGCAATACCCGACATCTGTGGTGTTGGCATAAACCTCCATGTTCTTTCCCAGTATTGCTGTGGCTCAACATTATCTCGTGTCTTGAAATCAGATCTCAATTGGATGTGGTTGACCGTGCTGATTAATTTCTTGGCCATGGTACATAAACTGATTATTGCTGCTTTTATTACTCTTCATTAGATTTTATTCTCTCCTTGTCGCCGTGCACAATGTTCTGTACAACATATCTATAGTATTAAAATTGTAACGCACTTTTTTATCTCACACGCATTGTTTGATGTGAATTTTCGAGTTAGTGTTTCAGAATCAGTCATTCATAAGAACTATGTCAGGCAGTCTAAACAGTGAAATCTATTCATGATGAACAGTTAAGGTTAAATAAAGTAGTTATCTGGTTCAAATGCTTTTCCGTCTAGCACACAAAGTTTATGTCGTTATGGACTGGTTTTCCCGATTCCACTCAATGCCTTCATCTAGTCAAAACAATTTATAGGAAAGTTTCCGAGTATATCTTAATGTCAGGTCTTCCAACACCACTTACAATATATCTCAACTAAGGTTATACACCTCTATTCTATTACATTAATTGATTACTGGTTGATTTTTTTTTTTTACATACAAAAATAATATCCGAACGACAAAGCTACTGATTATCTGATGAAATGCTTTGAAGAAAATTGGTTATTCTCACTAAACAAATTTAATTTAAAATCATTATTTCAAGACGAACATTTGGTGTGTTAGTGAAGCTTTAAAACTGCATCTACTTCTAATTGCAGTGGGCCTTTTATATGAAGAAAAAATAATGCTAAATGATCTGCATGGAAAAGTTGTAGATGGTAAAAGTTTTACTGATTTGCCAACAATGGCAGTTCGTATTCCATATAACTGTAGATTTTCCAAGGTAGTTAAAATAATTTCTTTTTTATACATATGTATCTGCCACTTCAATGTTTTGGACAAGTTATTTCGGTCAAGAATGCAAAGTGAAGAGATGAAAGTAATAAATCTTTGATCAACTTAATAAAGTACGAGCTCATCATTTATTTTAATTTCGATATAGACTGTATTAACGATGTGGAAGTGCTTAGGATGAATGAAAAATGTGCACTCAAATATGCATGTACATTGTACACTATATATTCCATAGACAACACAAATGTACTCTTACGTTTCGAAAAAAAAAATGTGGCAACCCTAGTCTCAATCACTCCAATCGTCTAATTGGTGTACGTTCAGCTACTTTCTGCATCAGTGGCTCCAAAATCTTTGGATTTTATTTTTAGGTTTGTTCACTACACACGAACCTTTTCTGCTGGGGGCTATGTGTCTAGAAGCAGAGGTAACTAAAGTAAACGAGTGTTTCTCAAACTTTTCAAACACAAAGATCAATAAGCTGTCAAAAATAATGCTGTGGACCACTAGCTTACGTATATGGGTATAATTGTTCTCTTAGTGTATATTATCAACATTGGAACATATTTTACTGTAACATAAAAATATAATAAACACAAAAGCATGTTTTGAATTCCTACAGAAGCATAGTTATGAGTCTTGACGTGAACTATTGAAGTTAATTTAATGTTGACCAAGCTCTTAATACTTATTAACCAAACTAATAATAATGTTACTGTAATGGACCAAACAAAACGGGCAGAGATTAGTTGAACTCTTCAGTTGATTCAATCTCAAAATCATGTCAACAAATTTTAAAAAGAAACCATCAAAGCAGATGACATGGCTAGCACCAAACTCTTAGGTGAGTTCCAAATCCATGATGTAGCTATCTCATATCCAACACACAGAAAATTTTTGAATGTTTAGAAAGAGTTACAAACGTAGATCCTGACCATTACTTGACAAGAATTAAAGTTGAGACCGCACAGGATTATCAACCAAACCACAAATTCCAAAATTCGATGCAGGCAAAATTGAACTTTCATTTGTAGAAGAACTGGACAGTAAAAAATCATAAAATTGGCAACAACTCAAAACCAAACTAATTGACACAGCAAAAAAAACTAATCCCATAGCAAAAACGCAGAAACGAGCAATGTGACCAAGCAATCAAAATACGACATCAAATGGAACAACACAAAAACAGATGACAACTACAAAGAATACCTGACGAGTAGGAAAGAGACAGAAAAATTAATCAGACAAACCAAAAGGAAATATGAAAATGAGCAACTGATTAGAATTGTGAAAGACTTTCGCAAAACACCCGCAAATTCTACAAAACCTTCAAAACAAAACACACAGGATATCAACCACAAAGTCTCTACCTTAAAAAAGAGGACGGACAACTGCCATTAAATAATAAGGAAAACTGCACAGTGTTCGAAGAGTATTTCAAAAAGTTCTTGAATCGTCCCGAACCAACACAACGATTCAAACCACAGTAACCCAAAGAACAAAATCCCAATTCATCGCTACCGGATGAAAATAAAATTGTTAGGCAAATCAAAAGACTCAAAAACAACAAAGCAGCTGGTGAAGATGGAATCACCACAGAGCTTCTAAAATCAGCAGGACCAAAAAATATAAAAGAGATCACAAAAATTATCCAAGACATTTGGCAAACAGAACAAATTCCAGAAGATTGCAAAAATGTGTTTATCCATCCTTTATACAAAAAAGGAGACATAGCAAGTATTAATAATTACAAGGGAATCTCGCTGCAGTCAGTGCCATACAAAATTTTCTCCCAGTGTCTCCTCGATATGGCTCAACAACAACTACAACCAAGGATCGGAGAATATCAAGCAGGATTTATACCAGGTAGCTCGCACAGAACAAATCCTCAACCTAAAACTTATCCTCAAACATCAAAGAATTTGTAACAACCGTTTAATATACACATTTATCGATTTAAAAAAAGCATATTATGACTCAATTGATCGTGAGTCATTATCTATATATATAAAGATGAAAGTATGTATGTATGTTTGTTTGTTTGTTCTTCATACAAATCCACAGTTTTCATCCGATTTCGATGAAACTTTGCACACTTATACTTTGAAACAAGAAGAAAAATACTGTCTAGTTTTGGTTGAAAAATTATTGAAAAATTATCTGTGTAAATAATAAATGTTGTCTTATAATTTCGAAAAATTACTGAATGGCGATGGACAGACGCGTTGGATATGGAGGTCTCTGTACCGTTTTTTCGTGTAGTGGTCAGCTAGCTCAGTGGTTAAAGCGCTTACTTACTAATGTTTGGGTTGTGGTCCCCGGTTCGAATCTCCGTGGAGGCAAAGATTTTTAAAAGTTGTTTTTCATCGTAAGAGTCACGCCTGTACCGTCGGTTATTCGGATTGAATGTTAAACTGTATATATCACAAATTTAGGGTTGCAATGGGAGGCAAATCTTAGGTACTCTTGCAATGCTGTAGGTGTACATTTTTTACGTTGTATTGATTTGCAACAGTCTTTGTGTGATCTGCAGTAATAATACTATAAATGCGGAATTAAGTCTCTGTGTTTTTGTTACGTTTTGATGACTAAATACCTATACCGATACTGACGGAATTTGACAACCAAATCTGTAGGGAGGGCACAGGACATTTTTTCGGTATGATTAACAGTTTAGTCACGAAATTTTGAGAACTTATCGAATGGTGACATAGAAACGGATGTGTGTTAGTCCAAAATGTTGCGTCGGTTGCTCAAGCTGTGCTTCTCGCGCATTATGTTAGTGTATAATTTGTTAATAATTTAGTTTAGAGAAAAAACGTATTATTTAGTATAGATGTCGATTTTCTCTGACCTATTACTTTGTGTCTGCTTAAATGTTTCTGGCACCAGTTTATTTTGCCTTCTTTTTTGACATGCCTTGCGGGCGTAAACTGGCCTAAGTTGTAGCTCTAGCAGAACACGAGCAGCTAAAGTTATTAGAACCCAAGAATCGGATGGTCATGCTGAAGAAAGAAGAAAAGACCAAGCTGAAATAAAGTTCCTCTTAGTCAATTACCCCCCCCCCCTTTTCCGACATCCCCTCACCCACGTTTGTTTTTCTGTTTTTAAATATGTTGAGACTGATTCCACGGTAGAGTGATATAGTGATGGCTTTCCTGTCATATTATGCCGACTCGGTGTTGTTTGGGACCAATTCTTTTTTGCCAACAAATTTCTATATTCAATTCTGGCAAAGAAATTCTTAATCGACGCGTACGAAGTCGTGGGTATCAGCTAGTTCCAAATATTGAAAGAACAAGGCTTAGACCTTAAAACTCTTGCTTTAATAAAACACACAAACAGATACAAAGTCCAAAACAAAATTCTTGGGAAAAATACCAGAACCCTTCATTATTAAAACAGGAATAAGACAAGGAGACGGACACTATCCGTTACTGTTCAATTGCGTCCTTGAAAAAGTGTTACAGGAATGGCAGAAACAAAAATCAATCCTTGGAATTGGCCAGCAAATTATATTAGGCAGAGGAAAATTAAAGATAGATTGCCTAGCATTTTCAGGTGACTTAGCAATCTTAGTGCGTAATTTCGCAATAGCCCAAATACAGATAGAACTCTTGAAAGAAATAGGGGAGAAAGTGGGTCGACAGGTTTCATTTGAGAAAACAGAATTCATGACCTGTAATAAAGAAACAACAAAATGCATGGAGACAAAATATGGAAAAAACAGACGAGTTCCATACTTCAAGTATCTCGGCGAAACAATCCAAGAGAATGGAACCGAAACAAAAGCTAATGAAATTAGATGCCGAAAGATGGAAGCAGCTTACCGCCTAATACAAAACATCTACAACAAAAAAAGCATCTCCAAGCACACAAAACTGAGACATTAAAATACAGTTATTAAATCAGAATGTATCTATGGGTCAGAAACACTTATTTTGAACGGGAAGAATGCTATAGAAAACATTGAGAAAAAATAACACAAAATTATAACGAAAATTTTGGGCCCAAACCTCATATGAGACCAACACAGACTCAAAGGTTATCAGGAGATTTTACAATATCTTGACATTCACAGTGATGTAAGAAAACGAAGACTAAAATTTTAAGGACACATCAAAATAATGAACCCTAACATACTGACAAGACAAATGTTAAATTTTATAAAAACCGAAGTAAAGCAATATCAGATACAATAAAATGGATTGGAGAAAACAAGAAAGACCTCAAATTAGCAGGAATTCCTCCAAAAGATATTGACAACAGAGATGTATTTAAATCCAAAATTCACAAGTGCCAAGTTGACTGCGAGGAAAGACTGAAGAAAAGACCTGGAACAACATGGTCAGATGAGAGAAAAGAAGCCCACAGCAATCGTATGAAGGAAATGTGGACAGAGAGGAAAGAGAACAAACGCTTCTGAGTAGTTTGCGTAGTGCTATGGTCTTATCCGCAAATAATAATAATAATAATGTTACTTTAGGCTGGATGCTACATTATACCCCCGACCTACATGCACAAAATAAAAGAAACAAGACCCGACACATTTTATTATTGTTTACTTCACCACTCTTTTGTTACTAATCCCACATTGTACCGCGCGGTCTCTCACACCCACTACAAGACCATCAGAAAATTGCCATTAACTTAACCCTTAAACGAAAATAGCTCTTTTTATATCAACTGCAAATTAATTGAATTTTGTAGGACCAATGCTGCGTATCCTCATATCGTAAAAATGTCAGTTTTTTCCTGGTCGTTGAGATGTTTATGGCCTTTAAATAGTTTGTAATATGGCTTATAGACTTACACTACGAATACTGTATTCAAATTTTTAATAATCTTCCTGCAGACCACCTGAACAATTTTCGCGGACCATAGGTTGAGAAACACTGATATAAACTATACTGTTTCTGTTGTTACTGCCTTAGGGCGCAACGATAACATTTAATTTAATTGAGATGGCAATTTCCCTAATGATCTTTTTTCTCATTTCCTGTTTTTTTTTTTTTTTTTTGTCTTAAATTCTTTTCATGCAAATTTCCATTGAAACCTGATTTTTTTAGTGTTTAATTTTGTATTTCTGTTGAAATTTATAGCTAATAGGTTTTATTAGTTATTCATAATAACTATTTGAAACTCGTTTAAAACAATGAAGTTTTTACGTTGGTAGGTTCCTATAGTGCAGAAAATTGTAAGCATTCTGACTTTGTAGTGGCTGTGCTTACAGTTTAACGTAAAAACCGAACCACACGGTATTTCACAGGCAGAAATTAAACTTTGCCAAATTTAGACCTTAGTTTAAGAGCACGTAAATGTTTCAGCTGGGAACACCGCTCAATCTCTCAAATACCAGTCAGACAAGTTAGCACCTGTCTGCAGGTGACTTAACGAGTTTTTTTAATAGGTTACCACTCTTTATTACTTTTTCAGTTCTGTTTGCTATAAGATCTCTTTCCTGTGATTTCATCACGCTTCGACTCTCTAATAAAACTACTTCAAAATCTCTTTCCTATAAATATTCTTTCTTTCTCGTTACTTCCAGTTTGTGCAATTTAACTCATTTATTTTTTAGTTTTAGTTTAAAAGTAACAGGGTAACCAAAGAAAATCATTCTTCTTCGTTACTTGAAAATAATTCTCTTCAAGTTTAAGAATTGCTGACACAGGACTGCAGTTGTGATATTCTCGTTCAACTATGTATTTCTATTTTATTTCTTTAATTTTATTATATATTTTTTGCACTAGCACCAGAGCTGTTTCACTTTAACACAGACGAAATTATCAGACGAACTGTTAAAAATATTACAGCTATTAAAAATTAGTGATAATTTCATATTATTTTGTACAATTTTTCATTTAATTAATTGCTCAACACTCGATTAGTATCATCAGGGTGTTGTTACTGTACTCCTTCCTACCATTGACTGTCTTATATTTACTTATCACTGAGTTCCGTTATTGGTAAATTTGTATTAATTTTTGTTTCATATTTCCTCTGCTCTAATATTTCGTTTTAAATACTTAATAAATTGCTTACATTATCCAATAAAAATCTCATTCACTGAAAGCAACATTATTACTAAATTTTTAAAGAACGAATCTGATGGCTACGTAAATGACAATTATCGAATTGAAACTGATCATTTCCGTGAGTGCCACAGTGTAGGCCTACACTGTGTGAACAAGCGCGGATGTCTCGCATTCAGGAGGACGTGGGATCGAATCTCCGTTCAGGATCCAAATTTGGGTTCACCATGGTTTCCCCAAATCATTTCATGCGAATGCAGGGATGCCTCCTTCAAAAGGCCATGGCCGAATTGCTTACCGTTCATTGCCCCCAAGTCCGTTCCTGCCTCTAATGACCTCGACGTCGACGAGGCGTAAACCTATAAGAAAAACACCGGACGAAGTGAGAATCAACAAAATGAGCACACTACTATGAGAACCCGGATCCTTTTGTCTCGTTCTTCGACGTCATTCATCACAGCTGGGAAGACAACATTGCCTGAAGATTGTGGTCTGACACTCGGATCACTCAGAATATAACCAACAGCTTCAAGACATAATAAGAACTGATCCGGCATAATTGCCGTAAATAATAAGTCCAAGCAATACGTCAGGAAATACTAGATTCTCACATCAGATAAAAAAAAAAGCTAAATTAGATTGGTGTTTGTGTTCATGCCAATATAGAGCCTAGGAACATGATTACTGGCTCTGGGATGTTGTGCACATAAAAGAAAATGTAACAAACTGAGTTGCTAAAGATTTTTGAAAAAGCATATTATCGTATTATAATTATGGTATTACCACACAAAGCGGTGCATTAGTTAGCTGCAACAATAAAACGTCCACATTACGTACTTTATCATCATCATCAAGGTTTCTCTGCTATTCGGCAGATCCACGTACATTGACAGCCCTCCACGCCTTCCTCCATTCCGCCATTCTCTTAGTTTCTATCTATCTCCCGTTTATCATTATATTATCCATTACTTTCATCTTTCGCCGACCTGTTCTCTTCTGCTCGTTTATAGTCCCGTCCAGAGCAGTTTTAAGCAGGCATTCGTTCCTCAGCACATGCCCAATCCAGTTCTTTTTTCTGTTTCTTATTGTTTTTATGAGTGATCTTTTCTCTTCTATTCGTTTCAGCACTTCCTCATTCCTTACTTTGTCCTTCCAACTTATTTTCTCCATCCTCCTCCATACCCACATTTCAAAAGCTTCCAACCTCTTTAGATCTTCTTTGCGTAGCGTCACCTACTTTATATTCGACTCAATTCATCACCGTTTAAAGGAAAAGGTGTTAAACAAGTTTGAAATAAATTAACACAAGCTGGATACTGAATAGATCAGTCTTCTTTAAATGCCCTGTCCCCTGTAAAATTACAAGCTATTTATTTCTCCTCTGACGCCATAAATGTAACATTGTTTTCTTGAGCCATCTCTACAATACTGTGTCAGTGGCTTATCTTGTTACCTGATTTATCGTAAACCCTTACTGATCTTCATCTAATAACACTTTAACTTTCCTTTCTATTTTACCGAGCGTGGTGGTGTAACGGTTAGCGTTCTGGCCTCGCATTCGGGAAGACGCCGGTTCGAATCCCCGTCCGGGCATCCAGATTTGGGTTTTCCATGGTTTCCCAAATCACTCCAGGCAAATGCCGGGATGCTTCCTTCAAAAGGCCATGGCCGAATTCCTTCCCATTCCTTGCCTCCCATCCTTTCCCGTCTCTAAAGACCTCGCTGTTCAGAGACGTTAAGCAGTTAAAAAAAAAAAAAATCTATTTTGCTGCTTGCTGTCTTGGGAAGGTACCCTATTTATATCCCAGTTTCGGGTGGAATTCTCACAGGTCTCAAAACTGACCTTTACCTCTAGCAAAGCTTTGTTTTGTTCAAGAGAAGTACGCTAGGACGCTCCCTAGATCAAAGCTAGAGAGGTCTGCTTTACCAGGTAGACTAGTGTGGTAGATTAGTATATAACATTATATACGACAACTTTGTTCTATCTGTTGAGTCTGATAAATATTAACATCTAATGGACTAGCGGTTGTCCGCGACTTCGTTCTTGTGTAGTACTAACTAGTATTCTCAGCGATACCCTTATCCAATCTTTTTCAACAGTATACCTATTACAGATTAGCCACGGACCCCTTAATAATCTTATATCTTTAAACGAGCAATTCTTGTATATATATATATATATTTCGGATTTCGGAAACGGCTGTGACGATTTGGATGAAATTTGGTATTTAGATAATGTTTTGACTTTTAAGATTACCTGAATAGTTGTCTTCCCTACTAAAAAGCGAGTTTACAAAATATGAACAATTTTGTCACTCCGTATATCGAAAACGGTACTAGCGCCATCTCGTAGACAATTCAGGTACCAGAAAGCCTACAAATAGATTTTCTTTGATTCCAAAGAATAAGTAAACGAACAGTTCTTGGTACACTGGCTGACCCGTGGAAATATTAGCACTGCAAGTTCAATTGTAAAACATTTAAAAAGAAAGATAATTAAAAATTTATCAATGGTTTTATCAGAGGTGATAACTTTACAGAAACTTCTTTGAAATTAATATTACCGGTACCAGTTATAAAGTAATCATCGTTTACTTTTTGACTATAAATAGTGGTTGTTAGTTAGCCATTAAATACTACCACCTTAATTATAAAACATCTTTCGATTTCTGTTCAATATACAAGATTTCGAGTAGAGTTTGATAATAAAGTGCATAATTAAATATTTATACATCTACAAATTCCTGAAAAGCCGCGTGCGAGTGCACATACGAAAAAACGGGTTCTGATAAATAGAATCTTACCTTTTGAATCGTCTGACCTTGTGCTTTATTGTTTATAACGAAGGTTACTTCTTATGGGAATTGTTTTATTATCATTTTGAAATGCTGATCAGAAGATGTGAGATTACTGCGAGGTATGAGCATAGTTTTATCGGAGTGAATATATATAGCACAGATGATGTTCTATTGACGTCACAACCTGATGATGAATTCTCATAGTACTCGATGAAACATATCGAAAATAAATAATAAATTTTCTTGGTTTTCGAGATATAGCATGTCAAAAATCAGTTATAGGTATAGTTCCTTGTGCTTTTGGCGACGTTTCTTTTGGTCCAGGCCGAATTTCAACCTAACAAAAACCACTAGGTACAAAATAAAACATTGAAAGTACATTTCCACCATATAGACATAGTGCTTTTGGTGGATTTTTTTCTGGTCCAGGACGGATCTAATCCTAACCTCTTCACTTTTGAGATATAATATCCCCAGAACTAAGTGAGATATCAGAAAAATAAATTCCTTATTTTCGATTTGTCTCGACGAGTTTCATACGAATTCATCAAACTTGGCTATGGCGAAATTTGTCTTCTGGTTCAGGTCGCATTTCAACCAACCACGTCAATTTTGAGATACGATATCTCGAGAACTAAGCGAAATATTTAAAAAAATATATTTTTTACCTTCAATATTTCTCGTCGAGTTACATAAGAATCCATCATCAAGGGTTATCGTAGAATCCTTTGAATTACCACAAATCTCGCACCTTTAATTAATACCAAACTGGCATTAAAATTTCTGTTTAACATATTAATAGCTTTTTTTTTTTTAAGCAATTTGTGAGGCCGTCTCGCAAATGGATCTAGCGATTTGGATGAAATTTCACATGTAGATAACGTTTTGATTTTCAAGTTTTTAACACGATTTTTTTTTTTTTTTTTTTTTTTTTTTTTTTAAAAAGAGCAACTTTTGTATTTGGTTTTTCGAAAACGGCTCTAACCTCACTACGTAGAAGGTTCAGGTACCAGTAAGCCTACTGATGTTAGTTAAACTTCTCTTTGGTTAACTGTGCACCTCAAAACGCCTAGGAAGCCTTCAAGCCTTATACTTTAATCAAACTTTACTCGAAATCTTGGATACTGAACAGAAATCGAAAGATACCGAGCGAAGATCGGTCACCCAGGTACTAGTAATAATGAGAATAACTTCAAATTGGCCATTGTAGAATTGTCAGTTGATAGTTTGACTCACATCTTACACATTGTGACAAGAATTCGCGTGTTCTCAAGCCTCCATTTATGTTTTCGTCATTATTAGTTTTATTTTTATTTTGTTCGTGGGCCCCTTAGAATAGGTCCGCGGACCTCCGACGGTTCGGGGACCGCCGGTTGGGAAACCCTGTCCTAAACTTCGCTCGGAACACAGAAATACACGATTTATTTTTCTAGACTTATATAATTTATGACTGGATGATTCTTTTTAAATGATCACAGGAACTCTGAATCACATGCTTGGTTACGCTGGCATACATTATAATTTCTGTATCTGTAATGGGACTAGGAATGTCAGCGTTTGTCAGGTCGTCTATTCCACTTAACCGGATTTTAATTTTCAGCCATACTAAGGAAGTCACTTGCCACAAAACACATTCCACAACGCCATAGGGTACAAAAAACTGTTAACGGGTCCAAAAGTCTGTCCTCTGTTAGTAAATTTCAACAATATTCACACAATTATGTCATTACGACAGCGTGGTGTATTATTTGCCATTTTGAGTTAACCAGCGTTTTTAATTTAGGGCCCAAAGCGCTCCTTTTTTGTAACGTTTTTCTGCTTTGAAAGTACTCACTTATACAGTCATCTGGCCAACGTCATGTTCCTTCATCATATTTAAGACCATGTTGAACATTTATATGATTGATGAAGGAACGGAAACTTTCCCTGCGTTTAATAATTTACTGATAATTTTTACTGATTATGTCGGATGAATTTAAGTCTCTCATACTCAGTGTTAGCGTATTGATCTACCCACGACTGGTTCGTTAACATCAGGTTTAGTATCGCATTAAAATAAATCAGTTGTCGTCATACAATATGCATAATAATTAATTGAAGAGATAATCGTTTGCTGGTAGAAAGATGTTTCTTGCTTCATTGAATCTGCATATCTGTCCTACCTGCTATATAAGATCAATGAACACCACAAAGGGTCATACGCTACAGTATGTTCCGATATCGGTGAACTTCATTATTAGCACGATATCTTTAACACAAAAGTCCTACCCTTCAATCAACAGAGCATCGTGGTTAGTGATGAAAGCACTAAACGACCGCGGTTTTGATTAAAGAATTTTTTAATTTCTAAAGATAAAACATATTTGATGTGGCTATGAATCATACGTATTTTGCAGCTAGGAAACAAATTTTTTTATCGAGAGATGAGTTAGCTACTATATTTTGAAGTTGCTTGAGACTAGTAGTCGGAAATGAAATCTAATTGCTGATATTTGTTGTGTTTTTAGAGGTAGAGCGCGTCGACAATATGGAATTAATTTCAAAGATCAGCATACATGTATTACTTCCAATATTTGTTTTTCCCATAGGAACACAATGATAGCACAATCGATCGGCCTCGGACTTTTTAATTTTGTAAGTCTACTTTGAAACACATGTAGCAGAAATTCAGTACTTCTTTGAAGTATCTGTTGTGTACCTAAAGTAATGTTAATTTATCTATACTATTATAAATCTGTAAGCAAGCTGCGTTTGTAGTGAGGCTTGATCTCCAATAACGCAAAAACTACCGCATCAATTGCATGGTGTTTCCAAATTTTTAAAGCTAATGTTGCTGATCAACATCTGCAGAAGTAGCTAACGTCTAATATGTACCATGGGAAGAAGCAAGTCAGTAAAAAACTTCAGAAATGTGAAACTGTAGACCACAGATAATTATACACATTCAGATTCAGACGGTCACTCCTTTCATAAAGAGACCTGACAAAATTTATGATTTCCCTTTTTTTTTTTACTTCTGCGATTCATTTTTCTGGACCGCAGTACTTCAAAATAAAAAGAATACGTGAATCAAGTATAATCAGCATTTACTTGAATCGTAACAGGTCTGTTGAATTACGAAAACGTTGTATTACAAATATTGAAGACGTATTGTCTCTGGTAGACTGTTATACAGTTTGTCTCTGGAACAAAACTGCTACGTGAATTCTGTACAATACAGCCACAATAAGCCAATACTTAATACGAAATTCAGTTTTTTCTCGAAGAGCGATGTCTGAAAAACAGCTATTATAAATATCAGCAAGTAATAAAACATACTTCTTTCATAATGACTTTTGCGGAATTGCACATATTTGGAAGTACTTTATTCGATTAATATGTCTCGTGGCTATAACGTGCAAATATAACTAGGCATCCGAAAATTCAGGTACATGCGACTCAAATAATTACATAGAAAATACGGATATACTGAAAGAAACTCAAATAAAAAAATTTTCAGATCCTAATGCTACACCGCGTAAATTATAAAGCTAAAAGAATCGTCCCTTTGGCCTATAACAAAGCATATCAGCTGTCATCACTGTCCAGGTTGCATTTCAATCGATTTACAACTTGCGATAATTTTGCCACTCAGAAATAATTGCTTGAGTTACATGCACATTAGTACATATACTGTACCGTGATCCATTTTGACATATTTGAATTAATTATATCTGACTGAAATAATGACAATAATGATACGACGGTTTGAAACCAAGATTAACTCCAATTCACGTAAATTTCTATTTTAAAGCAGGAATAATTGATGGTTTATCAACATAAAATGAAAACCAATATCCAAACAGCAAAAAATAAATAAATCAGGAATAATTGAGATGCTGTGATCATTGGTAACGAATTTTTATTTCAAATATAACTAGGCATCCTAAAATTCTATTCTACACCGCGTAAATTTTAAAACTAAACCCGTTATGCCTGATGCTAAACAAAACGAGTCAATTGTCATCTGGTCCAGGCGGTTGTTTCGACAGGTACTTACATGCGACTGAAATAATTACATAGAAAATACGGCTATATTGAAAGAAACTTAAATTAAAAATTTTTCGTATCCTAATGCTACACCGCGTAGATTATAAAGCTGCAGGCATCGTCTCTTAGGCCTATAACAAAGCATCAATACAGCTGTCAGGTTGCATTTCAAGCGATTCACAACTTGCGATAATGTTGCCACTCAGAAATAATTGTTTCAGTTACATGCACGTTACTACATAAACTGTACCATGATCACATCTCGACATTTTTGGATTAATTATATCTGACTGAAATAATGACAGTAATGATACGACGATTTGAAATCAAGAGTAGCTCCAATTTACGTAAATTTCTATTTTAAAGCAGGAATAATTGATGGTGTATCAACATAAAATAAAACCAATATCCAAACAACAAAAAATAAAAAACAACAAAATAAAAAACAACAAAAAAAAAAAATCAGAAAAATTGAGATGCTGTGATTATTGGTAACGAATTTTTATATTTCAGCACACTTCCAAGAGGACTAAGTCGTAGATTACTGCTATATTTACATAAATTTATGGCACCGCGGTAATGTTGCAATCCTTGGTATCCACATTTAAAAAAAAAAAAAAACTATTTTTAGTTTAGTATCATGGAAAGAATATTTTTCATTAAATCCACAGATACATCCTTAACAAAGCTTATACTTAGCTATATAATCCCAGGCAAAGTTTACACATAAAATCGCCAAAAAAAAATTACACATAATGATTATAATATCAGCTTTCTTAACGTTACAAATGTTATATATCCATTTAAATTTTCGGTACCACGGTTAACGTGGAATCCTCCATATCAGCATTTAAAAATATTATGTTTTAGCTGAGTTAAATATTGCTTTCAGAAATAATATTCGGCTAATGAGAGTGAAATAGACTGACAACATCGTCTGCAACGTCAAAGAGAACTAGATGAAATAGCTAGAGCAAATGAAAGTAACCTGCACCGAGAAAAGCGATTGACCTATAACCGGGTTCTATACGCTAAATCCATAGCTTCTGAAAGCGCACAGAAGAAAGAACGTCGTTTGAACCGTGAAAGCCTTTCTAAACAATAAATGTTTATACTTCGCACAATAATTACAACCACGAATTACTACTGTTAATTTTTCAGGAACCTTTTCTACTATTGAATCAATTGCATCATGTTAAAATATGAATAAAACAACTCTCTGACATCAGTATGAAAACCGAACCTAACGTATTAACCAAAACAAAACGAAACTATTCAGAATACATTAACAGTTCATGCCTTTCCACGTTAATGTCTGATAAGAGAATAAAATCGGTAAATAATTTCTACACCTGCCAAGGCACGCGCGCGTGAAGCAGCGGGCAAATGCTAGTAAACAATATTTGTGTCGAATGGCAATTTTAGAAAAGAAAGACACATTTACGTTGACACTTGCAGTAATAGTTCCGACTACTGGCTAATCATTTTTTTTCCATCCTCAGTTGGATCATGATAGCCATTTCTCTGACTGGAATATGGAATCATGGCTGAAATTCCAATTACTAATAATTTCATTTAAATAGTATTTAATATATTTAATTCATTTGAAGCATATTCATTTCATACTGTTCCCTCTGCTAAAAAAATTAAACAATCCTATGTGTCTTCACATATGACCCGTAATACCGTCTTCTCTTTCTGTTAGTCTTTTCCATAAATTTTGTTCTATACCCACAACTTTCAAAACACTTTAAATTGTTGCTAATAATATACTATTCTTATAAATAAATTATTGTTAAAAAGATTATACTGCAATGTCGACGTACAGATATTTTAAATAGCAAATAATACCTACGTATTTAACTCCACTAAATTTGGTACCAGAACGAATCAGCCCTCCACGAAATCCAATTATGTTAATAATGTGCCTGAAATGCATATATATAATTTGTTTTTTTTTTACCAATAATTAACGTTTGCCTAACCTTCATGAATAAAATCATTAGTTAATTACTAAAAATATTGAATATAACGAATATATCATTGTACGTCATGGGAGTGTACAGGGCATATACTGGCGATGAGGCATGGAAAGATATTGCAATAGGTATGAAAAGTAGAGCATGGAAGGGAAAAGATGACCATGACCACAAGCTGGCACTCGTTTTCAGGCACAAGGGTGTGGGAAGATTCTCTTTTTTAGGTGAGGGTGTCAGGGATTGGAATCAGTTACCAAGAGAAATGATGAATAATTTACCGAAAACTTTGAAAGAATTTAAAGATATAATCTGTAGAGGGCAAATGTAGGTAGGTGCAGGATAGGGGGAAGATGGGTGTGTAGGGAAAGTGCCACCGGAGCCTGTGCTCCATTGCAATTAAATTAAATTAAATTAAAACGAGAAAATATTTGAAAATCCATTTATGTGCATGGTATTACTAATAGAAAATAATAAAAATCTGATCACAATATTTAGTAAATACTCCACTTTGTTTTATTCGACTTTACGATAGACAAAGTGTTCTGTAATGACGATCTAGCTCTGTAATCAATACCTCAGGATGACTCAGATGACAAATCCAATTGAAGATAGCCTCACTGTCTAAAAACATACACTGCTTTGGATTGATGCAGATTTTTACGAATCGCACCGAGAGAAAACAATGTCCCTAAAAGTTTGCTGTGCGAAAATCATGGTGAAGAACTCTGTTACCCTACAATTTGGTTACTGAAATTTCGAACATTTAGAGGTGCACGAGTGACAAGATTCTTTATTGTAGCAAGCAAACTTATTACCTCAGACCTTCACCGATTAACTCCGTATAATCTGTTACACAAATTAGATTTACGGGTGCATACATCGTGATTTTGACGAATACTTTCATGAAAAGTTTCAACTTTTTCACAAAGCTTGCAGATGTGTTGCTCTAGTTCGGCAGAAATGTTAGAAATGGTTTAATTGATTAAAAAGTGGTCGTCAATCAAGTGAAGATGACATTTGGCCATGAAGGTTCTTGATCTCACCTTATGGAACTTAGGTTCAGGAAATGAAGAATCTAAGGAAGCAAACTATTGTTTGACCATCAGAGAACTTGCAGGAGTAGATAGGATATCAATAGGGACGCGCCTTGATAGTTTGACCGAAAACTTAAACATCCACCGACTTGTAACAAAGTGTGTCCTCGTTTAATGAACGAATCGCAGAAGGAACATGGAGTGGGTGTTTACCCGCAACTCCTTGACGAATCCAACGAATACAAAACATTCATTTAAAGGATCGTTCTAGGAGACGATTATTAGGTTTACGTGTACGATGTTTGAGTCAAAAGTTCAATCATCAGAAGGTCTCCAAGCATGAAATAAGCACTACAAAGTCGATCTAGTGTCAAGGAATGGTCAATGTATTTTCTTTCGATTCCAGTAGACCTGTGCAATTTGAATACTTACTTGTAGATCAGACAATCAGCCATCAGAACTGTAAGGTGTTTTGTGCCGATCGAATTAAAAAAAATCGAAAAAACAGACCACCACAACGCACCTGCTCACCCAGTTTTGTCAGTTAGCAAGTATGTGCCCCAGCTCTTGCGATTTTTGTTATGCCCAATATTAATCAGATCCCAAGACATTTATCAGGTATTTACTTTCAATAAATTGATTTCTTCTTCAGGATAGAAACCCCAACTTTTTGTATCCGGAGTCGATATAAAATTAGCTTTTATAACTCAATAACTGATTGAAAAACACCCAATTAAATAAAACAACACTTTAAAATCCAATAAACAATGGGATCAGACTATTAATTAAATTAATTTACTAATATTTACTAACATTCCCTTTTATAACATTTGAAAGTCTTCAATTCATATGCTTTTCCTCACAAAATTTTAGAGTTCATTTCGTAAGCACTTGGAATTTGAATAATGCGAATTCACAAAGTAACTTTTTTCTTTTTTATTAAACATTAAAATCAGTAAAAATCACAATTTCATACATTTTAGGTCCTATCTCATTTAGGCCGTAGATTACATCAAAACAAATTAGTCACAAGTACTGAATGACGTTTTAAAAGAAGCCTGTCAGTACTGCTTTGCGAATTAAAAATACCTCTGCGACAAGTGTTTGAATTGGATAGGAAAATAGTTTGAAGGGAACAACGTCCAATAATCTATAAGTTAAATAATAAAATTAAAAAAATAATATTCGATTATTCCTGTCCCGGGTTCAAATTCCGGAGGGATCAGAAATTTTTGTGAGTTGTGTTTGCTCATATGAGTCACTCCAGGACATCCCGTGGTTCGGACTCCACGTTTAACTGTAGGTCCCGTCTAGGGCTAGCAACCCTACTTGTACAAAAGAAAATTTAAGCCAAACGAATGCTTAAGTTGATCCTAGTCGGCCCAAATGAACATATGTACCTACATACAAAATTCGATTATTTACTGAACATATTTTTTGTGATAAAGGTTGATGAGAAGTGGTTGGAGACCGAGCGAGGTGACACCCTCTCGCGCAGCCCGGGTCATCTTGCTCGCAGGCCGCTGATGCCGGGAGGCTGGTAACTGGCTATTAGGGCCTTAATAGACGCAATCTCGGCCGCTATGCCGCGCGCTCCAACAAATTGATTCCGGATCGCCACATATCAGGGCGGCGCAGTACCGTAAACCAGCATTACGGCGGTGGGTGTCCCGCCAAGTGGCACTTAGGAGACGCCCCCACCGCCTCGGCGGCGGCCAGTGTTTGCTCCGAGGGCGATGGCACCGGGGTCGTACTATCTGTCGCCGATACAATCGCCCACTGTCACTTAAACATCTAATTACAAACACCCGCGGCCAGAATCTTCCAGATTATCTTAAACACGCTTTCTAAATTGTTGCTAGCTGTTATTCTCCCACCTCGCATCTACTCCTGACACTGCTCTAATTACGTTCTTATCTACCGGTCTCATAAGAAGCTATACGAATTACGTTATTGAAGGTTTGAAAACTTCCCGACCGCAGGTGTGGTTCGAGCGAATGTAACAGGTTCCTACAGCACTGCCCAGCGTAACTCATATTGTCACCCGGAATCACTGAACAGTCATTTTCAAGTTCCATTTGCTCCAGATAGGGCAAAAATTACGTCGTATCTCACTGAGACCAGTCACTGACATTCTGTTATTTATGAACGCGTGCCATCGTCGACGACTAGACGATTATAAACGATGTTTAATTGGGCAGTATATTCACGAAAAGTGCTATTCTACTCTGTTGAATTATTTTTACGTGAATTTCACACTTTCGGAAATAATCCTTATATCGTATTATCAGAATGGCTTGTTCTCTGACAGAAAATTTGAACCGGCGCAGGGCAATCAGCGTCCTGTATTAGTGCACTGAACAAAACTACTACACAACGATAAGGAATTACGTGGACATTTTTCTCTTACAGGAAAAATGTTTTTTTTTTTTATTTTTTTTTATTTTTATTTTTTATTATTTATTTTAATGACCTTCGGTCTATCGACCATACGGCCAGCTTCAACATTTACATTAGTTTAAACAAGTAAGTAATAAAGTCATATCACAATGGATCATAAAATCAATCAGTAAAACAATGTTGGTATAATCTTGGTATGGACAATAACATTCAATACAATAACACTCGACGTTTTATGCTAATCTCCTAACAGCCAATGTACAACAAAGATTGTTACATTTAGTATAACTGTAAGTAAATTACATGATTTATGGAGGCCTTTCTTATTATTATTGTAAGTGCTTTCTTTATAAAGAGATATTAACACATAGTTCTCGTTGAAATTGTTCCCTATTTTCTCTGATTGTACGAGCGTTCCATTGTATAGCTTAATTTCTCCCATCTTGTTGTAGAATATTTGACAGAGTTTCTAAAATTATTGTTGGATTAAATGTACCCGCTGTTGGAGTTTTGGCTTCTTGGATCAGAAGCATAATTAGATTAAATATTTTTTCTAACAAGGTTCCGTTTTTGGTATAATGTATCTCGGCAGGTTGGTTGAAGGCATTTGGTTGTTGGACTGCATCAGGCTGTATGTAGCGGGTGATTTGAGAGCCCTCCCAGGGCAGGGTGCAGGTTTGAGGGGTTTCGATCAGACTGGCTAGGGTCGCGGGATGCTGGTTACTCGTGATAATTGGAGCCATGGGACCATTGTATGTAAACAAATGTTGTCTTAGATTTGTAGATGAGTTTTCTTTAGTAAACCGAGAGTTTTTATAGGACTTTGGTCCTTTTGACCAGACATATCTATTGATGAGGTTTTGTTCAATGTTTTGCTGAGCAGAGCTTGAAGATTCTGGCTGTATAGAGAGCAAACTTTCTGTTCGTGGATGTAGAGATCGAGGAGGATCTGCAGCGGTATTTTCATAACTGTGTAGCAACGGGAGCTCAAGCACACTGGGTGTATTTACTACTGTTTGCGTGGGTCCCCCACTGGGAGCTGATGGTGCCTGTGCGCCTTGGCGTGCCGCGTCTGCGGTCGGTAGTTGTTGTGGTGTTATGGTCAGATGCTGCGTCTGTAGTACTGGCTGTTGTGGTTGTGCCTGTAGTAGAGGTGACATTGACTGTTGTGTTGAGTATAGAGTAGGTAGACAGTGCTGTAGTCGTGCTGGTAGAGGCGGAAATTCCGTGTGACTACTTAATTGTGGTGTAGAAGAGGCCACCTGAGCGTAGCCACGAAATTGTTGTTCTCTGCCAGGAAAAGTAGCGTTTGTTCTGAACGCGATGGCTTGTTTTGCTTCCCGGTGTTTGAGATATACTGGGCAATTCCTGTCTGTAGCATGATGTTGGCCACGACAGAGGGCGCAGCATATAGTTGAGAGATTATTACAGTTGACCGCCAAGTGGGGGCCAGCACATCTACTGCATCGTGGCTCACGAGATTTACATTGGCCTTGACGGTGGCCCAGCCGTAAACAAACAGCACACTGGATAACGGGGGAAACGTATGGTTCCACAGCACATCGGGTTCCGAGTATCGTTACATGGGTCGGTAGGCTCTGAGATCGAAAGGATACCAAACAAACTGGTATGGCTACTACAAGATCTTGGTTCGACTGACTCCTTTTGGTGAAGCGTTTAATACGCACTACTGGGACAGGGGAGACTATTTCTTGTACAAGTTCTTCCTCACTCAGGGAGGTGTCCACATTCCTTATAATTCCCTGTTTGTGGATCAAGAAGTTAGGAATGTATACTTCTAAGTTTTTTGTTTTGAAGATTTCTAGTTGTACTATTGAATTGGCGACACCTGCAGTGCTAGCTTCAATTCTAAGACGGTTTTTCCCCATGGAGGTGATGTTGATAATGTCCCTTTTTATAGTGTTATTATGGTGGAATATTAATTTACCTATAGCCACTGGATGCAAGTTTCCGACATTCCTATCCAGGCTCTCTACGAAAATATAGTACGGACCACTGTCTGTAGGGTTGTATCTATTGTCTTTGCTTCTGTAAGTTGGAGCTATCCAATCAGACTGCGTGTGGTTAGGACTGGATTGGTCTAGTGCCGTAGCTAGGGATAGATTAACCTCGATGGACCTTGTTGTATCGAGCATATCTACTTCTTCCGTCTGTTCTGTTAGTTGTGGGACTACCTTGGTCTGCCCCATTTCTGGTCTCTGCACACATCTACGTTTCACTGGTTGGTTTGACTCACCCGTAATTTTATGATTGTCGCCTCTCCGAGCCATGTGATGAATGGCTGCGCCTAGAGGTAAGTGCGGGTCCTGTTGTGGGACGCCTCCCGGCCCAGTTTCCATCTCCAGATACTGCCTCTGTTGTTGATGCTGCTGTTGATGATGTTGTTGTTGCTGCTGCTGTTGCTGCTGCTGTTGACGCTGCTGATGCTCTTGCTGCTGTAACTGCTGCTGTTGATGCTGCTGCTGTAACTGCTGCTGTTGATGCTGCTGCTGTTGCTGCTGCTGATGATGTTGTTGTTGTTGCTGCTGCTGCTGTAACTGCTGCTGTTGTTGTAGTTGCTGCTGCTGGCGCTGCTGATGTTGTTGCTGTAGATGTTGGAGTTGTTGATAGCATTGCTGCTCTTCTTCTGAGGTGTGAGAGGTAAATAGCTGCTCGTTTGCTGATTTTGCTGTTTGAGTATGTAACATATCACTCGTGGTATAGATCACTGATTGTGAGACTGGAATTGGGATGTTTGTGTAGCACGTTTCTAATGCCGTCTTTATAGTCTCTCCCGTATCAGGCGGGTCAGCCATCATTTAGCTGTCCCAAGAAATATTTTAGTAGTATACTAATTATATCACTCGGAAGACTCAGACTGAATGTATTATAAAATAATATAAACACACTCGCGAACTCGAAAACTTCCGAACGAGCTGATCGCGCACACGATGAGAGAGCCGGATGCACAACCTTCCCGGTCGGCTGCTACGAGGATACTGAGGAAAAATGTTAAATACCAGATATTTACTAGTTTCCTAGTTCTAATGTGTATGGGATACAACTTGAATACTCTAAATGCACTGTACGTGATGAACTAACGTAATGGAAATTTTACATAATTTATTGTTAATCTGACAAAATTTCCATTTCATTCAACTGTACACAAAAAAAGGTGTTGTTCAAAAAGAGAAAAATCAGTCTCTAGGTTATCAAAACAAGATGCGACGCGGAAAAAAAAAAATTTTTTTTAACCATGTATTGCACCGTTTTTAGATATAGAAAATTTCGTTTTGGATTCCATAAAAAAAGGGACAACTTCATTTAAAACTACCATGACGTAGAGTTAGTTTGATTCGTCTGTAATCCAGTCAAAAGCCCGGTGTTAGAACCTATCCAGAAAATATATAAGTGGAATGAATAAGGAACTTTTGTTATCAATTCTGGGAGTATTAAATAAACGTTTATCATCGTCTTATTGATAAGGATTCGTATGTAATTCATATGTAGTTCTGTAAGTCGAAATAGAAAACCGTTTTTAACACAGAGCTAAACGAGGGTCGGTGCCATGAAAATTTAGAAAAATATGTCAGTTATCCTGTATCTCGTGAAGAAAATAGTGACTGTTAATGTTATGAACTTAAAATTCAGCCAATTGGCAATTTCCATTACGTAGCCCTGTGGCACTTCGCTATACAAAGTTAGACACTTTCTTCTAATACAGTCAATTGATACATCTTCTAGCTGAGAGCTTATCAGTTAATGTGCAGCAGCTCTAAGCGAGCCGTAATATACTCATAACATGAATTTTTTTTTCCCATATAATACCACTGTCATACATTTTATTAGATAATATGAACTACAAAATATCTTTGTCTGCGTGTTTCCGGTAGTACGCTTATAACTCGAGAACTGGTGATGCGATTACATATAGTGGAACTTATTTCTCGAGATCGCAATGAAGTATCAATTAAGAATCTACAAGTTAAACGTAAAAGCTGCACGTAAATTAAAAATGCTCTACCAGACAGCCACGACAAAAACGCTTTAAAATTATCCGTCCATTAAGTTATCACCAATAACTTTCGGAGTTATAGTGAAAATAACTGTATTTCATAATTCCTCGTACTTTATAACAAATAAATTACAACTTTCACATATGTGTGACTTCTCTTTCGTCGCTATAATGCTTTCTATAAAATCCAATTTGTTTTCTCTCTTATAATCGAACTAATTGTATATATATATATATATAGTGTGCGTACGTAATGACCACCCACTCTGTAAGACAATGTGCTTGCATGGGGTTGTAGCATACAGCAGCTTGTCTTAACTGTGATCGTGTCTAGTATCTTAACAGTTTCTGTTCAACGGTCGCCAATCCCTTGTAATTACCTCAAGGGATTAAGGTATGTACTCAAAAACTCTCGACTTCCTGCTAAATTCAAAGTTATATATTTTGCAGAAGTTTTTACATAAACTCTGTACCAGCGTGGGCCTAGTAGAAAAGCATCAGACTTCTATCCAGAATAAATGATTACAGGTTAAACCATCCTCTCACAGTAAGGAACTTCCTCCTAACCCCTAGATGTGAAAGTTAAAAGTCCATTTCGAAGGAAGAGTGAGCCCGCACTACTGTTGCGTCACTACTATAATTTTCTACATCTCCGCGACCGACCTCGCCGTTCAATTTCTGCTGGAATACTGCTGCTCTTTGAGGCTAGCTTGGCCTCCTTATATCCATATTATACCCAGCATACTCAGCATACGAATGATTTGACAAAGGGAAACTTTATTTTTATACCGATCATTCTGAAATTTTGATATGTTATGAAGCATATTTTAAACGTAAATTTTAGTTATGAGGGTTTTTCTCCTAGTTGTTGTGGATTTCGAGCTAAAGTTGTAAAAGCTTTAATCTGTCATCATTCCTACAATTCCTCAGTCTGTGAAATGATTCTGTTATCAAAATATCTATAAAAATTTTCTCTACGTTTGACATATAACGTGTCTAGATCCCAAATGTATTTGATTGTGAAAATTTACCCTGACTGTAAGTAAAAAATCAGCTAAAAACTTTGATGCGATTATCTCCAAATATAAGAGTGCTATCGATCTGTAATATATCTCAAACTTTGCTAAATTTGATTCTCTATCTGATGGTAATATTATTTCCTCGTTATCTATTTCCCTTAATGCTAATCATTTGTTTCCAAAATGATGCTTTGTAGCAACCATTACGTTTAAACCTAAATTTCCCTTTTACGGCTTATATATTGTCGGAATCTTTACAAAATCGCTCCATGTGTTCAGTAAAAACTTTTCTTTAATTTGAATGTATATTCTTTCTTCCTCGACTGTTCCCTCCACCAGCAAATTAACCAAGGAGATAATTGAGGACGTGGGATAATTGAGGGATATATAGAGATGAAGAAGTTAGCACAAGATAGGAAGGGAAGGTGTATTGCATCAAGCCAGTCGAAAGACTGAAAACAGCAAAAAAAAATGTGGTATCTAATCCCTCAGACCCGTATTTCCGCATAAATGTCTGAATTGCAAAGTTAGCGAAAGCTCTTATTTCGTCTAAAAAAATATATTTTCCTGCTAGTTATTGACTGTATCTTTTCATATGTTGCGTATTATTTTATGCCGAACATTTTGAACTATGAATCTTTACTGTACCTTGAAAATTAAGTGAAAACAGTTTCTTGTGCAATATTTTCCGTGTGCTTGCGAGATAACCAAGTTCACGATATCTTGTTAATAAAATTTTCTAAAACGCTAGTGTTAAATTTAATATGTCATCTCGTTTTGCACCTCTGAAATAGAAGTGGCCAAAACGCTTCTAAAAATTTTAACTTTCTTTAAAGTATTTTCGAAAACTTATAAAATAGCTTAAACTATCCTTACTAACATATTTTCTCTTAAACTACTTGCAAATGCTTTTAAAACGACTTGCTGTTGACTTTAAGTGTTTTATGGTTCCTTTAAACTGTTTTCGAAGGTATATTGACATAAGTAACATTATGTGACAACTACCACAACCCACTCGCGGTTGTGGTGGTAGATAAGCCCTTGGTCTCCTGCTGTTAGTGAGGGAATTTGGTAGCGGTGGGTGGATATGAGTGGCAAAAATGTATGATGGGATATATCTTTTTCACACACCTCCGCTCGCAAATTCTAAAAGTAGTTGGTCGATTGACTTGAAATTTAAAACATGATGGTGGGCGGCACGATTTTTTTTTTTTTTTTAACAAAATATAAAAAAAAACACCTCTCTCCCCCTATACACCCCTAAATTTTTCTCAATGTATACATACCTACAGTTTTTATCCGATATCTATGGAACTTTGTACACGTATACTAAAAAAAAAAAAAACAGAAAAATAGTGTACATTTGGTTTTAAGAAACGCAACCACTCCTCCCCTTTCTAACCCCTTAAGTTTGTCAATGTTCATTATATATAGCTACAGTTTCTAACCATGTGTATAAAACTATGGGCATGTGTACTTTAAAACAAACAGAAAAATATAGCCTACATTTAGTTTGCAAAAGCCCAACTCCTCTCCCCCTTTACATCCACTCCTCTTAATTTACAATATTGTTTTTAGAAACCTACCGTTTTTATAAGCTCTCGATGGAATACTGCACACGCACAGTTTAAAACAAAGAGAAAAATATTGTCTAAATTCTGCTTACAAATACCCAACCACACATCCCCCTTACCCTAGATAATTTTGTAAATATTCTTTACACAAAGGTACAGATTTTATCTGATATCAATGGAAATTTGCACAAGTATACTTTAAAACAAAGAGAAAAATACTGTGTACCTTACGTTTATGAAAACCCACCCACTCTCACCCATCACCCTGCTTAAAAAAATTCTCAGTTTTTTTGCAAATATCTCGAAATCGATAGGGTAACTGGTCAAAGTGGATAGCGATATTCTGAGAACCCATAACATTTCCTATCGAACTGAGTTTGATCGATTTCGATCGGACAATTGCTGAAAAAATTAGAATTTGATTTTTTTAATTTTTTTTTTGGTGACATACAAATTTACCTCTTTTATCAGATCTCGAAGGCACATATGCTTTAAAATAAGTTAAAAACGATGTTTAAATTTATTTCGCCAAACTTCACCCCTTTTCCCCTTCACCCACCTTTAAACAAATTTACGTGTTTTTTGTTTTATTTTTGTTTATGCATTTATATCGAAAACTGTAGGAACATCGGCCATAGTGGATGGTGATGCAGAACGTTTAGGACATTCAGATCAAAACGAATGCTTCTCTCTTGGTCAGTCATAGGTCGCATGTTCAAGAGTCAGTAAACCGTCTGATCTTTATGTTTATGCAGAAAACGGACAAACAAAATGTATAGTCCATCCATTAGCTTTAATTTTTTTTTTAAATTATAATAATATTTTATGTGAAAAAAACTTCTCTTCCTTTATTTTCATTCCACAGCATAGCAATAACAACGCAAAGCAGGGTATTAAATTGAATGATGTGTTTCCTCGGCGAATCTATGTTGTAAAGAATATTTTTACTTACTTCCCTGCTAATTTCACATGAAACTGAGCCACAAGGAAGTGTGGCCGGGCTTAGCTGGTTATGGTGTGAACTAACATTCAACTTTCGATGTCAGTTTCTTTTTATTTTTCCGTTAATAAACGATACTTAAAAAAGTTGGGCTGGACTCGTAGGCTATATTCATTACAGTTTGGGAATAAACCACAGAGACAGAGGAATCTTTTGATCTTTCTGTAACCTCCAGTGTACGGAAAGCTATTATATGAATGGAGAATGTAAAATAACATTCGCTTATCGTTTATACACAGTATCTGCGTAGAAATGAAAGGAATATATATATAATTTGAGTGTTCTTGGGACACATACATAGAAAATATTCTCACTAGAAAAATATTTTACTACAAAATCTCCGAGCATTACAGTTTCTTACGGAGGTGTATGCTCTTGTATAGGCAACTACTACGCGCTGAACACACTACTTTGATATACACTGAACACTTTATTCTCAGGCAGAAGAAGCAATAAAAAGTAAGTATCAAAGGAATGGCAGTTAGCTGACATCAAATGACTGTTAAAGTTCTTACGTTTTTTCTGTTACTGCAGACATAACATAATATATCTGTACAAATGTGGAGAATAGAGATGTTATCAATAACGCTATATGAAACTTCAGTATTAATGTTCCGATGTTTTATTAATTTAATTATTTACTAGATCACCCGTGCGAAAATTTCGCGAATAAGATGAATTGCAAGGTTGGTGGTTTGTAATATGATGAAAGAAGAACCACCTCACTTGTGTCAGCCGTTTATTTCTTTGATGAAATGGGAACGTAACAAAAGTCGACGCCAATGAAGCAGTTTATTAATATCTCTGTGATATGTGCTACTGCTATCTAGCGGCTTGGCTCTGAACTGACTCAAGCGCGCGACTTTCAGAGTTATCAATTTTATCATTCAAGTGTCAAATTCCGAAAAATTAATTTCGTTCTTAATTTATAATGCTGTAATGCTGCCGGAGAGGAAACCTTAATCTTTAAACTGATTCCTCATTTATCGATTTCGGTTATTTATCAAGGGAGAGAAATGGCTCGCAAAAAAAAAAAAAAAAAAAAAAAAAACACGTAATAGAAATAATGATACTTTTGCCCTTTAAGGGTCAAATGTCTAAATATTATTTTCTTAAAATATGTTGTGACCACAGCGGAGATCTTAATCTTTAAAATGATACTTCATTTATCGATTTCAGTTAGGCATACAGAGATAGTATATGGTTTGTGGTACAGAAAACACAAACCACATTTTAAAGATATTGAAATTTTGGCCCTTTAAGGGTAGAATGTGAAAAAATTACTTTCTTAAAATACGATGTGACCAAGCGGATACCTTAATCTTTAAAATGATACCTCATTTATTGATTTAGGTTAGGTATAAAGGAAGATACTGACTTGTGTCAAAAAACACCTTATAGAAATAATGCTATCTACAAGTAACCCATTAGGTCTGTGAATACCTGCCTCACGCACATTATGACAGTATCTGGCTGGCGTACTGATGGATATCATATTTTTAATTCAACTCCCTTGATGTTACTACCCTAAATTAGAACTACATAGCGATCTAAAAATGCAAACTTATAATGAAAAATGGATTGATCAGTAGACTAAAATATGATGTTCAAAAGAAGTTCCTGATAGCTCCCATTAACCATCAGTAACAAACCATAACTTTGGTCTGAGGTAAATTAGTGTTTCGTACTTTTGTTGGACCTACGTTGATAAGAGATTTCGTGTAAATCTGTAACTTTTATTTAATCCTAACTAACAGTTTAAAAACTCACAATCATAAACCTAAATGATTGTCGTTTGACTGAAATTATTTGTTGATGGGTTACTACAGTGTCCCAATATACACATAATATTCACAATCTTGGAGACATCAAACTGAAGGTACGCAAAGCGATTTCGTGTAACATAAACACGGAGATACCATGAATAATAGAAGCAGAAATTTTCACAAATTTAGCTAAATTAAAGTTCTCAGATATGTACAACTTCTGACAACATTAAGACATGCTCCCCTCATAATTTTTCTTTTTCTTCTTGGTTTGGTGTTATTTTAACTCTCGGCACATTCTTTGGTTTGCTTCCGTGACAACACGAGGACACTTGAGTGTTATTATGAACATTATAAATTACGATGAGAATTCTTACCTGCTTTAATTATTTCCTCGCCGGAATATTCAAACTGTGATCCTAATTGCGAGAGATTTTCATATTAATTACCTAAGCTCCCCGTGAAGCCGCATTTAGTATGCGAAGGTAAAGCTAATGTCTCAGCCCAGGCCAAACTCTTCGCCTACATTCGGAGCTTCCCATACAAAGTCCTGAAACAATTTTTCATCTTTCTCCTTTTCATTTCACTGACAATTTTTGCATTCAATTTAGTAAAAGAATTTACACCAGTAAAATAACCGTGATATTCAGTACTTTTTTGTGATGTCGCTGTCTGAAATAAAATTTAACCGAAGTGCAAGAAATTTCAACTCACCAATATTTTAAATTGTGTAATTTACTGGACTGTGTTAATCGTTGTAATAAAACCAATTTGTTTTTGTTTTTAATGTAATGTATCTGCAAATGCTACACGATGATATGCGAAATTTAATGTTTGGACAATTTTTGTTTCAATATGTTTACAGATAATTTATACATATAACAAAATTACAAATTGTTGTGCCTGTATGCAACATTTATATCAAAAAATGTAACTGCGACGTACGCTATTGATGTTCGTAATGCTAAAAACGTAAAATTAGAAATTTTTCTCTGTCCGCTCTCGCATCACGCAAAACTAATGGACGAAGTTTTTTTTTTTTTTTTTTTTAAATGCACATAGTAATGGCTTATGCTGTTGGTTACGATATAAATTACTTTTTATGCCAGTAAGTTACAAAATTTCTGATGATAAGGAATCAAAAATTATAATAAATATTTAAATGGTTTGTCTGTATTTACGAGCATCAAAAAATTAATTAACAAATTTCGATGAAACTTCATACAGGGATAGCATATGTCATCCGTTAACATGTAGGGTATTTATTCCTTTTAATAACATGTTTCGTACACGATACGAAGACCAAAACTGTAAATTTGGATTTATTTATTTAAAATTTTTATCTGTATGCACGTATCAAGTAATAACAAACCATTTCAACAAAACTGCATATCGCTTATATCAGATTTGTGACAGTTTATGTTTTGATGTTACATCTACGCGCAGAAAAGTAAAAAAGTGTCGGCAAATTTAATCAGTCCTTAATACTCGTAGAATCTATTCATTTAATGTCACTGATTAAAGAATTCTCTAAGTCGATATGTTTACCACGATTAGGCCTATACATACAGTAAAGGTGTGTTAAAAAAGTACAAACTATAACATATCGACTTTGCGATTCATTTAGGGATTAACATCATATTTTATGTATATACACGCCAGATCGTACCAGTTCAAACAATGTTTGCGGGGAAAATGTGTGAACAATACTGAAGTGAGCCTGTGGTTCATTAACAACCATAAAATCTTCCGAATTGGTGACAGCTTCAAGGAGTGGTACGAACAAATCATGTGCGCAAACGCGATTAAAGCATTTGGATTCAATCTGAATTTAGAAGCAGTGGAGGAAAGTCAATACAGTGGAAACAGGAGGATGATTTTCTGCTTTTTCTTAAGCAGCCAACATTTTTTTGTGATATTATATCAAGGAAAGGAAGAGCTCCAAGAAGAAGGAAGAACCAGTGCTAGTTCTCTTCTTTTTCCTACTCAGGCAACATTTCTTTGGTATTTTATCAACACTAATACCATATTCCGTGTGGGCGAAGTCTTGGGCACAAATAGTCTTCCTAGACACTTGCTGCTTAGTTTCAGAGTAACTGTGTTAATTCTGTTTTATACATGCGTACCGTGCATCAAGGCCAGCATGTACGAAACCTGTGTTACTTTCTCATAACGTGATATGCTAGATGGACACTTCTGTTGTTTGCCTGTTGTGATTTCAGGAAACCATAGAGATCCAAAATCTGGATGGTCGAACAGGGATTTGAATCCGCGTCCTCCAGAATGTCAGGACCGAGCGTTAAGAAAGATTTCTATAGATTTCACTAGCTTGGTTTGAGCTTAAATGAAACTTTATGTTGGAATACGCAATTACTGAAAACAGTTTATTCTGTAGTTACTAGATAAAATTATGAATTATTATTTAATAAAAACAATGCAACTGTTGTTGGAATTTCGTTTATTTCGGATGAGTTTCCCGTTTCGTCGAGATATCATCAGCGATCCAATTTTCCGTAATGTACGCAGTTTATAATTTTGAACGCAAGGTTTCTTGTTAATGTTGTTAGTATAACATTTGTATATAGTATTACAAGTTACCTACGGCCGGCTGCTGTTTGTCGTCAGGTTTTGTAGCTGCTCACCTGTGACTCCAACCAACATGCCACTTGTGATGTTATGCGTGATATACAGAGGCGCATAATCGCTAATTATGTCGCTTTCGTTGCACTGTTTATATTTGACACTGAAAGTGATCGAATGCTAGTAGCATTTGGGAACGAACTGAGGGGAAGGAACGGAAGAAACTCAGACAACGTTTTTTAAAGGAACTATCTCGGCATTCGTCTGATCTGATTTTAGGAAACCACGTAAAACTGAATTTAGGATTTTTCTTATGGATTTATGGTTTGTCGACGTAGAGGTCATTAGAGATGTGGAAGGACTGGGGGCAAGGAACAAGAATAGATTCAGCCATGGCCTTTTGAAAGAATCATCCCAGCGTTAGTTTGCAGTGATTTGGGGAAACAATGGAAAACCCAACTCTGGATGCTCAGGCGGGCATTCGAACACGCGTCTTCCCGAATGCGAGGCCAGAGCGTTACCGCTCAACCACCTCGCTCCGTCGGGGATTCGAAACTCGCTTTCGGGGGGACGCTGGTTCGAATCTCCATCCGGCCATCAAGATTTTGGTTTTCCTTGGTTATGCGGAATCACTCCATGTGAATGCCGGGATGGTTCCTTCAAATTTCGATTTTCAAATTCGTTCCTGTTCCTTGCCTCTAATGACCTCGACGTCGATGAGGAGTAAAGCCATAAGCAAAAATGAAAAGTGTTAATTGCGCATAAGCTACTGACTTTCGATCAATTCGAGTACAAAATGTAAACATTGCAGCAAAAGCGACATAATTAGTGATTATCTGCCTCCAATCACAGGTGTATCATGCATAACATTGAAAGTGGAATGTTGACTGAAGAACAGGTGAGTACCTACCAACCCCGACGACAGACGTGTTACTATAAGCAATATATAATACCAAAAATAAATCTAACTGTAACAATGTTTATAAAAATCCGGAGGTATAACATAATAAACTGCATACAGAAAATTCGATTGCTGAGGATACGTCGTCGGGAAATAAACCAAAATAAACAAACTTCAACAAAGTGGCATTTGCATTTTTACTAAGTAATTATTCATTTTTATGTTGAAAGTTAAACAGGATATCTTCTACAAAGACTGAGAGGTCTTGCTCTTAAAGGAATTGGTGGACATTTAGTGCGCACAACAAACAGTCACGTTATCGTTCTTTTCTATAAATACCCCTTTTGTATTTTTCCGTAGCTGTGAATACTCGAGACCACCTATCAGCGTAAAATCAGTAGCAATAGGGCAACAGTTTTCAAGCCATTTTTTAAATGAAGGCTTTTTGGTACGTTGGACGAGAGAATTGGGAGAAAGGAACTGGTAACAATTTTTAATGGTCTTTTGAATCAACTATCCCGTCATACACATGGAATGAAATCATGTAAAATCTGAACGTGTATGGTAGGATTGGTGATCGATCACATGTTCACCAGAATTGCCAGGCCCAAGCATTAAACTCTATTAGTTGTTTATATCGGAGACGTTACGGTGTAGTATTCGTGTTCTTTATAATCATTTTCACTATTGCAATCTCTGAGTCATGTTACTAAAGTACTTAGCCATCTTGGATGATCAACAACAAATGTATTTAAGAAGGGAAGGAAGACATGTTGGCTGATGGGAACACTGAGTGAGTGGTTATTGGCGTAACATTAACTGGTTTCACAACCTTGGTTCAGAAGCTGCAGTCGTACAATCAATCAACATCGTCGTTATCTTTTCTCAACTGGTGAACCTCCAGACAAACTTTGATGGTTAGTACATACACCGTTTGAATGGCCTGAATAGAATCTGTATTTTATGTAGTAATATACTGGAAACATTCATATTAATGTTTTAGACAATTTGTTTAGAACGCAGGTAGGAATTTGGAATTAGCGTATGCAGAGAGACATCGTGCCCCTCCTCGCTTTATTCAGAATTCAGAGAAAGGTAAACAATACCTAATACCAGTCTTTCCGGGTATAGATGCTGAATTAATCCATTTTTAAACAAAATACTATAGCAATCACATTGCGTTAGTTAAATATTATGTAACAAAATTTCAGGTTTTTGCGCATAACGTTCAACTTGAATCATACATAGCCATCATTGCCAGTAAAAAGTGGTGGTATCTATTGGAAATTAGAATCCGAGAATTTCATTACCTGAGGTCATAACACAAGTATTACAGGAATTACGTGCAACTAGCCCGCCAATGAACGACAGCCGTTCTTTTTTTTTAAGGAGCAATAGCCTTGAATAATTTTGTCAATAATACGTGTTTTTCTTCTTCTCTGCAAGCATCATCAGTGGTTAATGCCTGTCTGTCTTTATTCACTTTATTAAATAGTAGCGTTTAACATCGTCGTTGGTAAGGTGTATTTTATTTTATTACTTCCTAATTTTTTAGGTGTTCTGCCGTTATTTACAGTTTATTGATTGCCGACTCATCCTCAAAATGTTCCCTTGGCCATTGAACCCATATATGGTGGATCTATCATCTTTCAGTGATTAAACGAATTGCGCAAATTCCAGTATTCTCTTAATGGAATCTGTTGGGTGGTGGTCAAAATCATATCAGCTATGCTGGAATTTTTTAATTTTATTTTGATGACCACATTCATTATTAGTTTTGTTTGCGTTCGTCCAAATTTGTTTTCGTTAATATTATAGTGTTTTATTTTGTTTGTATCATGATAGATGTTCAAAATTTTAAAGAAGTAAAGTATCGAGATAGAAGAATACTTTATAAACTGTATAAGAATCAAGTGGCTGTAATGAAAGTAGAGAATCATGAGAGACAAATGAGACAAGGTTGTAATCTATCCCCGTTAATATTGAACTTTTATGTAGAGGAAGCAATAAGGAAAACAAAAGAAAAAATTCAGTATGCTACGATTTGCTGATGACATTGTCTTGTTAGCAGAAAGGGCTGAGGACACTGAGAAATTACTGAATGGCATGAACAAAATACTGAAGGAATATTTTGGACTGAAAATAAATCAAAGCAAGACTAAAGTGATGAAATGTAGCAGAAATGATACAAATACTAATAAATTAAATATAAAAATAGGATCTAATGCAATTGGAGAAGTAAGTGAATACTTTTACTTGGGAAGCAAAATTACAATCGATGGCCGAAGCAGGAATGATGTTAAAAGCAGAATAGCACTAGCAAAATGAGTCTTTAAGAAAAAGAGGAATCTTTTAGTTTCAAACATTGATCTAGAAATTAGAAACAACTTTTTAAATCTCTATGAGTGGAGCCCAGCACTTTATGGTAGCGAAACACGGACTTTAGGAATACCGGAAAGAAAGAAAATTGAGGCTTATGTTTTGCCCATGATGGATTGGTGGAAATCCGCAACTGTGATATCAAATTTGGGTTGATATAGAAAGCAGCAACCAGTCACAATTTGTTGTTATTATGTTTACTCAACCTTTACCGGTTTCGAGCAAGATATTCACCATCAGATGGTTTGAATTTTTAATTTATTTAGATATGCAGATGCAAAATTTGAGCGTGTGTTCTATAACAACAGAAAAGTAGCATTTATTGAGTGAGAGTAATTTAATTTTGGGTCGATGAAGGTTAATCTAAATTACATTACTTACGTTAGATGTCTGAATATTTTTTTTTAATATTTTTTTTTATTTTTTTTTTTATCTGAATATTTTTTTCACCTCTAAGATGAATAGTTCCGACCACATAATGAATTGTTTTAGTGCAAATGTTATCTTTTTGAATATGCTGTCATTAATTTGACGTAAGTGTCGTCGACAGAACATAGTTAGCAGGAAACATAGTGAGTAGGAAACGACAAATGCAGTGCACAGTTTACACGGAAATCACTGAATATACTGTGCTAAGGAATTGTGAAAGCGCATTTGCTCGGTTCTCCGCATCCTTTGTATAATGCGGATCATTGCACCCAATATTATTTGCCGAGGAAACTGTGTACGTAACGGTTGAATAACAAATTCCTGCTTGCTACCAAATTCGGACTGTTAGCTGTCTGGTACTGAATGGCTGTTTGCGTTAGGAATTTGATCGGCCACCGCTACCCGGCTTGAGGGATCGCCCGACACTGCAAATATTTACTCCGGTCACGGTGCCTGCGGACCTGTCGTCAGTCCGCCTGCCATCTTGTCCTCCTGTTTGCCGAGTCTAAAGACGTCGGAACCCGTGTTTGCCGCAGATGACAATAAATTGAGCGTAGCAAACCGCAGCGAGCCTTAAGCCCCGCTCTGGGGACAAACATCCGGGCCCACCGCTTTGTGCGTAACCCCGCCAGAGAGCGACACGTCCCCTGCTCATTTATAATGGGTTATAGGACACAACGACGCTAGAGCCTCGGGGTCGTTTCATCACTATCCAGAAAACAGTAGCTCTCGCGTCGCAGCTTTACGCATGTTAACTCACTGAAAGCAGATTGACGCCATTTTGAGACGGCTGAATACTGTGTTCGCTTCGTGTTGAGAGTTAAAAAATGTAAAATGAATTTTTCTTTCGAGAATGTTTAAGAGTTGTGTCTGATCATGTGAACTACGCCAGGTCTTTCTTAGTTCGAATTCCACGTTAAACCTATCTGTCACACAATAACTTAGTGCACTCCCTTTGGGAGGATCCAACCAGCCTTCGGTTAGTTTTACTTTCTCCTTTCCTCCATCTTATCCAGCATTTTATTTATTTTTATCTATTCTATCCTTATCTTTTTTTCACAATTTCTTAGTTTATAATGTATCTTTTGAAACTGCTTGTAAATAAATCTTGTTCTTTGTATTTTATGTCAATAAAACACTAGGTATAAGAATAATTTCGTTATATGCACAAAAAAACATTATGTTCCATATTTTACATATTACAGAAAACATTGTACGCTGAAGATACATCGACGGGAGGCGAAACGCGTCTGTGAAATAAATAATATCTAACAACAGTTGTATTGGCGTATTTATTAAAGAACAATTATTGGTTTAACAAGCAACTGTGGAAGAAATGGCCTACAATTACTTATTTCACAAAGAAATATTTTAATTTCTTGTTCCTCCTCTTTCTTATTCAATACCGAACACCCACTATAATTTTTTTTCTCTCTCCCTTATTGTTATCCCTTTTAAGTTTCCAAAATAAATATCTACTTAATCTTGCAGATGCTACCACATTAATATTTATTTATGTATTATTACCAGATGTTTCTTGTTTCCTTTCACCCTTAATTGTTCTATTAATACGTTATACTTTAGAATAATTTCTATCATTGTTGGTACGTTACATTTTTCACTGCTCTCTATTCACTGTGTAAAGGCCCATTATCACGGCGCGTGGTAGGCAGTACGCGCCTTTCATCTTTTACAGCCTGGCGGTAGGTCGAGGAGTGCGGTACCCGCTACTATATGCGGCAAAGATGAGAGGCGTCCCCTAACACGCGCCGAGGGATGCGCCGTGGGAACGCACATTAACATCCATTCTCTACTTCTCGATATCGTTTTACTGTCAAATGCTAATTTCAGTGTTGGGATGCAGACAGAAGTTGACAGGTAAATGTAGGAACAATCGTGTTTTAATGATTTCGTCTGATGATTTATTTGAATTGGTCTGATGCTTGGCATCACAGAATACCAAACTTACACAGCTTTCGGTTAGCGCAGAGAAACTGGAAAGTGATTTTTTCCGTCAATAAGTAATAATTGGGATGAAGTTCAAAATACATTTAGTGGACTTGTTTGTTTGACCATCGATACAATCACTTTAGCTGGAACTTGCTTCACCCCAGCGATTAAGCTATGCGCAGCAGTAATGGCAAGGACGAGGAGAGATCAGGGTGGCAGATCTGCAGGCAAGCCGCGCGTCCCGAGGCGCTGCCGATAGCGATCAGATGCCGGGCAGGTAGCAGCGGCTCAGCCCCCACTCTGCCTGCTCACTGGCGACCACTCCGCACCGGTCATCTAATTTTGTCACGGATAAAACTCAGATAGATTACACATCTAAAGTGGTGTGCGCTCCTGCGTTACTTGTAACGTTTTAGTGATTCGTTTTTTTTTTTTTTTTTTTTTTTTTTTTTGTAACAGTTTAACGTCCCTTTTTAACAACGTGGTCTTTAGAGACGGGAAAGGATGGGGGCAAGGAATGGGAAGGAATTCGGCCATGGCCTTTTTTTGAAGGAAGCATCCCGGCATTCGCCTGGAGTGATTTGGGGAAACCATGGAAAACCCAAATCTGGATGCCCGGACGGGGATTCGAACCGCCGTCCTCCCGAATGCGAGCACAGAACGCTATCCGTTACGCCACCACGCTCGGTTTAGTGATTCGCCATACCCGTCTCATGAAGCTTACGGAGGCTACAGGAGTGATTCGTGGTGTGAAAGCAAGTATTTGTATTTACTGCAGTGTACTAACTACGCCATGTAATGGTTTATCTAACACGTATAGTTAACAGTATCGGGCTTGTTGGCTCGGTGACAGGATACAACGATGACCGACAACATGTTAGTGTTAATATACTTGTTCCGCAACCAACGTGTCATACACGCCCGAAGTGGCCTAGTTACGCATTCTAAATTATACTGTAGCTCATCAGAATTTGTAGTATCAGATTCAAAATACGGGAGTAGTTAGTCACCAAACCGCATTTTACTCTCTTAACTTCGTGTGATCAGGCATGCTCACCGAGAGCTGTGTGTTTATCATTCTCAACTCCTTGTCGCATATTGCCCCTTAGAAGCAATTACATATTATGTCTCCGTCGCCGTCACGGGAGCCACATGTAATAAACTACGTAATTGTTTTACTCCGTCACGGACAACCACATATAAGTAACTAATCAGAAACCAAGAAAATTGTCTTGCTGCTTCTGATTGTTGACCCTCTCTGTAATCTGTATCTTGTCTAGTTGTAGCTACCCCATTTGCTCTCATACTTCACGTTTATTTCGCAGCACTTCACGTAATCGTACATGCATGTTACAATCTAATAATCCATGGAAAATACTTCCATTCATTTGTGTGTATATCATCCGTCACAAATCTCTTCCACCATGTACTTCACAAATTTCACTGTTCAAACAAAACTTCACTTACTAATGAGTGCCATTCATTGTTCTCGATTAACTACATCAAACACGGCGATGCACCACTCAGTACATCCGTCACATTATTTCTCGCCCGCAACAACAGGCACATCTCACATGCCCACTTCTGCGGACTCTCCCCAAAGATACTCTCACTCAGAGATACTCAAGTACACTCACTGTCTGTGATGTACTCAATACAACAATTTGCAATACTTCTACCTAAAAATTAATGAAACAGCAAATTCTTAAACATATAATTCACAAACCAGGAAAAAACACGAAAAAAATATTAACCAATAAATTTTAAGCGTGAGGGATCTGTGTTTCCACACACCCTCCAGGATTAGATGTATTACCGATTATGTTAGAAAGATTTGCGTTATACAGATCAGTGTAAGTGTGGACATAGAGGGACGCTTCTGATTGCCGGCAACGGGCTAGCAACATAAATACTATTGATAAATAAATACCTCCAAAGCAATTAAATGGTTGTTAGTTTCCGAACGCGTTTCACTTCTTTTGCAGAAGCGTCTTCAGCGGTTTCTCATTTTTTTGGTCTGTTGCCTTTATTTATGTTCCAATCTCAGCAGCAGTGATTTTGTTTCCTTTTGAATCGCAATTCATTTGCTATTCCACTAGTAACTAGCACAACACTGCACTGCACTATACATTTATTACGAATGGCCGGTCAGTTCTGTTTACTTTCGACTGTATTCGTAATAAATATTCAGTAAAGTACAGTTTCGTGATAGTGAATAACACGTTGAATATGAATTGTGATTCAAGAGGAAATAAAATCACTACTGCTAGGAATGGAGCATAAACAAAATCATTACATGAAAATTGAAAAACCGCTAAAGACGTAAACGAAAAAAAAAAGGTGAAACGCATTTGGAAAGATAATAAACGAAAAACATTCAATGGCTTTGGCAGTATTTATTTATCAATATTATCAGAAATTGAGGAAAATGATCCACAACATCCTTATATAACATAAATACTTTTCCTAAATATTTTCCTAGGAAACGAACCATAAAAAAAGTTTGCGTGGTAGGGAGTTTCATGCCATGTGTTTGCAATACTTACCCCGTCTGCCGGCCTCGGTAGCGTAGGGGCTAGAGTGCTAGCTCCGCGTGCCGAAGGCCGCCGGTTCGAATCCGGCCGCGGGCATGGATGTTAAGTGTTGTGTGTCTGTGTGAATGTCCTGTCCGTCCTGTGGCGTCCATACATTGGAAAAAATAAACCCACATTGAGCTGGCTGTATGGCCTCCGTTGCCGAATGCCATTAAAAAAAAAAAAAAAAAAAAAAAAAAAAACTTACCCCGTAGCAAGCTGCGCCGTATTCTCTGTTAGTCAGTTACTGCAAGAAGCAATACTTACTGTTTACTTCGTAGGGTTAGTGTTGATGGGATCTTTCTCTTCATAATGAAACTGCAAACTCATAATCAGTCAAAATTAGCACACCGATAGTAAGGTCAAGTTATTTCAGAGGCCTCACAGTTTACTTTGGAACAGTAAGTTTTTTGAGACCTTCCATTGTTTACTTCTAACTTCCAGTCTCACGACTTGTACAGTTAAGGGCGAATTATTCACAGAACCAAATGATGAGATGAAGTTCGAATTGAATATTTGGCTAAAAAAATATATGGGAAACGCCGTGGAAATATGTATTCAGTAAAAAATGTTGAGATCGCGACACGCATAGGGGATTCACGTAGGTAGAGCTACGTAGACACCCCCCCTCCCCCCTCACGACCTGCGGCACCGGGGGTGAGGGTTTTGCTTTTCCACGGAGTTTCCTCTCAGGCACTCATTTAGCATGACTGATTGGAACTGGGGAGCGGTCCGAAAGCTTAGTTTCAATTAAAAGTTGAAATTAAGTGGGGATCGAACTCCAGCCGTATTCAGACGCTCTACCGACTGAGCAAAGTGACCCAAACTGAATATTCTCTAACCTACAAAAATTTGCTTACGGTGTAATTCTACAATACATGACAATATTACATGCTGTCCTGAACGAAGAAACTAGTGAGAAGCTGGATATATCACATGATACAGGATCATAGCAGACTGCAGTTTAGCTACAGTTGTGGTAAGAGGGAACATTAAGGGACAGTAGTTGTAAGAAAACTTTTATTTTTATGTTTAAAGACGTATATACTAGAATTTCTTCCGCCAAATTTACATAATTATTAATCAAGTAAATACTTGCAAAGCTAAACAATCTAAACCAGAGACAATATGATCTAACCTGTCATGGCACCAATAAATTACTTTCTTTCGTTTATATAATAATCAGCCACGCCATTTACTGCCAGTTAATCACAGGCAGAGTATTTTGAAGTGTGTTGTCTTTCGACATTTACTTCAACATAATCAAGAAGGAGCAACACTTTGCTTTTGGTATGGCTTATCGTTGGCGTTCTTAGTTTAGAATAGCGAGTGGTCATTTACGACGGTCAATACCTGTAACGTATTGCCCGAGCGAGTTGACTTCCGGGTTCCTGGTCTTCTGGGCGCGCTCGTAGAACGTCGCGGACAGCTGTCTGAAGCGATCCGTCAGCAGCGGGATGTTAGTAGTCTCGTGCAGAACTGCAGTCGGGAATCTGCTCGGTAAGTGGAGGGCCCGTTTTAGTGCCCTGTTCTGTATCACCTGAAGGCGCCGAAGGTGCGAAGCAGCCGCATAGCCCCATACGGGACAAGCGTATTCCATAATTGATCTTACCAGGGTGATATAGATGTTTACTCCCGTGGCTGGCTTCAAAAGGCTATTCCTGTTCAGCACAGGGTATAGAGCGTGTAATCTAGCACTTGCCCTTCTCCTGATATCTTGAATATGGGATCGCCAAGTCAGTCGCCGGTCTAGAGTGACTCCTAGGTACTTGACTTCGTTTTGCCACGGGATCGTCTCGTTGTGAAGTCGAAGGGGTGGAAGGTTTTGAGTGCGTCTCTTACTGATTATGATGGTTTGAGTTTTTGTGGTGTTGATGGTTATCCTCCACCGTTTCGCCCAGTCCTCAGTTGATCGAAGGACTTCTTGCAGACGCCTAGTTGCTAGGGCACAGCTTCTGCTTGCCGTACAGTATGCCGTGTCATCGGCATAGGTGGCAGTTAGAACTCTGGGAGCGGTAGGCACGTCAGCGGTGAAAAGTGCATAGAGCACTGGTCCCAGTACAGAGCCCTGCTGTACCCCAGCAAGGATTCGCCTCACAGTTGAAGTGGCCTCGCCTACACGAACGCAAAATGTGCGGCCAGTGAGATATGACATAAGGAGCTTTACTAGTCTGCCTGAGAAGCCTTGTTCGTATAATTTGAGTAGCAGACCTGTATGCCACACAGAGTCGAATGCTCTGGCGATATCCAGAAGCACAAGGCCACAGTATTGTTTTTCGTTGAATGCCCTAGTCGCTGCTTCAACCACCCTCATGAGCTGTTGCGTTGTGGAGTGATTGCGGCGAAAGCCGAGCTGGTGATGGGGAATAATCTCGTTCCGTTCGATGTAATGATTTAGCCTCTTGAGCAATAATCGCTCAAATACTTTGCTTATAGACGGCAAGAGGCTTATTGGTCGGTAACTTTGAGGTAGGTGCGGGTCCTTCCCGCTTTTGTGTATTGCCACAACTTCAGCATGTTTCCAGCATTGGGGCAATTGCTGAGTGCGAAGAATGTTGTTAAATATTCCTGTCAAGTAAGTTGACGCTTGCGGTGGTAGATTCTTGAGACAGCTATTGAAGACACGATCATGACCAGGTGCTTTATCTGGGTGAAGTGTGGCTAGGCAGCTCGCAACCTCTTCCGGAGTGATGGTGTCAATTTCTTCCTTGTCGTCCCCTTCCTCAGCTTGCAGATAGGTGTTTAGGCAGCGATGTACCTCTTCTACTTGCAACTGGTCTTCCACTTCCGATGGCCGAAAGTTCCTCTCGAAGGAATCTGCTAGGGCGTTTGCCTTGTCGGTTGGGCGATAGACTGGTCCCCGTTCGCCGTGTAGGGGCGGGATTCGAGATCGCTGCCTAGTGAATTTCTTTGTCTCTGCCCACAGCGTCCCATCACCTGGGGTCAGCATCGAAACACGAGCCTCCCATTCTCTGATCCGGTGCTCTGCCAGTGACACCTTCAATTCTCTCTGGACTCGGTTTAGCAGTCTTCGCGTGTCGGCGTTCCTCGTCAACTTCCACTCCTTAGCTATTCGGTTTTTGTGCCGAATAGCCGCTAGGAGGTGGGGCGGGAGCTGGCGTGAAGTGTTCTTGGTGAGGCACCTCTTCGGATTCGTCGCTGCTGATGCTCCTTGACAGTGTGCTCGAAGAAGGACAGAGCATAGTCTATATCCTCTGCCGGGCGTTCCGGTAGTGCTGCTCAGACTATCTGACGGTATCTGCCCCAATCGGTTTTCTTGAATTCCGGCTTTTGTTGTGCATTTAGGATTAGGTCGGACTCTAGCTCCACGATGACTGGGCAATGGTCAGAGGACAGCCTGTTAAGCATGGTTGCCGCCACGAATCCGGTGATCCCTTTAGTGACTGCCACGTCGAGAACATCCGGACGTCCGTGGTGAGCTGGGTAGTAGGTGGGTTCTTCGGGTCCCCACACACACATATTGTGTCTGTTGGCGACTCTCCGTAGTATGTTACCTGAAGGGTTGTTAACTCTGCTGTTCCAGTCTGTGTGTTTGGCGTTGAGATCACCTCCGATGAACAGCTTGCCTCTGATGTTTGCCAAGGTATTAAAATCAGCCTCTGCTGTTTCCCTTCTAGGAGGCCGATAGGCAGAAACTACGGTCAGTGGGCCTCTTGTCGTGGCCACTTCAATGCCGACAGCTTCAATGTACTGTAGGGGGCGGAATGTAGATCTCATGATGTGGAATGCTTCTCTTGACATAGATAGCCACGCCACCTTTTGCAGTTGGACGATCATATCTATAACAGCAGTAGTTCACTACTGAGGCTTTCAGTCCCGGTTTTAGGTGGGTTTTCGGTGGCAAGACATAGATCAACGTCTTGTTCCCTAATGAACTGCCGGAATTCACGGTCTGTCCATGAATGCCATTGGCATTCCATATGCAGAAAGAGAGGCTATTGAATTGGGGTCGTCTATCCATAATGAAGATTACAACTGCATTTGGGAGTAGCTAGAGCTGTCTTCACTGCAGCGCAGATGTCCGTGGTCATCTGGTCTAGCGCTTGGTTTAGACTGACCAACATATTTAGAACAGTCTCCAATATTTTACTCAGTCCTTCAGATTCCGCCGGAACTGGAGCAGCTGAGGGAGGCCAATGTCGTGGTTGGTTGTTTAACAGATCTTCTGTGCAGGAGCTCTGCGAGTTTTTATGTTCTTGTTGGTCGACCAGATTGGAGTCAGAAGTTGCAGCAGTGGTCGACTGTGGACCCGCAACTTCCAAAAAGAGGCGACCGTCAGTCTCACTCGATTTTCTGTGTTTCTGTACTTTGGATGCTTCCTAGTCATCCTAGTCGGCGGAGAGGACTAGTATTTGTTTGTTGATGCTGGATAGCGGAAACGCTCTGTAAATTTTCTACCGGTGGCTGTAGATCCTTCTTGCGATGTTGTTTGGCGGTATCACTATTGGCTGGTAGGCCTCTCTGGCGATCTCGTGCCTTCTTGTACACTGGACAGCCTCTATAGGACGCAACATGGCCACCCCCACAGTTCAAGCACTTAGCTGCGTCGTGTCCTTTTCTCAACGTGCAATGTTTTGTTTCATGTGGGCTGGCACACTTTACACAAGGGGAGGCATTTTACAGTGCTTGGCCACATGACCAAAACGTTGACAATTAAAACACTGAGCGGGTCCAGCTGTAGCTCTCAGTTTTTCCGTTTGAATCTTTAGGTGGCAGATGCTCTCCCCCTTAAAGATGGGCCTATTCTCAGGGATGTCAGGAAGAACGACAAGGAAAAGAGGCATGACCTCATTGCTTCCTGGGCGGCGCAGCTGAACCATTGTCTGGACATTGAAGCCCATATCTTTTAGCTCGAGTTTGATGTCGTCAGTGGCCATAGTCCGGGGAATCCCACGGAGTACCACCTTCAGAAGTGGCACTGCTCCAATCGGAAAGGTATAGTAAGGAATGTTGCTAGCTTGCAACATCTCAGTGGCTGCTGTGAAGTCTTCAACGGTTGTAAATGTGAATTTTATTTTGTCCCCTCCAGCCGATTTGGCTGAGAAAGGGTTTTTCGCGACGTCACCCACTTTGTCGTGCAGAGTTTTATAATTCTCTTCAAACTGCACAACAATTGGCGGGATATGCGCACTTCTGGTAATCTCTGATGAATCGTCCTGAATTGGTTCGAAAGGATTGGTTGTTTCCATCCTTTCCGGGTCAAGCGTTGGTGGTGGCCTCGCTGTACGGCGAGGGAAGACAAAGCCCTCGTCACCTGGTTCCACACTTTTCTGGTAAGTGTGGTTATCCTCATTGCTCTTGGGACCCTGGGAACGTCGCCCTCTTACTCCATTCCGCCCGGAGACCGAGGCTGTAGTATTGTCGGTGGCTTCCATGGTCTTCTTATTTTGTGCCTTAGCTTTCTTTGGTTTCTTGGCTGTACCTTGTTTCGACACTGCTAGACTCCACTAGATTTTCTCACCTCATTGTTTCTGTAGTTGACGGCACGTGGCTGTTTATTGTATGTCCTCTCCGGTGGACTAGTGGGACGCTTTCTCGGCGTTAATTCTTTACTCACCGAGTACACATCACCGTGTATACGCTGAATGTTAAACACAGCGGCTGGTGTAGCGTTCTTCATCCATTGCCATATCCTTATCCGTTGTTGCACTTGTCACAACGACCACCGGCATTGAGACGCTCGACGCGCGCGGCGCGGAAGTGCAAGGCAGCCTTTCCTCGTCACCCATCTGTGCGGCTCCTCTGGTCACGTACTGATGGGTGGCCGAGCTTAGTTCTATCGAGTTATTCAACTTCGACACGACACGTAATTTCTTGTCACTTTCGAAAACAATAACTATCTATAACAATCACACGTCCAGTCAAAATACACACACGTAATAATCACCAATTGTCACACATCCATTATATATTAATAGCTGATGACACTAACTACATATATGACAATCCTATTTTTATAAAATAAATTACTTTCTTTTGTTTATATAATAAATTATAAACACTTCGGCTGCGAGTATCACGTTCCGCTGACCGCGATTCTGTCTATCTGGATGAACGGGAAAACTACAGCTCGGATTTTAATGCGGTTTCAAATAACATATAGCCCATGTTTCAGGGGTAAAACAGAGCATGTTTATTTTGAAGTGAAGTTTGAAACCTGAGGAAATTCAGATTAAAATGTACATAAATTAGTATCCATATTTGCTGAACCCGATTCACACAAAACTATTGGTCGGAATTTGTAATTTCTTGAACTCTAAATGATTATCGTGAATGCAGCATACTTACTCACACACTCTGTCTCTCTCTCTGTCTAACAATACTCGTGAACAACGTAGGTGGCATCAGCTAGTCATGAAAACAATTCAAGATTACAGTTCCTTAGCAATACTGCGAGCGACTCGCACACTGCGAAAGCACTGTTTCTTCAATTTTAAGAACTCAGTGGGCGGTAAGAATGTTTTTTTTTTCTTTTTTGGGGGGGGGGGGCGTACAAATTTAATTTCAACGATTATATGGAATATACTGAAAAAACTGCTTCCAGATTTTCTCAAAATAAATAACTATTGCTTTTAAATCTGTTGGAATATCACATTTTTATTATTGGGAAATGTAGGATCGTTAACTATTAGGTTAGACCTATTTCCAAATTCACCGTTGTTCTAAATCAATGCCGGGGTGGACTTAGGCTGATGAATTTCAGTTTCTTAACAGAACTAAATAGCATTGTAGCGTACTTTATGTTACTGTTGTTAATAACATATAGTTAATTAAAGGAGGAGTAATAGGGTACGGAAGAATGGAAGAGACTATATTAACCGTTTTCAATATTCACTGGGTGGAACCCGTTAGCACGAACGAGGCTCTGGCGGATGAATGATTCCCGGTAGAAGATATACTGAATTCACTGTTTTCCAAAGGCGTCCTGAAAGGAAGACAAAAGTGCGATGAGTCGCCCAGGGCACCTTTTAGCCCTTGAGGTTGGAAACATCCCCTAAAGACGGATGAATCACAAATGATCAACGAAATGGGGATGAAAAAGGCAACTGCATTAAAGCCCCAAAGGGTATCCAGGGGCCAAAAGGGCTTCTGGTCTGGGAAAAACAGAAAAATTAACACAAAAACTGTAAGAACTAAGCTTTTCACGACGTTGTAAATAAGTAAACTGCTCGCAAACTTCCAGCAACGTATAAATGCCACAGTCGTGGGACATTACGAGGGAGTCCATCCCTGTGCAAGGTGGCAGTGGGAGAAGGAATATAGGGGAATACTGTAGGAAGTTTTGGTCTGGGAGAAAGAAATGAGCCAGGAAACAGGGCTTTAGAATATATTGAAAAATATAAACTTATCTTGGCGAACACACTATTTAAGACTCATGCACAAAAAATATACACCTGGAAACGTCCAGGGGATATAGGTAGGTATCGGCTTAATTATATCATAGCTAAACAGATGTTCAGTAATCAAGTGTTGTATTGAAAAGCTGAAGCAGACTATGACCATAATCTGATAGTTATGAAATGCCGGCAGAAATTCAAGAGAATAAGGAAGTATCACAGGCCAAACAGACTGAACTGAACAACTTGAAACAATCTAACACGAGGGAAACATTTGCAGAGATGGTAGACACGGGTGTAAGAAATAATTGTGAAAGAATTTTACCAGAGGACGAAAGGAATTAATTGAAGAGAGGAATAAACAAAGTTGGTAAAGAATCTTTAGGCTTCAGGAAAAAAGCCGCCCGAACATATGGGATTACAGATTATTTTTTTTAATTGATGGATCAGAAGAGACACAAAAAAATGCTCGAGACAAAGCAGGAAGACAACAGTATAGATATGTTAGAAATAAAATAACGGGAAATGCAAGAAAGCAAAAGAAAAGCGGCTGCAACAAAAGTAAGAAGAAGTAGAAAATGAAATGATTATAACTAAAGTAGATGTGGGTTACAGAATGATCAAACAAAATTTTGGATAAGTGAAGAAATGACGCATAAACGTTAATATTGCTAATGAGACCGCTTTTAAGCTCAGAAGATAGAGTCAGTCGGTGGAAGGAATTGTGCTGGGTAGCCCTCCGACAAATCTGTATGGGCCACGGCTATGGATGTCATTACAGTTGTACACTCAAAAGATGGAGACATCAAGGAAAATCCCGCGCGTAAGCAGACTTGCAGCTGCACCTTACTTCGCGTGCGTGTGAGTGAGATCGCTTCCACGACCACGAGACAGCACCTACCGGGCGATCCTCCTGAGGTTCGACAGCGCCTGGAATGGTATCATCACGTCTCCAGTGTATGACCGCTGCAGTGTTAGTGCAGTTAGAGTTTTACACCGCCCATCTCAATTTTTGTGTTGAAATGTTGGAAACTTCGACTTCCGCGCGCCCGCCGCGCTGCCGTACCCTGACGATCCAGGACGCCGGACCAATGCTGTCCCCTCACGCGTATGATGTGAACTTAATGATATTGCGACCAATGTGATTCGTGTGCCCCGCTCAGAACGCGGCCCTGAGCCTATTAATATAGGCAAATTGCAGACGGCCCCAGAAAATTCTGTTTCTTGCGTCACCGTATTGCGTGAGATCTCGTGCTCTCGCCGACAATTTGTGTTTAACTAGTCGTGGCATATCATTGGATGAATACAAAATGATGGCTGATTAATGAAATGACCACTCAGAAACAAAGGTAGCAATTTAACAATGACAGTAAACAATTATTGTTTTGCGACTCATCACCATTAATTAAAAAATAATAAACTTTAATGAGCTCAATAAGTTTGGCATCGATTAAAATTTGACTTCTAAAGGAAGATGACGAATAGGTGTTTTTTTCGGTGGCAGTAGAATGGAAATTAGTTAAATTGCACAAGGCGTCATTTGTTATTTTATGATAAATGTGTTTTAGCATATTAATATCTAGGTGGTACGTCACAGCTTCACAGTTAAATCTATGATATAATTCCGAATGCTCACTCACTCACCTCGTTAGCTATTGCCTGGAGAATGGTGATGTCGTGCGCACGCCTTCACTCGCAAATTAACCGGGACCGCATATGTTACCTGAAATTCGAAGATATGTGCACAATTTAATAGCAAAGCAACTGCTCTAAATGAATTGCCAGAATATAATCATTAATTTTGTTTTTCGTAACAATTCGTTTTAAAATATGTATGTCACTCTATTTAAAATGTATGGTGCAACTTTAGGGATGAAAAAGGTGAATAAAATTATACTTCACGATTCACCTTCCCGTCGCGTCGTTACGATTTTTCAGTCACTATTATCACGCTGCTTCTTTAAATATGCAGCTATTTACATTGCACATCAGATTTGAGGTTACAACAGATTTGATGTTAAAATTAAAAACGTGGATGATTTTTATTGCGTTTTCTTTGCTTTCAACGTTGGATGCGGTTTCACTACATCTTGGTCGTTACGCTACTTGGTACTCTGCCGTCTTTGGGTATTTAGCGAGATCGTCTCTGTCCGTGTTTAATACTTCTATTACTATTCCTAAGTATCTTCAAATTCAACAGATTTTATACAAATTCTGCATACGTAACTCTTACGTTGAAACATAGCTTTGAATTTTATCAATATCAGGTTCACCTGTCATGAGATTTGACCCTAAAAACCAGAACTATTCTAGACCCGTGACCATTCAGAAAATACCGTCCCTGGCCTATACTAATAGGTAAATAAACATATAGTCATAGACTTCAGAACCAATCTATAATTCTGTCAGAGCATTAAAGATGGAATTCTGAATGACTTATTTATTTTTTTCGTTTAAGCGAACGGAAAGTGGAACTGATACCACCTCTCTTTTTAAGTACCATATACGGTCAAGAAGCGGAATATCTCCGACAATCCATCTTGTATTTGCCTTTGGGAAACTTGGTCGTCATCAAGGTGTATACGTAGTCCGCAACCAGCGTACACTTGGAGACCATGAGACATGTTAAGAACGGATTCGATCTCCTGCATATAAGTTCTTAAGGGGAAAAATATATTTAAAAAATTTATGCTACGTGGTTTTGAATCCGTGTCAGAATGCCATCATCTTATCGCAGAAACCACGCTACCAATTAATAATACGTGGCAATAATTTTGGTATTTATAAGACTTCAGAATTTTTTTAATCTTTTTTTACCTTTATTTTGCCTTTTTTTTGCATGTGAATACCGCAAAAACTAGGACGCATTTGAAGAATTTCAATTGATGTGCTGCTCCCCCCCCCCCCCAGGAAGTGATTGAACGTGGTGTCAGAGCTCATCGCCCCCCTCCCCGAAATTTACGGGAATTAGGTGACTTGTGTGCGCAGATGTGGTGCCAACTCCCTCCAGCGACCTACCAAGGCCTCATTGCTTCCATGCCAAGACGCATCGCCGCTGTTATCCGTGCCAAAGGCGGACATACCGGCTATTAGATTAGGTGGTCATAATGTTCTGGTTGATCAGTGTATATGCAGTAGACTGAAATCCGTTCTTAACATGTCTGATGGTCCCCAAGTTGGACGCCATATATGAGTGATAGGAACGGCTTCTTCGTTTCCTTTTATTGCCTTTATTGGAGAGCGATAGATGATTAGGTAACGTTTGAACTAGAAGAGAGGGGACACTGGTGATGTTTTCTTGAACCTCCTGGAGTAACGGATTGGGATATTTAAAATATTAGTCCAAATATGAGGCCTAACGGATACTTTTTACCGTTGTTTTAAAAGGTTTGAAATCATCGAGAAAATCAGAAGCAAAGTTAAGAACACAAATAATTATTACCTTACCTTCAGACAGAAGTGGTGCAGGAATTCTCTGCAATGAATAAACACTTCAACATCAGGCAGGACAATTCACACAATGGTATTAGTCAGGTTTCTTCCACACTAGAACTTGCAATTCATCACGTTATAGGTATTAAGAATAAAGAAGTTTAATACTCTTACGCCAACAGAAGCTTACTTTTGCTACTTTACCTATTTGTGCGTTGCCATGAGGTCATACATAATCATTTTCAACGTGAAAGACGCTCTTCTATAATAATATTGCCTCTGAGCAATTTCTATGGCATGGATATTTTACAATTGAATATCTGCACTGCTAGCTCCACGTGATATTAAAATATATGTAGGACATTATAAAACAATACAGGTATGCCGTAAAAACCAATTTCCCACTACAAAACTCCAGGATTACTGGAAAAGTATTTGCATTTTGTGATTCCCTTTCGAAAGAGATTTATCAAGTGGTTACATGTGTTGGATATTTCACCTGCGTTTCTAGAGGAGAGCCCACACAATGCTAACACAATGCTACACAACAAGGCAGCGCCGGGTTGCCCCTGTTTGTCGCTCTTGACAGCTCAATTTCTCAGCCAGCTCCTTGCGCAGTTCCCGGACAAATAAGTCTTGCCTCCTGCGGCGGGCCACTCGAATTCCATTTGCCTGCGGCCAGAGACACTAACTCGGCTCGCAGATTACAGAGATAAGAAGCTACCGTGGAATGTAACAGCTTGCAGTCACTAGAGTTTGTCTGTTGTAATGGACCAACACTAGTGAAAACAGCTTTAATAATTATTTTTTTCCCAAATTAATTTCTGCACGGAAGATGACATGTCAGGCCTCGGAAAATATACTGGAAGTGATCAAGTTTTGCTCTAGTACAAGTTGATGTTTCTTATAGTGTATATTTGTGTATTTACGACACGAAATAAATACATACAGCACTTCGCAACAACTTCCAGGGGAGATTAACGGGGGCAATTTTCTGTTGAGCTCACTGGTATGGCAGTGTTATTAAATGTTATGGGTTGTGTGGCTGAATGTGACGCTGTGTGTCTAGTGTATTGTGGTAAAATATGAAAAAAAGGGAGAGGGTGAAATTTGATGCCACTCCATTTAGTACTAATTTTGCGAGAGACATTAACGGGTCGTCAAATTTAGCAGTCCTATATGACGGGCAAATACAGGAGTGTCGCACCGCGATCGGTGGTTGGGCGGTAACACACAGGCCTGGCATAAAGGACACGGGTTCAAATCCCCGTCCGGCCATCCAGATTTTCCAGCCGAATGCCAGGATGGTTCCTTCAAAAGGCTACGACCAAATGCCTTCCCATTCCTAGTACCCTATATTGTTCTGGCTCTAACGCCGACGAGCAGTAAAGCCCAAGGCACAAAAGTGTCATTTTTATTTCTGTTTATCCTAAATATTCTTCGGACAGATCTCGGAACTGACCGAGTATTTTGCTACACAATCGAGTAATCAGCAATCACCCATCAGTTCCACTCCCATGTTGCTGGTCACGTCCCAAACGATGAAAATTTCTTCCTCTACTCGGGACTCATAACCCCGTGTTGTGAGACAGATACAGTCATTGCATTCCAGCGAACACTAAATAGGCGAGTTGGTATGGCGTGATCATCTTTATTGCTGTTAGTAAGGAACATGGTTGTAAATCGTTTCGGTGTACTTTTAATTTAGGAGTTCTTCCAGAGAAAAACTTTCATTTGTGTTTTGCTAGTTTACTTTTGATTTCTTTCTAGCAAATAATTATCACTTTGTTTCCTTCTTGTTACTATAGGGTATTTGCCCTTAAAATGGATATCTTAAATCCTTAACTTTCTCAAGACGCTTATCTTCTCCAGAAAGCTTAGTTGTGTTTAGTTCTTACTATGAATCTTTATTTCCACTCCAAATTAAATTCTCTTTCACTTGTCTTCAAGATTTTAACTCAATATTCATTTTGCTGTGGTCGTTACTGTAATCTTAATTTTTAGTATTTTCGGTGACATATGCACATATTTTCAGAAATATGTCAAATTAACTATTGACTGTTTTTTGCGAGAAAAGGGACATTTCTACCACTCATGAATGCCACTGTAGATACGTAGATTTGTTTTAAAAATCAGATACTTTGTTAACTCCTATATTTTGTTTTATAAAACAATTTTTCTTGTGATTCCATGAAGTTTACGCAAATATTTTGTTACGAAAATTGCCGAAATCAACAAATGTTACATTCAAAACAATATGTATCATATTATAAAAAACATTAAAAAAACATGGTTATTTCTAATGTTATGGCTAGACGATGTAGGATTAACAAATAGCGTTGGAAAAACGTAATCAAAGATTTTAATTTTTTTTTAGATGAGGTGAAGGTCACATAGGAAGTAAATAAGATGCTTGAGAAGCTAGGGTGAATTTCAACAATTTAGTTTTATTCTCAGCTTGATTCTATTGCGGCAAACTACTCTACAGTCATACACGATATCAGAATACGATAAGAAACCTGTGCCTTTGTATTCATTTTCGGAACAAGGAATTTGCTGAGAATTAGAATAACCGAAAAAAGTGGCTACGCTTGATGCTGGGCTGCGCTGCTGGAGTGGCTGTTTACGTGCTCTCGCGGCTACTCCGCCAGGTCGTCTTATCAAGACGGAAGGATCTCGTGAGGTGGACAGCGGGCCCTCCCAGCCTCCGGATCAACAGAGTTGCTTTCAGGCCGCAGACGGTCAAAACACGATAAAACCGCGATCGCAATCGATCGCTGTTGTAGCTTATCGCCGCAGCTGCCGCCTGTGGTGAAGTGCAGTCAGCTGCAATCCTCACTTGTTTGAGAGTAGAAAGCCAAACACACTGCCAGTCTGTATTCGAAAAATGTTGTTCTCTGTGAAGTGACGTCTCCTTAAAACGCAACAAAGAGCCTACCAACGTCGTGCAAAGACAAAGGTGATGTAAGCTTTTGTTTTGAGTATAATACGCTAATTTACAGTAGATGAAATTTGTCTGTGACCAGTTACCACTGGAGAAAATCTTAAGGTTCAACTTTCACAACTTTCGTAACTACAATTTGGGGGCGTCCATTAATTACATGGCGTGAAAAAAGGGGGGGGGGGAAGGGACCCGTGAAATCTCACAAAAAAGGTCCACAAACCACGCGGATACAGACTTTAGGGAGGAGGGGGGGAGGTAATAACCAACCTCGGAAGCAGACCAGAGGAGGGGGAGGGGGAGGTGGAAACACGTCACGTAATAATGGAGATCCCTTTCCGGACTGGATCCAGTAACAGTTTAAGAATTACAAGCAGCATAAATGAAACATATATTTACGACACAATGTACTTTCAAGTGGCGTTGAGAGGTGAATATTTTTATTCATGCTTCAGGTTAAAAAATGCGAAAAACTGTACAAATTAATAAAACCTCTAATCAGAGCTCGCATAATTTTTTAGAATCATCTTCACGTGGCTTCTGAACTATTCGTTTTTACTTTGTATTGGGGAGCTACATTTTTTTTTTAATCTGCTTAACGTCTCCCTAACAGCGAGGTCTTTAGAGACGGTAAAGGATGGTTGGCAAGGAATGGGAAGGAATTCGGCCATGGCCTATTGAAGGAAGCATCCCGTATTTGCCTGGAGTGATTTGGGAAACCATGGAAAACCCAAATCTGGAAGCCCGGACGGGGATTCGAACCCGCTCGTCCTCCCGAATGCGAGGACAGAACGCTAGCCGTTACACCACCACGCTCGGTGGGAGCTACTAAACCATTTCTGAAACCGGTATGTCTGGCGACAGACATGAAAATTAACTTGCTTTTTAATATTCCGGTTTACGGAACGTCTTAAAACTATAGTAAGTATTTATCACTTCCACTCCAACACGAAATTAATCGTAAATGTTTATACTCCGAAGAGACTTGTGAAAGTGAACTTGTTTAAAGCCTTTGATGTTGGCATTAGAAGAAGTTTTGGAAAATAATTCTGGATAATTGTCATTCAACTGAAGCATTTTTCGTAGTACTGCAGATCGCAATGCATTCTGAATTATATACGTGACGCTTTACTTTATAATAGACTATAGCATTTATTCATTTTGCAATTAATTATTTTCTTCAGTAATACTGTTAATTAATTTTGTCTCTACATTTCCTGAAAAATGTCAGTGTTTCAATTATTTACCGAATGCCTGTGGTTGTTTTGATGAAACGTGGTTAACGTGTTTCTGATTTGGTGACTAAATATATTCTAGGGATAAATCAACCTCAGCACATCTCTTTTGAGCCACAACAGAGTGAATCGACCAAATACATATAGTAAATGGAGCGATTGACATGAAATTTGGTTCACAGGTGCAAAATTTTAAATCTATTATGAACTTCAACATTTTTGAACAAATAATCTGGCACAACTTGAAAACTGTTGGATATATTTCAACAGGATTTTCACAGTAACAGACCTTACACAATGACATAGGAAATATGAAAGCTTAGAATCTGTCATATCTCTTATGATGCTTCGTGACATACGAAAATATATATGAATTCTGTTATTATTATTATTAAAGTTTCATGTTTCCTTAATTTCTGTAAGATTATAGTAACACTTACTCAATGCGGACATGGAAATAGTACGACACCGCATGCGTCTTTTCCTACAGGACTTCATCACTGTAGAATTTTGCTCACGAAAAAGAAAAGAAATTACAAAATCTACTCTAACACTGAATAACAGCTACCCGCACCTCATCCCTTGGCCGATTGTGTTGTCAGTTGAACTTTCTAAAAAGTTTTATTTTCCAGAAAGCCTAGCGAAAATTTGATTCACATGTTTCGAACTGTGCAATTAAATTACTGTCTGGTAAAATCAACCTCGACACTACTTGGTACATTGCTAGTGATCTACAATCTCGACTGAAATGCTTTCTATTACATTACAAGTAAAAATCAGGACAAATTTTTGTTCTATCAGGATAGAACTGCCTATAGTCATAGTATATTGTTAAAATTTGGTGCTACTTCTTTATATACTAGAATATACACAATTCAACTGCGAAAAGCAACTTACGCATTGTCGATTGCGGAATCATCTCTTTACTAACGTGATTTACGAAAAAACGGAATGGGGAATACTGCTCAGATTGTTATGGGGTTCCGGAGAATGTGCAGAGCATGGTAAAGGGATTTTTATTGTTATTGTTACTGCCATCATTCTCTCGACTGGTTTGATGACATCCTCCATCCCTTCCAATCTTGCTCTAACCCCGTCATCTCAACAAACCGTTCACGGCCTACATCAACTATCTGTTACATTTATCTAATCTATGTCTGCCTCTGCAGTTCTTACCTTCAACTGTTCCCTCCACTAAAAAAATAACCCAAATCATTTTTTTTAATGTGACTCACCATCCTGTTTCTTCTTTATGTAAGACTATTCCACAAACTTCTTTCATTGTCCATCTTCTACAAAATTCGTTCATTTTTTTTTCTGCTTAACGTCTCTCTAACAGCGAGGTCTTTAGAGACGGGAAAGGATTGGGGGGCGGGGGGGGGGCAAGTAATGGGAAGGAATTCGGCCATGGCCTTTTGAAGGAAGCATCCCGGCATTTGCCTGGAGTGATTTGGGAAACCATGGAAAACCCAAATCTGGATGCCCGGACGGCGATTCGAACCGCCGCCCTCCCGAATGCGAGGCCAGAACGCTAGCCGTTACACCACCACGCTCGGTAATTCGTTCATTTTCTACTTTATATGTCCACTTAATTTTCAGCATCATTATATAGTACCACATTTAAAATGCTTCAATTTTCCTTCTTTATTGTATTAATAAAGTCCATTCTTCGCTACCAAAAAATGATGCGCTCCACAAACAGTTTTAAAAATTTCTTCCCAACTCTGAGATCAATGTTTGAAACCAAAAGATGTGTCTTTTCCAATAAGGCTCTTTTCGCCAATACTATTCTACTTTTAATATCACTTGTAATTTTACTTCCTAAATATCAGAATTCTTTTACTTCTCCTGCCGCATCGGACCCTATTTTTGTATTTAATTTACTATTACTGCAACATTGCTTCAACATATCATAGCTTCTGTCTGCTTTGGTTCTTACTTAGTCCAAAATCTTCTTTCAGTATTTTATTCATACCGTTTAGTAACTTCTCAGTATCAACTGTCTCTTCTGCTAACAGGACAATGTTATCATCAAATTGTAACACGCCAATTTTTTTCTCCTTGAACACTTATACCACATTCAAATTTCTCTTTTATTTACTTCATTGCTTCCTCTACAAAGTTGAATATTAATGGGGATAAACTAAAATCTTGTCTCAGCCCCTTTATAGTAGATCAATGTCTCTCATGGTTCTCTACTTTTATTACAGTCACTCGATTCTTCTATCTCGCTATTTACTTTAAAATTTTTAACATCTTGTCCCACCTAACATCAGTAAATCTAAATCAACAAACACCATAAAAGTAACTTTTTTTTTTTTGATTAGCGCTTTAAGTATTAATCTTAAAGCCAGAATCGCTTCTCTTGTACCGCTGTTTTTCCTAAACCCAAACTGATCTTCACCTACTGTCTCTTCTACTACCCTTTCTATTTATCTGTATATTATCCAGGTCAGTAATTTTGATACATACGATGTTAGACTTAGTGCGGTAATTCTCAATTCGGCTGCATGGCGCGGCCTACAAAATGGGCCGTGGGTAGCCACCATTAAATAGCGTTCTATTACTTAATTCTTTAATGCGGAAGGTGAAACATACTTTCGCATTCATTACAGGCTGAAAAATGTGTACGGTTGTGCAAAAGTGGATGCCAAGTTCATCGATGTGAAGAGCAAACACCATTGACTGACGAGAAGAGGAGGGGCAGAACAGTTACTGCAATGACTCCACGCAACACTCATCGTGTCGATGACATCAATCGTGGTAACCGCCGGGTGTCAACAGATGAATTGTGTCCCATTCTCTCCCTCAGTAAAGGAGATGACAGTTGTTCAGTAACTGGGGTATTGAAAAGTTTGTTCATAGCGGGTACCAAGAATATTAACCGACAAGAATAGAGAGACAAGAATAGAGAGACAAGAATAACGATAAATAGACAAGAATAACAATACCCCCAACACTCGCAACGTTTCCATTTGGATGTAGAGTGGTTTGTGTAAAAAAAAAAAAAAAAAAAAAAAAAAAAAAAAAAAAAAAAAAAAAAAATCGACATCGAAAACAAAACCTGGGTTTACTTTCTGAACATAAATCAATGAGTTTGTCAGTGAAATGACATCTCACAACATCAACAAGGAAGAAAAAATTAGAATCTGTGCGATCGGCTGGGAAATTTATGGCGACAGTGTTTTGGGATACAGCGAGTGTGATTATGCTTGATTTATTTGGAACAGGCATGCACGATAAATTCTATCCAATGTATAAAGAAATTCTGAATAAGCTTAAGGAACGTCTTCAGCGAGTTCGTCTAACAACAATTATAGGCAATGGTCTCCTTTTGCATGACAATGCAAGACCACACACACCAGTCTTCACACCACAAAATTGGATGGGAAGTCTTGCCTCATTCCTCATACATGCCCTGACCTAGCACCATCAGACTTCCCGTCTGTACGGGTCGCTGAAAGAAACTCGTCGCGGGATTCACTTTGAAGATGAGGAGGCCGTGAAAATGTCCGAGCATCAATAGTTTAGGAAGCAAGACCATTCTTTTTATCACACAGGAATACATGCCCTTGTTAAAAGGTGAACCTAAACTGCAAAAGTCGGTGTTTATTATATTGAAAAGTGTCCAATTTATCGTCAGTGTTACGGTTTTCAATTTATGTAATTACATTTAAATTTCCAACTAAAAGGAGAAAAAACAAAATAGGAGGCATTAATTTCTGACAGAGATACTTAACTAGGCAGATTATCTGGAGTGATGAGTTGGCATTTAAGTGTTTGTACCGCTGCCAAATGAAACAGTAGACCGTCATTATCTCCACTCAGAGGTAATGAGAAGACTGCAGCCAGTCATCAACCTTCTAGATCAGCTCCAGTTACAGCTGTCGGGCGAGTTGACGCATGATGTGTACACTGGAAGCGGTCTAAAGCCGCGTTCCCACGACGTCTTGTAACGAAGGCGGGACGGGGCGGGACGGATACTCAACAACACGCCATGGGAACGGGGCCGCCTCTGCTAGCGGGGACGAGACGCAGCTACCCACTCTCTGTCGGTAAACATCACAAGCGTGTGTAGCGGTGCGCTGTTACCATCGGTTTGCAGCAGCGTTGCGCACCCCTTCTGTTGCTGTAAAGTGCTCTGTGCCAAACGACACTAGGCAACGTGGTGGGGAGGTAAGCGAGGGCTAACCTGCGGCGCGAGCTCGTCCCTACACTTCGGCTAATGAGGTGCCACCTCCGTTATAAGAGATAGTGGGAACGCAGCTTAAGTGTATTTTATGGTACTAGACAAAGTTCTTCACAGCCGAGTATTTAGAGGCCCATGATACGGACTTACATGCCTCGATCAAGATCGTAACAACGGGTTGTGGCGATGGAGGGAAGCGGTGATGCTTACTACGAGGAAGAGTTATATTAAGTTCTCATATGTACGTAGTTTTAGAAATATCTTCGTTATAGAAATTACGTGACGCAAATTTTGTGAACTATGAGGTTAACCCATAAAGCCAACTCTTTGAGCAATAGAGTAGGTATATTATAGTAAATGTCACAGTAGCACAAATTGTGATTTATTATGAAAATTAGAAATTGTAATCAAAGTTCTGTAAAACATTCCATTGCAGATAGAAGAATAGATTTTCTTGTAAGTACATTGACAGCTGTGATGGTGACAATCGTACGGAGTAGGGAATAGATTTTAATGAGCTTCCGTATTTGATTCTGTCGTAACACGAGCATCTCGAGCAATGCTACCAACCTCAGAGATACGTTAGGGTTGCATTTGGTGCTTTACTGCTCGGAATTGGCTTATACAGTTTCCAAATTGGACGCTTCATTAGAGCATTATAGTGATTAAATCTTCTTTAAATCAGTGTGGCCAAGTCGCTTCGGCTTACCCACAAAAGTTTCCTTGGAACTTTCCTACAAAATGTACCGTAACGCTGAATCATTCACAATTGCAAGTTAGTGGCTCGTATGTGCTTTTGAAATGATTACAAAATCCCAGCAATTACAGGAAGATCAAAACGTAAACAGCGCACCGAAGAAGAATTGTGATCACAACAGCAGTTTATTTTCCGTAGCTCGCAAGAGAAATGAAGTAGCTACTTAGCAATACAAATCGATGGCTATAATACACACGAGACGCAGTCAACTGTACGGAGACCACATATCTTCCCATGCATATCTTATGCATCACAAATAATACCACCATTGTGTTTAGCCTAAATATGTTTACACATACAATGTGTGTTAATCTGTAACGCTATTCACAGTACATACAGATTGCCTTGATGGCATATTCGGAAGTTCGCAGAGCTCCAGTAGAGCTAATTGAAAAAATTTCGGGTCGTCTTTGAAAGAGGATGGATGAAAGAAAGACAGCAGATACGTTTCTTTTCCCTTCTAATAGTTGCAATTAGGATTTTTTTGGTTGGCTTAAAAGCAAGTTGTAAAAAACTCCGTAAGATGTAAAAGTTTTGGGATAAACTTCAATGTAAGGCGTATTTTATGCTGGAGATAGTTGTTAGTGGGAATTAAATTTAGTTTCCATCTAACATCATATTGACACAGCGGACTCAGCGGACTGTTTAGTATTCAAGTAAGAGAGCAACGATTAGAAGAAATTGCCATATAGGAGCATTAACTCTGATCTGGATAAAGTTTACGCAAAAATATTGTTAAACTAATGGCGACAATTAGCTCATTACGGTATAATAGAAAAATCATGCAGTGAAACCCAACAGTAGCTGACAGCTTCAAGATGTATAATAGAATTTTAGACAAATGTGTTACCATTCATTTATGATGATTTCATGACATAATAATTGCAATCCTGTAGACATGTGCGGTGCACAGGAAGTTAACCACTCTCAAAGAAGTTGTAAAATACTCTACAATATATATATATATATATATATACATCTGTATAGCAATTCACAAAATCATAGGTGGTAGAGAGTGCTTTGCACCAAAATTACTTTCCACTGTGTAATACAGTCCCTAAAGACACGATAGAAGAAGGAATAACTATACGCTTCAGTACGGCACCTTGTATCCCTGATTTTCTCTCTCTTGTTATTGTAGCTAAACACGTTGACGAGCGAAATACTTATCCGCAATCATAAATGAAAGTGAGTGTTCGCACGTTTGATAAAAAAAATTTGATGGAAACCTTCGTCACCGGCCTACCAGACAATCCGACACAAACCTCAGCATCAGGTCTATGATACTTTCATAAGGACTATAACAAGCGATCGGCTCTTCTTTATACATTATCGATACTAGTAATCGCTGTAGATCCTAAACAGCGCTACACTAGTCCAGAAACTAATAATTTGCCAACAGAAATGATCTCTTTCAATGCTTCATTGATCCTTGTTGAGTACCTGACTACGGTAGTGTTTTATTATCACAGTGACTTGAAAAAGACGAAAGGGCGCACTCGTCACAATGGTTCGATGATACTATGTACAGCAGGTGGAAGAAATTGTGCTGGCAAATAAAATGCCAGGTCACAGAGTGTCTGGTGAGTGGTTCTAATACTGGCCTAAGACACGTTCCGGTCAATTTGGCTTTTGTTAGCTGCACGGTGTGCTGCCTACAACACTAAGTGTTGGATTACATACTGTTTAGCAACCTCAAATAACTTTGAGCAATTTCAATATGTAACTTTGCATATTAACAATGGTTCTGTTTGAAATTAATTCTAAATACTACTAACACATTCACGATTCAACAAGCAAGTCACATGCATTGACGTGTATATTTTGGTGCTTGCTTTGTAAATCGACCACATGGTTCTAGCTAGTCATTTGCCTCCCGTCTTACCCGGAAGGGTTATTGTTCTGTTTTATGATGCATAGTATTTCGCTGTGGCCTTTATCTACTATATAATTTCGTAAGGTCACCCACTCACCTCGATAGCTATTGGTTGGAAAATGACGTCATTGGCTAGCCTTCGCTCGCAAAACCGCGACCAGAGATACCATTATAAGAAATTCGTGGTTATGTCCACAAGTTAATACCTAAGCAAGTACTACCAAATTAATAGCCATAATACAGTCATTAAGTATGCTTTTCGCAGCGTTTCATAGTTAAAAAAAAATGATAAATATTTCGGCTTAAAAAACAGTGGATCTGCTTTTCAGTAACATGTTGCTAATGAAAGAAACTTAAAAAATTACTCATGATCTCTGCTGTAGCCACGAATGACAATTGTTATTCCGTCTTGGAAAACTTCAATTAGATTGAAAATTTTCACTAATATTGTTGCTTGACCAAAGTTTATGCATTACAGTTTATTTGCTTTTTATGGATTTTACTGACCACTTTCGTTAATAACTTTTGTTAATGTTCGCTGTACGTGAGTTATTAGGTTATTTTAAGTGAACATCAGAACAAATGTGTTTCCAAATGGAGTATTATGGAAATTAATTTTTCGGATTTGCTCAACTGTTTAATAATACGGAATGTGTATAACGTTCTCTGGCCTTTACAGATACTATGACCAATGATTACATTTTGAGTGTTGCCCAGTCTCAATAAAAGACAACGTGATGCTTTCGAAGCAAACAGGGATTTTTTTAAAAAAATTTTGCATAGTGAACTTTAAGGTCAAATACAAGTAAGTTTCTATTTAATCAATTATACGATTGCGCTATTGTCCCTGTTCGTGTTTAATATCTACCTACCTCTATTAATGCTTCTGAGTTCTTCAAGCTCAACAGATTTTATTCACCCTGAAACACCTGTCAAGTTTACATTTGGTCAGATCAGGTCAACCTGTCATAATCTTTCATCCTAGAAACCGAAAATATTATAGACCCGTGACGATACACAAAAAAACGGTCACGGGGTTTCACTAGTTACCACATAATATGGATCCAACTGAATTTTTGTTTCTCTTGTTCAACATCACACGCATAATGCGGCATTTCAAAAATTTAATTTAACTGCCTTAGAGCGCTTGCTCCGGTGGCAATTACACACACAACCATTTTTCTCCTTATCATTTCCCACATACTTTTGCCCTCTACTAATTTCAATTTTAAATTATTTTAATGTGTTTGGTAAATTATTCATCATTTCTCTTAAGATATCAACCTTCACTCCATGCTGAAACACATCCAACTTTAACAGATTACAATTTTTTTGCTACTTTTTACAGTCAACGAAACCAAAGAATGCTCTCAAGCTATCACACGGAAAATAGGTAAAGAAGATTTTGGCTTTTTTACTTCGTTGATGCTAGTTTGATGAAAGTAACTTTACAGCTTAAGCAGTAATTTGTACATTCACTGATTTGCAATACCAGGGGTGGCCAACGCAAATGATCTTGCGGGCCACTTTGGAAATGCAACATAACTCCACGGACCGCATATAAAATTGTATCTTCGCTAGAATATTATTTTAAAATCAAAGTTAATTTTTTCTCATAATTTCGATAGTTAATTTTTGTATATATTGTGAGGTCCCCACTCACCAGTCATTACTGAGTTATATTATTACATTATAAATTGATTGTAAATAAATTTATATTTTATTTATAGTATAGGTCTTCCAGCATAGTAGTTTGTGTAGAACGGGGTAATTATAAGTTAGTTTAGAAATTTCATGTTGCGAGAGTTGGCAGTACGGTATGGTTGTGTTGGCGCGGAAGTAACAAGCCAATATGGCGAGAGAGACTTTTTGACTAGCATAGGGTGAACATGTGGAGAAACTGATTTCGGCAGCGTAATGCAAATATGTACAGAGTATTGTTTCAGTGAAAGCATTGTATCTTGTGTGAATTTTTTAGTGTAATAAATTGTGAATTATAGTAAAAGTGTGGCGAAAGTCATTTACATAGCATTAGAATATCCGTTGCGCAAATTGAGACATGATTGAAAGTTTAGTAATAAAAGTTACTTTATATTAATACAAACGGCGACGTGATAGCAACTACCGTAAAAAGGCATATTAGGGCCAAGTGCCAGTAAAGCGGGCTCTCAATCTTTCTTGTCGCAGTCTAAATAATGGATAAGGAGGACCTCGCAATATGGATGCACAAATGTATTTTCTTACTACATTGGTTTTAACTACTTTGGCCATTATAAAATAACTAGCTGGTACCCACGACTTCATTCGTGATTGTAAAGAATTCATATTGACAGCTATAGACATCTAACCACCCTAGTGCACGATGGGAGACTCGGTACTATTAGCACACACAAGTACCAGTCTTCTGCGCTATGTAGTTCCGGCAGCAAGGTAAAATTTACGGATACACACAAGTCTTTGGATGAAACACGAAAATATTCATGATCGACCAATTTCAAACACCATATCTCACACACTCCCACAGTTACCGGATTTCGGCCAACATTGTGATCGATGGGAGACTCTGTGTTACTACCACACACAAACGCCAGTGATCTGCGATTGATAGTTTTAACTTAAAAGTGATACACCGTGACACATGCGTCTTTGGCAGAAATATGAAATTGCCGCAGGTCGACCATTTTCATCCTCCATATCTTCCACACCCCCATAGCTACAGACATCTAACAACCATAGTGCACGACAACAGACACGATTCTACTACCACACATAAACCAATGCTCTATGGTATGTAGTCGTGGTAGAAAAGTGAAATCTGCGGAGACACATGCCTTTCGTCGAAATACGAAAATATCCTTGGTCGGCCACTTACAACCACCATATCTACCACAGTACCACAGTTTCTGAAATTCGGCCGCTGTTGTGATCGAAAGGTGATTCTGTGCTACTACTACACACAAACGCCAGTTATCTGTGATCTGTTGTTTTCGCTGAAAAGTGATACACCATGACACTTTTGTGTTTGGCAGAAGTATGAAATTGCCACAGGTCGACCACTTTCAACCCCCATATCTCCCACATCCCCATAGCTACTGACATCTAACAACCATAGTGCACGACAGGAAAGACGATTCTACTACCACACACAAACAGCAAAAGTCTATGTTATGTAGTTGTGGCAGGAAAGAGAAGTATACGGAGATACGAATTTTTGGTCGAAATATGAAAACGCCCTGCACTGACCAACTTTAATCATTATATCTCCCACATCCCCACAGCAATCGGCATTCGGCCAACGTTGTGCACGACAGGAAACTCTATGCTACTTCCACCCACAAACATCAGTGATCTGTGCTAGGTAGTGGTGGCTGTGAAAGTGAAATATAGGAAAAAACACGTCATTTATATGTATATATATATATATATATATATATATATATATATATAAGATGTATTTTGTAAAAGTGTGATGAATCTTGCAGGACCGGAAAAATGTTCAAGGCGGGTAGCATGCGGCCAGCAGGTTGGCCACCCCTGTCCAATACCAATATTACTTTTCCAAACAAAAGCGTAAAGGTAAAGTGTGCCGGCCCTGGCAGTGTAGTGGCTAGCGCGCTGGCTTCGCATTGCAAGGGCCGCGCGCCGGTTTGAGTCCGGCCTCGGGCATGGGTGGTTTTAATTAAGTGTTGTGTTCGTCTTGTGTTGTCCTCACTGTAGTGTCCACAATATCATGATTAGAGCCTGAAACAATACTCTGTACAAAACAAATTGGAGCTGGCTAAATGGTCGCAATGACCGAAGGCCATTATAAAAAGAAAATTATAAATAAATGAAAAAGTAAAGGGAAAGTGTCGAATTCTGCCCCTCACGCTCGTGATCTGTTTTGGCTGCCTGGTTATTAGCGGCGCGTACTAATGCACACGGCGGTGCCGAGTGGCGTGCGGCGGGGTGGTCCTGGTGCCTGCATGCTGGGGGGTCGTGTCACCAGGTCCCGCGCTGGGTGGCGGGCGTTGACGCCTCCCCCTAAATTACACACCGACGTCTTAATTTCCTGTAATTTGAGTAAAACCACAGACTCTAAACGACGTGTTTATGACCCGATTATTCCCGACGGGTAATTTGGAAGTGTTGAACTAAATGGCTTCACGCATTAGCAAGTCAAAAGCTCGGAATTTATGCATTTTACATCACTCCCAAAACGGAAGATTTTGCTCCGAGATTTACGTGGCGTGTCTCCGAAGTCGCCTTCTTGTTGTCTCTCGTCCCGTGCCTGGTTGTTTTTCACCACTTAACTGACCAAAGTCTCTCGTCAGCCTTGCACGCGACGCGAATTTAATGTATGTAGCGCACTGGCCGAATACATTTTTCATCTTACTTTGATTAAATGAATACTATTGTGGTAGTTGCAGATTTTTTGCTCATCAGACAATCAGTAAATCTAAAAACATTAAAATTCTATGCCGCTTTGTAACACATACCTAGAACACTTAGTATTCAGATGACTGGTAACATTCGGATCTGGCATTCGGGAAGATAACGATTCGATTCCCGTTACGAATAACCAGATCTCTGTTAACCATGACTTTCCTAAATCATTCCAAATAAATGTCAGGATAGTCCCCTGAAATACCATGGTTTATTTCCTTCCAATTTCTTGGCACATCCCTCTTTTTGATCAGACTCCGGACCTTTCTATTTTTTTATTTTATTTTTTTGTTAATGGCTTTACGCCTCGTGTTCATCAGAGGTGGGAAATCACTTGTTTCAAGGAATGGGAAGGAATTCGGCCACGGTCTTTTGAAGGAAGCATCCCAGTATTCGCATGGAATGATATGGAGAACCCATGGAAAACCGAGATCTAGATGGCTTGACGGGGATTCGATCCGCATGCTCCGGAATGCTTGGCCAGAGCGTTACCGTTCGTCCACAAACTCTGTTCTGGTTCTTTGTTGGCCTCTTTGGATCGAGTCCATGGACACCTTTTATGAATTTTTGGGTGCAACGAACATTATGTGAACTGTATTTCGAGCAAATACGAGACAACATATACACCAGTAAAATAATAATAAATAATAATAGAAAGAAGATTGTATAGATGGCTGTATAGCGTGAGCAGCCAAATACTTTAATTTCTATTTTTAAAAAAGAGGTGGGGGGGGGGGGAATACCTCCGTTCACGCACTGAAAGAATTTAAGAAAGTAGGTGTGTAAGAAGTGGCTACCGCAGCATGTTCTACAATGCAATTAAATTAAAATGACTTACATGTCCATAAGTCGTCAGGTCCCATTAAGTAACAAACGAAAAAGGAAATCCTCTAGTTCATTCATTCAATTATTGTAATTGTCAGGAAACTGTCATTAAGAAGTTTGATTTCACTGTAGCTGCGAATTATGTTTCTTTGTAGGTTTCATAGTTAGAAATCGGACTTATTACAGAATTTAGTATTACTCCTTGGTATGAAATGCCGTTTATTCTCACTCGTACAGAAATGAAAATGTTTAGCGATATCTGACCCCAAAGCTAGTATTAACTCTGTTATTCTCTTTAATAAACAATATTGTTGAGTTTTTTTTTTTTTTTTTTAGTAGCACATAAGCGCTGTATTTGTCTCCTCAGAGATGTTAGGCTGGCCGGACTTTGGGCTTTCTTTGACCGTTTCACGGCTCACGAGAGAGTTAGAAACCATCCCAGCATTCGCCTGAAATAATTTGAGTAAACCAATAGAATACCGAAATTTGGATTGCACGAATGGTGATCGAACGTGCTAAGTTAACGGTTGTTTAAAAACATTAGTTTTGTTGTCTAGTATGTTGAGAACGAGAGATTGTTAGTTGAGCGGATATTGAATAAATAGACGGTAAAAAAATTCAATCAAATTTCATTTTTGGGTCAATTATCAGTATTTTTTGTGCGAGAAAAAGAAGGGTCTTGTGTCCGACTAGCTACCATAGTAGCAGCTCGCATCGTGCTGAGACTGAAGTGGGAGACTTCAAACACATAATTTCCTACAAGATTATATTATAGCTCTGGAATAAAAATAAAAGTTGATGTCATTTACATACTTAGCAACAATATAATTAAAATAAATATTTAGTAGATTGCTAATACTAACCTTAAGCAAATTTCGGCTGTAAAAGAATACTTAAAAGTTATAATATTTGTTAATTATTTATCATATATTAATCAAATCAAGTGTTACATGGCATCATGTATGTATCTATTTTATATATTGCTACGTAATAACGAATATTCATGATTAGAACCCCCATAGAACGACCTAAAAACACTTCATACTCTTTCCGGCTAATTGTTGCTAAGAACATGTTAGAACGTTTAAAACTAGAAAGATAACTGGTCCACGTTTGTGGCAAATGTGATGTAATGTAATATTTGTTCGACATACCTGGAACTCATGAAAGTATGTAACAATTACATAATCTTGATAAATTGTGACTTTCTTGAAATAGAGCTTTATAGATGGAATAAAACCACGTTAGATCTTTTGCCTCAAGGATAAAAGAAACAGACTTCTGTGTGTGAGCCATATTACGATTACGGACACTCCTTAAGCAGGACATCCTCATATTAAAGTAAGAGCGCCTGCTTGCACGACACGTAAGATCTATCGTTAATGTATTCTCCTTTCTTAGAACTCCAATAAAGAAATGTAATTTGAACGCTTGTTGGAAAACAAAATCCTCTATCATTAAAGAATCACTAGGAGTAGGCATAGCAAAAAAAAAAACCTTCGACAGCGGGATTACAGATATCTAAAACAGACATCCGGTAAGGTGAACAGACATTACTACTGGTGCTTGAAAATTATTCAGAGTAAATACACTGGTGAGCCAAAACATAATAAGCACCTGTTTAATAGCGTGCTGCTCCACCTTTGAACGCAATACTGCAGGGATTCGGCGTGGATTTTTATCACTTTAATCACTTTCTTCACTTTAGGAATATCACTTATGTCAGTGAATTTTCCAATTGTTACACGTATCGTCGCTACAGTGACTCCCTATGTCTGTCTGCTGCGCGTGTAACTTTCCTTACGTTACGAGACAGTATTAGATTTCGCGGTGGGCAGTGGTCACGATTCTTTGGCTCCTCGGTGTTGGTGGGTTTAAGAAGAATCCTTGTTAAATCTCTCAAAGAAGGCTGAATATAAAGTTTCGCACTTCAGAAAAGTTTGAAGTAACCATGGAGGCAACAACTGCATCACCTGGTGCACATGAAGTGAATATCGTTGCTTCACACTGAAGTGAACTACACTTAATGGTTCCTTGAAGTTTATTACTCGGTACACAATACAACAGGTAAACCATAAACAATTGTGGGTACAGTTATCAGAAGACAGTCGAGAATTTCAGCCTGGTCCTGATCCGGGGTAGAGTGACGGCTTCTACTTCTCGCGAACTTCCGGTGGTCTTCTGTAGTTGACGCTGGTTCAGCGGTCAGGCTGGAACTGGCGGTGGAGCGGCCGGCTACGCTTATATAGGCGGCCTGGCGCAGGAATTCCGTTGTGTGGTAGTACGGCGACCTCTGTAAGAAATAGTCCCACTTAGCTTCTAGATGATTCTATTTGTTTTCCTGGTTTGTTTTGATGCCTCTGCGCCTGTTTGGAGTCGTATATGTATCCCGGCGTGCAGGCGCGTTGTGTGTGAGGTCTGCCTGGCAGGGGCCTTTACTGGCAGACTGAACATACCTCCCTCCCGGGGGGGGGGGGAAGCGATGTCTGCGACGTCTGCGAGGTCGTCTGCCGCGGCGCCCTGGAGCAGACTATGAAGGCTACCTCCAGGGGAGTACGGAGCTGTTCCCCTGGCGATGCGTGCCGACCTGCGTCGTGGTGCAGGTTGTGGTGGAGGTACTTGTGGAGCTAACGGCATCGGTTCGTCGGCGTCGATGGCCGGGGGCTGTACGGGGGGCGCTGAAGATGGTCCCCGCAGGTGGTCGAGAGGCTGCGGCTGAAGGGTGTCGGTGCGACCGACAGGTTGTGGCGTCGTTGGTGGCGCTGTAACTGTCCCTGAGCAACGGTTAGACGGCAGGAGTGGTGGAGGTGGCAGGGAAGGAGAGGAAGAAGTGGATGGCCGTGCCGTGGTGGAAGAGGACGGTGCCGTGGGGTAGCGGGGACGTAGTTGGTTTCGATGGCGTCGCACTATCCGGCCATCCAGGCTGACGTCGAACAGTTGGCGGCCCCGGGGCCGCTGGATGACCCCCGGAAGCCAACCGGCCCGGGAGCCAAACCCGCGGGCCCAGACTAGGGAGCCTGGGGTGAAACGGAATGGGCCCGAAGGTACCTGTACTTTGGGCGGGGGTAAGAGGAGATGGAGGAGAGTGCGAGGTTGGCGGCCATGCAGCAATTCCGCCGGGCTTTTGGCCCCTACTGGAGTGGTTCGATAGGAACTGAGGAAGAGTGTCAATGCCTCTTCGAGTTTGTGACTTGTGGTGTATTTGGTCATTTGGGTTTTGAATGTTCTGACTAGCCGTTCCGCCTCCCCGTTAGATTGGGGGTGGAAGGGCGGGGTGAGGAGGTGTTGGATATTGTTGGCGGTACAGAAGGATAGGAATTCCCGACTTCAAAATTGCGGTCCGTTATCTGTACGATAGCGTATGGTAATCCTTCGATGGAAAAGATCTTCGTGAGGGCTGAAATGGTGACCTCTGTGGTGATTGTGGAGCAACGGACGACATATGGGAAGTGGGAAAAGGCATCCGTCACTAGGAGCCACTGGTGGCCTAGGAATGGGCCAGCGAAGTCGAGGTGAATGCGTTCCCAGGGTCCGGACGGTGCCGGCCAGGAAAGGAACTTTTGAGGGGGGCGGGGCAGTTGTTGGGCACAGATGGTACAGCGCCCCACCATCTCCGTGACATCCGTGGTAAGGCCGATCCAGAATACATGGCGTCTGGCAAGGGATTTGGTGCGGGCAATTCCCCAGTGTCCTTGGTGGAGAGTTTGGAGGATTGTCGGTTGTAGGGATCTCGGAACAACGACCCTCGGGGTGGAATTTGGTTCTGTGCGGAGGAGCACTCCCTCTACTACTGAGAGCTGGTGGCGGATGGAGTAGTAGAACTTGAGGTCTTGATGATGGCGTGGAGGGGAACGTGTTTGCCACCCTTGTTGGATGTGGTGTCGGATGACACGGAGGAGGGGGTCCTCCCCTGTGGCTGCCGCGACTTTTGAGGCCGTGACTGGAAATGTCTTCAGTGCTTCTTGTATGTCATCGTCGATCTGGAACACCAGAAGTTCCGACTTGTCGAAGGCAAGGTCTGGTCCCTGCGGTAGTCTGGATAAGGCGTCTGCATTGGCATGCCTGGAGGTGGTACGGAAATGCATGGTATATCTGAACTGGGACAGGAATAGTGCCCAACGCTGGATGCGGTGGGATGTTTTGGTAGGCAGACGTGTGGACGGATCAAATAGTGATAGGAGTGGCTTGTGGTCGGTAATGAGATGAAAAGAAATCCCATATAAAAGGGAATAGAATTTGGAGCAGGCAAAAACAATAGCTAGCGCCTCTTTCTCGATTTGAGAATATTTAAGCTGAGCAGCCGATAGGGCTTTGGAGATGTAAGCTACGGGGCGTTCCGTGCCATCTGGTAATTTATGAGACAGAACTGCCCCCACACCGTAATCGGATGCATCTGTGGCAAGTATCAAGGGGAGGTTTGGAGTGTATGGCATGAGGCATGCTGCGGACTTGAGCTGCTGTTTAAGGGTGTGGAATGCGGTCTCGCAAGCTGGGGTCCAACGGAACGGGACATTCTTGCGACAGAGGTGGTACAGGGGTGCTGCCACTTGTGCTGCTGAGGGTATAAATTTTCTGTAGTATGAAATCTTGCCTAAAAAAGATTTCAACTGATGTAGATCCTGAGGCCGAGGTAAGTTGGAAATAGCGTCCACATAGGAAAATGCTGGGGAAATGCCTTCCTGAGCGATGATGTGACCCAGGTAGGAAATGGATTGTTGAAAAAATTGACACTTGGAAAGGTTGCATTTCAATCCTGCTGCGCGGAGGCGGAGGAAGAGTAGGCGGAGGTTGGTCATGTGTTCGGCAGCGGAGGGTCCTGTGACGACTATGTCGTCGAGATAGTTGATGCATCCCGGAATATCCTGGAGAAGTTGTTCGAGATACCGTTGAAAAATCGCTGGAGCACTGGCCAAGCCGAACATGAGCCGGTTGAGTTGGAAGAGGCCAGAGGGAGTGTTAATGACTGTATTGTCGGGACTGGATATCCAAAGGGATTTGAAGGTATGCTTCTGCCAGGTCAATTTTTGTAAAGTAGGTACCTCCTGCTAGTTTATGGAAGAGGTCGTCCGGTCTCGGAAGTGGATAATCGTCTACCAGCAGATGCGGGTTGACGGTGGTCTTAAAGTCACCACATAGACGTAAGCGGCGTCCTGGCTTCTGAACTATGACCAACGGCGTGGCCCAGGGGCTGAACCGCACCGGCTGGAGGATCCCTTCGTCTTGGAGACGTTGAAGTTCTTCCTGAAGTGGTTGTTGAAGCGCTACGGGTACCTGGCGTGCCCGGAAGTATCGAGGCCGTACGTCCGGCCGGAGTTGGAGTGATGCTTCGAAGTCCTTTGCACAGCCGACGCCTGGTGAGAACAGGTCCTGAAACTCGGTGCAAAGGGCGTCCACTTCAGGAAAAGGAACATGCTGAGATACGAGGTGTATGTTTATCCTCAATTGAAAATCCGAATAAGCGGAAAGCGTCCAGTCCAAATAAGTCTGCTGTGAGAGAACCTGTTAACTACTAAAAAGGGGACTGAACGATGTACAGACTTATACATGACGTTTGCTGTGAATTGTCCCAGGAGTGCTATTTCCTGTTTGTTGTATGTCAGGAGGCGCTTGGGGGCCGGCGAGAGGGGGGGCGAAGCCAATTTGCACATAAGTAGTATAATTAAGCAATGAGACTGCTGCTCCTGTGTCGACTTGTAAGCGCAGAGGCTTGCCATTGACCGTAACGTCAATAAAAAGTTTGGATGCAGTGGAAGTGTCTACCTGATTGATATCCATAGGTGCGCCGCTCAACCTGTCTGGTAAGACCCTGGGCGGCGAGAGGCGGGATTGGCATTGGTGGTGTTGGGTGCGGCAGACGGACGCCAGGTGTCCTTCCTTGCCGCAACGTGAGCATTCAGCCCAACGATCCGGACAATTTTCCCTCTCATGTGCTGAATAACAGGCGGGGCAGGAGGGTAGGCGGAGCGGGCTGCGGCGTCGGCGCTGCGGGATCCGCTGCTGCTGCCGAGACTTGGTGCCCCTGCCGGAACGGGCCGGTTCGATGTCCTTCTGAGGAAGCGGTCCCACGGTTGTGGTGTCGGGAAGAGCGCGACTGGGAGCTCTGGATGGCTGCGACGTCCTGTGTGTCCTCTACGTCGGTTCGGATTGCGGCCACATCCGCCCAGGACTCCAGGCGGCGATCTGCGGCCGTAGATATTTCGAATTTGTAGGCAAGTTCGATGACCTGCTCCAGGGATGGGTCCTCTAACTTGAGGGCGTCATGCCGGAGTGCGGCATCTGGTGCAGCCTGTATGATGTGATCACGCACCATGTCGTCGGCGTAGGATTCGTGGGAACAACGAGTTTGAAACTTACATTTTCTGCTAAGGCCTTGGAGTTCGCACTGTGACGTCAGATTTCTCCACTGTGGTTAACCAAACTACTCGACATGCGTTGCAAACTCTTTCGCCTCAATGGCCACTATTCACAGCCACCAACTACATCGTTATATTTTCATTGAACGAACGGTCGGTAAACAATAAGTGCATCTGCTATAGCCCGGAGTGGTTACCTAATAGCCGAATTTATGAATTCCAGTATCCCTTTATTTACGAAACCTGTTTTCACTACTATCATTACGCGTTTACGCTGTGTGGATATCGATCAATTTCGCTTAATCCCTGACAAAAATGTACTGATTTTCATTCCGGTGAGATGTTCATACGAAAGTTATAAGACTACTACATATTTTCAGTAGCTCTTAGTTAATCATCTATTATCGTTATTACGTTGTCATATGAACATAACATCTGCCTGTACTTAAACGCTGGATGTTTAAACAATTACTTCTCTAGTACAATAACTTTCAATTCAGCTACCACTCCGCACGGTAGCCAACCTTCCTCCAAACGAGGTTGTTTTCATTTCGAGAATAGTATGGTGGATGAGTGTTAAAGCTCGGGTCTGGTATAGGTAGAACGCAGGTTCAAATCCCCATTCAAATCAGTTTTCAATTTTCCTTAAATCACTCCAGGCGAATACCAGGGTGGCTCCTTCAAAAGGTAATGGCCGTATTCCTTCCTGTTCCCTCTCCCAAATTCACTCTCTCGCCTCTAATGACCTCGTTGTTGATGAGGTGTAAGATCCTAAGAAATAAAACATATAAAAGAAAAAAATGTAACAAGAAAGGAAAACAACATCATCATTTAAGCACTTACTGAAAGATTACGTGAGGTGACCTAACAATTAAAAACGAAATATGGATTTTATTATATTTTCCTGTATTGTGACGGCCCATGCGACTCTTGGGCTGATGAATGGTCAAATCTCTCAGTGGGAATAAATTGTAGTTGATATATGCACATCAACGTCTCTTCTACTTTGTACTATGCTATAGGGAGAGTGCAACCTCGGGTAGTCTTGAATTTGTTGAGATATGTTACTTATGAACGAAATTTACAATTGAGAAATCTGTAATTAGTTATTGTTATTACAGGTTGCTTTCCCCTACGCGTTAATTATTCCAGTTCAACAGGTATACAACACATAGATCAGAGCAGCTTTACACAAAATTCCATCATTTGTAAAGTTGCCGTACAATATGCCAAAGATACAAAAGTAGCCAAATTTTCTCACTCCGCCAAAGATAAAATCTCCACTAAGACTATACACTTCCTATTAACACAGTTTAACTAAATGTAATGTAGTGTGGCGCTGTGCGTTCGAATGAAAATTTAATTTAATTTAATTTAATTTAATTGCAATGGAGCACACGCTCCGGTGGCAATTTCCCTAGACACCCATCTTCCCCCTATCCTGCACCAACCTACATTTGCCCTTGATCAAGACAGCAGCGTAATTAGAAGTATTTTACACGATGGAACTACTTACATGCTGCTGAATTAATGACGTCAGAAAATGATGGCAGTAAAAACAATGAAAAATAAACATAAATACACTCCTGGAAATTGAAATAAGAACACATTGACGCCGGTGTGTAAGACCCACCATACTTGCTCCGGACACTACGAGAGGGCTGTACAAGCAATGATCAAACGCACGGCACAGCGGACACACCAGGAACAGCAGTGTTGGCCGTCGAAGGGCGCTAGCTGCGCAGCGGTTGGGCACCGCCGCAGTCAGTGTCAGCCAGTTTGCCGTGGCATACGGAGCTCCATCTCAGTCTTTAACACTGGTAGCATGCCGCGACAGCGTGTACGTGAACCGCATGTGCAGTTGACGGACTTTGAGCGAGGGCGTATAGTGGGCATGCGGGAGGCCGGGTGGACGTACCGCCGAGTTGCTCAACATGTGGGGCGCGAGGTCTCCACAGTACATCGATGTTGTCGCCAGTGGTCGGCGGAAGGTGCACGTGCCCGTCGACCTGGGTCCGGACAGCAGCGACGCACGGACGCACGCCAAGACCGTCGCATCCTACGCAGTGCCGTAGGGGACCGCATCGCAACTTCCCGGCAAATTAGGGACACTGTTGCTCCTGGGGTATCAGAGAGGACCATTCGCAACCGTCTCCATGAAGCTGGGCTACGGTCCCGTGCACCGTTAGGTCGTCTTCCGCTCACGCACCAACATCGTGCAGCCCGCCTCCAGTGGTGTCGCGACAGGCATGTATGGAAGGACGAATGGAGACGTGTCGTCTTCAGTGATGAGAGTCGCTTCTGCCTTGGTGCCAATGATGGTCATATGCGTGTTTGGCGCCGTGCAGGTGACCGCCACAATCAGAACTGCATACGACCGAGGCACACAGGGCCAACACCCGGCATCATGGTGTGGGGAGCGATCTCCTACACTGGCCGTACACCTCTGGTGATCGTCGAGGGGACACTGAACAGTGCACGGTACATTCAAACCGTCATCGAACCCATCGTTCTACCATTCCTAGACCGGCAAGGGAACATACTATTCCAACAGGACAATGCACGTCCACGTGTATCCCGTGCCACCCAAAGTGCTCTAGAAGGTGCAAGTCAACTACCCTGGCCAGCGAGATCTCCGGATCTGTTCCCCATTGAGCATGTTTGAGACTGGATGAAACGTCGTCTCACGCGGTCTGCACGTCCAGCACGAACGCTGGTCCAGCTGAGGCGCCAGGTGGAAATGGCTTGGCATGCCGTTCCACAGGACTACATCCAGCACCTCTACGATCGTCTCCATGGGAGAATTGCAGCCTGCATTGCTGCGAAAGGAGGATATACACGGTACTAGCGCCGACATTGTGCATGCTCTGTTGCCTGTGTCTATCTGCCTCTGGTTCTGTCTGTGTGATCATGTGTTGTATCTGACCCCAGGAATGTGTATATAAAGTTTCCCATTCCTGGGACAATGAATTCACGGTGTTCTTATTTCAATTTCCAGGAGTGTATTTAAATCCTAACACTTTATGCTGTGCCGTTTAATGTGGCAATAATTTCGGTCCAAGACACATAGATCACGATATATACGGAACTACTGACATTTGCATGAAGAAATTACGTCAGTAATATAGCTTCCAAGGAAGCAACTTAGATCATTGTTTAAAACTAAATTCCCTGATCGTTCTGCTGTAATACGAAATGACGGTTGTAATTTGGTCCAGTCTGCATTTGAAGTGAACCTCAACCTTCTTAAATATAGCTGCTTGAAAATCCGAACATTTGCCGTACACGCATCAACGATATCGCACCCCTAGCCCGGCATTCGGGTGGACGGGGGTTGAAATTCCGTTCGGCCATCTTGACTGCTGTTTACCGTGGATTTCCGCAGTTGCTCCAGGCGAATGCCAGGATGGTTTCTTTCAAAGACCACGGCCGTATTCTTTCCCATTTCCTCCCTTTAGGTTAAGGGGCGTCCATTACGTACGTGAGGTGTTTTTAAGGAATTCCAGACCATCTCACCGTCTCGGTGGTGAGATCTGGTTGGAATCCCCCCTTATTATGACGTAAGATCTTGAGGGGACCTCCCCCCCCCTCTGCTGACCAACCTCGTAGTCTTTTGAGACCTTTTACTTTTTTTAAAAAAAAAAAAAAACTCCTGGCATCCTAGGGCGGTTATGCCTCCTCCCTACCTCTCCTCTACAGTCGGTATCGGCGTTATTTGTAGACCCTCGCTGTACCCCCC
>JARYHS010008074.1:286376333-286407334 GCA_031002005.1 Vandiemenella viatica
TAGTAGCGGGTACCGCACTCCTCGACCCACCGCCAGGCGGTAAAAGATGAAAGGCGCGTACTGCCTACCACGCGACGTGATAATGGGCCTTTACACAGTGAATAGAGAGCAGTGAAAAATGTAACGTACCAACAATGATAGAAATTATTCTAAAGTATAACGTATTAATAGAACAATTAAGGGTGAAAGGAAACAAGAAACATCTGGTAATAATACATAAATAAATATTAATGTGGTAGCATCTGCAAGATTAAGTAGATATTTGTTTTGGAAACTTAAAAGGGATAACAATAAGGGAGAGAGAAAAAAAAATTATAGTGGGTGTTCGGTATTGAATAAGAAAGAGGAGGAACAAGAAATTAAAATATTTCTTTGTGAAATAAGTAATTATTGTAGGCCATTTCTTCCACAGTTGCTTGTTAAACCAATAATTGTTCTTTAATAAATACGCCAATACAACTGTTGTTAGATATTATTTATTTCACAGACGCGTTTCGCCTCCCGTCGATGTATCTTCAGCGTACAATGTTTTCTGTAATATGTAAAATATGGAACATAATGTTTTTTTTTGTGCATATAACGAAATTATTCTTATACCTAGTGTTTATTGACATAAAATACAAAGAACAAGATTTATTTACAAGCAGTTTCAAAAGATACATTATAAACTAAGAAATTGTGAAAAAAAGATAAGGATAGAATAGATAAAAATAAATAAAATGCTGGATAAGATGGAGGAAACGAGAAAGTAAAACTAACCGAAGGCTGGTTGGATCCTCCCAAAGGGAGTACACTAAGTTATTGTGTGACAGATAGGTTTAACGTGGAATTCGAATTAAGAAGACCTGGCGTAGCTCACATGATCAGACACAACTCTTAAACATTCTCGAAAGAAAAATTCATTTACATTTTTTAACTCTCAACACGAAGCGAACACAGTATTCAGCCGTCTCAAAATGGCGTCAATCTGCTTTCAGTGAGTAACGAAGCACGTGAACATGCGTAAAGCTGCGACGCGAGAGCTACTGTTTTCTGGATAGTGATGAAACGACCCCGAGGCTCTAGCGTCGTTGTGGCCTATAACCCATTATAAATGAGCAGGGGACGTGTCGCTCTCTGGCGGGGTTACGCACAAAGCGGTGGGCCCGGATGTTTGTCCCCAGAGCGGGGCTTAAGGCTCGCTGCGGTTTGCTACGCTCAATTTATTGTCATCTGCGGCAAACCGGGTTCCGACGTCTTTAGACTCGGCAAACAGGAGTACAAGATGGCAGGCGGACTGACGACAGGTCCGCAGGCACCGTGACCGGAGTAAATATTTGCAGTGTCGGGCGATCCCTCAAGCCGGGTAGCGGTGACCGATCAAATTCCTAACGCAAACAGCCATTCAGTACCAGACAGCTAACAGTCCGAATTTGGTAGCAAGCAGGAATTTGTTATTCAACCGTTACGTACACAGTTTCCTCGGCAAATAATATTGGGCGCAATGATCCGCATTATACAAAGGATGCGGAGAACCGAGCAAATGCGCTTTCACAATTCCTTAGCACAGTATATTCAGTGATTTCCGTGTAAACTGTGCACTGCATTTGTCGTTTCCTACTCACTATGTTCTGTCGACGACACTTACGTCAAATTAATGACAGCATATTCAAAAAGATAACATTTGCACTAAAAACAATTCATTATGTGGTCCGAACTATTCATCTTAGAGGTGAAAAAAATATTCAGATAAAAAAATAAAATAAAAAAAAATATTGAGACAAAAAAAATAAAATATTCAGACATCTAACGTAAGTAATGTAATTTAGATTAACCTTCATTGACCCAAAATTAAATTACTCTCACTCAATAAATGCTACTTTTCTGTTGTTAAAGGACGCACGCTCAAATTTTGCATCTGCATATCTAAATACATTAAAAATGCAAACCACCTGATGATGAATATCTTGCTCGAAACCGGTAAAGGTTGAGTAAACATAATAACAACAAATTGTGACTGGTTGCTGCTTTCTATATCAACCCAAATTTGATATCACAGTTGCGGATTTCCACCAACCCACCATGGGCAAAACATAAGCCTCAATTTTCTTTCTTTCAGGTATTCCTAAAGTCCATGTTTCGCTACCATAAAGTGCTGGGCTCCACTCATAGAGATTTAAAAAGTTGTTTCTAATTTCTAGATCAATGTTTGAAACTAAAAGAATCCTCTTTTTCTTAAAGACTCATTTTGCTAGTGCTATTCTGCTTTTAACATCATTCCTGCTTCGGCCATCGATTGTAATTTTGCTTCCCAAGTAAAAGTATTCACTTACTTCTACAATTGCATTCGATCCTATTTTTATATTTAATCTGTTAGTATTTGTATCATTTCTGCTACATTTCATCACTTTAGTCTTGCTTTGATTTATTTTCAGTCCAAAATATTCCTTCAGTATTTTGTTCATGCCATTCAGTAATTTCTCAGTGTCCTCTGCCCTTTCTGCTAACAAGACAATGTCATCAGCAAATCGTAGCATTCTGATTTTTTCTTGCTGAACACTTATGCCTCATGGAAATTTTTCTTTTATTTTCCTTATTGCTTCCTCTACATAAAAGTTCAAAATGTAACCGGGGATATATTACAACCTTGTCTGTACCCTTTTTAACTGATGTTTGTCTCTCATGATTATCTACTTTCATTACAGCCACTTGATTCTTATATATTCTTCTATCTCGATACTTTATACTTTACTTCTTTAAAATTTTGAACATCTATCATTATACAAACAAAATAAAATACTATAATAATAACGAAAACAAATTTGGACGAACGCAAACAAAATTAATAATGAATGTGATCATCAAAATAAAATTAAAAAATTCCAGCATAGCTGATACGATTTTGACCACCACCCAACAGATTCCTTTAAGAGAATACTGGAATTTGAGTAATTCGTTTAAACACTTAAAGATGATAGATCCACCATATATGGGTTCAATGGCCAAGGGAACATTTTGAGGATGAGTCGGCAATCAACAAACTGCAAATAACGGCAGAGACCTAAAACATTAGGAAATAATAAAATAAATAAGAACCAGAGGAGGAATTAGACTTGGAACAAAAAATAAAGGAGTTACGATTAAGTGTTTGGCATTCGCTGACGATATGGCCATGCTCGCAGAAACATGGGAGGAAGCGAAAGAACAAATCGCCGAATTACAAGAGCAGGCAGGGAAGTTAGGACTTAAGATTTCTTTCGAAAAAACAAAGATTATGACAAATATACCAGACACTCCTACGAGAGTCCGAGTAGGAGCTCATAAAATATAGGTGGTTAGGAGTTTCAAGTACCTAGGGGAATGGATTGAATGGAACAACCTTGAAGGTAAAACAATGGAAGCGAGAAGGACCAAAATGGAATTAGCCTTCCAGAAGACCAAAAACACTTACAATAAGAAAGCCTCTCTTGGAACACAAAGATAAAACATTACAACACAGTAATTAAGCCGGAAGCACTCTATGCAGCAGAGACACTAGTCATTGGGAGGAAAGGACAAATGGAGAAATTGGAAATCAAAGAGAGGAAAATTTTGAGGAAGATCATGGGTCCAAAATTCCAGAATAACAAACAATTTTTCTACAGAAACGAAGCCCTCTACGCAAAGTCCGAGAGACTCCAGGGAACCATGAGAAAAAAAAGGATTGATTTCTATGGACACATATTCCGAATGAATCCTAACAGACTAACAAAAAAAAAAAAAACTTTGACTTCTTTTATATAAAAAAAAAGACTAAGCCCAACTGGTTTAAGGAAGTGGAAAAGGATCTGAGTGAGAGAACTCCAGATTACCGAAGTGAATGTTAAAGAATGGTACAGCCAATACCGTGACCAAAGACAAAAGTAAGAGGTTCCAAGTTGCGATAAACACCAGAAAACCGATTCAAAATATCAGAAGAGGAAAGAGGAAGAGATCAGATAGAATGAAGAAATACTGGGAGAAGAAGAAAACGCAAGCATCCAAGAAGTGATTGATCTGACGTACCCAAAGATGGGTGATTCTAAATATATATATATACCTTACCAACGACGATGTAAAACGCTATTATTTAATAAAGTGAATAAAGATAGACAGGCATTAACCACTGATGATGCTTGCAGAGAAGAAAAAAACACATATTATTGACAAAATTATTCAAAGCTATTTGCTCCTTAAAAAAAAAGAACGGCTGTCGTTCATTGGCGGACTAGTTGCACGTAATTCCTTTAATGCTTGTGTTATGACCTCAGGTATTGAAATTCTCGGATTCTAATTTCCAATAGACACCACCACTTTTTACTGGCAATGATGGCTATGTATGATTCAAGTTGAACGTTATGCGCAAAAACTTGAAATTTTGTTACATAATATTTAACTAACGCAATGTGATTGCTATAGTATTTTGTTTAAAAATGGATTAATTCAGCATCTATACCGGGAAAGACTGGTATTAGACACACTTTCACCGTTTTTGTTTACCTTTTTCTGAATACTGAATAAAGCGAGGAGGGGCACGATGTCTGTCTGCATACGCTAATTCCAAATTTCTACCTGCGTTCTAAACAAATTGTCTAAAACATTAATATGAATGTTTCCATTTTATTACTACATAAAATACAGATTCTATTCAGACCATTCAATCGGTGTATGTACTAACCATCAAAGTTTGTCTGGAGGTTCACCAGTTGAGAAAAGATAACGACGATGTTGATTGATTGTACGACTGCAGCTTCTGAACCAAGGTTGTGAAACCAGTTAATGTTACGCCAATAACCACTCACTCAGTGTTCCCATCAGCCAACATGTCTTCTTTCCCTTCTTAAATACATTTGTTGTTGATCATCCAAGATGGCTAAGTACTTTAGTAACATGACTCAGAGATTGCAATAGTGAAAACGATTCTAAAGAACACGAATACTACACCGTAACGTCTCGATTGTGGTATGACAGAGTCACCCACAATGAAAATAATTAAATAAATTAATTAATATTCAGATTTTCTTTAATAATATTCAATTTTGCAAGGTGTAAATACCGTAAATAATAGGGATATTACATAGGTAAATAATTGTATATTAAACACGGGCGGCCAGAGGTATCATTATTATTTTAATTTCTGCAAAACTTGCTGCTCAGTAACGTAGTGGATATATTTTCGAACGGTCGGGAGCGAGACAATAGCTGGGTCCCTGCGACTTAGCGGCGCCGACGCTCACAACAGCGCTGGTCCGTTAGACGGGGGCGGTGAACTCCGATGCTTGCTCGAGGTCAGACAGAAAGTGCGCGAACGGAGACAGTGAATGCTGGCCGCGATATAAAACACGTGACGACGGACGTGTATCGATGACCAATCGTGAACGTTTATAGGGGTTCCCAAATGTTAATCCAAGGGGATTCTGTTACATGTGGCGAGTGGGAGACAACTTTGCCGAAGAAGAAGAGAAGAGGCCATTTTGAGGACACTTGCCGCCGGGACGAGCTACTGTGCAGACGTGTCAGCCGACACGCTCTCGTCCGGTGATCACTGTCTGGTTCTGATCACTCTCTTGCTCTGGGAAGCGAGAAGTTTTATGGCATGCCAGCCATAATCTGGAAGCTGTTGTGGTAACGCGGTCGTATCCGCTAACCTGGCTTTCGCAGCTGCAGTGGCACTGTGCGTGTCACGCTACATCACGACGATGCATTCATGGTAAAGTACCGGACGCATTCGGTCACAATTCATTGGGTTTTGACGAGACTTGTGAGCCCTTAAGCGGCACTGAGATAAGACTCTGCTCCCGTCACAAAATCACTGAGCTAGCTAATTTTTCATGTTTCATTTCAAATTCTAAGCATCTTGCTAATTTGTAAATTCTAGACGATGCTTTTCTTTAACTTTATATGGCGCCCCTGGGATACTCCTTTGTTACAGTAAATGTTAGCTTCAATTTGATGGCCTGTGTTGCCACGTTGATAATATGTTAACTTTGCTATTTGTGGAAATAATTAATTCAGTTTTGTGTTTGCTTTTCATCGGCGGATTGTAAACGTCGGGTATTGCTTGTTTTTGTTGTCTTTGAATATGTTTAACGTAAAGGTAACTATTACCCGGCCTTGTATAAGCCATAAGAATCAATAAATGGGATATTATTTTGTGTACAATATTCATGGTTCTAGTTCCTCTCTAGTTCACCTTATTGCAACCAATTTAAAATAATTTTCATTTTAATTTCATATTCTAATAACTCACGTGTAAAGGTATGAAAGGTAAGGAAGGTGTTGGAGGAGGTGATAAAATTATAACTGAAAATTTTCACCCAAGTTCCCCCTCTTTACACGATATAAACAACTAATAGAGTTGAATGCTTGGGCGTGGCAATTCTGGTGAACATGTGATCGATCACCAATCCTACTATACACGTTCAGATTTTACATGATTTCATTCCATGTGTATGACGGGATAGTTGATTCAAAGACCATTAAAAAATTGTTACCAGTTCCTTTCTCCCAATTCTCTAGTCCAACGTACCAAAAAGCCTTCATTTAAAAAATGGCTTGAAAACTGTTGCCCTATTGCTACTGATTTCAAGCTGATAGGTGGTCTCGAGTATTCACAGCTACGGAAAAATACAAGAGGGGTATTTATAGGAAAGAACGATAACGTGACTATTTGCTGTGCGCACCAAATGTCCACCAATTCCTTTAAGAGCAAGACCTCTCACGGTCTTTGCAGAAGATATCCTGTTTAACTTTCAACATAAAAATGAATAATTACTTAGTAAAAATGCAAATGCAACTTTGTTGAAGTTTGTTTCTCGACGACGTATCCTCAGCAATCGAATTTTCTGTATGCAGTTTATTATGTTATACCCCCGGATTTTTATAAATGTTGTTACAGTTAGATTTATTTTTGGTATTATATATTGCTTATAGTAACATGTCTATCGTCGGGGTTGGTAGGTACTCACCTGTTCTTCAGTCAACATTCCACTTTCAATGTTATGCATGATACACCTGTGATTGGAGGCAGATAATCACTAATTATGTCGCTTTTGCTGCAATGTTTACATTTGGTACTCGAATTGATCGAAAGTCAGTAGCTTATGCGCAATTAACACTTTTCATTTTTTCTTATGGATTTACGCCTCATCGACGTCGAGGTCATTAGAGGCAAGGAACAGGAACGAATTTGAAAATGGAAATTTGAAGGAACCATCCCGGCATTCACATGGAGTGATTCCGCATAACCAAGGAAAACCAAAATCTTGATGGCCGGATGGAGATTCGAACCAGCGTCCCCCCCGAAAGCGAGTTTCGAATCCCCGACGGAGCGAGGTGGTTGAGCGGTAACGCTCTGGCCTCGCATTCGGGAAGACGCGTGTTCGAATACCCGTCTGAGCATCCAGATTTGGGTTTTCCATTGTTCCAAACTAACGCTGGGATGATTCTTTCAACAGGCCATGGCTGAATCCTTGCCCCCAGTCCTTCCACATCTCTAATGACCTCTACGTCGACAAACCATAAATCCATAAGAAAAATCCTAAATTCAGTTTTACGTGGTTTCCTAAAATCAGATCAGACGATGGCGAGATAGTTCCTTTAAAAAACGTTGTCTGAGTTTCTTCCGTTCCTTCCCCTCAGTTCGTTCCCAAATGCTACTAGCATTCGATCACTTTCAGTGTCAAATATAAACAGTGCAACGAAAGCGACATAATTAGCGATTATGCGCCTCTGTATATCACGCATAACATCACAAGTGGCATGTTGGTTGGAGTCACAGGTGAGCAGCTACAAAACCTGACGACAAACAGCAGCCGGCCGTAGGTAACTTGTAATACTATATACAAATGTTATACTAACAACATTAACAAGAAACCTTGCGTTCAAAATTATAAACTGCGTACATTACGGAAAATTGGATCGCTGATGATATCTCGACGAAACGGGAAACTCATCCGAAATAAACGAAATTCCAACAACAGTTGCATTGTTTTTATTAAATAATAATTCATAATTTTATCTAGTAACTACAGAATAAACTGTTTTCAGTAATTGCGTATTCCAACATAAAGTGTCATTTAAGCTCAAACCAAAGCTAGTGAAATCTATAGAAATCTTTCTTAACGCTCGGTCCTGACATTCTGGAGGACGCGGATTCAAATCCCTGTTCGACCATCCAGATTTTGGATCTCCATGGTTTCCTGAAATCACAACAGGCAAACAACAGAAGTAAACGTGGCCTCCATCTAGCATATCACGTTATGAGAAAGTAACACAGGTTTCGTACATGCTGGCCTTGAAGCACGGTACGCATGTATAAAACAGAATTAACAGAGTTACTCTGAAACTAAGCAGCAAGTGTCTAGGAAGACTATTTGTGCCCAAGACTTCGCCCACACGGAATATGGTATTAGTGTTGATAAACTACCAAAGAAACGTTGCCTGAGTAGGAAAAAGAAGAGAACTAGCACTGGTTCTTCCTTCTTCTTGGAGCTCTTCCTTTCCTTGATATAAGATCACAAAAAAATGTTGGCTGCTTAAGAAAAAGCAGAAAATCATCCTCCTGTTTCCACTGTATTGTATTGACTTTCTTCCACTGTTTCTAAATTCAGATTGAATCCAAATGCTTTAATCGCGTTTGCGCACATGATTTGTTCGTACCACTCCTTGAAGCTGTCACTAATTCGGAAGATTTTATGGTTGTTAATGAACCACAGGCTCACTTCAGTATTGTTCACACATTTTCCCCGCAAACATTGTTTGAACTGGTACGATCTGGCGTGTATATGCATAAAATATGATGTTAATCCCTAAATGCAAAGTCGATATGTTATAGTTTGTACTTTTTTAACACACCGTTACTGTATGTGTAGGCCTAATCGTGGTAAACATATCGACTTAGAGAATTCTTTAATCAGTGACATTAAATGAATAGATTCTACGAGTATTAAGGACTGATTAAATTTGCCGACACTTTTTTACTTCTCTGCGCGTCGATGTAACATCAAAACATAAACTGTCACAAATCTGATATAAGCGATATGCAGTTTTGTTGAAATGGTTTGTTATTACTTGATACGTGCATACAGATAAAAATTTTAAATAAATAAATAAATCCAAATTTACAGTTTTGGTCTTCGTATCGTGTACGAAACATGTTATTAAAAGGAATAAATACCCTACATGTTAACGGATGACATATGCTATCCCTGTATGAAGTTTCATCGAAATTTGTTAATTAATTTTTTGATGCTCGTAAATACAGACAAACCATTTAAATATTTATTATAATTTTTGATTCCTTATCATCAGAAATTTTGTAACTTACTGGCATAAAAAGTAATTTATATCGTAACCAACGGCATAAGCCATTACTATATGCATTTAAAAAAAAAAAAAAAAAAAAAAAAAAAAAAAAAAAAAAAAAAAAAAAAACCTCGTCCATTAGTTTTGCGTGATGCGAGAGCGGACAGAGAAAAATTTCTAATTTTACGTTTTTAGCATTACGAACATCAATAGCGTACGTCGCAATTACATTTTTGATATAAATGTTGCATACAGGCACAACAATTTGTAATTTTGTTATATGTATAAATTATCTGTAAACAGATTGAAACAAAAATTGTCCAAACGTTAAATTTCGCATATCATCGTGTAGCATTTGCAGATACATTACATTAAAAACAAAAACAAATGGTTTTATTACAACGATTAACACAGTCTAAATTCACAATTTAAAATATTGGTGAGTTGAAATTTCTTGCACTTCGGTTAAATTTTATTTCAGACAGCGACATCACAAAAAAAGTACTGAATATCACGGTTATTTTACTGGTGTAAATTCTTTTACTAAATTGAATGCAAAAATTGTCAGTGAAATGAAAAGGAGAAAGATGAAAAATTGTTTCAGGACTTTGTGTGCGAAGCTCCGAATGTAGGCGAAGAGTTTGGCCTGGGCTGAGACATTAGCTTTACCTTAGCATACTAAATGCGGCTTCACGGGGAGCTTAGGTAATTAATATGAAAATCTCTCGCAATTAGGATCACAGTTTGAATATTCCGGCGAGGAAATAATTAAAGCAGGTAAGAATTCTCATCGTAATTTATAATGTTCATAATAACACTCAAGTGTCCTCGTGTTGTCACGGAAGCAAACCAAAGAATGTGCCGAGAGTTAAAATAACACCAAACCAAGAAGAAAAAGAAAAATTATGAGGGGAGCATGTCTTAATGTTGTCAGAAGTTGTCCATATCTGAGAACTTTAATTTAGCTAAATTTGTGAAAATTTCTGCTTCTATTATTCATGGTATCTCCGTGTTTATGACACGAAATCGCTTTGCGTACCTTCAGTTTGATGTCTCCAAGATTGTGAATATTATGTGTATATTGGGACACTGTAGTAACCCTAATTTCAGTCAAACGACAATCATTTAGGTTTATGATTGTGAGTTTTCAAACTGTTAGTTAGGATTAAATAAAAGTTACAGATTTACACGAAATCTCTTATCAACGTAGGTCCAACAAAAGTACGAAACACTAATTTACCTCAGACCAAAGTTATGGTTAATGGGAGCTATCAGGAACTTCTTTTGAACCTCATATTTTAGTCTACTGATCAATCCATTTTTCATTATAAGTTTGAATTTTTAGATCGCTATGTAGTTCTAATTTAGGGTAGTAACATCAAGGGAGTTGAATTAAAAATATGATATCCATCAGTACGCCAGCCAGATACTGTTATAATGTGCGTGAGGCAGGTATTCACAGACCTAATGGGTTACTTGTAGATAGCATTATTTCTATAAGGTGTTTTTTGACACAAGTCAGTATCTTCCTTTATACCTAACCTAAATCGATAAATGAGGTATCATTTTAAAGATTAAGGTATCCGCTTGGTCACATCGTATTTTAAGAAAGTAATTTTTTCACATTCTACCCTTAAAGGGCCAAAATTTCAATATCTTTAAAATGTGGTTTGTCTTTTCTGTACCACAAACCATATACTATCTCTGTATGCCTAACTGAAATCGATAAATGAAGTATCATTTTAAAGATACACAACATATTTTAAGAAAATAATATTTAGACATTTGACCCTTAAAGGGCAAAAGTATCATTATTTCTATTACGTGTTTTTTTTTTTTTTTTTTTTTTTTTTTTTTTTTTTGCGAGCCATTTCTCTCTCTTGATAAATAACCGAAATCGATAAATGAGGAATCAGTTTAAAGATTAAGGTTTCCACTCCGGCAGCATTACAGCATTATAAATTGAGAACGAAATTAATTTTTCGGAATTTGACACTTGAATGACAAAATTGATAACTCTGAATGTCGCGCGCTTGAGTCAGTTCAGAGCCAAGCCGCTAGATAGCAGTAGCACATATCACAGAGATATTAATAAACTGCTTCATTGGCGTCGACTTTTGTTACGTTCCCATTTCATCAAAGAAATAAACGGCTGACACAAGTGAGGTGGTTCTTCTTTCATCATATTACAAACCACCAATCTTGCAATTCATCTTATTCGCGAAATTTTCGCATGGATGATCTAGTAAAAGGTTAATGTAATAATCAAAATAATAAAACATCGGAACATTAATACTGAAGTTTCATATAGCGTTATTGATATCATCTCTATTCTCCACATTTGTACAGATATGTTATGTTATGTCTGCAGTAACAGAAAAAACGTAAGAACTTTAACAGTCATTTGGATGTCAGATAACTGCTATTCCTTTGATACTTTTTATTGCTTCTTCTGCCTGAGAATAAAGTGTTCAGTGTATATCAAAGTAGTGTGTTCAGCGCATAGTAGTTGCCTATACAAGAGCATACACCTCCGTAAGAAACTGTAATGCTCGGAGATTTTGTAGTAAAATATTTTTTAGTGAGAATATTTTCTAAGTATGTGTCCCAAGAACACTCAAATTATATATATATTCCTTTCATTTCTACGCAGATACTGTGTATAAGCGATAAATGAATGTTATTTTACATTCTCCATTCATATAATAGCTTTCCGTACACTGGAGGTTACAGAAAGATCAAAAGATTCCTCTGTATCTGTGGTTTATTCCCAAACTGTAATGAATATAAGAGTCCAGCGCAAATTTTTTAAGTATCGTTTATTAACGGAAAAATAAAAATAAACTGACATCGAAATTGAATGTTAGTTCACACCATAACCAGCTAAGCCCGGCCACACTTCCTTGTGGCTCAGTTTCATGTGAAATTAGCAGGGAAGTAAGTAAAAATATTATTTACAACATAGATTCGCCGAGGAAACACATCATTCAATTTAATACCCTGCTTTGCGTTGTTATTGCTATTCTGTGGAATGAAAATAAAGGAAGAGAAGTATTTTTCACATAAAATATTATTATAATTTAAAAAAAAAAACATTTTTAAAGCTAATGGATGGACTATACATTTTGTTTGTCCGTTTTCTGCATAAACATAAAGATCAGACGGTTTACTGACTCTTGAACATGCGACCTATGACTGACCAATAGAGAAGCATTCGTATTCTAAATTGAAACCGCACACCTGCAAAGAATATCCTTGCGCTGTATTGATAGTTATGGCGAACGTGAGGCGTATTGGAAATTGAAGTCGTTTGAACTCGAGTGGCATGTAAGTCGGAATGAGTGGTATTCGTGGAAGTAGCACGTCTTCATCTGTCTTCTTCTCGGAGGGGGATGTGAAAGTTCTGATGTCTTATCCCTTTTGATCTGAATGTCCTAAACATTCTGCATCACCATCCACTATGGCCGATGTTCCTACAGTTTTCGATATAAATGCATAAACAAAAATAAAACAAAAAATTCACGTGTAAATTTGTTTAAAGGTGGGTGAAGGGGAATAGGGTGAAGTTTGGCGAAATAAATTTAAACATCGTTTTTAACTTATTTTAAAGCATATGTGCCTTCGAGATCTGATAAAAGATGTAAATTTGTATGTCACCAAAAAAAATTTTAAAAAAATCAAATTCTAATTTTTTCAGCAATTGTCCGATCGGAATCGATCAACTCAGTTCGATAGGAAATGTTATGGGTTCTCAGAATATCGCTATCCACTTTGACCAATTTCCCTATCGATTTCGAGATATTTGCAAAAAAACTGAGAATTTTTTTAAGCAGGGTGAGAGTGGGTGGGTTTTCGTAAACGTAAGGTACACAGTATTTTTCTCTTTGTTTTAAAGTATACTTGTGCAAATTTCCATCGATATCAGATAAAATCTGTACCTTTGTGTAAAGAATATTTACAAAATTAACTAGGGTAAAGGGGATGTGTAGTTGGGTATTTGTAAGCAGAATTTAGACAATATTTTTCTCTTTGTTTTAAACTGTGCGTGTGCAGTATTCCATCGAGAGCTTATAAAAACGGTGGGTTTCTAAAAACAATATTGTAAATTAAGAGGAGTGGATGTAAAGGGGGAGAGGAGTTGAGCTTTTGCAAACTAAATGTAGGCTATATTTTTCTGTTTCTGTTTGTTTTAAAGTACATATACCCATAGTTTCATACACATGGTTAGAAACTGTAGCTATATATAATGAACATTGACAAACTTAAAGGGTTAGAAAGGGGAGGAGTGGTTGCGTTTCTTAAAACCAAATGTACACTATTTTTCTGTTGTTTTTTTTTAGTATACGTGTACAAAGTTCCATAGATATCGGATAAAAACTGTAGGTATGTATACATTGAGAAAAATTTAGGGGTGTATAGGGGGAGAGAGGTGTTTTTTTATATTTTATTAAAAAAAAAAACATCGTGCCGCCCACCATCATGTTGTAAATTTCAAGTCAATAGACCAACTACTTTTAGAATTTGCGAGCGGAGGTGTGTGAAAAAGATATATCCCATAATACATTTTTGCCACTCATATCCACCCACCGCTACCAAATTCCCTCACTAACAGCAGGAGACCAAGGGCTTATCTACCACCACAACCGCGAGTGGGTTGTGGTAGTTGTCACATAATGTTACTTATGTCAATATACCTTCAAAAACAGTTTAAAGGAACCATAAAACACTTAAAGTCAACAGCAAGTCGTTTTAAAAGCATTTGCAAGTAGTTTAAGAGAAAATATGTTAGTAAGGATAGTTTAAGCTATTTTATAAGTTTTCGAAAATACTTTAAAGAAAGTTAAAATTTTTTAGAAGCGTTTTGGCCACATTCATTTTCAGAGGTGCAAAACGAGATGACAATTGAAATTAGGTCCTAACACTAGCGTTTTAGAAAATTTTATTAACAAGATATCGTGAACTTGGTTATCTCGCAAGCACACGGAAAATATTGCACAAGAAACTGTTTTCATTTAATTTTCAAGGTACAGTAAAGATTCATAGTTCAAAATGTTCGGCATAAAAATAATACGCAACATGAAAAGACAGTCAATAACTAGCAGGAAAATATATTTTTTTAGACGAAATAAGAGCTTTCGCTAACTTTGCAATTCAGACATTTATGCGGAGATACGGGTCTGAGGGATTAGAAACCACATTTTTTTTTTGCTGTTTTCAGTCTTTCGACTGGCTTGATGCAATACACCTTCCCTTCCTATCTTGTGCTAACCTCTTCATCTCTATATATCCCTCAATTATCCCACGTCCTCAATTATCTGCTTGGTTAATTTGCTGGTGGAGGGAACAGTCGAGGGAGACAGAATATACATTCAAATTAAAGAAAAGTTTTTACTGAACACATGGAGCGATTTTGTAAAGATTCCGACAATATATAAGCCGTAAAAGGGAAATTTAGGTTTAAACGTAATGGTTGCTACAAAGCATCATTTTGGAAACAAATGATTAGCATTAAGGGAAATAGATAACGAGGAAATAATATTACCATCAGATAGAGAATCAAATTTAGCAAAGTTTGAGATATATTACAGATCGATAGCACTCTTATATTTGGAGATAATCGACATCAAAGTTTTTAGCTGATTTTTCACTTACAGTCAGGGTAAATTTTCACAATCAAATACATCTGGGATCTAGACACGTTATATGTCAAACGTAGAGAAAATTTTTATAGAATATTTTGATAACAGAATCATTTCACAGACTGAAGAATTGTAGGAATGATGACAGATTAAAGCTTTTACAACTTTAGCTCGAAATCCACAACAACTAGGAGAAAAACCCTCATAACTAAAATTTACGTTTAAAATATGCTTCATAACATATCAAAATTTCAGAATGATCGGTATAAAAATAAAGTTTCCCTTTGTCAAATCATTCGTATGCTGAGTATGCTGGGTATAATATGGATATAAGGAGGCCAAGCTAGCCTCAAAGAGCAGCACTATTCCAGCAGAAATTGAACGGCGAGGTCGGTCGCGGAGATGTAGAAAATTATAGTAGTGACGCAACAGTGGTGCGGGCTCACTCTTCCTTCGAAATGGACTTTTAACTTTCACATCTAGGGGTTAGGAGGAAGTTGCTTACTGTGCGAGGTTGGTTTAACCTGTAATCATTTATTCTGGATAGAAGTCTGATGCTTTTCTACTAGGCCCACGCTGGTACAGAGTTTATGTAAAAACTTCTGCAAAATATATAACTTTGAATTTAGCAGGAAGTCGAGAGTTTTTGAGTACATACCTTAATCCCTTGAGGTAATTACAAGGGATTGGCGACCGTTGAACAGAAACTGTTAAGATACTAGACACGATCACAGTTAAGACAAGCTGCTGTATGCTACAACCCATGCAAGCAATTGTCTTACAGAGTGGGTGGTCATTACGTACGCACACTATATATATATATATATATATATATATATATATATATACAATTAGTTCGATTATAAGAGAGAAAACAAATTGGATTTTATAGAAAGCATTATAGCGACGAAAGAGAAGTCACACATATGTGAAAGTTGTAATTTATTTGCTATAAAGTACGAGGAGTTATGAAATACAGTTATTTTCACTATAACTCCGAAAGTTATTGGTGATAACTTAATGGACGGACAATTTTAAAGCGTTTTTGATCGTGGCTGTCTGGTAGAGCATTTTTAATTTACGTGCAGCTTTTACGTTTAACTTGTAGATTCTTAATTGATACTTTATTGTGATCTCGAGAAATAACTTCCACTATATGTAATCGGATCACCAGTTCTCGTGTTATAAGCGTACTACCGCAAACACGCAGACAAAGATATTTTGTAGTTCATAATATCTAAGAAAATGTATGACAGTGGTATTATATGGGAAAAAAAAATTATGTTATGAGTATATTACGACTCGCTTAGAGCTGCTGCACATTAACTGATAAGCTCTCAGCTAGAAGATGTATCAATTGACTGTATTAGAAGAAAGTGTCTAACTTTGTATAGCGAAGTGCCACAGCGCTACGTAATGGAAATTGCCAATTGGCTGAATTTTAAGTTCATAACATTAACAGTCATTATTTTCTTCACGAGATACAGGATAACTGACATATTTTTCTAAATTTTCATGGCACCGACCCTCGTTTAGCTCTGTGTTAAAAACGTTTTTCTATTTCGACTTACAAAACTACATATGAATTACATACGAATCCTTATCAATAAGACAATGATAAACGTTTATTTAATACTCCCAGAATTGATAACAAAAGTTCCTTATTCATTCCACTTATATATTTTCTGGATAGGTTCTAACACCGGGCTTTTGACTGGATTACAGACGAATCAAACTAACTCTACGTCATGGTCGTTTTAAATGAAGTTGTCCCTTTTTTATGCAATCCAAAACGAAATTTTCTATATCTAAAAACGGTGCAATACATGGTTAAAAAATTTTTTTTGTTTTTCCGCGTCGCATCTTGTTTTGATAACCTAGAGATTGATTTTTCTCTTTTTAAACAAAATCTGTTTTTTTTAGTGTACAGTTGAATGAAATCGAAATTTTGTCAGATTAACAACAAATTATGTAAAATTTCCATTACGTTAGTTCATCACTTATCATGAATCACGAACACAGAAATCTCTCTCACGTACAGTGCATATAAAGTATTCAAGTTGTATCCCATACACATTAGAACTAGAAAACTAGTAAATATCTGGTATTTAACATTTTTCCTGTAAGAGAAAAAATGTTCACGTAATTCCTTATCGTTGTGTAGTAGTTTTGTTCAGTGCACTAATACAGGACGTTGATTGCCCTGCGCCGGTTCAAATTTTCTGTCAGAGAACAAGCCATTCTGATAATATAAGGATTATTTCCGAAAGTGTGAAATTCACGTAAAAATAATTCAACAGAGTAGAATAGCACTTTTCGTGAATATACTGCCCAATTAAACATCGTTTATAATCGTCTAGCCGTCGACGATGGCACGCGTTCATAAATAACAGAATGTCAGTGACTTGTCTCAGTGAGATACGACGTAATTTTTGCCCTATCTGGAGCAAATGGAACTTGAAATTGACTGTTCAGTGATTCCGGGTGACAATATGAGTTACGCTGGGCAGTGCTGCAGGAACCTGTTACATTCGCTCGAACCACACCTGCGGTCGGGAAGTTTTCAAACCTTCAATAACGTAATTCGTATAGCTTCTTATGAGACCGGTAGATAAGAACGTAATTAGAGCAGTGTCAGGAGTAGATGCGAGGTGGAAGAATAACAGCTAGCAACAATTTAGAAAGCGTGTTTAAGATAATCTGGAAGATTCTGGCCGCGGGTGTTTGTAATTAGATGTTTAAGTGACAGTGGGCGATTGTATCGGCGACAGATAGTACGACCCCGGTGCCATCGCCCTCGGAGCAAACACTGGCCGCCGCCGAGGCGGTGGGGGCGTCTCCTAAGTGCCACTTGGCGGGACACCCACCGCCGTAATGCTGGTTTACGGTACTGCGCCGCCCTGATATGTGGCGATCCGGAATCAATTTGTTGGAGCGCGCGGCATAGCGGCCGAGATTGCGTCTATTAAGGCCCTAATAGCCAGCTACCAGCCTCCCGGCATCAGCGGCCTGCGAGCAAGATGACCCGGGCTGCGCGAGAGGGTGTCACCTCGCTCGGTCTCCAACCACTTCTCATCAACATTTATCACAAAAAATATGTTCAGTAAATAATCGAATTTTGTATGTACATATGTTCATTTGGGCCGACTAGGATCAACTTAAGCATTCGTTTGGCTTAAATTTTCTTTTGTACAAGCAGGGTTGTTAGCCCTAGACGGGACCTACATTTAAACGTGGAGTCCGAACCACGGGATGTCCTGGAGTGACTCATATGAGCAAACACAACTCACAAAAATTTCTAATCCCTCCGGAATTTGAACCCGGGACAAGAATAATCGAATATTATTTTTTTAATTTTATTATTTAACTTACAGATTATCGGACGTTGTTCCCTTCAAACTATTTTCCTATCCAATTCAAACACTTGTCCCAGAGGTATTTTTAATTCGCAAAGCAGTACTGACAGGCTTCTTTTAAAACGTCATTCAGTACTTGTGACTAATTTGTTTTGATGTAATCTACGGCCTAAATGAGATAGGACCTAAAATGTATGAAATTATGATTTTTACTGATTTTAATGTTTAATAAAAAAGAAAAAAGTTACTTTGTGAATTCGCATTCCAAGTGTTTACGAAATGAACTCTAAAATTTTGTGAGGAAAAGCATATGAATTGAAGACTTTCAAATGTTATAAAAGGGAATGTTAGTAAATATTAGTAAATTAATTTAATTAATAGTCTGATCCCAGTGTTTATTGGATTTTAAAGTGTTGTTTTATTTAATTGGGTGTTTTTTAATCAGTTATGGAGTTATAAAAGCTAATTTTATATCGACTCCGGATACAAAAAGTTAGGGTTTCTATCCTGAAGATGAAATCAATTTATTGAAAGTAAATACCTGATAGATGTCTTGGAATCTGATTAATATTGGGCATAACAAAAATCGCAAGAGCTGGGGCACATACTTGCTAACTGACAAAACTGGGTGGTAGGTGCGTTGTGGTGGTCTGTTTTTTCGATTTTTTTTAATTCGATCGGGACAAAACACCTTACAGTTCTGATGGCTGATTGTCTGATCTACAAGTAAGTATTCAAATTGCACAGGTCTACTGAAATCGAAAGAAAATACATTGACCGTTCCTTGACACTAGATCGACTTTGTAGTGCTTATTTCATACTTGGAGACCTTCTGATGATTGAACTTTTGACTCAAACATCGTACACGTAAACCTAATAATCGTCTCCTAGAACGATCCTTTGAATGAATGTTGTGTATTCGTTGGATTCGTCAAGGAGTTGCGGGTAAACACCCACTCCATGTTCCTTCTGCGATTCGTTCATTAAACGAGGACCAACTTTGTTACAAGTCGGTGGATGTTTAAGTTTTCGGTCAAACTATCAAGGCGCGTCCCTATTGATATCCTATCTACTCCTGCAATTTCTCTGATGGTCAAACAATAGTTTGCTTCCTTAGATTCTTCATTTCCTGAACCTAAGTTCCATAAGGTGAGATCAAGAACCTTCATGGCCAAATGTCATCTTCACTTGATTGACGACCACTTTTTAATCAAGTAAACCATTTCTAACATTTCTGCCGAACTAGAGCAACACATCTGTAAGCTGTGTGAAAAAGTTGAAACTTTTCAAGAAAGTATTCGTCAAAATCGCGATGTATGCACCCGTAAATCTAATTTGTGTAACAGATTATACGGAGTTAATCCGTGAAGGTCTGAGGTAATAAGTTTGCTTGCTACAATAAAGAATCTTGTCACTCGTGCACCTCTAAATGTTAGAAATTTCAGTAACAAAATTGTAGGGTAACAGAGTTCTTCACCATGCTTTTCGCACAGCAAACTTTTAGGGACATTGTTTTCTCTCGGCGCGATTCGTAAAAATCTGCATCAATCCAAAGCAGTGTATGTTTTTAGACAGTGAGGCTATCTTCAATTGGATTTATCATCTGAGTCATCCTGAGGTATTGATTACAGAGCTAGATCGTCATTACAGAACACTTTGTCTATCGTAAAGTCGAATAAAACAAAGTGGAGTATTTACTAAATATTGTGATCAGATTTTTATTATTTTCTATTAGTAAAACCATGCACATAAATAGATTTGCAAATATTTTCTCGTTTTAATTTAATTTAATTTAATTTAATTTAATTACAATGGAGCACAGGCTCCGGTGGCAATTTCCCTACACACCCATCTTCCCCCTATCCTGCACCTACCTACATTTGCCCTCTACAAATTATATCTTTAAATTCTTTCAAAGTTTTTGGTAAATTATTCATCATTTCTCTTGGTAACTCATTCCAATCCCTGACACCCTTACCTAAAAAAGAGAATCTTCCTACACCCTTGTGCCTGAAATCGAGTGCCAGCTTGTGGTCATGGTCATCTTTTCCCTTCCATGCACTACTTTTCATACCTATTGCAATATCTTTCCATGCCTCATCGCCAGTATATGCCCAGTACACTCCCATGACGTACAATGATATATTCGTTATATTCAATATTTTTAGTAATTAATTAATCATTTTATTCATGAAGGTTAGGTAAACGTTAATTATTGGTACAAAAATACCAAATTAAATATATGCATTTCAGGCACATTATTAACATAATTGGATTTCGTGGAGGGCTGATTCGTTCTGGTACCAAATTTAGTGGAGTTAAATACGTAGGTATTATCCGCTATTTAAAATATCTGTACGTCGACATTGCAGGATAATCTTTTTAACAAGAATTTATTTATAAGAATAGTATATTATTAGCAACAATTTAAAGTGTTTTGAAAGTTGTGGGTATAGAACAAAATTTATGGAAAAGACTAACAGCAAGAGAAGACGGTATTACGAGTCATATGTGAAGACGCATGGGATTGTTTAATTTTTTTAGCAGAGGGAACAGTATGAAATGAATATGCTTCAAATGAATTAAATATATTAAATACTATTTAAATGAAATTATTAGTAATTGGAATTTCAGCCATGATTCCATATTCCAGTCAGGGAAATGGCTATCATGAGCCAACTGAGGAGGAGAAAAAAAATGATTAGGCAGTAGTCGGAACTATTACTGCAAGTGTCAACGTAAATGTGTCTTTCTTTTCTAAAATTGCCATTCGACACAAATATTGTTTATAAATTAACATTTAATTTAGGTACACAACAGAAACTTCAAAGAAGTACTGAATTTCTGCTACATGTGTTTCAAAGTAGACTTACAAAATTAAAAAGTCCCAGGCCGATCGATTGTGCTATCATTGTGTTCCTAAGGGAAAAACGAATATTGGATGTAATACATGTATGCTGATCTTTAAAATTAATTCCATATTGTCGACGCGCTCTATCTCTAGAACACAACAAATATCAGCAATTAGATTTCATTTCCGACTACTAGTCTCAAGCAACTTCAAAATATAGTAGCTAACTCATCTTTCGATAAAAAAATTTGTTTCCTAGCTGCAAAATACGTATGATTCATACCCACATCAAATATGTTTTATCTTTAGAAATTAAAAAATTCTTTAATCAAAACCGCGGTCGTTTAGTGCTTTCATCACTAACCACGATGCTCTGTTGATTGAAGGGTAGGACTTTTGTATTAAAGATATCGTGCTAATAATGAAGTTCACCGATATCGGAACATACTGTAGCGTATGACCCTTTGTGGTGTTCATTGATCTTATATAGCAGGTAGGACAAATATGCAGATTCAATGAAGCAAGAAACATCTTTCTACCAGCAAACAATTATATCTTCAATTAATTATTATGCATATTGTATGACGACAACTGATTTATTTTAATGCGATACTAAACCTGATGTTAACGAACCAGTCGTGGGTAGATCAATACGCTAACACTGAGTATGAGAGACTTAAATTCATCCGACATAATCAGTAAAAATTATCAGTAAATTATTAAACGCAGGGAAAGTTTCCGTTCCTTCATCAATCATATAAATGTTCAACATGGTCTTAAATATGATGAAGATGAACATGACGTTGGCCAGATGACTGTATAAGTGAGTATTTTCAAAGCAGAAAAACGTTATAAAAAAGGAGCGCTTTGGGCCCTAAATTAAGAACGCTGGTTAACTCAAACTGGCAAATAATACACCACGCTGTCGTAATGACATAATTGTGTGAATACTGTTGAAATTTACTAACAGAGGACAGACTTTTGGACCCGTTAACAGTTTTTTGTACCCTATGGCGTTGTGGAATGTGTTTTGTGGCAAGTGACTTCCTTAGTATGGCTGAAAATTAAAATCCGGCTAAGTGGAATAGACGACCTGACAAACGCTGACATTCCTAGTCCCATTACAGATACAGAAATTATAATGTATGCCAGCGTAACCAAGCATGTGATTCAGAGCTCCTGTGATCATTTAAAAAGAATCACCCACTCATAAATTATATAAGTCTAGAAAAATAAATCGTGTATTTCTGTGTTCCGAGCGAAGTTTAGGACAGGGTTTCCCAACCGGCGGTCCCCGAACCGTCGTAGGTCCGCGGACCTATTCTAAGGGGCCCACGAACAAAATAAAAATAAAACTAATAATGACGAAAACATAAATGGAGGCTTGAGAACACGCGAATTCTTGTCACAATGTGTAAGATGTGAGTCAAACTATCAACTGACAATTCTAGAATGGCCAATTTGAAGTTATTATCATTATTACTATTATTAAGGGGTCCGTGGCTAATCTGTAATAGGTATACTGTTGAAAAAGATTGGATAAGGGTATCGCTGAGAATACTAGTTAGTACTACACAAGAACGAAGTCGCGGACAACCGCTAGTCCATTAGATGTTAATATTTATCAGACTCAACAGATAGAACAAAGTTGTCGTATATAATGCTTAATGCTATATACTAATCTACCACACTAGTCTACCTGGTAAAGCAGACCTCTCTAGCTTTGATCTAGGGAGCGTCCTAGCGTACTTCTCTTGAACAAAACAAAGCTTTGCTAGAGGTAAAGGTCAGTTTTGAGTCCTGTGAGAATTCCACCCGAAACTGGGATATAAATAGGGTACCTTCCCAAGGCAACAAGCAGCAAAATAGATTTTTTTTTTTTAAACTGCTTAACGTCTCTGAACAGCGAGGTCTTTAGAGACGGGAAAGGATGGGAGGCAAGGAATTGAAAGGAATTCAGCCATGGCCTTTTGAAGGGAGCATCCCGGCATTTGCCTGGAGTGATTTGGGAAACCATGGAAAACCCAAATCTGGATGCCCGGACGGGGATTCGAACCGGCGTCCCCCCGAATGCGAGGCCAGAACGCTAACCGTTACACCACCACGCTCGGTAAAATAGAAAGGAAAGTTAAAGTGTTATTAGATGAAGATCAGTAAGGGTTTACGATAAATCAGGTAACAAGATAAGCCACTGACACAGTATTGTAGAGATGGCTCAAGAAAACAATTTACATTTATGGCGTCAGAGGAGAAATAAAAAGCTTGTAATTTTACAGGGGACAGGGCATTTAAAGAAGACTGATCTATTCAGTATCCAGCTTGTATTAATTTATTTCAAACTTGTTTAACACCTTTTCCTTTAAACCATATACGGGCAACCCCCGGCCCCCGGGCCGGATCCGGCCCTGCACCAGCTTCAATCCGGCCCGCGAGAGATTCAGAAATTTCAAATAAGCTTCAAACTCAAATCTCTCATTAATGTTCATTTGATTTTTCTATCTGTTTTTGTTAATTTGCTTTTTGTATGTTTGATTATGCTATTGTAATTCTAATAAATAAAAAAAAAGTGTGAATTTCTATCGCCTTTTTATTCACTACTACCTTCTTATTTCTTACCTACGGCCCGCGGCCTGATTAAGTTCCGATATTACGCCCTCAGCTAAGCAAAGGTTGCCCATACCTGCTTTAAACGGTGATGAATTGAGTCCAATATAAAGTAGGTGACGCTACGCAAAGAAGATCTAAAGAGGTTGGAAACTTTTGAAATGTGGGTATGGAGGAGGATCGAGAAAATAAGTTGTAAGGACAAAGTAAGGAATGAGGAAGTGCTGAAACGAATAGGAGAGAAAAGATCACTCATAAAAACAATAAGAAACAGAAAAAAGAACTGGATTGGGCATGTGCTGAGGAACGAATGCCTGCTTAAAACTGCTCTGGACGGACTATAAACGAGGAGAAGAGAACAGATCGGCGAAGGATGAAAGTAATGGATAATATAATGATAAACGGGAGATAGATAGAAACTAAGAGAATGGCGGAATGGAGGGAGGCGTGGAGGGCTGTCAATGTACGTAGATCTGCCGAATAGCAGAGAACCCTTGATGATGATAAAGTGCGTAATGTGGACGTTTTATTGTTGCAGCTAACTAATGCACCGCTTTTTGTGGTAATACCATAATTATAATACGATAATATGCTTATTCAAAAATCTTTAGCAACTCAGTTTGTTACATTTTCTTTTATGTGCACAACATCCCAGAGCCAGTAATCATGTTCCTAGGCTCTATATTGGCATGAACACAAACACCAATCTAATTTAGCTTTTTTTTTTATCTGATGTGACAATCTAGTATTTCCTGACGTATTGCTTGGACTTATTATTTACGGCAATTATGCCGGATCAGTTCTTATTATGTCTTGAAGCTGTTGGTTATATTCTGAGTGATCCGAGTGTCAGACCACAATCTTCAGGCAATGCTGTCTTCCCAGCTGTGATGAAGGACGTTGAAGAACGAGACAATAGGATCCAGGTTCTCATAGTAGTGTGCTCATTTTGTTGATTCTCACTTCGTCCGGTGTTTTGCTTATGGGTGTACGCCTCGTCGACGTCGAGGTCATTAGAGGCAGGAACGGACTTGGGGGCAATGAACTGCAAGCAATTCGGCCATGGCCTTTTGAAGGAGGCATCCCTGCATTCGCCTGAAATGATTTGGGGAAACCATGGTGAACCCAAATTTGGATCCCGAACGGAGATTCGATCCCACGTCCCCCTGAATGCGAGACATCAGCGCTTGTTTACACACAGAGTGTAGGCCTACACTGTGGCACTAACGGAAATTATCAGTTTCAACAATTCGATAATTGTCATTCACGTAGCCATCAGATTCGTTCTTTAAAAATTTAGTAATAATGTTGCCTTCAGTGAATGAGATTTTTATTGGGTAATGTAAGCAATTTATTAAGTATTTAAAACGAAATATTAGAGCAGAGGAAATATGAAACAAAAATTAATACAAATTTACTAATAACGGAACTCAGTGATAAGTAAATATAAGACAGTCAATGGTAGGAAGGAGTACAGTAACAACACCCTGAAGATACTAATCGAGTGTTGAGCAATTAATTAAATGAAAAATAATATGAAATTATCACTAATTTTTAATAGCTGTAATATTTTTAACAGTTCGTCTGATCATTTCGTCTGTGTTAAATTGAAATAGCTCTGGCGCTAGTGCCAAAAATATAGAATAAAATTAAAGAAACAAAATAGAAATACATAGTTGAACGAGAACATCACAACTGAAGTTCTGTGTCAGCAACTCTTAAACTTGAAGAGAATTATTTTCGAGTAACGAAGAAAAATGATTTTCTTTGGTTACCCTGTTACTTTTAAACTAAAACTAAAAAATAAACGAGTTAAATTGCACAAACTGGAAGTAACGAGAAAGAAAGAATATTTATAGGAAAGAGATGGAAGTTACTTTGAAGTAGTTTTATTAGAGAGTCGAAGCGTGATGAAATCACAAGAAAGAGATCTTATAGCAAACAGAACTGAAAAAGTAATAAAGAGTGGTAACCTATTAAAAAAACTCGTTAAGTCACCTGCAGACAGGTGCTAACTTGTCTGACTGGTATTTGAGAGATTGAGCGGTGTTCCCAGCTGAAACTTTTACGTGCTCTTAAAGTAAGGTCTAAATTTGGCAAAGTTTAATTTCTGCCTGTGAAATACCGTGTGGTTCGATTTCTACGTTAAACTGTAAGCACAGCCACTACAAAGTCAGAATGCTTACAATTTTCTGCACTATACGAACCTACCAACGTAAAAACTTCGTTGTTTTAAATGAGTTTCAAATAGTTATTATGAATAACTAATAAAACCTATTAGCTATAAATTTCAACAGAAAATTTAAGACAAAAAAAAAAAAAAAAAAAAAAAAAAAAAAAAAAAAAAAAAACAGGAAATGAGAAAAAATATCATTAGGGAAATTGCCATCTCAATTAAATTAAATGTTATCGTTTCGCCCTAAGGCACTAACAACGGAAACAGTATAGTTTATATCAGTGTTTCTCAACCTATGGTCCGCGAAAATTGTTCAGGTGGTCTGCAGGAAGATTATTAAAAATTTGAATACAGCAATCTTATTGTAGGCCATGTTCCGCAGTTGTTGCATAAATATTTTTGAATAAAAATCCGTCTTCTAACAACTGTTTTTTATTGACTTGTATCTACCAGACGCGTTTCGCCCTTCTGGAGTGGGGCATCGTCAGTGGTAAAAATTGTTGCAGCTAGCACATGTCAGTCTGGAACAGCACCTTCAGCAAATTTCTGCACCGTTGTTTCTTGCTATACTTTAGCACCTTCCGCAATTTTCTGCACGGTTGTTTCTTGCTACACTTTAGCATTATTGCTCACTGTATAATTTGCTGTTAAACTGCACTTTTTGACTACATCAACTACAGTATACAGTATACAGTATTCGTAGTGTAAGGCTATAAACCATATTACAAACTATTTAAAGGCCATAAACATCTCAACGACCAGGAAAAAACTGACATTTTTAGGATATGAGGATACGCAGCATTGGTCATACAAAATTCTATTAATTTGCAGTTGATATCAAAAGAGCTATTTTCGTTTAAGGGTTAAGTTAATGGCAATTTTCTGATGGTCTTGTAGTGGGTGTGAGAGACCGCGCGGTACAATGTGGGATTAGTAACAAAAGAGTGGTGAAGTAAACAATAATAAAATGTGTCGGGTCTTGTTTCTTTTATTTTGTGCATGTAGGTCGGGGGTATAATGTAGCATCCAGCCTAAAGTAACATTATTATTATTATTTGCGGATAAGACCATAGCAGAAGCGTTTGTTCTCTTTCCTCTCGGCCCACATTTCCTTCATACGATTGCTGAGGGCTTCTTTTCTCTCATCTGACCATGTTGTTCCAGGTCTTTTCTTCAGTCATTCCTCGCAGTCAACTTTGCACTTGTGAATTTTGGATTTAAATACACATCTGTTGTCAATATCTTTTGGAGGAATTCCTGCTAATTTGAGGTCTTTCTTGATTTCTCCAATCCATTTTATTGTATCTGATATTGCTTTACTTCGGATTTTATAAAATTTAACATTTGTCTTGTCAGTATGTTAGGGTTCATTATTTTGATGTGTACTTAAAATTTTAGTCTTCGTTTTCTTACATCACTGTGAATGTCAAGATATTGTAAAATCTCCTGATAACCTTTGAGTCTGTATTGGTCTCATATGAGGTTTGGGCCCAAAATTTTCGTTATAATTTTGTGATATTTTTTCTCAATGTTTTCTATAGCATTCTTCCTGTTCAACATAAGTGTTTCTGACCCATAGATATATTCTGATTTAATAACTGTATTTTAATGTCTCAGTTTTGTGTGCTTGGAGATGCTTTTTTTGTTGTAGATGTTTTGTATTAGGCGGTAAGCTGCTTCCATCTTTCGGCATCTAATTTCATTAGCTTTTGTTTCGGTTCCATTCTCTTCGATTGTTTCGCCGAGATACTTGAAGTATGGAACTCGTCTGTTTTTTCCATATTTTGTCTCCATATATTTTGGTGTTTCTTTATTACAGGTCATGAATTCTGTTTTCTCAAATGAAATCTGTCGACCCACTTTCTCCCCTATTTCTTTCAAGAGTTCTATCTGTTTTTGGGCTATTGCGAAATTACGCACTAAGATTGCTAAGTCACCTGCAAATGCTAGGCAATCTATCTTTAATTTCCCTCTGCCTAATATAATTTGCTGGCCAATTCCAAGGATTGATTTTTGTTTCTGCCATTCCTGTAACACTTTTTCAAGGACGCAATTGAACAGTAACGGATAGTGTCCGTCTCCTTGTCTTATTCCTGTTTTAATAATGAAGGGTTCTGGTATTTTTCCCAAGAATTTTGTTTTGGACTTTGTATCTGTTAGTGTTTGTTTTATTAAAGCAAGAGTTTTAAGGTCTAAGCCTTGTTCTTTCAATATTTGGAACTAGCTGATACCCGCGACTTCGTACGCGTCGATTAAGAATTTCTTTGCCAGAATTGAATATAGAAATTTGTTGGCAACAAAGAATTGGTCCCAAACAACACCGTGTCGGCATAATATGACAGGAAAGCCATCACTATATCATTCTACCATGGAATCTGTCTCAACATATTTAAAAACAGAAAAACAAACGTAGGTGAGGGGATGTCGGAAGGGGAGGGGGGGGGGTAATTGACTAAGGGGAACTTTATTTCAGCTTGGTCTTTTCTTCTTTCTTCAGCATGACCATCCGATTCTTGGGTTCTAAAAACTTTAGCTGCTCGTGTTCTGCTAGAGCTACAACTTAGGCCAGTTTACGCCCGCAAGGCATGTCAAAAAAGAAGGCAAAATAAACTGGTGCCAGAAACATTTAAGCAGACACAAAGTAATAGGTCAGAGACAATCGACATCTATACTAAATAATACGTTTTTTCTCTAAACTAAATTATTAACAAATTATACACTAACATAATGCGCGAGAAGCACAGCTTGAGCAACCGAAGCAACATGATGGACTAACACACATCCGTTTCTATGTCACCATTCGATAAGTTCTCAAAATTTCGTTACTAAACTGTTAGTCATACCGAAAAAAAAAATGTCCTGTGCCCTCCCTACAGATTTGCTTGTCAAATTCCGTCAATATCGGTATAGGTATTTAGTCATCAAAACGTAACAAAACCACAGAGACTTAATTCCGCATTTATAGTATTATTACTGCAGATCACACACAGACTGTTGCAAATCAATACAACGTAAAAAATGTACACCTACAGCATTGCAAGAGTACCTAAGATTTGCCTCCCATTGCAACCCTAAATTTGTGATATATACAGTTTAACATTCAATCCGAATAACCGACGGTCCAGGCGTGACTCTTACGATGAAAAACAACTTTTAAAAATCTTTGCCGCCACGGAGATTCGAACCGTGGACCACAACCCAAACATTAGTAAGTAAGCGCTTTAACCACTGAGCTAGCTGACCACTACACGAAAAAACGGTACAGAGACCTCCATATCCAACGCGTCTGTCCATCGCCGTTCAGTAATTTTTATAAGACAACATTTATTATTTACACAGATAATTTTTCAACCAAAACTAGACAGTATTTTTCTTCTTGTTTCAAAGTATAAGTGTGCAAAGTTTTATCGAAATCGGATGAAAACTGTGGATTTGTATGAAGAACAAACAAACAAACATACATACATACATACTTTCATCTTTATATATATATAGATAATGACTCACGATCAATTGAGTCATAATATGCTTTTTAAAATCAATAAATGTGTATATTAAACGGTTGTTACAAATTCTTTGACGTTTGAGGATAAGTTTTAGGTTGAGGATTTGTTCTGTGCAAGCTACCTGGTATAAATCCTGCTTGATATTCTCCGATCCTTGGTTGTAGTTGTTGTTGAGCCATATCGAGGAGACACTGGGAGAAAATTTTGTATGGCACTGACTGCAGCGAGATTCCCTTGTAATTTATTAATACTTGCTATGTCTCCTTTTTTGTGTAAAGGATGGATAAACACATTTTTGCAATCTTCTGGAATTTGTTCTGTTTGCCAAATGTCTTGGATAATTTTAGTGATCTCTTTTATATTTTTTGGTCCTGCTGATTTTAGAAGCTCTGTGGTGATTCCATCTTCACCAGCTGCTTTGTTGTTTTTGAGTCTTTTGATTTGCCTAACAATTTTATTTTCATCCGGTAGCGATGAATTGGGATTTTGTTCTTTGGGTTCCTGTGGTTTGAATCGTTGTGTTGGTTCGGGACGATTTAAGAACTTTTTGAAATACTCTTCGAACACTGTGCAGTTTTCCTTATTATTTAATGGCAGTTGTCCGTCCTCTTTTTTAAGGTAGAGACTTTGAGGTTGATATCCTGTGTGTTTTGTTTTGAAGGTTTTGTAGAATTTGCGTGTGTTTTGCGAAAGTCTTTCACAATTCTAATCAGTTGCTCATTTTCATATTTCCTTTTGGTTTGTCTGATTAAATTTGCTGTCTCTTTCCTACTCGTCAGGTATTCTTTGTAGTTGTCATCTGTTTTTGTGTTGTTCCATTTGATGTCGTATTTTGATTGCTTGGTCACATTGCTCGTTTCTGCGTTTTTGCTATGGGCTTAGTTTTTTTTTTTTTTTTTTTTTTTGCTGTGTCAATTAGTTTGGTTTTGAGTTGTTGCCAATTTTATGATTTTTTTACTGTCCAGTTCTTCCGCAAATGAAAGTTCAATTTTGCCTGCATCGAATTTTGGAATTTGTGGTTTGGTTGATAATCCTGTACGGTCTCAACTTTAATTTAATTCTTGTCAAGTAATGGTCAGAATCTACGTTTGCAACCCTTTCTAAACATTCAAAAATTTTCTGTGTGTTGGATATGAGATAGCTACATCATGGATTTGGAACTCACCTAAGAGTTTGGTGCTAGCCATGTCATCTGCTTTGATGGTTTCTTTTTAAAATTTGTTGACTTGATTTTGAGATTGAATCAACTGAAGAGTTCAACTAATCTCTGCCCGTTTTGTTTGGTCCATTACAGTAACATTATTATTAATTTGGTTAATAAGTATTAAGAGCTTGGTCAACATTAAATTAACTTCAATAGTCCACGTCAAGACTCATAACTATGCTTCTGTAGGAATTCAAAACATGCTTTTGTGTTTATAATATTTTTATGTTACAATAAAATATGTTACAATGTTGATAATACACACGAAGAGAACAATTATACCCATATACGTAAGCTAGTGGTCCACAGCATTATTTTTGACAGCTTACTGATCCTTGTGTTTGAAAAGATTGAGAAACACT
>JARYHS010008074.1:286408334-286432530 GCA_031002005.1 Vandiemenella viatica
GCCGGAAATATTACGTAATCCCCGCGACGACCCCGCCTTCGATACGTCACGCCACAAGAATGTAATAAAATAAAAAGAAAAAGTGAATATTGTACCGTAATTGAGGTTTAAAAAACTAAATAATAAAGCCATTTAGACGATTTGGTCACACGACACTCATTTATGACCCGTAACTCAGGTTAAGAAGTGGCACGTGCGCCGGGTCGGGTTACGCTGGCGGCACGTGGTCAGAGTGAACACCTGCATCCGCTGCGACGGGGCATTAGGGGCGTGAGCCCGCCGCGACAGCTAGGGATTAATTCGCTTGCGCTGTTCCAGTTAAAAATACGTATCTTTCGAACCAGTAGTCCGATTTAAATGAAATAAACTGCATTTTAATACTCAGAAAATTTAGATATTAAAAGATACGTCACACCACAAGAATGTAATAAAAGAAAAAAGAAAAAGTGAATATTGTACCGTAATTGAGGTTTAAAAAATAAAATAATAAAGCTATTTAGACGATTTGGTCACACGACACTCATTAGAATACGATTTATGACCTGTAACTTAGGTTAAGAAGTGCCGCGTAGCCTCATTAGCATATTATTCACATTAGAGTACGATTTATGACCCGTAACAACGTGGCACGTGGCCTTCTTGACAGCTTGATGACAGGTGTTGATGATTTATGGTGGGCACGTGGCCAGGCGAACACCTGCGCGACGTGGGTGGTCTGGCGGCACGTGCGCGGCGGGGGGAGGGGGGGAGGAGGAAAAAACAAGATGGCGCCGCACCCGCCTTAGAACACTACTTTTGTATATTGAAGTTATGATATAAATTATAATCTACGACTTACATTTACTGTATTTCTTTACTTGCACTCCATTTTTGGCATCAGATGTTTGCTTCATTTTTCAGTAGCAGCTCGTTATCTGCATTTAAAAAAAAATAAAAAAAAATAAACTAGCACTACACTGTATAATTCGTCGAATGTCTGTCTACTTTGTTTACCTGTCAAATAATGAGTGATTTTGATTTTTGTTAGTTTGTTTTTCGTTGTCAGTTATCCGTTTGTTTGCTGTGTGGCGCGGTTTTTTTTTTTTTTTTTTTTTTTTTTTTTTTTTTTTTTTTTTTTTTTTTTTTGAAAATGTGTAGTTTTATGTTAGTTTACGATTTTGTGTGTGTCCTCTGTTTAACTGTTTTGTCTGAGTCACTATGGATGAATACTTAACTGTAACTGAGAGAATAAGAATAAAATCTTCGGTTATTTGAAGGTTCACGTTACCGGTGGTACTTACTTTTGAATGTGTAACATAACAAATTTTGAAGACATACTGCTTGTCTTATATCAGTTCTTCCAATTAAATAAAAATTGTTAAATCTGTTCAACAAGAAAGAGGAAGAGTTGATATGACCCTAACCGTTAGTACATATGCGTTGTTGACCGAGGTAGCTTTAAAATGATGATGGTACTTGATATTCGACTCAGGGATAGCTGGTTGGAGCCCCTCTGATGGATGAAATTTTCACCATTCGGGACTTGGCCAGCAGGATAGGAGAAGGACCGAGCATGGTGCGTGAACGGCTAACGTTCTGGCCTCACATTCGGGAGGACGCGGGTTCGAATCCCTCGTCTGGGCATCCTGATTTGGGTTTTCCAAGATTTCTCCAAATCGCTCCAGGCGAATGCCAGGATGCTTCCTTCAAAAATGTCATCGCCGAATTCCTTCCCGTTCCCTATCTCCATTCCCATTCCGCCTCTAATGACCTTAGCCGTCAATGAGGCGTAAAGCAATAAGTAAAAAAAATAATAATAAAAAATGAGGTAGTGGTCACAACGCTAATAACCAGAGTGTACACTAAACATGAGGGTTAAATCCAAAACCTCTTCCCTGTGAGTGAAATCATACAAAACTGTTGATGGAGACGTATATCTTGGCCTGAATGAACCTGAATAGTGATTGATCCTCTCCCTTCATTCAAGGAGTACATACAAGTAACAGAAAATAGCACACTACTTGTACAGCAATTCCTGGTCAATTACAGGATCCAACGGATACAGACATGCAAACCAGTAACATTCTTGAAATGGTCAATGTCATATTTGTAGAGTCCTCTCATTTACATGATTGGCTGATTTGCAGACTTCAAATATTATCTTTGCATGCGAAGTAATCAGTTCTACCGTATCATATAACTCAGTGTTACTGATTTTTCTATCCGCCAAGGGAAAGTTTGTTTATGACGGCGCTACGTTACTTCACCGAGTGATGAATGCGTGTACTTTCTCCTCAAACGTTTCGCAGTGACAGTTGCATATTTGGTAACTGCTAAAAACTAACAAATTTTCCACATTGGATAGGGTTTTAACGATTGCAGACCGGTAAACCAATAGATTTTAATTCCAAATTATACTTCAGACAAACGGAAATATCTAACTGCAATCATATCAACTGTAAAAGAGGTAAAGTTTCGTGCGAGTATTCATTTACACCTGACTGTTCACCAAAGCAATGAATCATCACCTCAACCATCTGAGAATTTTACGCGCATAAACGCTAAACATTTACACCGCATTTCAGCACGTTTATCAGTGGGACAACAACAGAAGTGGGTAGTTATCAAGAAGTAATAATTATTTTGACTCGTCTGCTATATCACTCAGGACTAGATATACAAAAATACATTTTACAACCTATTTTTCTTATAGCGGTATTAATGCCATCAACAGAAAAAAAATTACAAAATTGTGCTGTATGAAGCTATTAGCCGTTACCCGCGACTTCGTACGGGAGGATTTAGTCTTTTATTGCTAGAATTAGATATAGAAAGCTGTAAGTTACGTTATAGGTTTCCCAAAAAGCACGGAGTCGGGTAATATGACGGGGAATCAATCACCATACCATTATACTTTTGAATCTTTCTCCTGGAAACAACTAAATTGCAACATGTCTAAAAAAAATAGTAACAAACTGGTGGTTAACTGTGGGTGACTGTTTCTACAGTTCCTCCTGCATATTTTTGTTTGTGGTTAAAAATTCACTTTCTGGGGAAATATGTGAATAAACAACCATTTTACTTTGCTATCCTTTCAAGCCTGCGAGGCATAATATATATATATATATATATATATATATATTAATACCAAAAACTTGTACCGAAACAAAAAATAGTCTGTTGTAATGCAAATCTACATCTTAATTATATAGGAAGTTGTCTGTAGATGAAATATATGAACAGAGAAATCACGAAGAAAAGCCTGAGTGACTGATATAACGCTTTCATTCTGTCAGTGTTCGGTTAGTTTTCAAAATTTCAAGAAAAATATTATTTATCTCGAAAAAAGTATCCTATGTCCTTCCAAATGAGACACAGATGTTTGTATACATGTTCTGAATGTCAAATGGTACCAGAGTTGCAGTGTCGGGGATGTGTATGTTTTTTTAATGTTTTCAATGAATTGTGTTGTATTCTGTATGCTTCGGTTTTCATTGTCGAATTTAATCAAAATCGACTTAGTCATATAGTCATAAAACGTAACAGATACAGAGTTACTTTCGAGTACAAGTGTAGATTGAAGACGGCAGTAATCGGAAAAAATATCTGATCTGTAATTAAAATATAAAATCTATGTGGCCATTGACATGGTACACCATTCTATAACGATACATTCTTCCCGAGTTGCATGGGTTAGGATTAGAGAATGAATTCTTTAAGATAATTTGGAATGGGTTAAAGACAGCTGTGAATAGACACCGTGTTTTTTTAGTTTGGATACTTGCTATACCCATTTCTTGGATTTCTGGGAGGTGAAGAATCGTCCCATTATTGCAAGCCCAACTACTAGGTTTAATAGGCATAGTCAGATGTGTAATCTTAAGTTTTCCCGTCGGATCTGATGTTTGAAGATCTCTCGGGCGTGCAGCCGGGTCATTTGGTCGTAGATGTACGAATTTTCGATGGCGTAACGTGCCATCATCTTCAGGTAGCGTCCTGGACTGCGTTCCTCACGCCGACCACTGGACGCTACCTGAAGATGATTTCACGTTACGCCATCGAAAATTCGTACATCTACGACCAAATGACCCGGCTGCACGCCCGAGTGATCTTCAAATAGGCGAAGTCAGCTTAACTCTTCTCGCAGGCTATTATAGGTATAATGATATTTATCTAAGTTGCCGGTTTTAAGTTATTGATGGTTTTAATTTTCAAAAACGCATTGCTGATAAATCTCTCCTAGTTTTACGAATGAAGAATTCTAAGATCAACTTTTGTTTCATATTTATTTAAGAAAGAAGTCACCGTGAGTTCAGTTTTTCATCGGACTTCTTTCCGAACAAATTAAAATATAATATTATTTGCTAGACAACGGCAGTGCATCTTCCCTCCAAACGGTAGATATTTGGGCTGCCCCACTCAGCTCTAGGGCTGTTGATATTTTAAAAAATATCGGATTTTCGATATATCGATATTTAAAAAAATATTTATATCGGATTCGATATATCGAAGAAAAAGTATCGATATATCGACCCTATTATATAAAAACAATGTTACAAAAACAAATCATTTTAAAAAAGTGCGAAGTCTTGTGGCTATTTAATGATGAAGAGTTGTGAGATATTTTTCTGAATCAAGTTTTGATTTTCTGAAAGAAAAAAAGATAGTTTTTCATGACATTACGGATAAATCTTTTTTTTAAAATTGTGATTTAACCATTATACTACTACTTTACTAAAAGGAAAGGCAGAATGTTTATGATTTACTCGAAGACTTGTGAATCCAGAAAGAGCATCGAGGGAAATCTTGGCTTTTGTGAGTTTAAAAGCTCAATAATGCAACATTGTAGAGGCATTTATTTAGGTTGATGTTCTATTATCGGAGTTTGCATAATGACCAAATCACTTTTTTTACAAGTATTGTTTTATGTGGAATTTAATTTCTTTTTGTAGGTTGATAGCATATTCTGAGTCTTCTTACTTTTTTGGACCAAATGTTTGCACCTTAGCAAAGACTGTGTATCCGAATTTATCAATATTCCTGCTTACATCCAATTTTCATGTCAAAATACTTTCCTCGACAACGCACGCTCATGTAAAACAACGGGCTCGAGTCCGATTCGTTCTGTGCGAGCTTCGCCGTGTCTGCATTGTTACCATCGGTGTAGGGCTACCAATAACTTCCAAATTAAATGTAGTAACAAAGTAAAATTAATTGTGTTTTTTATGTTCCTGATCTTTGTGCAAAACTGAAATTCAAGCCATATAGCCTCATCAAGAAGAAAGCAATTAACCTACAAATTATCTCTAAGACGTTTCATCTTTTAGATTGGCATTGAAAAAACACAGGAACTTTTCTTATACTATGGGGATGAAACCAAGTATGTGTACCAAATTATCATTTTCTAGGACAACTGGATGTTGCATAGAATTATGATGATAGCACGTCATAGTTATTTAAAAGAGTTTCAGATCCAAAAAAATTCCAAACTAAGGTGGTGAATGAAGTAAAAATTTTCACCAAAACTCATGTCAGAAACTTCATTGGACATACTTTTCAAGAGCATGAACTCATGTTTTTCCCGTTGTTTCTTCTATTATGAATGATGAACTCCCTACATTAATTGAAAATTTCCCCTTCTTTGATATTGCTTCGCAAATGGGTAACGCTTTACCATAATACAATTTTTTAAAGCTGAGATTCTAGGTGGAATACAGGATTTAGGGCGAGGGGTTGGGGCAAACCGGGGTACTTGCTCTGGGCGATAAAATCGTGTCCAACAATGCGTTTGGCCAACAATCAAGGAGGCGATTCTCGGGGTCTGGCTGGCTACAATGTTTGAAGAGGCGGCCGTCTGTTTTTCCCCGGCTTTGAAAAATACTAGAGCCGCTACTGTCAAGGCAATTCCCTTAGCGTTAACAAATTGTTTTTTAAAGGCACCAATCTATAATTATAAGTTTTTATCATAGCGCTTTGTAAAGGCAATCCAAAAGTGGTAGATTCTTTTTTTCAATTTCTTATCTTAATAAATTCGTAAGTGATATAACAAAACTGACTGTGACATAATTTTGGAGCTCAATTCTTCTGTTGGTATGGAATAAGAAGCGTATCCAATTCGCGCGAAATATTTAACTGTGGAGTGCCAGATACAGGCTTATAATTTCTGGGACATTTCTGGGTCTAAAAAGTATTTTAGCGGTATGTTTAAAGAGTGAACAAAAATGCAAATTAATAAAAAAAATCTTTTTTAGGTAAATATGCTATCTAACGTATATATAGCACCTCTTTTAAGTTTATTAATTAAACTATGGTAGAAAGTCAACATCAGGTATTATGAATCAAAAGGAAAAATTCTAAACTTAAAACAAAAATTGACCACCTCGTTAGGAATTTTTTACTTTGGTACAAAACCAACATTGGGAATTATCAATCAAAATCTCAAAAATATTAAACCAAAACTGAACATTTATGTTAGGCTCATTAATTAAAATTAGGCAGAAAATCAACATCAGGTTTTATCAACAAATAAAAAAAATAGCATCTATCTTTTGCTAAATCAAAATCAACATCAATCAAAATAAATCTTAATCATCTACTTTCAAAATATTTATTACTAGATTTTGCCATTTTCATAAATATTTTTCCGTCACTGCTTTGCAAAACTGATAAAATTTCTCAGCAAGAGTCTTCAAAATTGATTGAGTTTGCAGTTCAGTCTTGATCGAATCCCTGAACGTTCTGTTTCGCTCTTATTTCATGAATTATTCAACGGGCTAAAACTTGTCTCGTAAAAGTCATTGCTTGTTGGAATTGACAAAACAAAACCAACTATTTTTTTTAAATATTCAAAATAATTAAAAACGCTTGTTCTAAAGAAATTGGTCCAGATTTTATCGTTTGGAAAGTCTTTTGGAAGCACCTGAAAAACACGTTTCAGAAATGTGAACTCTGTATAAAGGGAGTTAATGTTAGCTGCATCTAGAATTTTCAAAGTCCCAGAAAATTCAAAGAGTATTTTCCTGTCAGTTTCAATTCCTGTGATTTAAGGGACATTCCATCCTCCCGCTGCAAGTACGGGATACTTGGCTTGGCTTCATGACTACCGTGGTGAACTGAGTTTGAGAAAAAAACTAGTATACGGAAATTCCGGGACAGTAACGCATAATTCCTGAACACGAGATCAGACACAAAATTCCGGGACATTGCCGGATTTTCCGGCTATCTGGCAACCCTACCCATACCTGGTACATTACGATTAGTTTCTTAATTCTAATACTTTTGCATTGATTGAAGACAAATTTTAAAAACTTTTCAAAATGTCCAGACAAGAATTTTAATGAATATTGAATGAGTTATTTTACCTTCGTTTTTTACTTCTCCACAGGCCCGCCGCTAGCTGTTTGAGCGCCCGCGTGCAATAGCGATTATGCCGCCCCCTGTCCAACTACCGCAAGTGGTGGATCTAGGAAATTTCCGAAACGGGTCAAAAAACTGTGAAATTCCCGCCCCCATTGTTGCCATCCCCAGTGTCGCCGCCGACCGCCCGAAGCAGCTGTTGAGCTAAAAAAAGGGTCGCCCGCTACATAATACTGCACGCCCGCTTACGGCGGCCCTGCTTCTCCATGTGCTCGTATCGTTCATTGTTTCTTAAAATTCTATCTGAAAATGTATTGCATGTGCAACACAGGTAATCATTTTCCCTCCAATAATAACTTGGAATATTCTACTAGGAAAACGGAAAATAACCACTTATTTTTTTAAAATATCGGACTCCGATATCCAGATTTCAATATCGATATATCGTCCTAAAAAATATCACTCATAAAAATCGATATTTTTTTTAAAAAATATCGATATATCGATATTTTATCAACAGCCCTACTCAGCTCTCGTATTGCAAAGTTACATTTAAAAACAATACAAAACAAACCGCTAGTTGCTACTTGCTACAGAAAAGTAAAAAATTAATGAAAGCCAGTGCAAACAATTGTAATTAAACTACCTTTTAACAATCTAAAAAAATAATTTCAGTCCAAATTTAAACATAATTTCATTAACTTGTAATACGCATAATATATAGGTACCGAGTCACTTGAAATGTAGTAAGCAATTTATAATTACAGAGCACTTGAAAAGTCAGAGATATTAAGTTGCTGGTTTAATGAGACCATTAGGGAATATCATTAAGGGATACGAGGGAACTTATCCACATAATTTTATATGTATTTATGGAAAATAGTGCAATGAATACATTTACTGCTGAAGTGAACTACACTTAATGGTCCTTGAGGTTTATTACTATGTATACAAAACAACTGGTAAACAATAAACAAATGTGGGTACAGTTATCGGATGACCGTCGAGAAATTTAGCCTGGTCCTGATCCGGGGTAGAGAGAGACGGCTTCTACTTCTCGCGAACTTCCGGTGGTCTTCTGTAGTTGACGCTGGTTCCGCGGTCAGGCCGGAACTGCCGGTGGAGCTGTCGGCTACGCTTATATAGGCGGCCTGGCGCAGGAATACCGTTGTGTGGTAGTACGGCGACCTCTGTAAGAAAAGGTCCCACTTAGCCTCTAGATGATTCTATTTATTTTCCTGGTTTGTTTTGATGCCTCTGCGCCTGTTTGGAGTCGTATATGTATCCCGGCGTGCAGGCGCGTTGTGTGTGAGGTCTGCCTGGCAGGGGCCTTTACTGGCAGACTGAACAACTGCCTGGCGCAGTTAACGTTAGGAAAAGCCAGTATGAGGTGGTATTTAAATCGAAGCCAAGCAGGTAATTTAAAAAGGTAACTATTGAAAAAAAGAAATTTGATAGTTGGTTTATCATTGTTTACATTTGTTTTACTTTTCAGCTAACCTAGTATTATTTTCTAAGGATGTACTGAATCGAAAGGGTGATGATAAAATTAAGCTACACGAGATCCGAGGCAGTCCAACACTGTTCTCGGCTCATTTTATTCTCGATCCAAGGAGAGTCGATCAACTTCTACAGTTACAAGAAAAGGTGAACGTCGGTAGAGGAGAGGTCTTAGGAGTAACAGGGATAATCCAAAATGGTCCGTCACAGATAATATAATGAGTACGGGCATATAACATATCTGTTGTACACGGTGCAAATACCGTTGTTGATTATAATTCCTAATTGATTTTTTTTGTTATTAATTTCCTAGTTATAAATAATTTGTAAGAAAAAAAAGAAGAGATGTAAATGTTTAATTCTAAACTGCCTTCCACAGACAGTAGTGTTTATAATAATGTAGTAAATATATAATAATATCGTTGAATTCAACAGGAATATAAAATCTCTGTGTGGAGAGTTAAGAGATTACCTGTGAAGTTGCTTTTGTAAATTTTAATTTGAAGAAATTAAACCAAGGCATTTAATAATAGTAAAGTGCTATTATTTTATTTTAAATAAATTTGGAAGAGAAGGGCCTTAATTATATATAAAATGAGGCTGACCTCCCATGATGCAAATTAGGCATTTAAAAAAAAAAACTATTGGTCGACACGCCGAAAAGGGTGTTGCAGGCAGTAGTTGCCTTCCGCGCGTTATTTCAAAGTAATTGAATTTTAAGTAATTGTAATGGACTGCTTACTCGTTGACAACTTCCGTACACACCTATTTTCCCTTTTCTTATTTTTTTCTATAATTCTTTGATTGTAATCTCATCATGCGCCTACATATGCCTATTGAGTAATTCTAGATGTCAGCACTCCACATCACCAGCTCTGAATTATGAAAGCGTTTAGCAGCACGCATTCTTCGTGGCTGCATAAAATCCATTAAAAAAAAACATTTCTGGTTACACGAAACAGTGATTGTGATCTGTGCTGACAGACGTGCATCAAGCTCTTGGGTCTTCGTGACGTGATTGTGAGGATGTGTCTAGTATCTGTCACACATGGCTTCGACGCGTCTGCGAGGAGAGGCCTTGAAGTGAGCAAGAAAGTAGCAAATGAGTGCGTGTTGTGCGTTTTTGCTAGCACGGATGTCTTCTTGATGAGACAATAATGTGAGATGCGTGATGCTCCAGTGTCCTGTTTCAAAGGTCAGCGTCCTGTTTGTCCTAATGCCATTATTTAGTTCTTATGTTTCTCTCTGTCAAGATAAACGATGTTGTTGTATTCTTTTTCCAGTATTCATACAGTTAGTCTTTTGTTTATGGCTTTACGCCTCGTCGACGTCGTGATTATTAGAGGCTGAAAATGTCTGGAGACAACGAACGGAAAGGAATTCGGCCATGGTCTTTTAAAGGAAGCATCCTGGCATTCGCCTGGAGTGATATGGGGAAACCATGGAAAACCCAAATCTGGACGCTCGGATGGGTATTCGAACCCACGACCTAACAAATAAATGTTTGATACAAAAGTGCAGTTCTACTTTTCATTATATCACAAGCATTCAACCTCACTATTCATCGTATTTTATTAGAGAAAATTTTCGCACGGGTCGTGTAGTAAACACTAAGTATTAAAGTATGGAAATGTAAAACAGTCCAGTCCAGTACATTTAAACCTTTATCAGGGTTAGGTCCTTTTCTGTGCTGTGGTAAACATTACTGCCCCTTGATAGGAGAAAAGTGGATTTGTCGGTAAAATTGTATTTTGCGATGATACCCGAACTACTTTACGGTTTGAAAAGTAATGACGTCACAAAAAAAGCGCGTGTGATGTCTTACTAAAAAAACGCACACGAAAATAGATTATATATCTGTTTTTCGAATTCGGGTTGCATTACAAATATTATTTTAGTCCAGGTATCATATGTCTATCGAATTTTCGCTTAAATATCGTACAATTGAGTAGACTGATTTTTCTAGGTTATGAAACCTCTATCAATGATAGTTGTGAGTTCTTTGAACAACAGATGTTCAAGTCTGAAAATTGATGACGAGAGCTGCGTGCATCATGTTAGGGGGGCGTCTATTAATTACGGGGGGATGTGTTTTGGAAATCTGGTACTCTCCCACCCCTGCTGACGACTTCGTAAATTTTGTAAACTTTTTTTTTTTTTTTAGCTCTCCTGTTAACAATGGCGGTTAGAGCCCACCCTCCCCTAACCTTGGAATCGACGTCGTTGAAAACTTTGTTTTTTAAAAAAAGATGTTCCACTCCTTGGTAAGATGTGGTGTTATTTGTCAGACCCCCATCCCCTATTTCACCTCACGTAATTAATGGACGCACCCTAAAGTCTAAAATAGTGTGCAATGGCAGTGGTCAAGCCGCAGTCATCGTTCATGTGAATAGTCGGCGTTCCTCTCTAGTAACACAGGACTCAAACTCAGTTTTATCTCCATTCAGAAAATTGTTCAATAATTTTTTAATTTTTTTTTATGTCGTGGAGTTTCATGTTCTCACATCTGCTTAGTCATAAAATGTTTTCTCGATATTTGAATCAATATTCATATCGCTGAGTTAACAATAAAAGATAAAAAGTTGGAAATGTGTATAAGTAGGCTACTATTTTCTATGTTCTGTGGGACAGAAAATCGCAGTATTGTGTACAACAGTTGATTAAAATGTACAGTACCATCTATGCTTGGTATTAGACTTACCGTCACCTGGATCTCAGTGCACGTCATTCTAAGTGCGTCTGACTTCTTAGCTCCCCGGTTTTATCTATTTGTACCATTAATTACTCCAGTTTCTCCAAATCCGACCTCTAAGTTATAACTAATATCTTTTTTCGTTAACATCGATAACTTTAAAGGCGACACTAATTTCAAATTGTTTCTCTCTTTCCGCCATCGCCATATTTCTGCAATTGGTTGTAATCACCTACATCATCAGCAACAATGTCTCCTGAAGCATCTCTTTACACGAATATACTTCGTTTCTTGGTTTTGTTTTTACCGGTCTTTATAATTGTCACTCTCCCAGTTGTGACTCATCACAGCGTCTTCATTACTTATTTTATCGTTCTTTACTTTTTCATATAATTTTCTCAGTACATTATACTCCGTAAAATCCCATAATTGCGTTTCGTGTTTTCTCTTTCAAGCAATACATAAAATGACTGCTATTGAAGTGTCGTGGCGGACCACGAGAGACCGGTGTGTAATAATTATGAGGGTTGGAGCACATCTGCTATACCCGCGATATAAGCGAATTTGTCAGATCCGGAGCGTTTACGCTATTGGAAAAATGTTGCGTTACCATCTTTCAGCGAATATTTTTTTTTTTAAATGTATAATTACGGGACGGATATTGTGGACAGTCCTAGAACTAGTCTTGATGATTACAGGAAACCGCAATCAAGGCGGCGGGGACCAGGACTTTACATTATCGCCATTCATATTCATATCTAACATAAATTGATAAACGAGATACCATTTTAAAGAGAAAGGTCTCCACTTGGGTTACGTCATTTCTAAAACGTGTTTCTTTTGCAACGAGTCATTTAGCTCCTTTGATACCTAATCGAAATCGATAAATGAGGTGTCATTTTGAAGACTAAGGTCTCTGCTTTGATCACATCATATATATGAAGAAACGAATTTTTCATAATTAGACCATTAAAGGGCAAAAGTATCAATATTTCTACAACATGTTTTTATCAAGAGCCTTTTATATCTCTTGATACATAACGGAAATCCATAAATGAGATCATTTTAACGATTGAGGCCACAACCTTAGTCGCATTATATTCCAAGAAAGGAATTTTTCGTAATTTGACCCTTAAAGGGCGAAAATATTAATATTTCCACTACTCGTTTTTTGTCACGAGACATTTATCTCCCTAGACACTTAACCAGGAAATAGGTATAATTTTAAAAATTAAAGTCTCCGCTTTGGTTACATTATATTTCAAGAAAGGTATCATTCAGAATTAGACCCTCAAAATAGAAAAATATCAATATTTCTACAACGCTCTTTTTTTTACACTAGCGATTTATCGCCTTTGATACCAAACCAGAATAGAGAAATCATTTCCATCATTAGGGTCTTCAATTAGACGTCTTAAATTAAGAATGAAGTTTTTCTGAATTTTACCCTTAAAGGGCAAAGGTATCATTTCAATAACATTTTTGTCACTAGCTATTTATCTCCCTTGATACCTAACAGAAATCGAGAAATGAGGTATCAAAGCTTATGAAACATCATAAATTAAGGCAGTTTTTTTTGGGGGGGGGGCGGAATTTGTCTCTTAAAGGCCAAAAGTAAGAACTTTGAGGATCGCTCATATCAGAGTCAAACTGCTAGATAGCAGTAGCACATCAGACAGACATTAATAAACTACCTGCCTGTAGCATACTGCGACCTCTTCCAGGGAGATAATTCCAGGAAAATTAAGTAAGCACTGCATTTGAGAGGACGGCGGTTCGAATCCCGATCCGGGAATCCAGATTTGGTTTTTCCATGGTTTCCCCAAATCACTCCAGGCAAATCCGGGATGCTTCCTTCAAAAAGACCATCGCCGAATTCATTCCCGTTGCTTGTCCCCAGTCCCATCCCGCTTCTAATAACCTCGACGTCGGCGAGGCGTAAAGCCATAAATACAAAACCTCTAAAGCGGAAGCCTAAGGTTTCTTACTTAGATGATTATTTAATCCTAGTGTCATTCAATGAAAGTTTCTCGGGAGTCCAGCCGGATGGTGTCATAAAACGACGACGTTTCGACAACCTGCTCGGTTATCTTCATCAGGTCTATTCTTGATATTTCTTCTCAAAATCACAAAAACAGACTGGCTTCGCTGCCTCCGAAATTCGAATGTCGTTTACAGAGGGTTGCCACGACGCCCAATCAGCGCGCTGGAACTGAGGGTATCAGTGTTGCGGACTGCGTATGGAGCCAAATGGTCACCCATCCAAGTGCTGGCCACGCTCACCGTTGCTTAACCGGTCTACCGCAAGCCGAGGGTATCAGCGTTGCGGACTGCGTATTGAGCCATACGCAGTCACCCATCCAAGCGCCCGCCACGTTCAACGTTGCTTAACCTGTAGACATAAGTGCTGGCAAACTATGTCCATGGCGTCAGTTTGCTTCTATTTGGCCTTGTTGTGAAGATTTCTGTTTTATAAGACATAGATCTTTAATAATTGGTCTCCAGGCTTCACTTAAATACAGTCCACTGTCCCTATTGATATTATTATCGTTAAGTTTAATTTCTAATGCTTCCCGAATTACCGAGTCCCAGAACGAAGAGACTCTGGCCAGCACCACCGTTTCATCAAACACTATTTTATGTTGTTCATCGAACGCATGTTCGGCTATAGCGGACTTTTCTACTTGCACCAGTCTCAAGTGTCGTTTGTGCTCGGTGATACGCTCGGCGATGGTTCTGATCGTCTGTCCAATATAAACTTTGCCGCATTCGCAAGGTATTGAATAAATTCCAGGAATTCTTAAGCCCAAATCATCCTTAACCGAGCGAAGCACATCACGTATCTTGGCGGGCGGCCGAAAAATGCTCTTTATACCAGAACGCGCCAAGAGCCTTCCAATCTTTCCGGACGTGTTGCCGGCATATGGCAGAAAGGCAAGAGATTTTGGTGGTTCAATCTGTTCATTCGGTGGTCTTGGTGGCTTCTGGATAAAAGCACGCTCTATCTGTCGCCGAGAGTACCCGTTCTGATCAAAGACAGTCCTTAGAGTCAATTTGAGCCAAGTACAGCAGACCTATTTGACCATGTACTTACTTCCACCTACTTTATGTATGGAGGGAAGTATTATGAACAATCTGATGGAGTGGCCATGGGATCTCCTCTTTCACCGATGGTGGCTGACCTATACATGGAAGATTTTGAAGAGAGGGCTCTTGAGAGTGCTACCCTAAAACCCTCTTGTTTTTATCGCTATGTTGATGACACCTTTGCCGTGTGGCCACATGGTATGGAAGCGCTGGATGAATTTCTAGACCATCTTAATGGGATCCATCCCAACATACGGTTTACGATGGAAGTTGAGAAGGACGGGTGCATCCCGTTCTTGGACATTTTAATCAAACGCAAACTTGATGGATCTTTAGCACATAGTGTGTACCGTAAACCCACCCACACTGAACGTTACTTGAGTGCAACCAGCTACCACCACCCAGCACAACGCCACTCCGTATTGACCACATTAGTGCGCAGAGCGAGAGCCATTTCCGATCGTGAGAGCTTACCGCTGGAGTTGAAACATCTAAGGACTGTCTTTGATCAGAACGGGTACTCTCGGCGACAGATAGAGCGTGCTTTTATCCAGAAGCCACCAAGACCACCGAATGAACAGATTGAACCACCAAAATCTCTTGCCTTTCTGCCATATGCCGGCAACACGTCCGGAAAGATTGGAAGGCTCTTGGCGCGTTCTGGTATAAAGAGCATTTTTCGGCCGCCCGCCAAGATACGTGATGTGCTTCGCTCGGTTAAGGATGATTTGGGCTTAAGAATTCCTGGAATTTATTCAATACCTTGCGAATGCGGCAAAGTTTATATTGGACAGACGATCAGAACCATCGCCGAGCGTATCACCGAGCACAAACGACACTTGAGACTGGTGCAAGTAGAAAAGTCCGCTATAGCCGAACATGCGTTCGATGAACAACATAAAATAGTGTTTGATGAAACGGTGGTGCTGGCCAGAGTCTCTTCGTTCTGGGACTCGGTAATTCGGGAAGCATTAGAAATTAAACTTAACGATAATAATATCAATAGGGACAGTGGACTGTATTTAAGTGAAGCCTGGAGACCAATTATTAAAGATCTATGTCTTATAAAACAGAAATCTTCACAACAAGGCCAAATAGAAGCAAACTGACGCCATGGACATAGTTTGCCAGCACTTACGTCTACAGGTTAAGCAACGTTGAACGTGGCGGGCGCTTGGATGGGTGACTGCGTATGGCTCAATACGCAGTCCGCAACGCTGATACCCTCGGCTTGCGGTAGACCGGTTAAGCAACGGTGAGCGTGGCCAGCACTTGGATGGGTGACCATTTGGCTCCATACGCAGTCCGCAACACTGATACCCTCAGTTCCAGCGCGCTGATTGGGCGTCGTGGCAACCCTCTGTAAACGACATTCGAATTTCGGAGGCAGCGAAGCCAGTCTGTTTTTGTGATTTTGAGAAGAAATATCAAGAATAGACCTGATGAAGATAACCGAGCAGGTTGTCGAAACGTCGTCGTTTTATGACACCATCCGGCTGGACTCCCGAGAAACTTTCATTGAATCAATACGCCGGGAAAGTCTCCATTTACATACCTAGTGTCATTGTTTGTTACTTCACTTCCTGTAAAAGATGCGTTGCCTGTAGGTTCCGTACCTGGCGTTTCTAGCGTTATAACATGTTAAGTGGTTTCAATCTCTAGTTGAAGTTAACTGGTTCTTTAAATTAAACAATAGTTTTTTTTCAGTGGACATCTTTGTGGTCAACGTTTTTGGTTATTCATTTAAAACAGCTCAAAGTGAATAATTATTTACCTGTTTGTTTATAAAAAGCCTCAAGCGTTGATGTAGATTATTAAATTTCTATTCTGAAATTACCTCGCCGAGAGCCACTATTATAAATACTCGATTATTGCCATATTGGTGGTATGAGAATTTATAATTTGTAATTTCATGTTTTGGAGTTGTTCAACGTAAGTGGAATTTGAAAAATGATTTGCATGCAGATTCAGTACGAAGGAGTATTCATTGCACCTGTTAGTCCAATTATTAAAGTTGATAATGAGGCGTAGCCATACTTTAAGGGTTTCATTGCTTTAATTATTTTAGCTAATTAAAGTTATTTAATTTTAATATTTTATGAGTAGGGTGACTATTTGTTTTTAGAATCATTTTTATAATCTAAGAATGCCATAACCTGGCTATTTATTCATGGATTGACATTTTCTTACGGACGTGGTGCATTTACATTGTCAAAATAAACAAAATATTTTGCAAGCAAACACAGACGCCCTACATTACTTTGTCGTGTCATTACAGCACATAAAACTGTCTAGCAAATCAGTGATAAACATAGTCACCAAAGTACTGAATTAACTATGTTATATGACAATGAACAAGAAAGAAAACAATTGTATTTATAAATCAAACTCCAAAACACATTTCATCTTTATCTGTTTTGAAACCAGGGGGCGCCAGTTAATTCAGTATTAATTCATGAGAAAAGATAATTGAACTGCACTTAACTTAAACTCAGGATCCAGGTTTCAATAGAACAGGTATATCAAGCAAATTGCTTTGCACAGGTCGTTGCTGGGCGACTGAGGGGCGTGTAGGCATACACGTTGGAAAATTATCGGATATAAATTGTCTTCACCGTATATCTGCAGAATAACAGGCAGCGCCAGTCACCTGAAGATATCAGTCCTCCGATACCCAGACTGTATAGTAGCAGGTGACTATTTAAACATATTACTAATACTGCAGGCAGTCATATGCTCGCTGCCCGCGGTAGGTCCAAGAGTCAGCATCGAATGATCCTCGACCCTTCCAAACCGGTCCTCAGATCACCTTGGTGAAACGCCCTCTCATCTCCCGCAGCTGATCACGTGGTGTCTCCTTATTCCCGCCACCAAGGGTTACCCCCACAAGCGACAGGTTATTTATATAAAAAAATTAGCAACATTTTATTCAAGTCAACTATTGGAGAAAACTTAAAACACATCATTCATATTGTAGTGGGGTGCCTTAGTGGGCAAACTACGTTATAATTATCTTTCATACCTTTATAATTAATAATTGTGGATTTTTAATCTTAATTTTTATGAAGAAGTGAAAATTTATTAATTTTGCAAGAATCTCAACGTTAGTTGGAATTTAGGAAAATTGTCACTATATGACATTTATTTTCTTATCACTGGCGATTACAAGTCTGAGCGAATTTACCGTTAACATTAACACAAATTGGCAAAATCATAAAAGCAACGCTCAGAGGTACAATTAGCCGTCATGAGCAAACAAACAATTGTATATTTACTTTTAAATATATCTCAGAATCAAAATGCAAGAAATAATGACAACTGGAAACAATGAAAAATACAAGTTATGACGACCTCAGACAAAGGCATCATAATACTGCGACTTTACAGTTAAAAAGACAATCATGGGCGCCACGAATGAACAATATATCATTCGAAAATAATTAGTTCTGGCAAATTATGCCGCTAGCTCAGGTTTTTTTTACAATTACAAAGTGAGAACATGGATCTATCCTCTCAAAGTCGTTTACGGGTTCTGTTTCACGGAATTCACAATCAGATGGCTTTGTCGTAATACGAGTTACCATTGTAGTTCTGCGTCTGATGTCTGCGGTGATTGCAGCGGACCCACGGTATGTGTGACTATCTCACAAATCGGCTACAAGCATCTCTGGTATGACAATGCGCGTCATCGCATTACCGGCTGTGTTGCTCCATCAAACCGGCAGCAGCAGTTGGCGAAAGAAGTCAACTTTCCAAGTCAACCTCAGACTAGACTCGCATAGCTTGGACTCGAAGATCGAATGAAGCTCGTCACTATTCTCTCTCGCGAGGAAACTTCTCGCTCCGCCCCTTGTAGTCTCGAAGCTCACATATAACAGAAATTCCCAGGATTTTAAGTTATACGCTCATTTGGATTGGATCTTCAGGTCGGCACCTAATGTCACGTGACATCCCCGATATGTGATTTGCCCAGCGTATCTAACAGAGGTCGGACATATTCGGCTAAGTTCGCCGGCGTAAGAGCACATTCGGGTGTCGGCGGCAGGCATTTCCCGCCAGGTGAGTTACCCATCCCCAGGGAGCAGAGTGTGTGGTCAGGCAAACCCCAAATCCGCGACGTCCTGTCGCCATGGCTCGGGAAGACCAAGATTAACTTCAAGCCTACATAGCTCAATAATTCTTTAATATTCGCTTTACTAAGATACACTGCATGTTCACCATTTCATTACAGTCCTCACTTGGAATCTTGAGTATTTTATAAAATTACAACAAAAATCTATTTAGGTGTTCACCCAAGATTTATGTAAATTACTCTATCATTATGACATATATAATAAAAATGCACCTTGTAACGTGGCAACAGCGCGTCATGTTACAATATGTCATACACCTCAAGATTCATTCCCTATTATTGGCCAAAATCCAGGGTGACATCGGCAGACGATATTGTCTTCCTATAGTCTTCTCTTGCACATTCATATCTTTCCAAGATCGACATTGATATTTCCACCGCCAACGCGCCTTTAGTAAGCTTAATGTTCGTTCTTGCGGGTGGCGCATCTGGATAGCCCGACGTTTTCTCAAAAACCTTAACACTCAGTTTCTTTGTAGACGTGACTACTTACCTCATCGGCAGACTGACGCCTTGCGAATGCCCAGCAGATACACAAACATCTCTGCTGATCTGTTTCTTGTGCCCTACTACAAGCCTATATCCTTCACGATAGTTAAAAAAAAAAAGCCGTATTTTTTAAAATTAAATAGTAACATAGGCAGTGTGCCCCTTGCGTCACACTACAGTATGAAATTTTTTTGTTTTACTTCAATAGATAACTAACTCCGAAGATCCAACATCGGTGATCTATAGGATCGTTTTTATGAATGTACCAAAGATGCAAATGGGTTAGCATATGTTATAATTCCCGATTCACATTGAAACTGATTATTAGTATTTTACAATATATAGGATTCGGATACTGCATCTGGCTGGGAACCTTCGCTTGCGAAATGAATGCAGCGATAAATGTTCACTTCCTTATTGAATGAGGTGTCAAATATCTAACGCAAATTTCGTTTTTAAGTCACACAAACTGTAAGATACTGGACTAGAAGCAAGTTTCACGCTTCACTTTCGTATCCAAACTAACACGGTACTACGAAGCCCACCGGAAACTTTTTTCCTTCCTTCCTTCTAGTTAGGGAATTACGATTTTGTGGGTTTCGACAAAACTGCTTCAATGGTTTACATTTTTCGTTAGTGAAGCAGTAAAATCTCATTGTTTTTGTGCGACTCCGGTCTATTTGGGTCCTGTCTCCCGGGTGTCGTCAATGGCAGAGTGACCTGTACTCCTGGCTCTGAACAGATTTCTGCTCATCAGAAGCAATATCTCTGCTGCCTCAGCCCATAAAACTGATCTTTCCGAGAACTACGTTGCATTGCAAAGTCTTGTTAGTAAATTGCTCCATACCTACTACCATGGATGTTACAATTTATGTTTTGTTGGCAGGTGCCATCACGTACTGCCACCTGGTGGTGGACGGATTCGCTCAACAGTTGCGGGAGAGGCGGCAGGCAAGGCTAGCGGCGGCCGCCAACGAGAAATCGTGGGCCTGATGACTTCGTACAGTAAAAACCGAAACGTTTTCGACCCATCTTTGTTTCGTCGGCAATCCTGCAGTATTTTACTCTGGAAGACTCATTGTGCAGCCTTTCCAGTGTTTGATCAAAAATCTTATTAAAATATGTTAATATGTTAATAAGTTACGGACTTATGACAGTATGAGAGGTGTAGTTACAGATTATTTCTTTTTGTCACCGTAATTGTAGCGAGAATTTAATGTTCATACTGAGTATAATTGTGGTTAAGAACAAAATAGTATTAGATGAGAGATACTATCAAAAACCTGCAGGAAGTACTCTGTATGGGGTTGATTCTACAATTTATCCTTCATTGTTCCTGACTTGATGTATATTTGTGTTTAATATTAATTGTATTTTAGCTGTAGCAGACAAGTTTCTTTAATATTTTTGCTGTATGTATTTGTCCTTTTTATTTTACCCCAGATTTCTAATGTTACGTCGAAACAAATATTTTCCATAATAATGTACCGCCTGCGAAAAATAAAATAAAATAAAATAAATAAGCCGCTCTTGTGGCGGCGACACTGGAAGCTCTGCATCCATTGTCAAGCTACCACTCAACATCGGTTGATGTTGAGTGGTGGCTTGACAAAGTGAGTAGTGCTAGCTTCCGAAACGTCACCATACACGTGACATTGGCGCAGCCAGATCCCCGAGAAGCTTTCTTTCAATAGGCATAGTGTTTAGAGCTGGAAAAAAAAACTTTATTGCTAAGTGTGACAGAAGTACCTAATTACTTCTTGCATTGTGATAGTTTATAACGGTAAAATTTTATTTACTTGTAAACTTTCTGGAATACAGTATCAGCTTTTAATGTTATGGAATACAATCATCAACTTTTGGTAAGAGCATTTTTGGTTGTAGCAAATAGACGCCAGCGAACGCTGACAATGTCTGAAAGAGAAGTGTAGAATTTTTATTCCCGAAGATTGTAACACATTCCACAGGATCCTGTCCGTTTATAATAACTGCCACGTAGCATACGGTTTAAATGAGTTAAATGTCTTTGAAAAGATTAAAAGAACTCAACTTCCTGTATTTGGACTGTTACGGTTTATAATTAAGTTTTTCAAGAGCTGTAATATTGTCCTGGTACCAAATTAGTAACTGAGTAATCTTTTAAATGTGTCCTTCGGATAAAATATTCTTAACTGCATTACAATTAAGCTGAAGTGCCATCAATAAAAGAAGCCTCAAGGTATAGTATTAAAATTTATCGTGCATTCATTGGTTGGAAGTTCACTCGTTGTGAGATATAATTCTATCAACTTCTGTTCTCATAAATGTCGTGCGTTTCATGTATTCAGACGACTGCATCGATGTATTCTGTTTTGTTATGTCCAGCTTATACAAATGCGACTGGCATAAAAACAGGTAGTAGATTACAATCTAGTCAGTTTTAATACTAACTTAGAACTTTTCTCCAAAGAATAAGTTGATTTAGAGAGTGCTTCATTCATTCAAGGTTGTACTGATCGCTTCGTATCACCTGGCCACAACAGGAAGAAGATCGCAGTCCGCAGTCCTCAATTGTGAAGCAGTAGTTCGAAGTCTGTTGAGGGTTGTCCAATTTTTTAGGTGAAAACTTGGATGTTTGGTGTCAATGGTTTTCACTCTCGCGAAGCCATACCAAACCATTCACCTTGCTGTGCTGTATTTCCTGGAGATCAGCTCCTATGCAGGGGTTCTCAAAGTTCGTATTCCTACGACTATTGCACCACAGATATGGAGAGTAGTTGATTTTCCTGTACTATCGTAATGAATTGGCTGAATCTTGGGGGTTCTGATAACAGATAACCAGAAAATAAAGGCACAAATGATGATTTTCATGAATTTGTCAATAGCGGTATCAGTTTTTAACAAGTAATTTCTTCAGACTGAAGAACAATATTCAGCTCAACTACATCGGTCTGAATGTTTATTTACACAGTGGGAGGCAGTAGTCCCCCGTGTAGAGCCAGAGAGTTTGTAAAGAATGCTGTTTGATGTTATTGATTTAGACGCACAGTAAAACCTGTATGATTATCATTTGATATCTGCTGGTCCGTTATACAAAAGTCATCCGAAATGAGATCTTTAAAAAGTCAATTGGCTAAGTGTTTTGAACCTGTTATCAGACTGCTCAATATTAAAATCAAAGGAATAGCCTAATTTAGCAATGAATGCCATCAGTTGTAGTTGCCAATCTAGACGAAAAATTTGTCTGCCTGCTTATTTCGTCGAACGATTGTATGTATTTGTTTCTTGAAGTAATCAGCGGCTTAGGATAAGAGCTCCACCAACACTTGTCATTGTACTTTTCTTCCTGATCAATTCTTTCTCACTTTCGTCCTCTATTCAGTTCTTTTCCTACCGGGTCCCTGCATCATCCATATATTATCTTCGTCTGCCATTGTCTATTTGAAATTCGTTCACTTTTGAAGGTATTCTTGCAGCGTCCTTTATGAAAGTTGCCAGTACAGATCTAATCTACTATGCATAGTTTTTTATACTGAAACCTCTAGACTTCGGCCAAGTATCAGGACTTTTGATACGTTACTCTGTATCATCTTTCTTGCCTATAATGTTTCTTGGAAATCTGATCTCAGCTTACCAAATCCTACTTCTGCATGGTGCATGCCTTAGAACGATAGTTCAAAATTAGTAAGTAATATGTTTAGTATAGTTTGTTTACACATTTTGTTGTTCCATATAAAGTTTCTAATGGCGTGGAACAGTTTGCTGTTTGCGTAGCCCTGAGAAACTTGAATTTCTTTGTAATTGTGAATTGTACGCTAATTACTATCGCCATATTCCACGGTGTACCTGTACGTGGTAAACTCTCGTATTTCTAGAAAGTATTTTCAATGTGTTATTACTTGATTCGCCATGTTAATGTACATGATTTTGTATCTAATGTTCGAAAAAACTAAAATACTTGTCTCCCTAGGATAAACTTCTATGAAGCCTTGATTTTGATATTTTGTTTAATCATAGGATAGACGATAACTGAGCAATAGTGGCATAATAATGTTAAGTTGGTTTCTAAAATCTAACAGATTATCACACCCATCCACTCTGAAGTATGTTTTTCCAAAAGTGGATAACAGTTAAATAACTTTCAAGAATATTTTATGGAAACAAAAGATGCATTCAGTACTCAGATGTTTCCTCCGTTGGTGATGCCAATTGGTTTCTATCAACAAAGTTTTATGCAGCTGTCATAATGTTTGTCAATTACTTTGCGAGGTGTACACTAGGTCCAATTGACATATCTTCTCCAAATTAGTGGTATAAACAATTTATATGTTACATCATCTGCTGAATTCCTTATGTCGTCTGAGATGGTTGGTAGAGATTTGATTCTTTACGTAATTTTGAAACCTCGAGAAACAAATACAGAAAATTCAACTTCAGACAGGTTTTCCTGCTATAGGAAGGACCTTACACAAGAGTAGATTTTTCGAAAACCATGATCTAAATCGTATCACGCAACAGTGCTCCGAAGGCATATCAATATATTGTGTTCTACGTATTCTGTAGCGGTTCAGGGTTTAATTTGAGTATGGAAACAATTAGTGTGTAGCAATGGGCGCGCGGGCTGAGCCAGATCGACGACTCTGTCACGCTGTAATTGATACGTCGCGCGCGCCAGCAGATAGCATCGCGAGGCTCATTATGCAGTGCTTTCGATGAAGACATCACACGTGAAATAATTCACGCCCTGGGCCGTACGTTACGTAGCAACAGCTGTGACCGTAGTACGGAGCCCGGGTTCAGCACCCAGACAGCATTTTTTTTTTTTTTTTTAATTAAATGATGCAGCCAATTTGAACGCCTTTACCATGGGCCTCTATTCAGCTGCTCCGAACAGAGTTTTCAAGACATATCTAGTAATTTTTTTAAATAGTTCCCTGGCTGTATAACCATTTAGCCACCTTTAAAAAGTTTGTTACTTTATC
>JARYHS010008074.1:286433530-286505681 GCA_031002005.1 Vandiemenella viatica
GCGGGGCCGTGGGTTGGCGGAGATTCCTGACTTCCGCAATCAGTTGTCTCTGAGATTCTGCGAATATTGCTGTGAACTGATGTAGAAGTCCTTGGAGGAACTGTTGCCATTCCGTAGGTGCTGCTGGCGTAGCCATGATGGTCGAGAGTTCTTATCCCAACCTTGTCGCCACTGAAGTGAACTACACTTAATGGTTCCTTGAAGTTTATTACTCGGTACACAATACAACAGGTAAACCATAAACAATTGTGGGTACAGTTATCAGAAGACCGTCGAGAATTTCAGCCTGGTCCTGATCCGGGGTAGAGTGACGGCTTCTACTTCTCGCGAACTTCCGGTGGTCTTCTGTAGTTGACGCTGGTTCAGCGGTCATGCTGGAACTGGCGGTGGAGCGGCCGGCTACGCTTATATAGGCGGCCTGGCGCAGGAATTCCGTTGTGTGGTAGTACGGCGACCTCTGTAAGAAATAGTCCCACTTAGCTTCTAGATGATTCTATTTGTTTTCCTGGTTTGTTTTGATGCCTCTGCGCCTGTTTGGAGTCGTATATGTATCCCGGCGTGCAGGCGCGTTGTGTGTGAGGTCTGCCTGGCAGGGGCCTTTACTGGCAGACTGAACACACACATTTTGTACTTCCGAATAATAAATAGAAATACGAAGTGCATCTTGTGCATTGGCCCCGATTCAAAATTAAAGAAACTTCAATCTACCAATAAAGAGGAACACAACTCTCACTGTTACTAATGCAGGGAGAATAGATTTACTAATTTATTAGTGGAATGTAGATGCAGCTATCCCAACTGATATTCTAAATGAGAAAGTTCTTTTAAGGTGAAACCAATTTGGATTAAATTTGCAATGTAGACTAGTTGTATCAGAAAAAGGCGATAACTATAAGAGACCCTGAAGCAGTAACAAGTTTTTTTTTTTAGAAAGTTAGCCTGCGGAAAAAGTGAACGAATTGAGAAACTTCTGTATTAATATTGTTTCCAACTATGCGCTCCGAACAAACGCAAACACAAGTGGAGAAGTTTTACCTCCAGTAACAACGAAACCGTAAGCGATTAACTAATACAGATAGCCGACATTGGCAGGGGTGACCATTTTAGACTAATGTTCTGTGATCACTGGTTCGCATCCGGCTTCGGGCATGAGGGTTTTAATTAAATTTATCCGTCTTGTGTTTTCCGTACTATATTAATCAAAAATACTTGAGAACAAATGCATTTATAGTGGCAAAAATGATAACTTGAAGATAAAGTAACAAACTTTTTAAAGGTGGCTAAATGGTTATACAGCCAAAGAACTATTTTAAAAAATTACTAGATTCTTGAAAACTCGGTTCGGAGCAGCTGAATAGAGGCCCATGGTAAAGGCGTTCAAATTGGCTGCATCATATAATTAAAAAAAAAAAAAAAAATGCTGTCTGGGTACTGAACCCGGGCTCCGTACTACGGTCACAGCTGTTGCTACGTAACGTACGGCCCAGGGCGTGAATTATTTCACGTGTGATGTCTTCATCGAAAGCACTGCATAATGAGCCTCGCGATGCTATCTGCTGGCGCGCGCGACGTATCAATTACAGCGTGACAGAGTCGTCGATCTGGCTCAGCCCGCGCGCCCATTGCTACACACTAATTGTTTCCATACTGAAATTAAACCCTGAACCGCTACAGAATACGTAAAACACACTATATTGATATGCCTGGTCGGAGCACTGTTGCGTGATACGATTTAGATCATGGTTTTCGAAAAATCTACTCTTGTGTAAGGTCCTTCATATAGCAGGAAAACCTGTCTGTATTTTCTATATTTGTTTCTGGAGGTTTCAAAATTACATGAAGAATCAAATCTCTACCAACCATCTGAGACGACATAAGGAATTCAGCAGATGATGTAACATATAAATTGTTTATACCACTAATTTGGCGAAGATATGTCAATTGGACCTAGTGTACACCTCGCAAAGTAATTGACAACATTATGACAGCTGCATAAAACTTTGTTAATAGAAACCAATTGGCATCACCAACGGAGGAAACATCTGAATATTGAATGCATATTTTGTTTCCATAAAATACTCTTGAAAGCTATTTAAATGTTATCCAGTTTTGGAAAAACATACTTCAGAGTGGATGAGTGTGATAATCTGTTAGATTTTAGAAACCAACTTAACATTATTATGCCACTGTTGCTCAGTTATCGTCTATCCTATGATTAAACAAAATATCAAAATCAAGGCTTCATAGAAGTTTATCCTGGGGCGATACAAGTATTTTAGTTTTTTTGAACATTAGACACAAAATCATGTACATTAACATGGCGAATCAAGTAATAACACATTGAAAATACTTTCTAGAAATACGAGAGTTTACCACGAACAGGTACTCCGTGGAATATGGGGATAGTAATTAGCGTATAACTCAAAATTACAAAGAAATTCAAGTTTCTCAGGGGTACGCAAACAACAAACTGTTCCACGCCATTAGAAACTTTATATGGAACAACAAAATGTGTAAACAAACTATACTAAACATATTATTCACTAATTTTGAACTATCGTTCTAAGGCATGCACCATGCAGAGGTACGATTTGGTAAGCTGAGATCAGATTTCCAAGAAACATTATCGGCAAGAAAGATGGTACAGAGTAACGTATCAGAAGTCCTGATACTAGGCCGAAGTCTAGAGATTTCAGTATAAAAAACTATGCATCGTAGATTAGATTTGTACTGGCAACTTTCATAAAGGACGCTGCAAGAATACCTTCAAAAGTGAACGAATTTCAAATAGACAACCGCAGACGAAGATAATATACGGATGATGAAGGGACCCGGTAGGAAAAGAACTGAATAGAGGACGAAAGTGAGAAAGAATTGATCAGGAAGAAAAGTACAATGACAAGTGTTGGTGGAGCTCTTATCCTAAGCTGCTGATTACTTCAAGAAACAAATACATACAATCGTTCGACGAAATAAGCAGGCAGACAAATTTTTAGTCTCGATTGGTAACTACAACTGAAGGCATTCATTGCTAAATTAGGCTATTCCTTTGATTTTAATATTGAGCAGTCTGATAACAGGTTCGAAACACTTAGTGAATTGACTTTTTAAAGATCTCATTTCGGATGACTTTTGTATTATGGACCAGCAGATATCAAATGATAATCATACAGCTTTTACTGTGCTTCTAAATCAAGAACATCAAACAGCATTCTTTACAAACTCTCTGGCTCTACACGGGGGACTACTGCCTTCCACTGTGTAAATAAACATTCAGACCGACGTAGTTCAGCTGAATATTGTTCTTCAGTCTGAAGAAATTACTTGTTAAAAACTGGTACCGCTATTGACAAATTCATGAAAATCATCATTTGTGCCTTTATTTTCTGGTTATCTGTTATCAGAACCCCCAAGATACAGCCAATTCATTACGATAGTACAGGAAAATCAACTACTCTCCATATCTGTGGTGCAATAGTCGTAGGAACACGAACTTTGAGAACCCCTGCATAGGAGCTGATCTCCAGGAAATACAGTACAGCAAGGTGAATGGTTTGGTATGGCTTCGCGAGAGTGAAAACCATTGACACCAAACATCCTAGTTTTCACCTTAAAAATTGGAAAACCCTCAACAGACTTCGAACTACTGCTTCACAACTGAGGACTGCGATCTTCTTCCTGTTGTGGCCAGGTGATACGAAGCAATCAGTACAACCTTGAATGAATGAAGCACTCTCTAAATCAACTTATTCTTTGGAGAAAACTTCTAAGTTAGTATTAAAACTGACTAGATTGTAATCTACTACCTGTTTTTATGCCAGTCGCATTTGTATAAGCTGGACATAACAAAACAGAATACATCGATGCCGTAGTCGGAATACATGAAACGCACGACATTTATGAGAACAGAAGTTGATAGAATTATATCTCACAACGAGTGAACTTCCAACCAATGAATGCACGATAAATTTTAATACTATACCTTGAGGCTTCTTTTATTGATGGCACTTCAGCTTAATTGTAATGCAGTTAAGAATATTTTATCCGAAGGACACATGTAAAAGATTAATCAGTTACTAATTTGGTACCAGGACAATATTACAGCTCTTGAAAAACTTAATTATAAAACGTAACAGTCCAAATACAGGAAGTTGAGTTCTTTTAATCTTTTCAAAGACATTTAACTCATTTAAACCGTATGCTAAGTGGCAGTTATTATAAACGGACAGGATCCTGTGGAATGTGTTACAATCTTCGGGCATAAAAATTCTACACTTCTCCTTCAGACATTGTCAGCGTTCGCTGGCGTCTGTTTGCTACAACCAAAAATGCTCTTACCAAAAGTTGATGATTGTATTCCATAACATTAAAAGCTGATACTGTATTCCAGAAAGTTTACAAGTAAATAAAATTTTAGCGTTATAAACTATCACAATGCAAGAAGAAATTAGGTACTACTGTCACACTTAACAATGAAGTTTTTTTTTTTCAGCTCTAAACACTATGCCTATTGAAAGAGAGCTTCTCGGGGATCTGGCTGCGCCAATGTCGCGTGTATGGTGACGTTTCGGAAGCTAGCACTACTCACTTTGTCAAGCCACCACCCAACATCAACTGATGTTGAGTGGTGGCTTGACAATGGATGCAGAGCTTCCAGTGTCGCCGCCAAAAGAGCGGCTTTTTTTCCGCAGGCGGTTATTATGGAAAATATTTGTTTCGACGTAACATTAGAAATTTGGGGTAAAATAAAAAGGACAAACACATACAACAAAAATATTAAAAGAAACTTGTCTGCTACAGCTAAAATACAATTAATATTAACACAAATATACATCAAGTCAGGAACAACGAAGGATAAATTGTAGAATCAAACCCATACAGAGTAGGCCTACTTCCTGCAGGTTTTTGGTAGTATCTCTCATCTAATACTATTTTGTTCTTAACCAAAATTATACACAGTATGAACATTAAATTCCAGCTACAATTACGGCGACAAAAAGAAATAATCTATAACTACACCTCTCATACTGTCATAAGTCCGTAACTTATTAACATATTTTTATAAGTTTTTTGATCAAACACTGGAGAGGCTGCACAATGCGTCTTCCAGAGTAAAATACTGCAGTATTGTCGACGAAACAAAGATGGGTCGAAAACGTCTCGGGTTTTACTGTACGAAGTCATTAGGCCCACGATTTCTCGTTGGCGGCCGCCGCTAGCCTTGCCTGCCGCCTCTCCCGCAACTGTTGAGCGAATCCGTCCACCACCAGGTGGCAGTATGTGATGGCACCTGCCAACAAAACACAAACTTTAACAAATATTAGGGAAAGAGCACTTTACTAACTAGACCTTGCAATGCAACGAAGTTCTCGGAAAGATCCGTTTTATGGGCTGAGGCAGCAGTGTTATTGCTTCTGATGAGCAGAAATCTTTTCAGAGCCAGGAGTACAGCTCACTCTGCCATTGAAGACACCCGGGAGACAGGACCCAAATTGACCGGAGTCGCACAAAAAAAAAAAGGGATTTTATTGCTTCACTAACAAAAAATGTAAACTATTGATGCAGTTTTGTTAAAGCCCACAAACTGGTAATTCCTTAACTAGAAGAAAGGAAAAAAGTTTCCGGTGGGCTTCGTAGTATCGTGTTATTTTGGACATGAAAGTGAAGCGTGAAACTTCCTTCTAGTCCAGTATTTTACAGTTTGTATGACTTAGAAACGAAAATTGCGTTAGATACCTTACAGCTCACTCAAGGACGTGAACGTTTTTCGCTGCATTCATTTCGCAAGCGAAGGTTTCCAGCCAGATGCAGTATCCGAATCCTATATAGTGGAAAATACAAATAATCAGTTTCAATGTGAATCGGGAATTTAACATATGCAAACCGACTTGCATCTTTGGTACATTTATAAAAACAATCCTATAGATTACCGATGTTGTATCTTCGGAGTTAGTTAAAAAATTTAATACTGTAGTGTGACGCAAGGGGCACACTACCTATGTTACTATTTAATGGAAAAAATAAGGCTTGTTTATTTTTAACTATCGTGAAGTATATAGGATTGTAGTAGGGCACAAGAAACAGATCAGCAGAGATGTTTGTGTATCTGCTGGGCATTCGCAAGGCACCAGTCTGGCGATGAGGTAAGTAGTCACGTCTACAAAGAAACTGAGTGTTAAGGTTTTTGAGAAAACGTCGCCACGCGCAAGAACGAACATTAAGCTTACTAAGGGCGCGTTGGCGGTGGATATATAAATTTCGATCTTGGAAAGATATGAATGTGCAATAGAAGAATATAGGAAGACAATATCGTCTGCCGATGTCACCCTGGATTTTGGCCAATAAAAGGGAATTAATCTTGAGGTGTATGACATATGAATGAGGTGTTGTAAGTTTCCTCCAATAGGCGACTTTAATAAAATGTTGCTAATTTTTAAAAATAACCTGTCGCTTGTGGGGGTAACCCTTGATGGCGGGAATCAGGAGACACCACGTGATCAGCTGAGGGAGATGAGAGGGCGTTTCACTGAGGTGATCTGAGGACAGGCTTGGAAGGGTCGAGGATTATTCGATGCTGACTCTTGGACCTATCGCGGGTAGCGAGCAGATGACTGCTTACAGTATTAGTAATATGTTTAAATAGTCATCTGCTACTATACAGTCTGGGTATAGGAGGACTGATATCTTCAGGTGACTGGCGCTGCCTGTTATTCTGCAGATATACGGTGAAGACAATTTATATCCGATAATTTTCCAACGTGTATGCCTACACGCCCCTCAGTCGCCCAGCAACGACCTGTGCAAAGCAATTTGCATGATATACCTGTTCTATCGAAACCTGGATCCTGAGTTTAAGTTAAGTGCAGTTCAATTATCTTTTCTCATGAATTAATACTGAATTAACTGGCGCCCCCTGGTTTCAAAACAGATAAAGATGAAATGTGTTTTGTAGTTTGATTCATAAATACAATTGTTTTCTTTCTTGTTCATTGTCATATAACATAGTTAATTCAGTACTTTGGTGACTATGTTTATCACTGATTTGCTAGACAGTTTTATGTACTGTAATGACACGACAGAGTAATGTAGGGCGTCTGTGTTTGCTTGCAAAATATTCTGTTTATTTTGACTAAATGTAAATGCACCACGTCCGTAAAAAAATGTCAATCCATGAATAAATGGCCAGGTTATGGCATTCTTAGATTATAAAAATGATTCTAAAAACAAATAGTCACCCTACTCATAAAATATTAAAATTAAATAACTTTAATTAGCTAAAATAATTGAAGCAATGAAACCCTGAAAGTATGGCGACGCCTCATTATGAACTTTAATAATTGGACTAACAGGTGCAATGAATACTCCTTCGTACTGAATCTGCATGTAAATCATTTTTCAAATTTCACTTACGTTGAACAACTCCAAAACATGAAATTACAAATTATAAATTCTCATACCACCAATATGGCAATAATCGAGTATTTATAAGAGTGGCTCTCGGCGAGGTAATTTCAGAATAGAAATTTAATAATCTACATCAACGCTTGAGACTTTTTATAAACAAACAGGTAAATAATTATTCACTTTGAGCTGTTTTAAATGAATAACCAAAAACGTTGACCACAAAGATGTCCACTGAAAAAAAACTATTGTTTAATTTAAAGAACCAGTTAACTTCAACTAGAGATTGAAACCACTTAACATGTTATAACGCTAGAAACGCCAGGTACGGAACCTACAGGCAACGCATCTATTACAGGAAGTGAAGTAACAAACAATGACACTAGGATTAAATAATCATCTAAGTAAGAAACCTTAGGCTTCCGCTTTAGAGGTCAGTGCTTCCTTTTTTTTTATTTATGGCTTTACGCCTCGCCGACGTCAAGGTTATTAGAAGCAGGGTGGGACTGGGGACAAGCAACGGGAATGAATTCGGCGATGGTCTTTTTGAAGGAAATATCCCGGCATTTGCCTGGAGTGATTTGTGGAAACCATGGAAAAACCAAATCTGGATGCCCGGATCGAGATTGGAACCGCCGTCCTCCCGAATGCAGCGCTTACTTAATTTTCCTGGACGTATCTCCCTGGAAGAGGTCGCAATAAGCTACAGGCAGGTAGTTTATTAATGTCTGTGTGATGTGCTACTGCTATCTAGCAGTTTGACTCTGGACTGCCTAATATGCGCGATCCTCAAAGTTCTTACTTTTGGCCTTTAAGAGACAAATCCCCCCCCCCCAAAAAAAGTCTTAATTTATGATGTTTCATAAGCTTTGATACCTCATTTCTCGATTTCTGTTAGGTATCAAGGGAGATAAATAGCTAGTGACAAAAATGTTATGGAAATGATACCTTTGCCCTTTAAGGGTAAAATTCCGAAAAACTTCATTCTTAATTTAAGATGTCTAATTGAAGACCCTAATGATGGAAATGATTTCTCTATTCTGATTTGGTATCAAAGGCGATAAATCGCTCGTGAAAAAAAAAAGCGTTGTAGAAATATTGATATTTTTCTATTTGAGGGTCTAATTCTGAATAATACCTTTCTTGAAATATAATGTAACCAAAGCGGAGACCTGAATTTTTAAAATTATACCTATTTCCTGGTTAAGTGTCTAGGGAGATAAATGGCTCGTGACAAAAAACGAGTAGTGGAAATATTAATATTTTCGCCCTTTAAGGGTCAAATTACGAAAAATTCCTTTCTTGGAATATAATGCGACTAAGGCTGTGACCTCAATCATTAAAATGATCTCATTTATGGATTTCCGTTATGTATCAAGAGATATAAAAGGCTCTTGATAAAAACATGTTGTAGAAATATTGATACTTTTGCCCTTTAATGGTCTAATTATGAAAAATTCGTTTCTTCATATATATGATGTGATCAAAGCAGAGACCTTAGTCTTCAAAATGACACCTCATTTATCGATTTCGATTAGGTATCAAAGGAGCTAAATGACTCGTTGCAAAAGAAACACGTTTTAGAAATGACGTAACCAAAGTGGAGACCTTTCTCTTTAAAATGGTATCTCGTTTATCAATTTATGTTAGATATGAATATGAATGGAGATAATGTAGAGTCCTGGTCCCCGCCGCCTTGATTGCGGTTTCCTGTAATCATCAAGACTAGTTCTAGGACTGTCCACAATATCCGTCCCGTAAATATACATTTAAAAAAAAAAATATTCGCTGAAAGATGGTAACGCAACATTTTTCCAATAGCGTAAACGCTCCGGATCTGACAAATTCGCTTATATCGCGGGTATAGCAGATGTGCTCCAACCCTCATAATTATTACACACCGGTCTCTCGTGGTCCGCCACGACACTTCAATAGCAGTCATTTTATGTATTGCTTGAAAGAGAAAACACGAAACCCAATTATGGGATTTTACGGAGTATAATGTACTGAGAAAATTATATGAAAAAGTAAAGAACGATAAAATAAGTAATGAAGACGCTGTGATGAGTCACAACTGGGAGAGTGACAATTATAAAGACCGGTAAAAACAAAACCAAGAAACGAAGTATATTCGTGTAAAGAGATGCTTCAGGAGACATTGTTGCTGATGATGTAGGTGATTACAACCAATTGCAGAAATATGGCGATGGCGGAAAGAGAGAAACAATTTGAAATTAGTGTCGCCTTTAAAGTTATCGATGTTAACGAAAAAAGATAATAGTTATAACTTAGAGGTCGGATTTGGAGAAAGTGGAGTAATTACATGGTACAAATAGATAAAACCGGGGAGCTAAGAAGTCAGACGCACTTAGAACGACGTGCACTGGGATCCAGGTGACGGTAAGTCTAATACCAAGCATAGATGGTACTGTACATTTTAATCAACTGTTGTACACAATACTGCGATTTTCTGTCCCACAGAACATAGAAAATAGTAGCCTACTTATACACATTTCCAACTTTTTATCTTTTATTGTTAACTCAGCGATATGAATATTGATTCAAATATCGAGAAAACATTTTATGACTAAGCAGATGTGAGAACATGAAACTCCACGACATAAAAAAAAAAATTAAAAAATTATTGAACAATTTTCTGAATGGAGATAAAACTGAGTTTGAGTCCTGTGTTACTAGAGAGGAACGCCGACTATTCACATGAACGATGACTGCGGCTTGACCACTGCCATTGCACACTATTTTAGACTTTAGGGTGCGTCCATTAATTACGTGAGGTGAAATAGGGGATGGGGGTCTGACAAATAACACCACATCTTACCAAGGAGTGGAACATCTTTTTTAAAAAAACAAAGTTTTCAACGACGTCGATTCCAAGGTTAGGGTAGGGTGGGCTCTAACCGCCATTGTTAGCAGGAGAGCTAAAAAAAAAAAAAAAAAAAAAAAAAGTTTCCAAAACTTACGAAGTCGTCAGCAGGGGTGGGAGAGTACCAGATTTCCAAAACACATCCCCCCGTAATTAATAGACGCCCCCCTAACATGATGCACGCAGCTCTCGTCATCAATTTTCAGACTTGAACATCTGTTGTTCAAAGAACTCACAACTATCATTGATAGAGGTTTCATAACCTAGAAAAATCAGTCTACTCAATTGTACGATATTTAAGCGAAAATTCGATAGACATATGATACCTGGACTAAAATAATATTTGCAATGCAACCCGAATTCGAAAAACAGATATATAATCTATTTTCGTGTGCGTTTTTTTAGTAAGACATCACACGCGCTTTTTTTGTGACGTCATTACTTTTAAAACCGTAAAGTAGTTCGGGTATCATCGCAAAATACAATTTTACCGACAAATCCACTTTTCTCCTATCAAGGGGCAGTAATTTTTACCACAGCACAGAAAAGGACCTAACCCTGATAAAGGTTTAAATGTACTGGACTGGACTGTTTTACATTTCCATACTTTAATACTTAGTGTTTACTACACGACCCGTGCGAAAATTTTCTCTAATAAAATACGATGAATAGTGAGGTTGAATGCTTGTGATATAATGAAAAATAGAACTGCACTTTTGTAGCAAACATTTATTTGTTAGGTGGTGGGTTCGAATACCCATCCGAGCGTCCTGATTTGGGTTTTCCATGGTTTCCCCATATCACTCCAGGCGAATGCCAGGATGCTTCCTTTAAAAGACCATGGCCGAATTCCTTTCCGTTCGTTGCCTCCAGACATTTCCAGCCTCTAATAATCACGACGTCGACGAGGCGTAAAGCCATAAACAAAAGACTAACTGTATGAATACTGGAAAAAAAATACAACATCGTTTATCTTGACAGAGAGAAACATAAGAACTAAATAATGGCATTAGGACAAACAGGACGCTGACCTTTGAAACAGGACACTGGAGCATCACGCATCTCACATTATTGTCTCATCAAGAAGACATCCGTGCTAGCAAAAACACACAACACGCTCACTTCAAGGCCTCTCCTCGCAGACACGTCGAAGCCATGTGTGACAGACACTAGACACATCCTCACAATCACGTCACGGAGACCCAAGAGGTTGATGCACGTCTGTCAGCACAGATCACAATCACTGTTTCGTGTAACCAGAAATGTTTTTTTTTTAATGGATTTTATGCAGCCACGAAGAATGCGTGCTGCTAAACGCTTTCATAATTCAGAGCTGGTGATGTGGAGTGCTGACATCTAGAATTACTCAATAGGCATATGTAGGCGCATGATGAGATTACAATCAAAGAATTATAGAAAAAAATAAGAAAAGGGAAAATAGGTGTGTACGGAAGTTGTTAACGAGTAAGCACTCCATTACAATTACTTAAAATTCAATTACTTTGAGATAACGCGCGGATGGCAACTACTGCCTGCAACACCCTTTTCGGCGTGTCGACCAATAGTCTTTTTTTTTTTTTTTTTAATGCCTAATTTGCATCATGAGAGGTCAGCCTCATTTTATATATAATTAAGGCCCTTCTCTTCCAAATTTATTTAAAATAAAATAATAGCACTTTACTATTATTAAATGCCTTGGTTTAATTTCTTCAAATTAATTTACAAAAGCAACTTCACAGGTAATCTCTTAACTCTCCACACAGAGATTCTACATTCTTGTTGAATTCAACGATATTATTATATATTTACTACATTATTATAAACACTACTGTCTGTGGAAGGCAGTTTAGAATTAAACATTTACATCTCTTTTTTTTTCTTACAAATTATTTATAATTAGGAAATTAATACACACAACAAAAAAATCAATTAGGAATTATAATCAACAACGGTATTTGCACCGTGTACAACAGATATGTTATATGCCCGTACTCATTATATTATCTGTGACGGACCATTTTGGATTATCCCTGTTACTCCTAAGACCTCTCCTCTACCGACGTTCACCTCTTCTTGTAACTGTAGAAGTTGCTCGACTCTCCTTGGATCGAGAATAAAATGAGCCGAGAACAGTGTTGGACTGCCTCGGATCTCGTGTAGCTTAATTTTATCATCACCCTTTCGATTCAGTACATCCTTAGAAAATAATACTAGGTTAGCTGAAAAGTAAAACAAATGTAAACAATGATAAACCAACTATCAAATTTCTTTTTTTCAATAGTTATCTTTTTAAATTACCTGCTTGGCTTCGATTTAAATACCACCTCATACTGGCTTTTGCTAACGTTAACTGCGCCAGGCAGTAAATGTATTCATTGCACTATTTTCCATAAATACATATAAAATTATGTGGATAAGTTCCCTCGTATCCCTTAATGATATTCCCTAATGGTCTCATTAAACCAGCAACTTAATATCTCTGACTTTTCAAGTGCTCTGTAATTATAAATTGCTTACTACATTTCAAGTGACTCGGTACCTATATATTATGCGTATTACAAGTTAATGAAATTATGTTTAAATTTGGACTGAAATTATTTTTTTAGATTGTTAAAAGGTAGTTTAATTACAATTGTTTGCACTGGTTTTCATTAATTTTTTACTTTTCTGTAGCAAGTAGCAACTAGCGGTTTGTTTTGTATTGTTTTTAAATGTAACTTAGCAATACGAGAGCTGAGTGGGGCAGCCCAAATATCTACCGTTTGGAGGGAAGATGCACTGCCGTTGTCTAGCAAATAATATTATATTTTAATTTGTTCGGAAAGAAGTCCGATGAAAAACTGAAATCACGGTGACTTCTTTCTTAAATAAATATGAAACAAAAGTTGATCTTAGAATTCTTCATTCGTAAAACTAGGAGAGATTTATCAGCAATGCGTTTTTGAAATTTAAAACCATCTCATAACTGAAAACCGGCAACTTAGATAAATATCATTATTGAACCTATAATAGCCTGCGAGAAGAGTTAAGCTGACTTCGCCTATTTGAAGATCTCTCGGGCGTGCAGCCGGGTCATTTGGTCGTAGATGTACGAATTTTCGATGGCGTAACGTGAAATCATCTTCAGGTAGCGTCCAGTGGTCGGCGTGAGGAACGCAGTCCAGGACGCTACCTGAAGATGATGGCACGTTACGCCATCGAAAATTCGTACATCTACGACCAAATGACCCGGCTGCACGCCCGAGAGATCTTCAAACATCAGATCCGCCGGGAAAACTTAAGATTACACATCTGACTATGCCTATTAAACCTAGTAGTTGGGCTTGCAATAATGGGACGATTCTTCACCTCCCAGAAATCCAAGAAATGGGTATAGCAAGTATCCAAACTAAAAACACGGTGTCTATTCACAGCTGTCTTTAACCCATTCCAAATTATCTTAAAGAATTCATTCTCTAATCCTAACCCATGCAACTCGGGAAGAATGTATCGTTATAGAATGGTGTACCATGTCAATGGCCACATAGATTTTAAATTTTAATCACAGATCTGATATTTTTTCCGATTACTGCCGTCTTCAATCTACACTTGTACTCGAAAGTAACTCTGTATCTGTTACGTTTTATGACTATATGGCTAAGTCGATTTTGATTAAATTCGACAATGAAAACCGAAGCATACAGAATACAACACAATTCATTGAAAACATAAAAAAACATACACATCCCCGACACTGCAACTCTGGTACCATTTGACATTCAGAACATGTATACAAACATCTGTGTCTCATTTGGAAGGATATAGGATACTTTTTACGAGATAAATAATATTTTTCTTGAAATTTTGAAAACTAACCGAACACTGACAGAATGAAAGCGTTATATCAGTCACTCAGGCTTTTCTTCGTGATTTCTCTGTTCATATATTTCATCTACAGACAACTTCCTATATAATTAAGATGTAGACAGACTATTTTTTGTTTCGGTACAAGTTTTTGGTATTAATATATATATATATATATATATATATATATATATATATAAATATATATTGTATGCCTCGCAGGCTTGAAAGGATAGCAAAGTAAAATGGTTGTTTATTCACATATTTCCCCAGAAAGTGAATTTTTAACCACAAACAAAAATATGCAGGAGGAACTGTAGAAACAGTCACCCACAGTTAACCACCAGTTTGTTACTATTTTTTTAGACATGTTGCAATTTAGTTGTTTCCAGGAGAAAGGTTCAAAAGTATAATGGTATGGTGATTGATTCCCCGTCATATTACCCGACTCCGTGCTTTTTGGGAAACCTATAACGTAACTTAAAGCTTTCTATATCTAATTCTAGCAATAAAAGACTAAATCCTCCCGTACGAAGTCGCGGGTAACGGCTAATAGCTTCATACAGCACAATTTTGTAATTTTTTTCTGTTGATGGCATTAATACCGCTATAAGAAAAATAGGTTGTAAAATGTATTTTTGTATATCTAGTCCTGAGTGATATAGCAGCCGAGTCAAAATAATTATTACTTCTTGATAACTACCCACTTCTGTTGTTGTCCCACTGATAAACGTGCTGAAATGCGGTGTAAATGTTTAGCGTTTATGCGCGTAAAATTCTCAGATGGTTGAGGTGATGATTCATTGCTTTGGTGAACAGTCAGGTGTAAATGAATACTCGCACGAAACTTTACCTCTTTTTACAGTTGATATGATTGCAGTTAGATATTTCCGTTTGTCTGAAGTATAATTTGGAATTAAAATCTATTGGTTTACCGGTCTGCAATCGTTAAAACCCTATCCAATGTGGAAAATTTGTTAGTTTTTAGCAGTTACCAAATATGCAACTGTCACTGCGAAACGTTTGAGGAGAAAGTACACGCATTCATCACTCGGTGAAGTAACGTAGCGCCGTCATAAACAAACTTTCCTTTGGCGGATAGAAAAATCAGTAACACTGAGTTATATGATACCGGTAGAACTGATTACTTCGCATGCAAAGATAATATTTGAAGTCTGCAAATCAGCCAATCATGTAAATGAGAGGACTCTACAAATATGACATTGACCATTTCAAGAATGTTACTGGTTTGCATGTCTGTATCCGTTGGATCCTGTAATTGACCAGGAATTGCTGTACAAGTAGTGTGCTATTTTCTGTTACTTGTATGTACTCCTTGAATGAAGGGAGAGGATCAATCACTATTCAGGTTCATTCAGGCCAAGATATACGTCTCCATCAACAGTTTTGTATGATTTCACTCACAGGGAAGAGGTTTTGGATTTAACCCTCATGTTTAGTGTACACTCTGGTTATTAGCGTTGTGACCACTACCTCATTTTTTATTATTTTTTTTTACTTATTGCTTTACGCCTCATTGACGGCTAAGGTCATTAGAGGAGGAATGGGAATGGAGATAAGGAACGGGAAGGAATTCGGCGATGACATTTTTGAAGGAAGCATCCCGGCATTTGCCTGGAGCGATTTGGAGAAATCTTGGAAAACCCAAATCAGGATGCCCAGACGAGGGATTCGAACCCGCGTCCTCCCGAAGGTGAGGCCAGAACGTTAGCCGTTCACGCACCACGCTCGGTCCTTCTCCTATTCTGCTGGCCAAGTCCCGAATGGTGAAAATTTCATCCATCAGAGGGGCTCCAACCAGCTATCCCCGAGTCGAATATCAAGTACCATCAACATTTTAAAGCGACCTCGGTCAACAACGCATGTGTACTAACGGTTAGGGTCATATCAACTTATCCTCTTTCTTGTTGAACAGATTTAACAATTTTTATTTAATTGGCAGAACTGATATAAGACAAGCAGTATGTCTTCAAAATTTGTTATGCTACACATTCAAAAGTAAGTACCACCGGTAACGTGAACCTTCAAATAACCGAAGATTTTATTCTTATTCTCTCAGTTACAGTTAAGTATTGATCCATAGTGACTCATACAAAACAGTTAAACAGAGGACACACACAAAATCGTAAACTAACATAAAACTACACATTTAAAAAAAAAAAAAAAAAAAAAAAAAAAACGCGCCACACAGCAAACAAACGGATAACTGACAACGAAAAACAAACTAACAAAAATCAAAATTACTCATTATTTGACAGGTAAACAAAGTAGACAGACATTCGACGAATTATACAGTGTAGTGCTAGTTTATTTTTTATTTTTTTTAAATAAATGCAGATAACGAGCTGCTACTGAAAAATGAAGCAAACATCTGACGCCAAAAATGGGTGCAAGTAAAGAAATACAGTAAATGTAAGTCGTAGATTATAATTTATATCATAACTTCAATATATAAAATACAATACCGTAACCACATTATAACATGTATACATAATTGACAGGAGGAACCGCTTAAAATGCTTCTATAGAAGTAAAACGTATTCGAAAAACAAACGAACAGAAATTTAATTGCTTTGCCAGTATTTATCAGTGTGATATTTATGTTGGTCGGCTAAAATACAAGAAAACGTAACAGAATGACACAGAACCAAGTACGAGTCTAGTACCGCGCAATCAGGATTCCGTACTATAACGACCTTAAGAGGTATCTTATGTCAGTCACTTGCAGTGTTTATATTAGAGAGCGGACTACACTCCACGGCTCCCGACGCGACGCCACGTAGCGCTAGCTTCTAGTGAAATTCGTGCCAAATAAATTCATTATAGCAAAATACTCTCTGGTGTCCAGCCGGATGGTGTACAAACACGACGTTTCGACAGCTGGTTCTGCTGTCTTCATCAGGTCTCTTCTAGCTGTCGCAAGCTGACTGTCACCGCCTAGACTTGTTTAGCCTCCTATCGAACTTCCTCTAAACATTCAGGAATGGCGCGCAAAAACTTGAACTCTCTACCACCAGAGAGGATTTTATTGCATTAGTACGCCGCGCCGGGAAAGTTTCTACTCTCACAACAAATTTATTATAGGTTCCTTAAAATGTAATTAACTCTGAATTAAGGGCGCTTTTCGGTAAAATAGTATTAACATAAGGTATCCTTAACAGAAACTTACGCCTGTCTTGCTAGGAACTTAGAAACTTATACCAGACTTAAGTTCCTTTAGTACAGGGCGTTCGCCGGGAAACGCAACCCACTGTTAGCGCTACAAGGAAGAAACTGCTCCCGGCGAGCGAGCGCTCAGTTTCCGGCATTGTTCGACCGTCGGCCGCGGACTATTTCATAATAATTACGCTTCATAAACTTCATAAACTTGTGTGCTAAGCATTTAAATGTGACGTAATTCATTAGCTTACCTTATAAAAGATGCTGGAAGTGTTGACCCTCTTGTGTAATGCACATTTCACATCTTCTGAACATATTTCGAGACACACGCTGCCCTAACTGACTTAATGATTTTTTGGGTGACTGTTCTAGTCGAAAAGCGATATCGTCAATTTTCTCCTCTGTGAGAATACGGTTGACCGACAGTCTCTTTTTGTTAAAAAATGAACCCGTTTCTCTTACTTTTTTAACCAGACGCAGAATTGTTGATTTAGCTGGCAGTAAAGCGCCAGGAAATTCGCGACGAAATTTACTGCGACACTTTTTAAACGACTTCTTCTTCACATATGTATCGTAGAGAAATATTCTTTGTTGCAAACTGTAACGTACCATAATTTTACTCACACTCAAACACGGTACAGATTAATAAGAGTATGAAGCCCCAAACCAGCCAAACCGCAAAGAAACGTTTATTCACAACACTGATTAATAAGAGACTGAAGTCACAAACTATCTACAATGCAAAGAAACCGTTCTTAACAATGTAAGGGTCACTGCACTGCACTGTTGGGGCAGCGGAGGTGTTAAACAGTGCGGTGATTCACGGTGCCGTGTGGCGGAAACTGCTGGCACGACTGACCGAGCAAGTTGCCAACGGCAAGAGACTGGGAGGGTAGCGTTTTCCGGCGAACGCCCTGTATTTGTCGTTTAATTACAAGATATGATTTATATTAAGTAAAATTTTCAAGTTACCAGGTAATACCGGTTTTTACATATATCCGATAACAAAAACCGTCTAAAATTGACGACGCCAGCCGCTCACGTCTTGTTTTGTTTCAAGTAAAAAAAATATAGTTCTCTTTTTTAACGAGCACCAAAGATTGTTTTAGTTCTCACGCAAGAGAAGAAAAAATATTTTTGGCTCCCCTTTATTTGTGAGAAAATCCGCCAGAATATGGTGCAAAAAAGTTTAAATAAGATTCGGTTTTGCTTTAACGAGAGACACGAAATCTACAAAGTTGAATTCTCAAATTTACTTGGTTTAAGTGCCCGAGGCCCGTGACAGACGAACACACTGACGTCTTGACAGCGGAGAGCCAGTAATTGGGCTGCGTTTCGTACTGAGCAAGGAATACTAAAAACACAGATCTAAGCTATATGTCTTAATCGTGTGCAGTATATCTCTTGTGTCTAAATTCAACTAAGTTCTACATGACGTCAACAAATTACTTTCACGAAATGATCCAGAAACAAGATGGATGTTAAGTTTTAATGTTGTGAGAGATACCATTGATTAGTTGTCTATAAAAAAACAGTAATTAATATTGATAGAATGGCTGTGTTAATATTTATATTATAAAGTTTGTTATATCGAAGTTTATAAGTTGTGCATTGAAGTTTTGTACAGCAAAAGAATAAATACGCTGTTTACTGTCAAATGCAGACTAAAAATTGAGAGAAATGAGGTGAAACATCAAGTTTTGGAATGATAAGTATTCAATTTAAGTTTATACGAAGTCGAATTTGATCTAAAACGGGTACCCCACTACAGATACGAAGACAAATATGACCCTCTTCGGGTTAAGGAAATGGTACTTATAACGCAAATACATCAATTATATTATTTGGCATATAGGCGTCTTAAATGCGTAACTCTTAGTTTTAGAGCACGCATAGCTTCGTGGCTGCTAAGTGCTCGTCGATAGGACCCCATGACGCCATCTTCAGCGTCTAACGGGGCTGGAGGACTATAGCTTGTTCACTCTCAACTGGCGCGTCAAGGTCATATGCCCCGCCCCCCCGCCCCTCCCCTCCCCTCCCCTCCCCTCCCCTCCCCTCGCCTCGCCTCGCCTCGCCTCGCCCGCCTCACCTCACCTCACCTCACCACCTCCTCCTCCCGATACCTTCCCCTCCGAGCAGACCGTTTGTTGCCTACAGGCAGGCAGGAGCCATTGTCGTATGGCGCAGTTTTTCGTGTTTCTATTAAGACATTGTTAAAAAACGCTGTAAGTAAAATGGCGTCAGATATTTGTTATATTAGGCGACAGTCAAAAAGAATAATTTTGATGTGTATAAATTGTTTAAGGCGCTAGAAAAGTCTAAAGAGAAACTTAATACACTTTTTAAGGTACCTCAAAAAATGACAGCAGAGGTTTGTGGCGTATCGTAACGAACAGTACAGCGTCTATGTAGCGATACCAAGCTGAATGTTCCAGGGCCATCCTTTTCTTCTCCAATGAAAAACAGTTCACTAAGATGGATGACTTCCGGAAAGATATCATTCGACGTTCTGTACTAGAATTTTATGATTGAGGCGAATATCCTACCATAAGAAACTTGAGGGGAATACTGAAACAGAAAATTAACTACACTGGAGGTGTCACTTCTCTGCATAAATTACTAAAAAGACTCTACTTCAGATACAGAAAGCGTAATGATGGAAAGGGCAGACATTGTTGCAGCACGGGCCTCATTTTTATGAAAATGCACGATTTAAAGAAAGAACATCCTCTTCGACTATCACCTACCTTCACGAGACGTGGGTAAATCAAAATCACGCAAGGAAGTTTAACTTGTTTAAGAATCTGGAAGAAGGGAATGTCCTCGTAATGGATAATGCAAGTTATTACTCAAAACTTAAAGAAAAAATCCAGTCACTATCATTTTCATATCAAAATTTACGATACGTTTAAAAAATTAACTTCCGCTTTGAAACAACTAAAAATTGGATTCAATTCTCGAAAAGTCTTGCGCAACTATTAAAACTAAAAATAATGACTGGAAGCAGTAAATTTTATTATTGATACTATGTAAATAATTTTTATGTTTATTAACATATGAAATTGAAAATGGTAAACACGCAATTCCTACGACACAAGATTCACTAATTTCGCTCATGACAAATAGTTAAGATGCTCAATTTTAGTAAAGAAAACATCACATGAAATACAACATATTGTATTACATACCTTGTGAGGATGATTGTGCATTCGGGGCAGCTGTTTCCCCTTCGCCTGTAGGGGTAAGGGGAGCGGAGTGGGGATAGAGCAGACTGACCTTGATCCGCCTCTCTTAACTGACCACAGTATAGTGGGCACGGGAGATTACAGTCTACCAAAGGGTATACAAGTTACTTAAATTCACTTTTTTTTACGGCTTTGCGCCTCGTTGGCGGGTAAGGTCATTAGAGGCGGGATGGGAATGGAAAGGAATTCGGCCATGGCCTTTTTGAAGGAAGCATACCGGCATTCGCCTGGAGTGATTTGGGGAAACTATTGAAAACCCAAATCTGGATGCCCAGACGGGGATTCAAACCCGCGTCCTCCCGAATGCGAGGCCAGAACGTTAACCGTTCCCCCTCCACGCTCGGTTTAAATTCACAAATCACTCATCTAGCCAAGTTTACTCAGCATGTCATATAATTCAGTGAAGTTCAGCCCAACCAGTGAAGCACAGACAGGGTATTCTAGCTAGCTCAATTTGGGTGCATGTCTCGGATTTGCATATTGCACTTCTTGCCGCAGTTATTTTCAAGAACTTTAATCAACTTTTAAAAACATGTTTGTGTGTTTTGAGCAATTTTCTTTGAGTTAATCTACGTTTGCTCAGAACTTTGTTTAATCTCTTCCGTTACTTGCAGAATAAACCAAGAGATAGTCCTTAACGATTGTTTTGTCATCACGTGATCGATATTCTCCCTTTCACGTGGGTCCTCAAGCGATGCTTTGAGGGTCCTATTTGTGTGTACTCACTGAGGGCGGGTATGGCGACTATGGCGGCGACGAAGCCCGTGCCGGAGCAGCTGGCGAGGAAGGCGAGCGTGGCGACGGCTGCGTGGGCCACCAGGATCAGCAGCAGCCAGCACACGTCGAATGTCAGCCACCACAGCAGCGCCCCGCGCCTCTCCTGCAGCCAAACACCGCACAGTGAATCCACAGCCGCGCCTAGGCAGGTAGCGTTTCTAACGAAAAGAATTCAAACTAGGAAACCGTAATAGCGAAACCATATGGCTCACTGCGTTATACAAGCTATACAGGGTTATTCAAAAAGCAGCAGCAGATTTTTCAATTTTATTTCTTACAAAATATAAAAGATATAACTACGTGCCAAGTCTCAAAGTTTTACATTTGTTGCCTGACAAACATCAAAATGATGGTCCATTTCTTACCATACTCGCATCAACTCGTCCGTGAGTATCGAATTCACAGCTGAACCAGACTTGGCAGCTGTTAACATGTAGAAATGTCCTAAATTGCGCCAAACCATTGTCTGCGCAATTCCAAGTTCACTACTTGCCTGTGTAGTGGATTTCAGAGGGCTTCCTGTCAAGGGTGTATCCAGGATCAGAACTGGGGGGGGGGGGGGGCGTAGCAACTGGTATTTTTTCGAGAGAGTGGGGGTGGGGGACTGAAACATGACGATTTCTTACAAAATAAAACTCGAACCTATTGCGGAAACTATTTATAAGGATCTACTATGCAGTTAATCAAGATCGTAACTCAATTATAGTTTATGTAAACATTAATCGTCTCGGACTCTCAGAGAAATTTTCAACAACTTTGTCAATATCTCACGAAATTTCTATGCACACTCATCAGGCATAATACCATCAATCTTTCCTCTCCCATAGTGCTCCTGAGCCAGTTCTTCACTCGTCGAAGCGTACTGAAGGCAACTTGATTTTTCTTCTAGGGGGGGGAGGGGGCAGCAGCCCCCACCCCTGCCCCTCGCTGGATACGCCCATGTTTCCTGCGAATGCACTTGGGTAAGGTAAATATCTTAATTTGACGTTCGAGGACGACCAGTGCTTTTCCTCCCATGTACGAATTTCTTATGCTAATCGTAAATCTGTTTGCGACGAGGAGGTACTTTTCTAAACTTACGACAAAATGGAAAGTGCACATCAACAATGGATTCATGCTGTAGCACATACTTCTCTAGTGCGGTCGCCATTTCCACTTAAACAGACAACAGCGCCGTCGCTGGCAGCGAACGCAAATAATCAAATAATAGGGGGGGGGGGAAGAGGGAGGCGGCTACAAACCTAGAAACTTCCGCTAATAATGTGTGACACAGTTTGTGAGGAATAAAAATAATTTGCTCCTTTTTTTAATAACCCTGGATTAAGAACTGGGACGTAAATACTATACCGGTGAGCTATCCAACTTCGGTGCTCTATTTTAGAATAGTCTAATGCTATGTGAAACTTGCACGAGACTATTAACGTAAGGAACTTGGGAAGCTTAATGAAATACGTTTTAAACACTATCTCACTAATTCGAAACAGGTTGAAACATTTTATCAAGAAACTTAATTGTACGTTAATACTAATACTTTTTTTTTAATAATCCTGAAATTCACCTGTTTTGGTGAAAAAAAATCAGCATTTACAGCATACAATACACAAAATAATATTTTGAGCACCATTAACCTAATTTTTAACGGTATTATTGTGTCCATAGTATCACCGATTTGATGCTAGCTGACAGAATTTCGATTAAACATGAAAATTTTCACTTCACGGCACACAAAACTGTATGTGAGACACCATTAAACACAAGTAGTAACCTCAATACCAATGTAAGCTTGTATGAAAACGAAACCAAACAGGGAATAGTTTGTATCGAAAATGTTAGTAATAGATGACCACATATTGAAGGTTCAAAGCTTTAAATCAAGAGCCAAATGCAGTAAGCGTAATAAGGAGTTCCTGAGTGGGAAACAAAGAGACCATCGTAAAATCAAAACAAATGTTATAAATAATATACTAGGGATGGTTTAGCATTCCATGTTGATAATTGCTTCTTCTGTTAAAGAGTTTGCGCTGTTTTTCCTTCTTCCCGTATTCTGTCTTAAGGCCAGTAGTATTAACGCGTATGTATGTATTATTCGGTAAATATAAGATACTGTACACTGTGTAGTCCTACCCCTGCGGGTAAGGGTTGAGGTAGGGAAATGGCATTAAGACGCAATATATAGTCAAAAATAGCGTGTAACGAAACATTGTCCCAGTCTAAAATGGAAATATCAGTTAAAATTTAGTGTTGTAGGTGCTGGCTTAAATTCAAGCAAAATTGATTATTCTCATAGCAATGAGTTCTTCGAAAATGTCACGAATTTCTCCATACAGCGCTTTGGGTTCAGAATCACAGCAAGCAATGTAACGACTCAAAGTTTATAATCAACGTATCAATCAGTTTTGACTTAAGTCTGCAAAGTTAAATGACGGAAATCACTTCACTGGCTGAAGAGTCCTAGCTCGACTGACACCATGCGACTTCTCCATTAAAATGCTTATTGCTCAATAAACTGAGTTCAGAAACAAACTAAACACTTCAGCCATTACTATATTGCTGGACCATGATGGTTTTTTCTCCCGTAGGTAGCAAGAATCTGGTATTAAACGCGAATTCTTCCGTTGGTCGATTTTCCAGTGTGGTCCCTCAAATCAGGAGAACATCTTTTTTCCGAAGCAAAAGTACTTGGAATTAGCCACTGTCACGTACACAGTGACTACCAGCCTAAGCAACCACCCTGTAGCGGTCTCCGTACATACCAAGCAACACGTGAAGTAAAAGTCTTTTTGTAAATCAGCAATTATTGCAATATACTGGAATGTTTACGTGTCACCCAATGTCTTCTTCTCGAAGTTATACATTTGCGGACGCGTGTTCGATTGCCTGGTCCTGCCAGAGATTTACTTTGAATCTTTACAAAGTCAGCAGAACCATCCGTCAAATGTCGCTAGTAGATATATATATATACCAGTATTAAAAAGACTCGAAGTAACAACTGCTCTAGTATCGCTCAGAAAATGTGTTCATGATAACTGAAATATTCGATGATGCTTGCTCGTATGTCTCAAGAGCATCACTTCTTATGCTATCCTATCTCTGCTTGCGCAATTTCCTTTCCGTTTCTAGCGTCACCTACGAGAGTTATATGCTAACAACTTCACACATTAAAACCTCAAATTCACAATGAAAAGTGAAACCCATCAACTTAAATACGTAAGCATAGTTATATGAAGGAACTACCAACATCAACTTCAAGTATATGGGGAACAAACCATCACAGACATGATAACGATAAAGCCACAATGAGATATGTGCACGTAATCGTTCGAACAAAACACCTACTGAAGAAATCTATGCATTGATACTAGAAACATTGGTCTATACAGCCACCAAAAATTGGATATAAAGAAAAGAGATACTATCAGTTGAACAATAAAATTAGAAAGCAAATAAAGAAACAAAAACACAATACATTTTCACCACAACACATTACCAAATGCAGAACCAGGAAATGGAATATGACTTACTCATAACAGCAAATTTACACAGACAATTCACTATAGAAAATATTGAAGCCAATACATTCCAAAACTCAGGCTTATAAATGTTACCATTCAAAGATTTTAAAGCACTATATTCTGTCAGACATGGATAAAATTTGAAATCATATGCAAAGGACACCGAAACGCACCAGTTCAAAGTTTGCCGAGCACCAATTAGAACAAAACTCCTACCGATAAACATGTTTTCTAAAATGCAAATAGTCACAAAACAGACACAAATATTCCTTGGAACTGTAGCATTAGTTGAGTAAATATAAGCAATAAACAAAAAATCTTTACATATCAGATACCACATTCACTGCTCTGATCAAACTAACACCCATCAGCACGAATATAGGACAATATTAAAAGGACAGAAAAAGCAACAGAAACGAATATACATAAATTCAAAAAGTGCACGAAACAAGTAAACAGGACAGAAGCATTAAAGCAAAACCGTAACATACTGGGAAGTAACATATTGGCGTACTTAAGGAAGGTGTTATGTAGTTCAGTAAAGTCATACTTAGTTGATATACGTTTGACAATTAGACTATTATCTGAATTACTGAAGCTGATCTAAAATACCTGGTGTTGGGAATAGCTTATGGTGTCAAATTGATATAAAATACTGAAAAACTTTGGAAAAATACAATTTATAGTTTAGATTTTCGCAGTGTTGCGAAAGGCTTTTTGTAAGTGAAAAGCAAGCATAAAAATAGTAGCTTAGGAAGTAATCATTTATTATAAAGTTCTAATTTATTAATTGCGATTGATGAACATAATACACAACATATAGTCGTTATGTTAAATTTCTTTTATGCAACATCTTGGTATCATATCAACAATTCAAGTAATCATATTTTTCCACTTCAAGCCGGAAACTCGTTTTAAGGGACTTTCGACTCTCAAGCTTCTGTTGGCTCGGGTTCACCTTGGTGTTAACAGCCATTATCGACATGTTTATTTTTACGTTGTGTTGCTAATACTTGTTGCTTAATCTTGGTAGCTAATTTGTGATTTCCTTGCAAACAAATACTGTATCTCATTGTGCTGATTAAGTGATCTCGACGACGGTGCTAGTTTCACTTACTGCAGTTTGGTGTATAATCTAAATCCTTTTCAGGGAGTAACATAAGATGATTAGGTAAATCCAGACAGCGATGTAAATACTACTTAAGTTCATATTGCAACTGTATCTGTATTTAATAAAACAAATTCGATACTTTCAACTCAACATGAAGTGTTTTCTACCTCTACGGATTGTAGTTGATAGATTATAAAGCGATCCTTTTGAGCTTCAGACTCATCATTGGGGTATAAGGGTTTGGGAGAAACTATTAGCCTCTTCAAACCATATGTCAACCTCTCCTTCAAGGGGTGTACCCCATTTGCACGAACGATGCCCTGGGGACTGAAAGATTTCAGGTATAAGGAGTAGCACACTGATTGCCAATGTCCACCGAAAGGATGAATCGGTTCCTAAAGGCGGATGAATCAGAAATTATCAACGGTATGGGGATGCAGAAGGTAACAGGAAACCACTACATTAAAGACTTAAAGGGTATCCAGAGGCCATTGTAATCCTGCCAAATTATGTATAGTATGATGGCTTCTTCCTGGGTAAAATATTCCGAGGGTAAAATAGTCCCCCAATCGCATCTCCGGGTGGGGACTGCTCAGGATGGGGGCCTTCAGAATAGCCAGACACATTCTACGTGTCAGAGCTTGGAATGTTAGAAGTCTGAATTAGTCACGTAGATTAGAAAATCTAAAAACAGGAATAGAATGACTTAAGTTAGATGTTGAGATTAGTGAGATTAAATGAAAGGACTTACAGGATTTCAAGACTGGGGAACACAGGATAATTAGTACATAAGCTGTCACTGGAGTCACTGGTGTAGTATTTGTAATGGATAAGGAAACGGATGAGTTACTGTGAACAGTTCTGTGACAGGATTATTTTGATGAGGTAAGAAACTAAGCCTACCCCAAACACGTTAGTACAAGCGTATACGCCAACATCACAGGAAGAAGATGAAGAAATAGAGAAAATATACACCAAAATTGAAGAATTAATCCAATATGTGAAGGGGGAGGAAAGTCTAATAATTATGGGTAGTTGGAATGCGGTAGTGGTAGAAGGAAAAGAGGGGAATACTGTAGGAAGTTTGGTTTAGGAGAAAGAAATAAGCGAGGAAACAGATTGTTAGAATGTTGTGAAAGATATAAACTAATCCTGGCGAAAACGCTATTTAATAATCATACTAGAAGGATGTACACCTGGAAACGTCCAGGGGTTACAGACAGATATCAGCTAGACTATATCATGATTAAACAGAGAATCAGGAATCAAGTTATAGACTGTAAAGCATATCCAGGAGCAGACAGACTCTGGCTGTAATCTTGTAGTTATGATGTGCAGGATGAGATTCAAGAGAATAAAGAAGCAACACAAGCAGAACAGATTGGAAGTGAATAAACTGAAACAATCTAAAATGAGAGAAAAGTATGCAGAAATGGTAGATGTGGATCTAAGAAGTAACTCTGAAAGGAGCTCAACTGAGGACGAATGGAATGCATTTAAGACCAAAATAATGAAAGCTGGTAAAAAAAAAAAAAAAGCTTGTATCACATAAATTTTGGAGTTGGATGGATCAGACGAGAAGCCACAAAAATGCTCAGGATGAAGCAGGAAGGTAGTAATTCAAACAATTTACTAATCAAACAGGAAATTCAAAGGAACAAAAGAAAGTTGGCTGCAAGAAAATGTGAAGAAGTAGAAAAGGAAATGGTCAAAGGTAAAGTTGAGGTGACGTATAGGAAGATCAAACAGGATTTTGGAGAAATGAAGAAAAGAGGTATAAACATGAATGCTGCCGATGGGAAACCTCTTCCAAGCTCAGACAATAGAGCTAACCGATGGAAGGAATACATTGAGAAACTGTATTAATGGGTTGTTTTGAACAACAGTGTACTGGAAAAAGAAGTTGATGTCGACATTGATGACTTAGATGATCATGTTTCAGGAAAGGATTTGATATAGCTTTGAATGATTTGAAAAAAATAAGGCAGTTGGAATTGACGTGATGTCTGCAGAACTTCTGAAATACCTAGGTGAAGAAGGAACCCAACGATTATTCAAACTTATATCAAAAAGAAAAGAAAAAGGAGATATTCTCATTGATTTTAACAAATGTGTCGGCTTCACAGTTCTGAACAAAGAACAAGCTAACAGATGTTAGAGTTATCGCACTATAAGTGTAACATCACATGCTTCAAATTACCGACCAGAATAATATATTGTATAGAAGAATAGAAAATGTAGTATAAGAAATAGTAGGTGAAGATCAGTTTGGGTTTAGGAAAAACCGTGGTACAAGAGAAGCGATTCTAGCCTTAAGATTAATTTTTGTAGGGGGATCAAGGGAAACAAAGATACTTTTATGGCATTTGCTGATTCTGAAAAAGCTTTTGATAATGTTAGGTGGGACAAGATGTTCAAATTTTTTAAGAAGTAAATTCCAAAATACCGAGATAAAAGAATACTTTATAATCTTTGTAAGAATCAAGTAGTTATAAGAATCAAGTAACTGTAGTAAAAGCATTCATGAGACACTAGCATCAGTTAAAAATGGTGAGGGGTTGTAGTCTATCCCCATTAATATTTAACTTGTATGTAGAACAAGTAATAGAGAAAGTGAAAGAAAGATTTGAATGTGGCATAAGTTAGCAAGGAGAAAAAGATCAGTGTGCTACGATTTGCTGATGACATTGTCTTGTAAGCAGAACAGGTTGAGGATATTGAGAAGTTACTGAAAATCATGAACGATATACTGAAGGAAGACAAAAGTGATGAAATGTAGCAGAAATGACAGCAATAATAATAGATTAAATATAAAAATTGGGTCGGATCCGATAGAAGAAGTTGATTTTGCTACTTAGGAAGTAAAATTACAATCGATGGCCGAAGCCGAATAATGTTGAAAGCAGAATAGCACTAGCTAAGAGATACTTCATGAATAGCAGAATTCTCTTAGTTTCAAATATTTATCTAAAACTCAGAAAAAACTCCATGTGTGGAGCACAGTACTTTATGGCACCGAAGTATGGACTTTAGGAATACCAGGAATTTGAAATGTGGTGCCATAGAAAGGTGCTGAAAATTAAGTGGAAGGATAAAGTACGAAATGAACTAGCTTTGGAAATGATGGTGAGGAAAGAAGTTTATGGAAGAGTCTTACAGAAAGAAGAGACAGAATGGTAGGTCATATTTTGAGACATACAGGATTTGTTAATTTGTCAGTGGAGGGAACAGTCTAAAGTAAGAGCTGCAGAGGAAGACAGAGATTAAAATATATGAAGCAGATGATTAAGGACGTGGGTTGTAAGGGGACTGTAGATGAAAATGTTAGCGCAAGATAGGAAGGGATGGAGGACTGCATCAAACCAGTCGAAAGACTGAAAAAAAAACCTTCCTTATAGTTTTCTAAACTTCTCAAACAATAAAAGAATTAATATCATTTTTTTTTTAAGTCTGTTCGTTTCTTTATTAACCGAACTGAAGTAATATTATTCAAGAAATACTAACTCGGTGTTCATATACGAGGAAATAGGACTATACAAAAAAAAGTTGATTTATTTATAACGAACTCTTAATAGTGCGCAGTGAGCTAAGATACGCCAGATTACAGCCCCTTGATTGTCTGCCGAAGTAAAAAGCTTTATGGAATTTACCTTCCGGATAATGGGTTGACTCAAAGTGTGTGAACTTACAGTACCTTGACACGCATCTGTCTTTTGTAATGCGTGTCAACACCTACATAAATCGCTAAACAGGTGCGTTCGTTAGCGTGGAGCCCGTGATGAATATTTAAATTTATCGTGACCCAGATGCCTGAACTGGGGGAAGGATTCAAGCCAGTGCCCTTCGGTTATAGTGACATGCGGGCTCTTTGATTCTTGGCAAGCGGGCACTGTGGGTGTCGGATATTTGGGTTCGCGGTAAACTATCATCGAATATCAAACCACAACTCTTGGAACCCTTACCCAAGATATATATTGGGATGGTCCGAAAAATTCTGTAAATAGTTACAGGGTGATCTGGACAAGATATCTAGTAGGGTTGGTAAACATGGAATGATAATAAATTCAAAGAAGGGTCATCTTATTAGATACACAGATAAAAAACTAAAGGTTGATTAAGATTGTGATGAAGGGAATGAATGGCTTGTTGAAGACTTGAAATGTAAATATCTTGACATTAAATTTGATAAAAAAAGGGCACATTGGAGAGTGTAACAGCCCCCAAACCTACAATTAAATAGAATTGTATTTTATAAAGAAATTGTAGTAAGCTAGAATTTGGTTGAATATGATCTGGTAGGTTTGTTTTGCAATTTCCTGTAAATCAATGTATATAGACTTTGTTTTATGAATAGAAATTATTTAGAGGCCATTTAATATGTTTAAGAACAGAATTGTGCAAGAGAATTGCTTAAATGTACGCAAGTTCAAGTGTTAATGTAAGTTACGATGCCTAAAGGACAATTTGTTACAGTTTAAAACGATTTCTGTGAATAATTTTGCGTTTAAGTATCTTTAATTTCCATTTCTGACCATTTTGTAATGATGTTAAATGATTATGTATTAATGCTGATTTTTAATATGTTTCAATTGTTTAAGTAATGTTAATGATCGATAAATCTCTGTCGGAATCGTTTGAAGTGTTCTAGAAATTTCGGCGGAGCCTATATAAAGAAATCAGCAAAAGAACAGTAGTAGTTTAAACAGACTCAATTTACGACGGCGAAGGAATGTACTGTCTGTGGAAGAAGTGTTGTATGCAATCTCTCTATTGTACGAATGCATGTAACCAGTATCTTTGATGACTTGTTTAAGAAAATAAACAAGTTTAAATTGAAACGTATCGTGCACTACTTATTTATCGTATTACTTAAACCACGAACAATCTTATAACAGGTCACAGGAAAAGGTTTCAAAATTCTGCACTTGTTGGAGAGAGTGATGAGGGGATGTAAGAGAGAAATATAGGAACTGGGTTACAAAACTTTGGTCAGACCATTGCTTGAATATGGTAGTATAGTATGGGACCCACATTTTGGGTATCAAATACAGGAGGTGGAGAGGATACAAAAAAAGGGTTGCTAGATTTGCTTTTGGAAATTACCGCAGAACGCAATCAGTAACAGATATCATAAAAGAGCTGAAATGGGATTCATTGGAAGACAGAAGGAGGGTGAAGAGGGTCATGGGAGTGTATAAGGCGTATATTGGTGATGAGGCATGGAAATATATTGGTGTAAGAATTAAAAGTAATTCATGGAAGGGAAACGTGGCCATGATCACAAGCTGGCAATATTTCAGGCACAAGGGTATGGGAAGATTCCCTTTTTTAGGTAACGGGGGTCAGGGATTGGAATAAGTTACCAAGAGACATGATGAATAAGTTATTAAAAATGTTGAAAGAAATTTATAGAGCGCAAATGTAGGTGGGTGCAGGAAAGTGGGAAAATGAGTGTGTAGGGACATTGCCACCAGAGCGTACGCTCCATTGCAATTACAATTAAATTAGAGCTAAGAAATACAACAATACACTAGAAATTGATGACAAAAACTTACTCTAATTAAACTTAACTCTTACATCATTCTGCAAACTTATTTATCATTAGAACATAAAAAATATCGTCACAATAATTTATAGTTGAGGCCGAGATCTTTCCAGGTCATCACGCAAGCTATTGTGAACAACGGAGTATCTACTCAGACACTAAACTTAAACAGGGCCGGCGTTAGGGAGGAGGGGGTGGAGGGGGGCAAGCTGGGTGTATGCACCCTGGGCAGCCGGTCGCGGGGGCCCGTTGATCGCCCGTAGGGGCCTCCCGACCAAAGAATTCGCCCGGGCAGTGGTAGAGCTATGAGGATTTACCCAAGGACTAAGTCGTGAAAAAAATTGATTTACTGGCCTTCTATTTCTGGATAGCACAGTTGACGATGCCTTTAATAGCCACCTGGGAGCTATAATATCAATTGATTACAGCTTCGGCATCATTTCATGTGCGCCAAAGTCTTGCAAGTCAACGGATTTTGTCTTGCGCCAAGTCCACCTTCAAGGTAATGTAAAACCGACAGTATAAGATCTAATCAAGAAATAGGACTTGCGGTACAGGCATACGCTCCCCTTATTTTCTGGAATGAGAAATAGATGGTAGAGTAATATCTTTTTAAAATATCACGACACGGTGTAATATTCTGTTCTGCTTCACTTCAGTTTTGACGTACACAAGTCTTGAGAAACAGGAAGCCGATTTTGAATCATAAGAATGACGGAAAGCTGGAAGATTAGAAAACGTAGTATCGGAACCCTAATAGATAGCCACTCTGCCGTACGAAGCGATGACGATGGCGTCTATTCTTCTCCACCGATGAAGTCACCTGCCTCTTTGAGGCTCTTTAGAGAACTCTCTTGAGTAGATTAAGGCATCTTAAGACCTGACGATCTTGGGTACATTCAGGCACCTTTAGACCTCCACAGTAGCTAGAGGCGTATTCCGATTGGACAAAAGCAAATATTGATTTATATAGTAGTACCCTAACACAATATCTTGAAGAGTTTGTGTTGACTGTGGCCGTGATGAACTCTAGATTGTTAGATTTTAATTAATATACTGATATCCGCGTTATAAGACCGCAAATTACTACTATAAATGGCGTGTAGGGGCATCGGTCAGTATAAGTTACGAAGAGAAATGCAAAACCGTGTCACTAGAACCAAAGAGTTCATGTAATGAGAGGCCGCCGAAAAACTAAACAGAATCTGTCAAGCGAACAGAAACGCCGTCGTTACAGCTGCCAACCTGCAGGTTGAATTGGGCGTCGAAATGCGTTACGCAGACATTAAGGATGTTGACGAACCAACGGGTACTGTGCTCAACTCGGGGAACCCGTGGTGTGGCGACCAGTACGTGAACTATATCGGCCATAATTCACGTACTTAGATCGTTTTCCTTTAATCATATTCATGATCGTTTAAGACTCGCGGGAAATCTCACTGAACTCTGCAACAAGACGTGGTTGTATTCCGAAAACAAATAAGTTGACTATCGACGGCCTTTCATGTATCTCATGCAAAAAATGAGCAATGGCTTCCTGTAACCATTTAAAAAAAATTGTTTTGTTTATTAAAGCAAACCACAAGGACTGGCACAGGTAAGTCCAGTAATAAAAAATTTGACTTCGACAATGCTATCGTTCAAGCCAAGAGAACAACTATATAATAGTTGTCAAGTAATTAATATACTCTTGCAAATTTTTGAGATGGTTAAGCAGTTTCCGCGTGAACTGTGCATTCAATGTGGTCATCAGACCTAATCTCATCCTCAGGTCAGTGTATCGACACAGTTACAAGTGCAATCAAGTGCTACGCAATGTATATGACAAAGTGGACATTATGTCGTTAAGCGAGATCGGCGCCATACGAATACTGGACGTGGTGCAATATCAACGACAGTTCGTGAGTATAAAATTAATATTAAGCTAAAGTACGTTGATCATGTTTCACAAACTAATACGCTGGTTCCTATAGCACACACGCTGTTTTTTAAAAAAGAATCGCCTTTACACACTGAGCCACAACGGGAGTGAAAGTAATCAACGGCAAATATGTTGAAGTGACTTCCTTTCAGCGATGTCGACCGTTTAAAATAAAAACTTAATTTAATGCATTCATCAGCTAACGCACGACGTGCGGGGAAAAAAGAATCACGTATGCAATGCTAAACATGAAGTCATCTGGGCGGTGTAGTCTACCCATATTGTCTATCTCAGCTTGACAGTTTGTTCCTACTTATAAAATTCCGAAGAAATGTGTGCTACTCACCAAAACATCTCCAGAATAAACCATATAGCCACAGCAGCACAAGATCTGCTTGAAAGTATGTAATAAATCCGCTCCTTGGATACGGTCTTTGATACACTAGTGGAAGGTGGAGGAATTTCGTCCTTCGATCTGTCATAACGTAGGGTTGACATTCAGTACTGTGGCAGACTTTCTTCTTGGACAATGCATCATCGTTAAGGATATTTTTATGGACCCGTTAATAAATATAGTACATATTTTTTTTTAATCTATCCACGTTCCTGACATTTCAACCACTCTGAATCAACCATCCCCGATATTTAAACATGGCGTCTTGAATACCAAGGTAAACAACCAGCTAAATGGATTGCGAACCTTCAAAACTTCTGAAACAGTACAAAATTTGACAGTAACATAGAAGATACTTACGTTGCATGATCCCAGGATGAGAACGATGTTAAAGACGAGGTGAAGCGCTCCCAGACAGGTTAATACGATGCTGGATATCGTGATCACTGAAAATGTTTATTGTGTCATACATTTGGGTTGTGAGGCAGATATGTTTACTATAGTCGTGATCAGTGATTTAATACTATAAATCAAAACAGTTAACTACTTACTGTCAGATTTGCTGAAATCTGCCGTGACGCACGGAACCCAATCATAAACCGACGACTGAGGTGCTGTAAAAGAAATTGATATATATTTTGAAATCATTTCAATAATTGTAAAAAATGAGAATAAACAAAAATTTGTAACACTGTTATCCACGGTCAAGTTTTTTTTTTTTTTTTTAAAGACAAAAGGAACTAAATATAGACTAGGAATGAAATATTGATAATACACAAAGATACTTATGTCCACTGAGATGTTTTATAATGCTAGTCAATTTAACTGGAATCTTAGTTGTATGAAAAGATAAATACACAAGAGTAAATCTGAAACGTTTATTTCATTCTAAGACAATAGAGCTTTTGAATAAAATATTCTCAGCATCTAGTATAAGCCAGACTAAGTTTTTGACGTTATTATCAGTATAAAAAAAATTGAGAGTTCCATATTCATGGAATTAAGCGTATTCCACCGATTAATTTATTTTCTACCATTTTACTTCTATAATTTGTTCCCCGATATCAATGACAATTTTATTCGTACTCGGCACAATTTATTACCAAGAAAAACGTAATCTATGGAAGCTGTAGCTGTATCCCGTTCCCTGTTTACCATATATATTTTCTTAACAGTCAGATGATACTCGTCAACTTACCTTGGTATTTGTAAACGGAATATGCATCGTCGTCTGGTATCGAGTCGAGAACCAACGGTCCTGCACCAAGGATAACCATCAGTGATCCAAGCAGCTGTTGACATACACAGAAAGTTGATAAGTAAATACATTTTAGAGACCTAAAAATCACAAATTTTCGGAAAAAAAATGCAGGCGGACAGTGTGACTACGAAAAATTAAAATCTAGTGACAGAAGGTGCTTTAGAAATAATATTTGCTAGAAGAATGATACGCTCCTGGAACCATGCTTGAGGACTAACCAGATAGACGATGGCTACAATGACGCAGCCGCTCTTGAGGGAGCAGCAGCAGCAACAAGTCTCGAATCTGGCCGCCATCATCTCCGTCTCCACTGCAACAGAAAACCACTTACTCAATTAATTTAGACGAAACATCTGTTCCGCTAGACACTTTCATTGCACACCTATTTTTATTTAAATTCTATCAGTCCCTTTGAAGAGTTTCTTCTTCTGCCTCTAATATATTGCGGTTCCATTGCATTATGTCCCAAATTAAGAGCCTATTTATTGTCATTTTCGTCTTTTCCCTTTCACGTTCTACTATTAATTCTTCTGCCAATATCCCTCTAGAATGATCTACGAATTGCTACTTGGAAGTGTTACAGACAACTAAGTGGTTCTAGTTTTTAACAATTTTGACAACGATTAGACTCAGGTATGAGAAACTTAATTGTGACACCAAAGTGATGTCACCGTGTGACATTATCACTAACCCCACAGTCATTTTGTTATTGTTATTAATATTAAATTATATATTATTTACTAAATAAAAGTGTAATAAATAATTAATATTTGTAACCATACTTATATTATTGCTGGGTTTCCACACTGTGTAGTATGTGCAGTAACCATGGGTAGCTTAGTGTTTTTTGTATTAGTATTGTAGCAAGATGACGGGTATGGGTCATCTCCAAAAAATTTGAATTAATTATTGTTGAGTTTAGTTTAATAAACATAAGAAATAAGTTGAAATACTTTTTCCGGTTGGAGACAGGAAGCCGGGAATAGCTAAGAGAGAATGCACCATTCGCTCGGTGTATAGTGGGAAAAATTATTCCTACGCATCCTCCCGAGGAATACCGATAGAACCCGAAGACTCTAAGCAAATGAGAGGCAATGCTTTCGCCAGCAAAGAGGGGAATCTTCTGCGAAGCCAATCCGATGTGTTTATTGCCTCACGTGTTTGGAAATTTTACAAATTTTGTCTTTCCATGGTACACGCCAGGAGAAGCAAGAGGAACCTTCTTGGTGAGTGGGAAGACTTCACTTCGTCCAGGACGAGAGGTCTGGCCACGACTTGCCAGCGTAGTATTAGCGCAAAGTCATCCAAGCCTCCAGAACAGAATCACTAAGTCCGATAGATGCTATCACATGTGCCTTGCAGACGGGACGCGTGCCTTGCAGTACCTGGACAGGTGCGCAATTTGAGTGACGATAGCGCTCTTGTTGAGACGCTTCGTTCAGCCAGACAGACACGGTAATTATTCGTCCACGAAACAGAGTGTACTCCGACGAATCATTGATACAGCCCTTTAACGGTCTAATGAGAGAGAGTTCTTGTGCCGCCAGACATAAATTTCTGAGCTAGTTGTGTCTAAAAGCAGAGTGCTTTTTATTTTATTTTCTATTTTGAATTGAAAGAAAGGCTTTCATGTTTGGAAACTTTCAATAACTATTCTTTGTGGGAACAAATTAATTCCCTGGCGCCCTGTAAAACCCAGTCAGAAATGTTTACTTGTTATCACTGTAAAAACAAGAATCAATATCAGTATTAAGAGAGTTTTCGCTTCAGTTGCATATGAAATTTGTAGAACTTTCTAAAGTTCATGTACACGTATTACAATTCTTAGCTTCAGTTAACAATGATTGTTTGTTTACTATTTCACAACTATAAGACGAGGTATTGCGTTGAATTTTATTTTGCACAGACAGATATTTAAGATTAACGATAAATAAGCATTCATGGTTATCAAACCATAATTTTAGGAGCTTTTCAAATACTAATAACAGAAGTAATGGTTTCATCTCTGTTTCCTCAAATTACTTTATATTCTTTGCAGAAAGTAGTGGAAGGTGGCGTTTTAAATTATGTAAGGTAAGAAATTAATGTCCCCCCCCCCCCTTTCACCGACCAATGCAGTACAGTATATATCCGCGACCCTGACAAGCTATCTGTCAGGCAACAGTTGTTGGTTTGGGTGGCTATTTTTTGTTTGTTTTGTTTATAAAGGCGCAGGGTTGGGTCAATCAGAGTCGACGTGTGGTGTCGATAGGAGACGGCTGTATGCTGCCGGTGCAGTCTCTATATACACAAGCCGATGCAGCTTGTATGAAAATGTAATAGTCGTGTCAAATTAAAAGAAACAATATATCAAGAAGAAACGTTCTTCTTATTTACATACTATATACACACTTCGAATTCCAAGCTGACGGCTTACAAGTGTAAAAATAGAATAATGTGCGCCGACCTCAAGACTACACGCCGTGATTCTACAAGAATTGCCCATAGCAGCTGAAGAAATCCAATGTAAATTAAGTTCTGTCGCCAAAAGGTGCAAGCATTGTCCGCTTGACTAAATAATTAAAATAAAATGAAAGGTTAAGCTTTGTAAATTAGTCGAGACATGTAACTGGTTGTTCAGAAATATTGCATTAGGATTAATCTAACATCGGAAACTCAACAAAATATTTAGGAGCAACGTACAAAAACAATCTGAATTGGAACGACCGTACTGCTCCACTGCCAGATCACGTATTCATCACAGCAGCCATTGGTAGGGTCTGAATAATTGTTACAATAATAAGCAGAGTAATTTGTTTTAAACTTCGTTCATTTTACGATGCATCTAAATTCCAAGCTCTCCTTCAATTGGTACATGTAAGTATAAGGAAGGGTCTATGGCTAGTGAATGATTGACAGGACCGGGTATGACTGACTACATGCCAATGACTTCTAGAGGTGTGTTAATCGCAAATGAATAAGGCTGTGGGGATGCAGAAGACTGAGAAATCACTCTATTAAATACCACAGAGAGAATCTCGAGGTAATGCAAGCTTTTTAATCGACGTAAACAGTGACGTCCTCGATCAGGTATTCCAGAGTAATAGTCTCAGTCGGATCTCCGCGTGGGAACGGTTTATGTTTAAGCTATATTAATTGATAGAAAAGTTCTTCCAACCGCACCGATAAATTTTAGGAGTCTTAATAAGACTGTTAGGCAGAAAAGTTGAAAACTGAGGATGATCGACTATAATCAGATGTTGGGATTTTTACGATTTAATGGAAGGACGCACAGGAGTTCTGCTGTAAGCGAAAAAGTTTTAATATCAGCGGGATCACCGCAGTGGCTTTATAATCAATAAAAAGTTGAGGAATGGGTGAGTTATTATGAACAATTTTGATAGATGAGTATTTTGATGCACCAATCTGTCAAGTCGACGTCGACGAGGGGCAAATCTATATATAATAGGGTGCACCATCACACTGGGTTCACACAGGGAAAGACGGTTTTCCGCATTTGCTGATGACACTGTCATGTTGATAACAGTGGTGTTATATTTGGAACAAATAGAAACTAAATCAACACAAAGACAAAAATGTGGAAATAATAACAGCAGAATAAATATAAAGTTAGTAGCTGATTAATGGAAAAGGTAAGAGAATTCAGTTATTTCGGAAGTAAAAAAACAATCAAGAAAGACGTCAAAAGAAAAAATAGCATTAGAAAAACCAATATTCAAAAATAGTACTCTGTTGTTTTCAAAGACAGCCTTACGACTCAGGAAGAACTTTCCGTAATATTATACAGCCTTTTAAGTAAGTGAAGCATAGACCCTCACAATACCATAAAAAAGTAACTCTGAATCATTTAAAGCATTGCCTTAGAGTAGAATGTTGAAAATAAAGTGGACAAATAAAGTATGAAAATAAAATATTTTAGAAATGGATGATGGGGAAGTCTGTAATAGAGAATCTAACAACGAAGAGACCGGATGGTACATCACGTTTTAAGACATGCGGAGTCGGTCGATTTGTTAGGGGAAAGAACTGTTGAGAGGAAGAGGTATTAGAGGAAGACAGACTATTTTAAGAAGATAACTGAAATCTTATGTTCTAATCGGTTTGTTGACAAAGAGAAGGTCAGGAGAGGAAGAAATGGAGAATTTGTCTTAAATTGTAAAATGAAACACAGCCAATCTGTTGCAATATTCATTGAATTTATTGTTTACCGGTTTCGGCCCGCCTTAAGGGAGTCTTCTTCAGAACCTGTGGATATTGTACATTATTAGTGTATCTGATGTTAAGCTTTGAGTTATATACATGAAAATTTGTGCATACTCACTTGTTAAAAAGTATTACATAAATCTCAATAAAATAGTACATTTTGTACTAAAGTCACAAATTAAAATATATTTTATAGCTATCCATCCGGCAGCCAACGTGTATCACAGAGCCAGCGTCACATCTGTGATACACGTTGGCTGGCGGATGGATAGCTATAAAATATATTTTAATGTGTGACTATGTACTATTTTATTGAGATTTATGTAATACTTTTTAACAAGTCAGTATGCACAAATTTTCATGTATATAACTCAAAGCTTAACATCAGATACACTAATAATGTACAATATCCACAGGTTCTGAAGAAGACTCCCTTAAGGCGGGTCGAAACCGGTAAACAATAAATTCAATGAATATTGCAACAGATTGGCTGTGTTTCATTTTACAATTGAAGAAATACCGTTGCTGTTGATGCTGCCATGCTCAAGATTTTGAAATTTGTCTTAAGTCAGTAAGGCAACATTCAAAATTGATAAGTAGGGAAAGAGATTAACAGTGGGTTTAATGGTCTAACATAATTTCAACGTGACCGTCAACAACTGAGCCTGCCTGTTAGTCAACCAGAGCAGTCATTCACGATTCGTATTTTCATACAAAAATTAAATTGAATCAACTGCTATCATCGGAAAGAAAAGAAACTACCTTGTATCCCAACGATTCTTTCCTGGTGTAAACTTGCAATGATGTAACAAGTTTCTAAAGTTCTCTACTCACAAAACTGGAAAAGCCAGTCTTGAGACCTGAAAAATTGTGTAATACGGTAATATTTTCATCTAATTCTTTTAAAGTAGGAGAAAACAGGTTTGTTTCCTGATTGATAAGCGATCATGACTTGTGTTCAATTTTCTTTCGGAGGAACAGTGTATCTCGAGGATACTGGCAGCCTTGATAAATAATCTCATTTATATTACTAATTGCTAGGGAGCGGATCCGCTATTTGCTACCACAGACCGATAACATCTGTTCAATAGTTGTTAAAATTGTTGCAGAACTGGTACCTTCAGAGTACATCCTGCAGATATTAATCAGCTTGCATGATGGATTATCCATAAGGTAAGTTGCTTATGGAACCTGGAGGGGATCTGCTATTGCGCTTGGAAGACTGCGGCGAACCAGTTAGGTGCAAAAAGAAACTAGGTGAGCGTTCACTCGCCGACCCTGGACAACCGCAAGCACCGTTCAGGTGTGGCTAATAAACGGGCGGAAGCTCATCAGGTATTGGCGCAGCGCGGGATCCGTGCTGCACAGTAGAAGGCGTGTCTCCAGGTCGCCCATTAGCACATCGCTCGCTTCCGGCTGGTTCAACACCAGTGCCTGTGCTCCACACGCAATGGCAGCCGATATCTGGGGAAGTTATATTTTATACATACGAAAATCTTACACTCTCTAGGTATCCAAGGTCACTGAGATGCTGCCGTGGCTGGCCCTAAACACGATGTTAGATAGTACGATCCTCTGTGTTGAAAGTGCCATAATTTTTATTTGTCCAGCAGGATAGGAGAGATGGCGACGTAACGTTCCTAATATTCTTCATTTGATGCCTTGAACGATTCCGGGCGTATGTGGTAACAATGGAGGGTATGCTCCGCCATGGAAACTAAGGAAAACGACCTGTGTGTTCGTGAGTGTTATTTTGGGTGTGGATGACTGATACTGTGTCCAGTACTGAGTACTGTTTGCGTTTTAAGAACCGACAGATGAAAAATGAAATGAATGAAACTCACTGCCGCCCACTCTTTTAAAAGACACCAGACTTGACGACCCCATCCGACGGATAAATCAACATAAACACTGCCTTCTTGCCTTACGGCCTTACTTCATATGCTCTGCGGAGGATTTGAGATTTAACCTAGATTTGGCGCAGATTCTGGTGATTAGGAATTGTGTACCACCACTTCTCCAACCATGATGGACAACTAATGATGGTGAAAATTTCTTATGCCACCAGGACTCAAACCAACTGACCCCCTTTCAGTGCCGAAAGCCATCACTGAGCTAACAGGCTGGCTTAAACGTTACAGATTGTATATCGAAATCGTGGATTATATCACAATCGTCTCCGAAATCTGTATCTAATGAAGACATACCACACTGTTGATCGTGTTTAGTTCATCGGATGGAGACGTCGAACTAGCCTGTCCCTTGACATTCGAAAAAAAAAAATGTCTAAATGGGCCGGTATCGTGTTTCATTGTCCCCCTTTCAATTCTCATCGGCAGCACAACACACCACACTGCAGATGCACATTATAGTAATTCACATACAAACTTACAAATCGTAATCACAATTGGGAAATGCAACGATAAAAATCCTTAGTCAGATTTTCTGTAAAGATAACATGGAAGAATAAGGCCTTCTATGGTAAACTTCTACGCCGAGAAATTGGATGTGGCACTCACCTTGAATAATCTTACCATCATTTGTACAAACAGAAGTCTCAATTTTTTTTAGTTCCCAATAAAACGTAAAGTAATCGTCGTTTCAGGACTCTGTGGGCACAGATATCAAAACTGTTCATAGGCATGATTTGCTTAACTCTGCTGTTTAAAGAGTGGAAATTTCACTTAAACGGATTTAATACTATTAACAAAAAAAAGTTTTCATTAACTGTGGAAATTTAACACGACGCTGTAGAAAGATTGATACGCCGTGAAAGGCTTAAAATTAAAGAGAAAATCGAATGGGCATATTTTTTGGAAATGACAGGTGAGAAAGACGCTGGAAAAAGTCTCCAAGAAAGAAGAGAAACAATGGTAAGCAGGGGCATAGCTACTATGGGGCTAGGCGGTGCAGTGCATCGGGGCCCTTACGCTCAGGGGGCCCCCAAGCATACCTCAAGGGGCCCCTAAGAGCACCTCTAGGGGCCCTCAAGCGCAGTTTAGAGGGCCCACGAGCCTTCACGGTAAACTGGCGACCTTTTTTTTAAGAGCTCTACCGTCGTCTAAGGGGCCCCTGAGAACACAGGAACCCCTTACTAAGGCCCTCACTGCTCAAGCGGGGGCCCCAACCACTGCTCAGGGGCCCCCTAAAGAACAATTCAAGGGCCCCCATCCTCAGTTCAGGGGGCCCCTACCAGCACACAAAGCAAAAAAAAGGTCGCCCGTCTGGCCTGAGGGGCCCAAAATAATTTTTTTGCACCGGGGCCCTTGTTGACCTAGCTACGCCACTGATGGTAAGTCACACTTTAATACAGATTGAAGACAGGTTAGAACATATGAAGCAGAAAGCAAAGATCGTAGGTTTAAAGGGCATGCTGAGATTAAGACAGATTAAGCTGAAGTCGGGAATGGATGGAGTGTTGCATAAAATTGATGACCAGGAAAGAATGGCTCACGTTATTTATTTAGTTTGCTTTTTTATTGCGCACTAACACTACGGTAATTTTTATGTTTATTTTTCGGCATTGGATCATTATTCGAAAAACATTCGATTTTGGGTTGTTTTGACTGAGTCGTCTGCTCTCTTTTTTCGTATTGTGATTTTAATATATCGTTCAAAAAAAAAAAACTATAGAAACCTAGAAATTTTAAATTTTCAAAGGCAAAAACTCCTGTATCAGTGAAAAACTGTTCCTGTGCAAATCGTCAATAGTCAACAGTTTGGGATTTGGAAACAAAAATTTTAATGGTGTCAATTTCTAAAAAAACAAAAAAGAAACACTTTAAAAATGGTAGAACAGTATTTGCAATATAGTTCATTCAACTGTGAGTCGTTTAAAGAGTATTTACTGAGTAACAGGATCAACATTTACCACATCCTACACATCCTTTAGTTTGACGACTTTTTTGTTATAGAGTTTTAATACTTCCAGATACTTTGGAACGTCGAAAATTTTCATCAATTTTTCCGATTACCGAAAAAACGCACGGAAACTATTAAACTAATGCATTTGAAAACAAGGGTACTGTTTGATAAAAAATATTTCATATCCTATTTAAATTCCTCATATATCGAATTTACTCTTCTCACTCAAATTGAATATGATGCTATTAGTAACGTTTAATACAGTTCTGTCATCAATTTTCTGAAATTATCATAAATTAATATCTGATCAACCCGTGAAATTTGTCTGTACTGATTTTAATTATTAAAAAAAAAATAGAATTTCACAAAGGATCTACAATAGCTGCTACCCACACACTCAGACTTGCAGTAATGTCTTCCCGTTGCTCCACAAGCTACGAGCAGACGGACATCAAGGAAAGAGCATTATCGACAGAACTCGAGTGTCTTAATTCAGCACGGCTTACGATATTTGGTTTCTTGATTACTTGAAAACTGCGTTGGTCTACCACGCGACTGTGTTGATGTTCCTTCCTTGGCAGCAGATTATTTGAAGAGCAGTATTGACAATCCAATCCCGAAACCATTGTTGACAATAGCGGTATCACTTTCACAAGCATCGAGAAGAAAGTTTATATCTCTTTGGAAGTACAAAAACTAACTCTCTCTCTCTCTCTCTCTCTCTCACACACACACACACGCGTCCACTGGACTGGGAAGACACCACTCGAACCTTTATCCTATCCAGTTCCTTAGTGGTATTACAATGAGGTATACAGTGTATCTCAAAAATGTCAAACTAGCACTACTGTAATCAACTAGCACAGGAGAATTTTCTGACATAGCGCAAACAAAATACGTCATTCCCTCAACTCTACGCCGGGAGAAGCTTCCAACAACTTGTCGGCTGATTTGTATGCGGATACTGCGTGTAAGATATTGGCCATCCACAGGTAAGATTATTTATCGCAGGATTAAATGCACAACGGACTTAACCTCATAAATATGTAATGCACAAGGAAAACTTTAAAATAGACACGATTTGTGCTAAATATGCAGTTCCATAGTATTACTCTATGAACAGTTTTAATACATTTTCTTTATTCTATACTTACGAGAAATAAAAACTGCATGTATCAAGTCCCCTAAGACTTATGCCAGATCAGTAGTGATATTGATTTACAGTACAGTTTTTTTTCTTTTTTTTCCAGTGTCACTTAACGTCAAGCTAACTGTTTCACACATAACACTGAAGGTATGTCTTTGCCATAAAATACAATTACCGTAACGCGAAACCAGGTCGTAATCTGATGTTATGCCACGTGTGTATTGAATCATTTCTGCTCCAAGAGCACTCTGTGGACATTTGATACCGTCCACACTTTATTTCTACCATCAGCTTTATTCTTCTCCTACCATTTCTTCCTTCTAGAACCATTGCTAGAATCTCTCTATTGACTATTCAATAGTTTTTCAATTTTCCCACATAACGTATTCTCTCCACTCTTCTCTAAGCCTTAACCTCAAAAACTTATCGCTCTCTACTTTCCGAGGGGTCCTTGTTATACAACAGTATAGTAGAAAATTGCATACAAAAAAATTCTCAATTTTCTGTCAGACCTAACATTAGTACATTGGTTGATTTCCCCCCCCCCCCCTGATCAAAGCTTCTCATTCGTGATATATAACAGCATATACCGCTGAAATATCTCAACTGTGAATAGCCTACTGAATTACGTCAAACTTAGGGTAGCGCGTTCACGTAGCACAATTTTACAACGATGATACATAAGCTTTCCTAAATGTTTTAACCTTCGAATTATTTATCACTGTGGCTAAAGCAATAAACGAAGCTTGCCATTTTTACAGCAAATCCTTTTTCCGTAATTCTGACTTTATCGGTAGTCAGCGAGTTAAAGTGACAACAGAACTTACAGGGAACAGTAAGGAAACCTGTCACGACATGTATCAAAGAACATTCGTTTCGAGCAACTTCGACACATTAGAAAACAAATCGGATATCTGAACCACTTTCTACCAAACACCACGCACTAAAGATACCACAAAGATTTGCGGAACATTACACTGGATGAGTAAGTAGTACTTTTGAAAGCATATAGATATGAATATTACATTGGGGTCATTCCAGCAATTACAAAAGAGCAAATTTGTTGCGATAATCTGTCTTGTCCGCTGTTTTAGTTTTCAGAGGGATGATCCTCGACTTGTTACGTTTGTTGAATTAAATTCGTAATTTGCAAATATACTCTTATTTCGGAGCTTATTCGTGTTACTGATTCTAATTACAATTTGTTCCCGGAATGATGAGTTAAAGTGCGGTTTTTATTTAGTCAGTGGCGTCATACAAATTGGTAGACTAGCAGTAACCTTCATAATCGCCATTCTGCAGCAACCAGGTTGGACTGTGGATCTTGTCATGAGGTGTTGGTTTGACTGGATACTTTCACTAAACCACTTGGCCTTTCTTCTTTCAGACGTGATGTTAAGGTTTGTTTTCAATATTCCTTTGACTCATCTTGTCTACGCATTCATTTTTAGAAAATTTATTTAATTATTTACATATTGAAAGGTGGTAACGTAATGTACAGTACACTGCCGAACATGGAAGTCAAAATAATGGCCTGAAAATTGACGTAAAAAATTGAGTAAAACAAATTCATGAAGATAGGCTCTGTATTTGTACCTCGCTGATTTTTTTTACGTTCTAGTGTTGTTTTGAGGGTAGATAAATAATTTTCTAGGTCCTTGGGGGTCATGTCCAAAGTTTAGTCCCCCCCCCCCCCCTGGCTGGTACAATCTTGATATCTGGATGTATTAGTAACTTGCAAGTAACCTCAATTGCATAAATTTGTAATATGGTTGCTTTTGCATCCTTCGTCCAGGTCCAGTTCTGTGCAGCCTTTTCTCAAGTAAAACGATGCACTAATGTGGCAATATTTCTAAATGTGTCACGTCTGTCTGTTGATTTTAAAATGCATTCGAAATAACTTCACATTTGTGGGTTAGTGTCATTGATAACTTTCTACCATAGGGCTTGAATTTCATATCGTAGCCCTTTATAGAAGACAACATACCACACGTTTCCCCAATTTGTATCCATACATGTTGTTCAGTAATTATATTAGGCTCTTCTGATATCATTGTCACCCTACACTTGTGATCTTATTAGTTAACGTTCGTACCTTGTGCATTACTTCATACGTTCCTCGCCAATGACCCCTAATAAAGTAACGATGGCTCAGGTCAGGTCAGCTGTGACGGGGACCATGGTTAGCGAGCTGGGCACAGAGACGGTCGCGCGCGTGTCTTGCACGTGGTGGGCGGTTTGGCAGTGGCTCCCTCACGCCCCCGGCGTCCTGTCTGCGCAACGAAGACGCCTCACCACGAACGCAAACAATGGGTATTGTCCCCGGGAACACTGACAGGAACAAAGGTGATCACTCACCCAAAATAACATCTGTTAATTAACCTGAATTTTTATTAACACAACGTCCTTGGGTAACAAGCAGAGTAAACGCAGTGTTTCCACACGATATTTCAGCTATGAAATTCTGCATCAACCGGAAGGGGAGCGAACGTTATGGAACGTTTTTTTATGACAAGGATACAAATACATCAATCGAATTAATGATTATACATAGGATTAAAAATTTAATTACGAATGGAGATGTGCAACATACACAACAAATTTGAGACAAGACAGAAGTGATGTTAAAAATTGATGTTCATTGTTTTTATTATGGCTTTACGCCACGTCGACGTCGAGGCCATTATAGGCGGGATGGGACTGGGTAAAAGGAACGGGAAGGAATTCGGCCATGGTCTTTTGAAGGAATCATCCCGGCATTCGCCTGGAGTGATTTAGGAAAACCATGTAAAGCCCAAATCAGGATGCAGGAACGGATATTCCAACCGGCGTCCTGCCGAATGTAAGGTCAGAGCGTTAACCACTCACCCACCACGCTCGGTAATTGATTTTCAGATTTTGCAGCCACTTACAAGACTCCTCCACTGCTTCGTGGAGTTGCTAGATCGTTCCACTGTATCTCGCGAGGGCCCGTCACGATTTGGTAGGTTGTTTGCTGACGATTTTCACAGTCCCCACCTATCAATCTGGTAGCTAAATCTACGATAGCGTGTTCTTACCCGTTTCAGTGGTGTTCAAATTTTCTGGGCAGATTGAATCCATGACGTTGTCCTGTAAGGTCTTGGATTAGAGCTAGTGCGAGGGTTTGATTTGATGCTCTCAACACGTCATGCTTCGTTTGTAACTGATTTTGGACCACCTTCTGACAAAACTTCCATGTTGGGTTCATGATTTTAACTTTTTTGACCATTACGTGCTCAGTTCTATTGTACTGAAAGTTATGTATTCCTTTAACACTTCTGCTTTCCGTTTTTAAAGATGCTTTTCTTCGAAGATGTAATGAGGTATTAGGAAGTACACGTAGCTGTCCTGTAGGTGTTCTCTCGGCTTCTTGCCACAGAACATTGTATTAACTCTCGAATCTGCGAAAGACTTCGTTCTCATCAATTTTTGTTGTTTGGGTTAGTTGCCAGTGATGAGATTCCACTGCACTCATATTTCAACAGCGTATGATTTTGTGCGCCTGAGGTATATATTAGCATTCTGAATTGACAAGTAGGTCTAATAATCTGAATTAATTTTACCAAACAGAGGTAAGAAGTTTAAGGGATAATCGTGTCAAGATTATTCAAAGGATTCGAGACAGCACATTACTACACATCGTAAACATGTTGCTCTACTCTGCCATCAAATTCCTCAAAAAAGTAATATTAACGACCTTCAACTACAATCAACTTTACTTGAATACCGAAAAACTTCGCATCGTTGCAGTTTAATCTACGCATAATTAGCCGATGCATATATAAAAAAAAAATAAGTGTGTTCCTGACCCTAACGGAAGGAACTAAATACAGAAGTACCATCTAAATTACTTATGATGTAAGTAATGACAGTAACATACATGAAAATCATATACATTAGTATGAAATCCAAGTCTGGTTAGTACATTACGACAAATAATATTACACACTAGGACTTGAAATGGTTCTTAACATTACGCCGGTTAACAACTTCAAGATTACTTGCAATGTATAGAAACCAGGTTTTATTGCTTCAGTTTCTGTTGCTGTCTCATACCATAAAACCAATTCCTTTCACATACATCTCATTTTTTCGGTATAAAATTTAATTACTCTGTTTAATTTGTACATAAAAAAGTTTTTGAGTATAAATACGAGTATCCAGCAACCAAAAAATAACCCATCAAGATTCAGGGAGCTCTGCCACAAACAAAATTTGGCCAAAAAAGAGAAGAGAGCATGAATACTATTTGTAATTTTTATAGGAATTCCCGAGACAAGGAAAACATTGAAACAGAGCACACACACACATACGTTTGGTGCGATGCTGTTCCAATGATATAACAATAGTCTGTACCATAACGGTAATAACTTTATGGCTTCATAAATCTTGGGGACAAGTTCTTCTAACGTAACTTAACCGAATCGTCAATCAAATTACATGAAGGGACAAGCAGTTTAACTGGGAATACGAACCGCGGGACGTCCTTGAGACACAAACAGCAAGTTTTTGCCCGTTGCAAAATCAGGCAGTGAACCTTTGATAATCCTGGTGATATAGTTGCTGAACACAGTACAGGAGAAAGTGTGTCGCCAGTTACATAACAGTCCGCAGATCTGCAGGACGCTAAGCATTCTGGGGGCTGTAAGTAATACGTCACGAGCTCGGCCACTGTGCGTTGCCGTCACGGGTGAGGGCTGTGCCGCCAGGAACAGGTGCCTCACGAGACCACGCGCTGCACGTGCGTCTACCACACACAATACCGGAGGGCTATAAACAACACACCTTTAGTGTTATTGCTTGTGGGAATAGTTGCTCTTACTCGTCACTACTAGTAACACATTTCTCCAACATGTGGAAATGTGTTGGTGCGTCCAGAATTTTTATTACGTTGGTTATAATCCAAATGTCTGGCTGGTGAACTAAGAATGGAAAATTTTTCTGTATTTAGGCCGTGTACAGTGATACGAAACCACGAAAAGGATACATCAAGAGAATTGGAGAAATTCTCTACACCTAACATACAGAATAGAGAGCTAATGAATATCTTTCATCTTGGATCATTTTCAGGAAATCATAGAAAGTCGTGGTTTGTGAGACTATATTAGCCTCTTCCAAACAAATGTCAACCTCTCCTTACGTGGTGCACCTAGTTTGCACTGACGAGGCTCTGGCGACAAAGATTATCAGTATAAGGAGTCACTCACTGCTGTCCAGGGCACACTCTTGTCCTTGGGGTTGGAAACTGCCCATAAAGGTGGATATATTTATGGCAACGGGAAGCCACTGAATAAAGACCCAAAGTGTATTCAGAGGCCATGCGGTTATCTCAGATTAAATATAATATTTTTTTTTGTTATGGATTTACGCCTCGTTGACGTCGAGGTCATTAGAGGCGGGATGGGACAGGGGACAAGGAACGGGAAGGAATTCGGTCATCGTCTATTTTGAAAGAAGCATCCCGGCATTCGCCTGGAGTGATTTGGGGAAACCATGGAAAACTCAAATCTGGCTGCCCAGACGGGGATTTGAACCGGCGTCCTCCGGAATGCGAGGCCACAGCGTTAACCGCTCACGTATTATGATTGTTTCTTCCTGGGTAAAATATTCCGGATATAACATAGTCCCGCAGTCGGATCTCCGGGTGGGGACTGCTCAGGGAGGAGCCATCACAATGGATAGAAACATTCAAGAGTCGGAGTGTGGAATGTTATAAGTCTGAAGAGAGAAGGTAGTTGATAAAACGTAAAAATAGACGGAATGACTTAAGTTAGATGTCGTTGTGATTAGTGAGATTAAGTAGAAGGACGCACAGGATTTCTGGTATGGGGAACACAGAATAATTAATACAACAGCTGTCGGTGGAGTCACTGGTGTAGGATTTTTAATGACCAAGAGAGTAGGGAAATAGGTGAGTTATCATGAACAGTTTAGTGATAGGATTATTTGATGAGGTTAGAAACTAAGTCTGCCCAAACCATATTGGTACAAACTTACATGCCAACGTTACTGGGTGATAATGAAGAGAAAACAACTCTGATATTGAAGAAATAATACAATATGTAAAAGGAGAGAAAAGTCTAATAAGCATAGGTGGCTGGAATTGGGTAAAAGGAGAAGATAAAGAGATAACACTGTAGGAAATTTTGGTCTAGGAGAAAGAATTGAACGAGGAAACAATTGACAGAATTTGGTGAAAGATCTATTCATGGCTAACACATTTTCTAAGAATTATGCATGAAAGATATACACCTGAACACGTACAGGTAATACTGGTAGATATCAGCTTGATTATATCATGGTCAAACAGAGATTCAGGAATCAAGTTCTAGACCAGTGTTTCCCAACGTGGGGCCCACGCCCCACAGGGGGGCAATTTGGTTTTTTAGGGGGGCAATTTAGAAATTGACTTGATACGACTTTACCGCTTTTTCTTGGGATTATTTAAATGCAGTGCTAGATATAGATACAAAATATAGCAAATTCTTAAAACAGTGCTGTAAATAACTATTAAGTATAGTTTCGTTTGATGTTAGCAAAATATTTTTTTAATTAAAAATTAGGTATGGGGGGCAAAAAAAAAAAAAAAAAAAAAATATTAAAAGTGGGATATGACCCAAAAAAGGTTAGGAAACACTGTTCTAGACTGTAAAGCGTACGCAGGAGCAGACAGACTCTGACCATAAATTGTTATGAAGTGCATGCTGAAATTCAAGAGATTAAAGAAGCAATACAAGTAAAACAGAAGGTGTAAACAAACAACCAAACGCGAGAGAAATGTTTGCAAAAAGGTTAGACGCTGTCCTAAAAAGTAATTATGAAAGAAGCTCAACTGAGTATGAAAGGAATTTGTTGGAGTGAAATAATGAATGCGGCTTTAGGGAACAAGCCGTCCGAAAACCTTGGATCACAGAAGAAAATTTGGAGCTGATGGTTTGGAGGAGAAGGCACAAAAATGCTCAGTATGAAGTAGGAAGAGACCAACACAAACTATTTTGAATTCAAATAAAAAGGAAATGTAAAAAAGCAAAAGAAAAATAACTACAAGAATAGGGTGAAGAAGTTGAAATGGTCATAGGTAAAGTAGATATGGCATATAGGAAGATGAAACAGACTTTTGGAGAAAGGAAGAAAAAGAAGAACAAACATTAAAGCTGCTGATGGAAGGATTACATTCACAACTGTATGATGTGGATGACTAACAGTGTAATGAAAAGGAAGGCGAAGTCGACACCGCCGTAGGAGATCCTGTAATGAGGACAGAATTTGAGAGAGCTTTTAATGACTAAATGAAATAAGGCAGTAGCAATTGAGATTCCTACAGAAATCCTTAGGAGAAGAAGTAATACAAAGATTATTCAAAAAGATATGAAAGTTATGAAACAGCAGAAATTCCAACTGATGTTAATAAAAGTATCACCTTCACACTTCTGGATAAAGCACAAGCCGACAAATGTGAGAATTATCGCACCATAAGTCTAACACCACATGCTTTATAATTTCTGACCAAAACATACAGAAGAATGGAAAGGGTAGTAGAAGAGATGATAGGTGAAGTTCGACTCGAGTTTAAGAAAAATCACCGTACAAGGGAAACAATTCTGGCTTCAAGATTAATACTTGAAGGATGGATCAAGAAACACGAATATTTTCATGGCATTTGTTGATTTAGAAAAAGCTTTTGGTAATGTTAGGCAGGACAAGATGTTCAAAACATTAAAGAAATTTGGTCGAAAATACAGAGTTAGAGAAATACTTTTTATTCTGTATAAAAACCAAGTGGCTGTAATAAAAGAGAATCATGTGAGACACGAATCAGTTAAAAAGGTTGAGAGACAAGATTGTAGTCTATCCTCATTATTGTTAAGCTTGTATGTAGAAGCCGCAATAAAGGAAGTGAAAGAAAAATTTGAATGTGGCATAAGTGTTCAAGGAGAAAAAAATCAGTTTACTACGATTAGCTGATGACATTGTCTTATCAGAACAGGATGAGGATATTGAGGAATTTTTTAATGTCGTAAACAAAATACTGAAGCATGATTTTGGACTAAATATAAACCAAAGTAATGAAATGTAGCATAAATAATACCAATAATAGTAGATTAAATATAAAAATAGGAAAGGAGGCCGTAGAAGAAGTGAATTAATTCTATTACTTGGGAAATAAAATTACAACTTAATGTCGGAGCAGGATTTGTGTTAAAAGCAGACTAGCACTAGCAAAAAGCCTCAATGAAAAAGAAATATTTTAGTTTCAAATAATGATCTAGGACCTAGAAAGAACATTTTAAATTTATGTGTGAAGCACAGCAGTGTATGGTAGGGAAGAATGGACTTTCAGAAGTACCAGCAAGAAAGAAAATTGAAGCATTTGAAACGTTGTGTTATAGAAGGAGGTTGATAATTAAGTGGACAGATACATTACGAAATGAACGAGATTTGGAAATGATAGCTGAGAAAAGAAGTTTATGGAAGAGCCTTACAGAAAGAAGAGACTGAATTTTAGGTCATTTTTTGAGACATGTGGAATTGGTTAATTTGTTAGTGGAGGGAACAGTCGAAGGTATGAACTGTAGACAGAGATTAGAATATATGAGGCAGATAATTTAGGATATAAGTTGTAAAGGATATGCTGAGATGAAGAGGTTAGCGCAAGATAGGAAGGGATGGGGGATTTCATCAATCCAGTCGAAAGACTGAAGACAGAAAAAAAAAAGGAAATCCTTCTGGGCGGGATGGTGATCGAATTCATGTCCTCCTGAAAGTCAGTACGAACGTTAATCGCTCACACACCAAGCTTTATATTATAAAGAGCATTCAGGAATATTACAGGTGTAACTGAACAAGTTAATCCTTTGGAGAAGTTAGAAAGAACGCCGTATTTTGTTATTGGCTGGTTTCTTAAGTCTCAGCAGGCCATTATCCCGTTGCTATCTCAAAACCATATTTCATAAACAAAATAATACGTCACGCACTACAACTTTACTCCACGATAGGTAGCAACAATACCTTCATCGCTGCGATGGGTTAAGTCAGGAAAAATAAAACAAAAATGTTTCTGTAGGAAATTGATATGGTCTTAAAAGAATTTCCTTTATTTTAGTATCTATCTGAGAAACTTACCTACATATAACGCACATTTTAGGTGGCCTGTGCCAAAAGTTGCCAAAATTTCCTGATAATTCCACTGAATCTGCATCAAATCCTCCCTCCACGATACATGCCATCTAAATTATTGAGTCTGGGTGCATTTTTAAGACCTCTGATATGTGACGCTTGCTTTCCATTCCAAATCACTTTTCACACAAGAAATAACGCATTACTCTAACGGAAATTTAGCAGCTTTAATCAGCTTCGAATGGAAAATGAGTAAAAAGAAACTATACATATATACTGGGTTAACAGGCAATCTGTACAATGAGGGTCATATGTGCATTTTGCCAGAAATGAAAAGATTATAACAATTTCGTCTAATTTGGATGAAATTTTTCATCATGACCTGTTCGTGTCTCATTTTAAAGTAGAAAGTCACTGGAAGAATGTGGCAGATTTTGCGTAATCATTTCAAGTATGTTATACAAGGTATTATATCAACATAAAATGCTTTTTAACGCCGATTGTAGGCTACTTGGCAATTAACTTTAAATGCGACCTTGACCAGAATAAAAGGCTTCGTGTAAGCCATAAATCATTTTTCTTTTATGACGTCTATCTTCAATTATCGTCCCCACGAGCAATGCTACATTAGGCGAACAAAATAATCTATTAGTTTATACTTTCAGCAGTCAGTGCTGCGGTAAGCCTCGACCGAGCGTGGTGGGTGAGCGGTACGTTCTGGCTTCGTATTCGGGAGGACGCAGGTTCGAATCTCCGTCCGGCCATCAGTATTTGGGTTTTCATTGTTTCCTCAAATCACTCCAGTCGAATGATAGTTTCTTCATTAGGTCATGGCCGAATTCCTTTTCTTATCTGGCCCCCAGTCTTTTCCAGCCTCTAACAACTACGAGGCGTACAGCTATAAGCAAAAAATAAGAGACAAGCCTCGACCAATAGAGTACTTTGATATTTTCTAATGCTGATTATAAACCAGATTTAAAATGACAGCGCAACGAATCACTAGATATTTCATCGGTACGTCTTCATAATCAACATAAAATTCCGTTGTTAATGGTGGGAACCGGGACCATATTAGCACTAGTAATGTGTTACAAAGGCTGTGATATTCTTTGATGTTACTTTTGACGACGGTTAATAGTGTAAATAACGAATAAATTAACCCAAACTAGAAGAGATTTATGATATTTTTCATTCTTTGGTATTTGTGGGAGCTGCAGAACAGTGATTCGATATGGAAGTTTTCTGAACATGTCGAGGCTATGTGAATACTCATCTCAACCAAGTGGTTCATTCAAATTTGAAGACTTCTGGTCCATTTTCTCATCGGGTGAAGATTTGGTAATATTCTCGACAAGGAAACTTGGTATCTTGTAACGGAAAAACATTTCGTTGGCGGAGTACTGCGGCGTAGTATTGCATCGTCTTTCACATCACACCTCAGTGATATTCCACTAATCTGGTAGCTAACCATTTCACGCATTCTGAAGCTGAGGCTGCTCTAATATGCTGCCTGTTAAATGAATCGAATTCATACGACTTATTTAATGTTGTCTGCTCTCAGTGTACTGCCTATAGTGATGTGGATGCGGTTTGTTTACGGCCGTTGTTAGCAGTTAGGAGTTGCAGCAGATGGCGTATCAGTTAGGCCGCCTCGCTGTTTCAGGGCCACATTGTGCAATTAGCAGTAATCAACGCGGCAGCTCGCTCCCTGTTTCGCCAAGACGTCGCTCGTGTTGTCGCCACACAGCAGCAGCAGCAGCAAACTGGACAGTGCTATCAGGGGAAAGTGCAACCACTCGTAACCAGGTGACCAAACTGGCGCGACTCTGTGCGGTAACACCATACTGACGTAATCGCAGACTCGGAGGGTGGCCCTGACGTAATAGTATTTGAAACACTTAGTTGCTATGTACTATAATACTATTACCAAACACAAACAAAAACAAAACCGACCATAAAGCACACAAAGAAAGGATGGTACTTTTCTATTTAATCACACAGATTTTGTCCAAAAACAATAATTAGAAAATACAATGGGAAAGGTTTGATTTATTAATGAGCAAATCCCAAACAGTAGATTAGGAAATTAGCTATATCATACTAAGAACACTGTCTGGTAGTAGTAATGTTTCTGTAATCCTCTTTTCTGTTTACTGCGCCTAGGAGACAATCTATTATGATGCGTAGCAGAATGAGGAACATTTCGTGCGTGAGACAGTGGCCAACCTGCTCTCCACGTTGCTACGGATCGCAAACAAATGAAAATATTGTGTATCATTTCATATGAGAAATTGATAAGAAAACAAGCAAGTAGGAAACTGTCTTAAGTTCCGTAATGAGATGCTTCAAGTCCAGTACAGGGCTCGGGTTCTTTCTAGACAAGAACTCTTAGTTTACAAAAAGCCAACTGAACTAACAAAATTCGGATTTGTCTGAATACAATAATCATGTCAGAATAACAAGTACCACAAAAACTAAATTTTTAAAGACACGCAAATAAAATTATACAGGATTATCTGTTACCTGCGTCTTTATTGCTAGAATTGGATATACAAAGCTGTAAGTTAGATAAAAGATGTGTAACGAACTGACAAAGTCTGAGTGGCCAATGTAACATTACAAGGACTTACACGCTGTGTGTCTGACACATTCGGTTAGTTTTCGATGTATCAAGACAAAATATGTTATTCTTCCCGAAAAAAGTATCTGATGTCCTACTAAATGATACATAGTATTTCTTGTCAAATTTCATTAAGATCGGTTCAGCCAAATGTCATGAAAACGTAACAAACTGACGGACAAGAGTTACTTTCGCGTTTATAATATTAGATAATAGATTGAAATTTTTTTCCCTTTGTAGGTTTTATTTAAAAAAATAAAATTACCCCTCTTGAAGAGAATACATATTAAGAGCATCTGCATAAATAGACATGGGAAACAGTAACATACTGAACTGAACCTGCGCCTAGCAACATGTGTTAACAACAGTCGAGGAGAATAAAGGTGTGTATTGTGTAGGACAGTGAAAACTGAGTCATTCTTTCAGTTCATCGCCCGCTAGATTGGAATTGAAAGTCTTATTGCAATTCGTATGTGCTGAGAAATGAGACAGATTCATCGCCTTTAAACTTTTATCAAACCGTTTTAAGTTTTGTAGGTTATTCCTGCTTGAAACTAAATATGCCGACAGAATGAAGCATGACATTGTCTTAAAGACGTTTCTAGTGGTATGAAACGCGACATGTCTTGAATTTTTACCAACTCTTCAATTCTGGGGCTCATGACAACCATCGAAAAAATGCAATTCCACTTTTGTAATTTAAACTATACAAAACCGAACTGCTGCTTGAATAATTTTTTAGAATGTAACAAATGATATCATGGATTGAGCTATTAAAAAAAACCCGGTTTAATTCAAGATCGCGATACTTCTACAAGTAATTTTCGCAACACAGAATATAAAGTTGAAAACATTTCCTCCTGTAACATTGTCGGTACAGAGAACATGTCACTCCAAGCTGTTTTGTTTTCTTCATACCGGTCTTGGTTAGGTTAAAATAGGACCTGTACCGGATTTTTTTTCATAAAATCCATAGAAATGCGGTATTCACAGCGAAAATATTTTGCTATAGCAAATTTTTTGAGACTTTTTGCAACAGATTAGAAGCTGAAATATCAAGAACACACAACACAGGAATTTACGAACATTTCAAGAGATTTGTATTAATTTTGTAGCGTTTTGACATAGTGGTATGTGATCTAGATTTAATTAAATAAAAATCGTCAGTGTGTCATTTCAAGGAAATGGTCTGAAATTGATGTACACAATTAGAAGGTAACTATTAAAATAGCGTGAAAATTCTTTGTTAAATGTCGCATATCGTTTTTTTTTTTATTATTATTTTTTTTTATCAGTTTAACGTCCCTTTTTAACAACGTGGTCTTTAGAGACGGGAAAGGATGGGGGCAAGGAATGGAAAGGAATTCGGCCATAGCCTTTTGAAGGAAGCATCCCGGCATTCACCTGGAGTGATTTGGGGAAACCATGGAAAACCCAAATCTGGATGCCCGGACGGGGATTCGAACCGCCGTCCTCCCGAATGCGAGGCCAGAACGCTATCCGTTACACCACCACGCTCGGTGCATATCGTTTGAACGTCCTATGACAACTTAATGTAACAGACTCACTGCTGGTTTGGTCTCACAATAAATCGCGAAATTCGAGGAAAGCATTGATTTACAAGATGACCCTGAACTTTACTTGCTAAGCCCAACAATTTCGGTGTTCATTAATCTTCCTACTCACCGGCCACGAAATTGCTGCTCAGAAGGCCCTGCCGGCTGTCGTTTCTGAAAGGCATGGCTCCAATCCCCCGTCCAGCCATCCAGTTTTAGATTTTCCATGGTTTCACAAAAGGTAGTGATTCATTTTCTTTCCTTTGTCTGCCATTAATCAACTTTCTGCTATAAAGTCTAATAATAGTCTTAGCCGAATCGTGATCAAGTAAATATCATTTACCTTCATCCATTAATATTTGCAGTGAAATTTGATTGCACTTTCCTTAGGCTTGAAAGCATGATGTAAAATTCCTAGAGTCTGTCATTGAAATGGAGAAATGCCTGTGTCACAGAGATAAATAACATCCAAGTCAACAATTTCGTATTTAGCAGATAAATAAATGTTTATTATTGAAATTTGATTTTCCTCCAATTGTTTCATTAAACCTTTTCGCGATTGCAATCCACTAGAGCTTGTAGCCAAATTAGAAACATGGGATGTAAATAAAATCATAGAGATTCCATACCCTCAATACACTGGTCATGTTAGTTTATCTAATATATGATGCAAGAGCGCTACGTGATTGTCGACCAAGAAGAAATGTTTAAACACACAGGAAAAAAAAAAAAGGGAGAAGTTAAAAAAACGATTTACTTTGAATGAATATTGGATACATGTGATCTTTATCCTTTACGCATACCTTAAGGGGAAGGTAAATCGTGTGATGTAATTTAAGTGAGAAGTTGCCTGTGGTTGGCTGCGCTACCTGTTGCTCGACTTACCGCGTGCTGGTTACGGCGTCATGCCCGTCCTCTGGCGCGGCCAGTACTGAGCTGCTAGCAGGCGCTCCCGCCCAGCCCCGAGCGACGTGTGACGAAACATTGGACACACTCACTGTCTCCGAGCATTCGGTCGGTATACCCCAACATAACCCCGAGCCACACAGCTTATGCTAATGCAGCTAACCGGTAGGGGCTGCGTTCTTTGTTTGTTTTCACGAACCTCCTGGAACTTCACTATATTGCACTGCTTACTTGGACTGTAACGTATATCGAAGGCCTGGTCATTAGCACTGCAACACAAAACTAACCAAATATACTGCAAGCGTAGACCAAAGGAAGTATAGTGCATGTAAAAGTTAATAAAGATGTCAGCCATGCTGCACAAAAAAAAAATATATATATATATATATAAATTAACAAAATTTCTGGTTAGCTGTAAAGAGGCTAGGGAAGTGGCAGGTATACAGTTTTCGCCAGCGAGGATATAAAAAATGCAGTTTATACAAACAATAAAAGTAACCAAAATACACTAAATCACGTTAGATGACTGCAAAGGATCCAGTTAAAAGTGACGGAAATTGTGTCCACCTGCCTGATAAAATTGAGACGAAACCTGACTTCACACAAAAGGTAGAATTGTATCTACGTTATGCAAGATCGTCGCTTGTTGCGACTTAATTACATAACAAAAGACAACAGTTAAGTATATGACTTGTCGTTAAAGGTACGGCACAAGTGTCACATTCTATTTTCTTCCTTTCTTTCTTTTTTTTCCCCGCCGAAAAAGATGCCAAGTGTCGTAAGACAGAATCCTAGCATGCCTATGGAACGGCTATCCGACACTAACTAACTTCTCTGTTATAAAGAAGTGGCGCATATTGGATCAGCGAGAGTATCACGGCACAGATAATATTTATAATTCCATTACTCCAGATAATTATTCAAGTAGGGTCATTTTTAAAATCAACTTACTTTTTTTAAATTTATTATATAGCAAGAAGACAAAACTCAAAAATAAAATCATCTTAAATAACTGCTCTCGAATACTAAGAACTACCATCATGGAGGAGAAGTAATATGGCCCGGAATCGCAGCGGTAATAAAAATGACAAATCCATTGTGCCCGATATCGCCAGGGTGGTGTCACTACGCACAAGGGGGAAGAAATTGTTATAACTCGATACCTAGTAAGCAAGATAATAAAGGTGGTGGTGAACCAACTCTTATAATTAGATTGTCTACTGAAGACCGTATTTAACCCCAAACCAATCTGAGGCACTTATCGATTGAAGGTATACGACATTGTTTATTGAGTCGTCGCACGGCGAAGTTGATGGTACGCTTGATATCTTTCAGAAGAGCATGGCTTCAGGGCTGAAACCGGTTATCATTATGCCCCTCCTTTCACACTTATAACCAACACGAAGAAAAAACCAAAGCTGTCACAGTCATGTACATAAATAAAATTACACTAGACTCATACAGTAGAGAAACTGGCAACAGCTATTGTGTCATTCTGCTTATCTCAACTCCTACGAGTGTTTGAGATCTTCCTCAACGGAAAACACAATGTAGATATATAGAAGACTGCTGGACGGAGCTTCAAAAAAATAATTTAGTTATATAGTGACTGGAGGGGGGGGGGGGTGTTCAGAAGGCGAATACAATTAACCGTTCGAGGTCACTCTCCAAAAAGCTCAAGTTAGTTGACCATCCTTATGTTAAGTTTCTTTAATTAACATTTTAATTTATATGGTTTCAATATTCAAACTGATGTGACTTTAGAAATTTCCATTATCTTCGGGGATGGTCCTCCGCACTGGTATTTTTCCACAAGCATCTTGTCGTAACTGATCTTAAACACTGGCCTAGTAATAGTCCCAATATTTCTGACTACTGAAGAGTAAATGCTGTATTAGCCACATAGTAGTAAACTGTAAACATGCATTCACACACATTTTATTTAACCGAAGTAAGCCAAGAATTTTAAGCAAAAGTAATACGCAGGCAGCAGCAAAATTGCTAAAGATGAGCTGATTATAAAAGTCGAAAGGACATTTGATAGTCAGAAATAATATAAATGGGATTGATGTATGCTGGAACGAAGCTTATTTTCGCATCAGTGTTTGATATGTGCAATCAACAGGCAGTGGGGCATCTACGCTGTATCAGCGGCTGGACCAGCTGACAAAGCAGCCGCAGACGAGGAAGTGCGCTGACTCCAGCAGCTCCAGTGGCTTCCATGATGGCGCCCTATGCATTGTAGTCTGATATTATACAGTGAACGCTCTGCTCTACTGCTTGTTCTCCCTTTAAATTAGCTGAATTTTCTGTCTGTAACCAATATTATTGATACCTTTTCTCCACCTCAGTTTTCGTTTCCCTTTTTCCTTCTATCTCTGGCAAATTATCTCTCACTTTTAAAATTAATCTATCATCATTCACTCTTTTAACATCATTAATCCATTGTAGCCATCTTTCCCTACTGCAGACCGCTGCGTGTCCGTTACATTGGCTGCTTTATATCTTCGTTCTTGTGCCTATTATTCTCCAAGGTATTAGTTTCAGAAGTTCATGTTTATATATCAGCGATGGTGATTTATGGTTCTGTTTTCTTCACATCTCGAAATTAACGTTTGCTAATTACATTACTCTCAAAGCAACTCAATGAAAGTCGACTGAAGCCCAATATTTAATTATTTAATATAATAATATTTAGTTTTAGAGAAATACATTTTCTGACAGAGTTGTCATGCCAATCGTCAAGTGAAAAGAAAACTAGTCTATTAACATTATGAGTCGCTGGTCTTTCACAGCGGACTACTGGAACTTGAAGCCTTCTGAGTGCAGCAATTCATTGATTTATTTCACTAACATAGTAAATCTTGCTGGGAATTCTCTTGGATGACGTAACGCTGGCTGAATAAAACGTTCTCAGACCTCTACCGCGGAAGTGCATCAGTTCGATGTGACATCTCGAAGCCGATTTCTGACTTCGTCTTCCAGCGAAGTGTCGGGTTTCTGCAGTGACCACCACTGGATATTGTGTAAAACAACTTGTGCTAAGTAGATCCCATGATACTTTCATTAATCTCATGTGTTTGGGGACTTCCTTCTTGAATGATCTCAAAATCAGCGAATAAAATTCAACCTCTTGTCAGGTCTACAGTAAAATACCATATGGCTTCTCGAAAAAAAAAAAGTATCAACAACAGTCTTCATTAACTTCAGCAAATCGGATATCAAGAAATATTAGTCCAGTGATTTCGAATGAAACCCAAACAGCAGAGTCGTTAAATCAGTTTTGTTAAACAATAGTGTAGAGAAAATATTTGGAAGTCTTTTGATTGCTACATCACCCACCGAATAGCATCCTTGATAATGTGCCATCTGTATCTTTCAGTCGAAGACACATTCGTTTAAAAGTGAAGCGCAACAACTGTCATGCAACAGAATTGTGGTTTTCTGCACTTATTTACTTTTAGACACAAGGTAGGAATAGTGTGTTATGCACCTATCAGTGATATCTTTGGCACATTTTGCTAAGTGTAACACTATCGAGACCTGCCCCTCTGGTCGATCAGGTTGACATTGTTGCGTACGTCAGTATAGATGGTGTGAAATTAGCACCAGGGACACCTCAGTATTTAACTCTTGATACTATAGCCCACGTTAAGGGGTTCAAATTTTCATTGTGACTTCAGTCTATAGACCCCGCTCATACATGGTATTATGAACGCCAATAACTTTCATATCACAAAGTACTCGTAGAAGAGATACCGTAAGGTTCTACATTCCTCTTGAGCAGTTATTTTTACTACAGAGAATCAAATACTCTCTTAATTTGATAGTGCTCATGTGCTACCTAGGATCGTTAGCTCGTAGTTGTTTGTAACAGAAGGGCGTGATATTTTGATAGTGTTTTAAATGCGTTAATACTATATCAAACATTTCATTCAATCCACTCTCCGTCCCATCAATCTGCCATGTCGTTCTTCGCCATCCCTGAATCATCCACATACAAATAAATGTAATAGCAGTTGCTTTCCCATTTTGAAAAATAACGTAATATTATTAGTAATTTATAATCTTCACATAATTTTATTTACTAGTCGTTCACTTACTAAAGTATTGAAAACTCTTTAAATACTTATAATTTTTAATGTCTTTTAATAGCAATAACTCATACAGAAGCTCGCAACATAAATAATTGTCGGAAACTGAGAAATCACTTGTAATAACACACAAACAAAGATAAACTTTAAGATAGTATTATTCAATTAATATCACTTAAAACCAAAATGAATAATCAAAATAGAAATTATGGCTCAGGGAACTCTGCCTTATTTCCTGTATGTTTAAATCAATTAACTACATTTTCGCTTACTAACTCCTCTTTTGTGTTGATTGAGATTCAAATATCGGCAAAATTATAATAGGATAATATAACAATAATACTCTTGTAGTTTGAAAAACCTGCTGGATTACAGCAAATTTCCTTCTGTAACTGTATGGGTAACAGCGCGAACTTCCACATGACTTTTACCACGATAACAAGAAGTGTTGACATCAGTTAAAATGTTTGTAATCAACTTTTCATGCTTCTGTACTGAACATCGTGCAGTAATACATAAAAAAATTATAATTTTTACTTTCCAATAAAGACGAAGCACCAAACAAAAGCAACCTTAGACTTGTTAAATATGTACTGAGCACAGACAGCTTTGGCGTTAATTAAAACAAGGAATTTAATTATGGCCACATATAAGTGGGTTCTGTTTGTACCTGAATCTACCAACAATTTGTGTAAAAATGTAGATTATGAATAATAAATACTTTGGAAAAATACAAGTAAATTTGATACGGCATTTTGTTCTGTTAAGAAGAAAAATGCAGAATGGTGCTTTTGAACTGAGAAGACAGGCCTTCAGTTTCCTTCTTTATGGTCAATCGACATTTCGTCCTAAGGTGTCATGAACAGACGTTTTTCATTTAAAACTGCGGTCGTGAGGAAACTGAGACATTCATGATCTATAGAACGATACGCACACTCATCTAAGGGGATTGCTGAACCAAGGAAAACTGACAGGAGGTGTACCCGGTCCGGTTACAAAGACAGGACAGCTAGTTCCTTTGCTTCGTGTGTTTAATTTTTAATTTAATTGCAATGGAGCACACGCTCCGGAGACAATTTCCCTACACACCCAACTTCCCCAAATCCTGCACCTTCCTACATTTGCCGTCTACAAATTTTAACTTTAAATTCTTTTAACGTTTTCGGTAAGTTATTCATCATTTCCCTTGGTAACTCATGTTTGTTTGCTGATGATTGTTATGGGTATATAATGTGTTGTGTGCATATAAAGATGAAAGAAGGACGAGGATAAAATTAGTTTAAAATCATTCAAACCAACTCTTCCGAAAGATACTACTGAACCACTGAACGAATCATCAGTGTCTTACGTGTTTACTTTATACCGTCTACGGAGAGGTTCGGAATTTAGACCAGGATTCTGGTACACAATCTGGTGGTTAGGAATCATGCTCCACCACATCTCCTACTTTACGAATACTGGCTATGAAAATTTCTTGCACCACGAAGGTTATAAAACGCTAGTGTCGTTCCAGGCACCGGATGACATCAACGATATGGGCCAACTGTGAGGATTAACAACATTATAGACTTCTATTAAGGTTAAATGACTGTTATTGAGCCTAATTTTAATCCACATGACTTTTTCCGCAATAACAATCATACATGATATCTACATAACGTTTGATTTCATATCCGTTCTGTACCGGTTTAACATTCTGATATAGATGTCTGCAATAAAGTGCGTGTAGCTTGAGGGGTGTTGTGGGACTGGTGTGCACTTGGTGGATGGCGAGGTTGCGCGTCTTGGCGGAGTGTTGCGTGAGACCAGACGTGGTGTAGTAGACCCCGCGACCCCCTCCAATGGAGGCAGGGACGTGACCCACATGGCTGACGACGCCACGAGAGGGGCATACCACACCACACCGGCCACTGCTCAAAAAAGGAATCTCCTTAGCGGGTCGTCAATGCGTCACACTCTGTCATCAAATACACAACTGCCGTGACCTGTGCGATAGAACGATTCTTTTAGCAAAATATTATTTGGTGGAGAACTCTAAACTCAAAAATAGTTATCTGACAACCTAAGTCAAATTGGCAGTCGTATCTACCTACAGAAATTATCTTCGACAACCACAACTGCAATATGTGAGTGCAGGCTTTCCCGGCGAATAAATGACAACAAATTTTCTCGGGTTTGCAGCCGGATTTTATTAAAATTTATTTTTATTTTAATAAAATCCGGCTGCAAACCCGAGAAGATTTGTTGTATCAACTGCAATGTTTTTTTTATCGTTGAAAGATCAAAACAGAGGTAGAATTACTAGCAGAATACTGTATTCCGAGGGCATGGCACTAAATTACAGGTTAAAGAGCCATCGGCTGATTTTGACGATAGCACAGCTAAAAGTTCAGCGATGGTTTTCAATGGACTGCCATATGATCAAAATGTGCACTGCCAGTTTGCAACGAAGACCTATTCTATGGACTGAATAGCAGTCACCCGATGTGAAGTATAGTTTGTGACATGCACTTTCTGTATTTCTGAGGCCGCTTCATTGACACTTTATCTCCAATCCTGAATTACTCAATTACGATAAAGTGAGCGAAAACAGAATTTAATGGAGAAGGTATTAAGTTTATCCGGAAAGATGTGAGTTTCTGACATTTCTTCTGAGGGCACGGACTAAATTGTTCGCTCTTCCTATTCACAAGGATTTGTCATCGCATGTCACCTCCATCAGAATTTTCAAGAATCATTGTGCAGACATAATTGATGGATAGTAATGAAGATGCGAAGAATGAACAGTAAGACAGAATAACATATGATCTACAGCAAAAACGAAAGCACCTAGAAATATATTTAGAGTGTATCACAGAATCCGGTTAGAGAACTCGGACATAGTGTTACATAAAATGCGTACGGCATTAGAAACCGAGACAACTAGAACAGTGTTTCAATTTTCAGCCTAATCAGCCTGCGTCTTAACTAACCTAACATGATAATCCTACCGCCCAACTGCTACCTACCAATTAAAGAGATAAGTCTTCGCTTACTGCATTTGGATACTGGATAGCTTTGCCTGAGGTGAGGTTCAGGTAAAACACTCGGCTGGAACCGTGATTCAAACTGGTAACCTACTGCTCCGTGCTTGGACACAAAGCCACCATGCAGTTAAATTCAAGGGGGTAAAATCTTAAATCCGCTTCCAGTGAGTAATACGATATTATCTTAAATAAATCAATTCTGAATGGTAGCAATGAGAATAAAACATGACAAGTTATGAGTACCCTTTAAGACCGAGACCTGACACTAAGTTTTCTGATACCTTACGTGATCCCTATTGAAAGTGACTGAATCGCACGTACAGTGTGTGAACTGCAGATAAGATGCTGCTTTTCTATTTTATAATTAGAGTTCACGTAAGAGGTAAAACCTGGACTGTAACAATTCGGAAACAGGAAGGCGTTATCTGTACTCGAAATTGTTTGAATGGTACGATAATATGTTCGATGAAAATTTGTGGTGTCACATCCGTATGTGAATTATTTGTTTCCTTAATTTAAAAAATGTGGGCGGACGAAGCAGATACTACAGAATTTTATATTGTCGCAACGCATAATAGCAAAAATCACCATACTCCTATAAAAGACAAAACTTCAAGAAACAAGAAGAAAATTATTCACTCAAGAAATCTTATTTGAGTTTCAAATGAAAAGTCTGCTGCTTAGGAGAATTTACAATTACTGTTAAAACAAATATTATCTGCCAGGGAACAAATTATTTTTATTTAAAATATATACATTGTTTACGTTATACAAATAAGAAACAAAACATTACTAAAAGTATCGTCTGTACAATGTGGAAAAAACATCTCTATACAATAATTGTAGGTATATTTACCGCACTCTTGTTTCCACCGTTTTACTGGCTGCATGTCGTATACAGTTGAGACTCTATAACTTTTTCTAGACAGAATTGGCGTACACTTATCCCCGTTGATCCGGTTTGCAACAAGCGAAACTATTTGCAATCTCGTCGAACCATTCTAATGCTAATGCGGGATATCCACTGTCCCGGGTGACTAGCAGACCCGAATTGTTCTGTCTTGCTACCGCACAACAAGTTTCTTCCAGAACTGTGAACTGACTGCGCGATTCTCTTCGTCTAGCCTATGACTATATAGCACTGCGATGACGTCATCAAACACTTCTACTTTGTCCCACGGTTCCAGTTGGAGCCAATGAACTTTGATTTGCAATACTTTGACCTTGGGCAACGTTTCTCGGTCAGAGAGTTAAACTTCTGTCCACAGTCATTCATTCGCCATAAACTAGATTCAGGTCGAAATGATACTGCAGCAACCAACAGGTTCCCACACATACGTGTGTGACGTCTTGAGATACGTACCAGGGGATAGCCTTAACTATTACTTCACAAGTTTTAGTCTGTACTTCCCTCCTTTCGTTATCAGCATTACTGAACTCATTGCAGCAGTACTATGCTATATAAATGCTCTAAATAATCCAACCCCTCCGTAAGGCAGAACAACATTTAGTCTTCAATTTAGAGCCCAACAGAAGAACACATATTTTTCTATTATTGTAATACCTTGCTACATCACCTTTATATTCCTCTAAAACCTATGACTTATCCACCAGTTTCTTTATGCTATCTTGCTATGCCACGATTAATGTCACCTGCAATTACAAGAACGAAGCCAAAGATTATTCAAACTGATATCAAACAGTTAATACGAAACAGAATACATCTCAAATGACTTTAATAAAAGCTTTATCTTCACACTTCCGAAGAAAATACAGCTGACAAATACAAGAATTAGCGTAGTATAATTCTAACATCACATGATTCAAAATTACAGACAAGGATAACATTCAGAAGATTACAAAGGATATTAAAAGAGATAGTTGGTGCAAATCAGTTAGAGTTTAGGAAAAACCGCGATACAAGAGAAGCAATTCTGGACTTAAGATTAATACTTGAAGGGCGGATCAAGGGGAAAAAAGCTACTTACTTTTATGGAATTTGTTGATTTAGAAAAATATTTTAATAATTTTGGTAGGATAAGTTGCTCAAAATTTTAAAGAAGTCAGGTCTAAAATATCGAGATAGAAGAATATAATCTATATAAAAATCAAGTGTCTTCAATAAAAGTAGAGAATTATGAGAGACATGCATTGGCTAAAAAGGGGGTGAGACAACATTCTTGCCTATCTTTTAATATTCAACTTGTATGTAGAGGAAGCAATAAAGGAAATAAAAGAAAAATTTGAATGTATCATATTAATTAGAGGAGAATATATCAGTATGTTATGATTTGATGTTGTCATTGTTCTATTAGCAGAACAGACTGCGGGTTTTGAGAAGTTACTAAATGGTATGAACAAAAATACTGAAGGAAGATTTTCGACTAAATATAAATCAAAGCAAGACAAAAGTGATGAAGTGCAACAGAGATGACAGCAATAAGAGAGGATTAAATATGAAAATACGATCGGATGCTATAGGAGAAGTAAGTGAATTTTGTTACTTGCGAAGTAAGAATATAACTGATGGCCGAAGCAGGAATTATATTAAAAGCGGAATGGCAACAGCAAAAAGAGCCATCATGAAAAAAGGAAATCTTTTAATTTCAAATATTGCTCTGGCACCTTAGGGTGGGAAAGTATGGACTTAGGAATACCAGAAAGAGAGAACATTGATGCATTTGAAATGTGGTGCTAAAGAAGGATGTTGAAAATTAAATGGACAGGAAAATTACGAAATGAACAAGTTTTGTAGTTGGTGGTTGAGTAACGAAGCTTGTGGAAGAGTGTTATAGCAAAAAGAGACATGGAGTGGGGTAATATTTTAAGTTTGGTTAATTTGTTATTGGGGGAACAATCGAAGGTTGAACTGTAGAGGAAGACAGAGATAATAACGTATGAAGCAGAGAAATGAGAACGTATGTTTTAAGGCGTATGTTGGGATAATGAGGTTAGTGCAAGATAGGAAGAGATGGAGGATTGCATCAAACCAGTCAAGAGACTGGTGACAGAAAAAGAAAAAAAGAACCACTCAGGCAGCGTGTATACCAAATACAGATAGAACTGCAAGTGAACATTAGAAATGTCTGTGTGCAGGCAGCGGAACTTACCGTGTGTAACTGCTCAGCACCCCTGTAGCGCCGAGGTCAAGTCCCGCTGTTAACCTCGAGACTGTTACCACCGCTTGCAAGGTGAAGGAAACGCGAGCTGGCTCGACACAGTTCTCACGCACCGACACTAGGTCACCTCACTCGCACCGTAGTACCAACTGCCAAAATACAGATTTCATGAAACACACAGAGGTAAGACGTAAAATTTCAAGATCGCAGCTATGTCCAGAAGATCAAGTGTGGTAACGAGATTCCCATCTTTCTCCCTGACGTCAACGATATTGTCAGTTCCAAACTCGGATTCCGTTTTTCTCGTAAGAAGAGGCATTCACTTGTAAGAATGCTGCTCGATTCTCCAACACTTAAAGCAGCAGTCTTCCCTTCGTCTGGAATAGAACGTCGGTGACCAGGTACACAGTCATTCGCATTAATGATGGTGTGCCTAAGAGGGAAATGCTTGTAGCATTGGTTAAAAAAAGCGAACCGAAAACTATCTATCTCTTTTAAAGCTACTGTTGTATTTTGAAGCACGCGAAACTATCTGTTTGCAAGGCATGTCGTAGTTTGATATGGGAAATTGATATTTTGCCATCTGTCTGTGTAATGTGTAACTATATTCTGTGTGTACTGAGTGTATTTTATGTTTGTGTAATGTGTAGTTTATAATGCGGATATCGGGGAGTGTCCCGGCATTCGCCTTGACTGCTGAAAATCGCCTAAAAACTGCAATTAGTAAGGCCGGTATGCGGGGATCAGGACTGGACTCTGCCCCTTGTACATCCCCGATCCAGGGCGGGTTTAACTAAAAACTGATAAATCACAGACTTGTAATATCTCTTGCAATGACTTTTACAAACTAGAGTTTTTGAAATAAACATACGTATTTATGAAAACTTGGATTCTACATGGATTAATAACCAATTCGCACTTCTCGAAAAGGCTATAAGCAAATGTAAAAAGAGGAAAGGTACTATTGAAACGTCTTGTATAGCAGAAATAACCCTGCTTATCACCCGTCAAAATTATTTAAAAGCGTTAAGCAATACGCATTAAGAAACTAAGTTGATGCAGCTAAGGAATTAGAAGCCGTTATCGGGTGTAACAATTTAATACCCCTGCAGGCTAATATCAAGGTGGGGCCATGGAGAATTTGCGGAGATAAAAAGTGAGCATTTTAGGAAAATGTATCAAGCTGTTTACCAAACGTATCAAATAATGTTTACGAAATTAATTTATTTCATTAGCAGGAGACAGAATATCTAACACTCAGCTTCCAATTCAGTCATTATGATTACTACTGATACCAAGAATAAATGAAAACATTTGGCAGGTGAAGTTTTTTTGTGACAGCTGGAAACTGAAACACAAACACGATCAGACGGAATATCTCCTTGAAGACTATGTGTAGCTAGGAATTTGAGGTATTCATCCGTTGACATGAAAACTTAAATAGATATCAGGTAAGCACTCATTCTTTTAACATTTCTTTACGCTCAGAATCTTCGATATTTCCAGACTATCGTAAAATGATTTGAAAACTAAAATTATTATATTTTATTAATCACGAATCATAATTAATGATGCCAAGTTGTTTCCGGCTGTAAGACAAACATAAGTCGTGAAAGCTATCAAAACATTTGTAACTTGAATAATGCCCACATTACTTTCTTGCGTGTCGTCGAATAACCTTTTCCTAAAAGAATTGTAATTTCAGAAAAAACGTATTGCTTTACTGTTGGTTTACTAAGAAATGTACCATTTAATTGTTTCATTATGCATCGAACAATTGGTGACATCGCATTGCGTACAAAATTCGATCGAGCTACTCGCATTTGAGATCTTGCTATGTGGTTAATTCGGTTCTTGCTGTCTGTTTAGCGAGGTTGTATACTATGTGTAAATAAACCATGGGTCATTGCCTCACCGTAACTGGTTAACGCTTCAGTGAGTGGACAGGTCTATAAACGTAACCAATTCTAACACATAACTCTAGGCTGCAATCCGAGAGTTTCTTGTTAATATTCAAAACCAAGGAATATACCGTTGTTATACAACCAGTGCTGTCGATTACTAGAATAACATAGACATCACAAATTCCAAATCAAATCTTACGATCAATAGTTTGCAGAGCTGAAGTATTAGAAGAAGAAAAAACGTCTATACGTCTTCCAGCGAAATAAATACAAAATCTAGGTTGGAAAAAGCAGGGAGAAAGAGTTGTAAATGTAAGAATTGTTACTCTTAGGGACAATACTGGCACATTCCTCACTGACAGTGAGCAAAGGTGGGAGAGGACATTAGTCAGAGTCGCTTGGTTCCTACGGTTCTTGCCTCTTATGGACGGATTAGAGTATATAGAGCCCGGTGAACCCATTTCAATCTTTTGCACTAGGAAGAAGGTGACGTGCTCAGTAGCGCGCTAGACACGGTACATAATCAGACTGAATTGAACTGTTTCCTGTTCCGAATACGTCGCTTCCTTGGCAACTAGATGGCGAACGCAAAGCTGTAAATGCCACTTAAATTTCCACTGACGAGCCACAATATTATCACCTGCATAATAGTGCAGTGATTCGGCGTGGCATGGATTCGTCAAGTCCTTTGTAAGTTTCCGCTGACACTTGTGCCTGTACCAGCATTGTACTCTGCCATCACATCTGCCACAAATCGCGCCAAGGCTATACATGGTGATAGCTAATTCCATAATTGAAAATATGATATACTTTATATTCAAATTGGTAACACAATTTCCGATGATACAGTAGCCAATATTTCAATTTTGATTTTTTTTTCGATTTGTGTGCGTATCCAGCAATACTAAACAGCAGATTTCAAGGAAACAAAACATGGTTAAAGGACATAAATCATTGGTTTAACATAGACTATTAACTAAGTTTACAAATTTCGTGATGATATTGGATCCAAAACACGCATATTTTTTTACCCCGAACGGATATCAACGAAATTATACATAGTAATACTTTATTTCATGGGATAAAATACTGTTTCTATGCGGTTAGTTACATAGGTGCCTACGAAAACGTAAAAATAATCTTTGTATCTCCAAAACAGCGTTTGGGGTTTAATAAATGAGCACAATGAGAGTCTATGGGCGTACTAAAAAGTTCCCACAGCAGTCCACATAAAATGCTTGTAACAAAGAAAACCATAGTGATTGATTTCTACAGATGCGTATAGTTCTTATCTAAGCGGATATGTTTCATTTGTTCGCCAATATATGGAAACATTGACTTTTTACATACGGTGATTGTGTTTTAACTAGTACATACGGTAAATAAATTTACTTGATATTAAAACAGGGACTTTACAAGTTAGTAAATACACAAACAAATATACCTATTAGCTCCGATACACGTAATTTTAAGCACTGATTAGAGAGATGGTTTGTGAAG
>JARYHS010008074.1:286506681-286802247 GCA_031002005.1 Vandiemenella viatica
AAGACACAGTGAGACCAGCATCGAATTAATTGGAATTAATTCTAATTACGAATTACGGGTTTTGACAGATCATTTTATGATCTGTTTTGATTGTATTAGCTCTGCTTTGAAGTTAATTTGTTTTGTTCGGGTACAACGAAGCTCCGTGATTGAATTTATTTTAAACTGCTTGATCATTAGCTGTTATCAAAATTCATAGCCATTCGACCTTACCCGTTCCCTATATCAATCACCAGTTATTATTTTATTTAATTCAGTTATGATGAAGTACATGCTCCGCTGACGACCTCAGTATACACTTAATACTTTTTTTTAATATCCTGAATTTTTAGTACACCGTCAACCTTATTTAGATCTTCATGCACTTTAATTTTAAACTTTTTTGGTAAATATGTATTGGTAATTTACTGTAGTCCCTTACTCCTGTACCTACAAAATAAAATTTTACCACTCCGTTTCGCATTAAATCAAGTGCGAGAGTTTTTGGTGATCAGATATCAACCCAGCGCAGTGGGTATGATGGTCACTTTGCCACATTTGCTTAATTTGAGTTTTTGGGGGTGAATTGCTCTCGAATACAGTAAAGTTAGTGATACGCAGAGGCGGCCTTAGGGGGTGGCGAACAGAGCAATCGCCCAGGGCCTCGCGCGGCTACACCAGTTGATTAAAGTTTCTGTTTAAAAAACATTTATATCTATAGATATTAGTGATAACAATAAAATAAAGTCGGTTAATTGTTATTGTAGTATATATTAATAATTACCTAATCAAAATTTCTCATTTAGATTTATTCAATGTCACATTCGTATAACAGCAGGAGAAACATCTGATATTGATGGACAAGAATTGCATGAAGAACTGAATATGTTTATCCGTGTATAAGAAGAAAACGACCGTGCTATCTCGGTGATGAAGTAATAACAGAAAAAACATTAACTGAATTACTGAAGTGTACCCCACTATCGAAGTAGCCTTGAGAATTATTGTCACCAGACGTAATTCAGTTGCGCCAGCCGAAAGAAGTAAAAAATTATTAAAACATATTTGATGAATTCGATGCTACGAAATCGGTTATCGGCCCTTTCTATTATTGAATTGAAAATGACGTAGCTCATTCGTTAGATTCTTGTGCTGTAATTAAATATTATAGCCGCAAACATCATTTTTAAATCCCTGCGTATAACTTTCAAGGCCATAATGTCTTTAAAAATTTGTCATCATTATGTTTGTTAACTTTTAATAAGTCTTCAAATATAACATTTTAAAAATCGAAATATATTTTTTATGACGTTTACATTTTCGTAGATCATCAGAAATACCTACTTGCGATTAACATATTTTGTACAAAGGACAAGGTGCCTCGCAAAGATCTGCCGACCCGGGCCTCGCAATGGCCAAGGCCACCGCTGGTGATACGATAAAGTAGCTGGGTTAATAGTCATTAGGGAACATGACGTGGGTGAAGAGGATGAGTAGTGTTAATACCTGTGAGTGAGCCCATCATAAATCGTACTCTAATGTGAATAATATGCTAATGAGGCTACGCGGCACTTCTTAACCTAAGTTACAGGCCATAAATTGTACTCTAATGTGAATAATATGCTAATGAGGCTACGCGGCACTTCTTATGGGAGGGGGAGTGAGCTCATCGTTTTAATGGGGTCATTATTTATTTTCTCAAACCGCCGCGCACGTGCCGCCAGACCACCCACGTCGCGCAGGTGTTCGCCTGGCCACGTGCCCACCATAAATCATCAACACCTGTCATCAAGCTGTCAAGAAGGCCACGTGCCACGTTGTTACGGGTCATAAATCGTACTCTAATGTGAATAATATGCTAATGAGGCTACGCGGCACTTCTTAACCTAAGTTTACAGGTCATAAATCGTATTCCTAATGAGTGTCGTGTGACCAATTTTATTATATTTTATTTTTTAAACCTCAATTACGGCTACAATATTCACTTTTTCTTTTTTATTTTATTACATTCTTGTGGTGTGACGTATCTTTTAATATCTAAATTTTCTGAGTATTAAAATGCAGTTTATTTCATTTAAATCGGACTACTGGTTCGAAAGATACGTATTTTTAACTGGGACAGCGCAAGCGAATTAATCCCTAGCTGTCGCGGCGGGCTCACGCCCCTAATGGCCCGTCGCAGCGGACGCAGGTGTTCACCTGCCACGTTGCCGCCAGCGTAACCCGACCCGGCGCACGTGCCACTTCTTAACCTGAGTTACGGGTCATAAATGAGTGTCGTGTGACCAAATCGTCTAAATGGCTTTATTATTTATTTTTTTTAAACCTCAATTACGGTACAATATTCACTTTTTCTTTTTATTTTATTACATATCTTGTGCGTGACGTATCGAAGGCGGGCCGGCGCCAACTTGTGGTCAGTTTGTGGTCATTTCCCGCCCCCCCTCCCCCTCCCCTCCGCCGCGCACGTGACGCGCAGGTGTTCGCCTCAGATCATAAATGGGAATAATATGCTAATGAGGCTACGCGGCGGGGTCGTCGCGGGATTACGTAATATTTCCGGCAGTGCAAGACCCTACCCTGGGGGGGGGGGGCACAAATCTGTACCTAGGTATGTGTATGATGTTTTGCAAATAGTGTTTGTGTGAAGAGGAAATATACCGTTTATCTGTGTATCTAGTTGGTAAATATATACAGTGCACTGCTTAGGTTGCTGCAAAAACATGTATACCAGTATAGTTCAAATATTTCAATGCTGTTACATATTAAAAAAAAATATGGAAAGTTAAAATTTATTCACAAATTCGCCTATTCCTCTTAGGCAGGTGGTCGTGGGTTCAAAGTTCTAAACATATAAATTAAGATTTAATCTTTAAATAGTGTTACGACATATCAATTTACAAGTAATTTTTCTACCAAGTGCAGAGAAATTTATTCTATGAGAATCTGTCGAGCCGTTTTCGAGATACTAGTTTTAACGTTATATGATGTTGAATAAGCCGCCCGCCCGCTGACTTGAATGAATTTCATATACCCCGCAGCCGGCAGGCCACCCCAACCCTACCTGGAGCCGCAATGTATTATACTGTTTGGGCCCGCACGAAAAAAAAAAAATCCCATCGACCGCCATTAATTTCTTTGTCCGCCCATCTGTTTTGAGAGGTGTCCTCCTAACAAAACGTTCTTAGGTGCCGCCACCCCTTCATGATATAATAATTGTAGATTGCACTTGAATTCAGAGTACAGATACACTTATTTTTTATTCCGTTGAATACGAAATAACGAAATCCTTGATAATTTCCAACATGAATACGACAAAAACATTCTGAAAGCTAGTGAACATTTCAACGATTGGGCAAATAAATCTGGTATTTCAGATAGTGTACTAAGTACCTAGGTTATATTCCCAACATCGCCACAGTATGTGTGGAGTAAGAACAAACGACATTATTGATACTGGCTGGTACTGTGAGTAAGCATTCAGCCACGGCCTTTTGAAGGAATCATCCCGGTATTCTCCTGGAGTAATTTCGGAAACCATGGAAAACCGAAATCCGTATAGCCGGAAGAGGATACGAATCTTGCGTCCTCCCGAATGAGAGGCCAGAGCGTTACCTCTCACCCACCACGCTCTGTCACAGAATTCTCACATTTACTCAATAAGAGGGCGACGGCTGCAGAAAAACCTAATTAACCCACAGAAAGACTTGGGATATCAGCATCGAAGGGGTCAGAACGGGAAAAAGCGTTAATAAGCTGACTCTGTCGAAATGAATTTAAATAAAGTCGGTCGTTTCACAACACCTTGTTTACAATTTAACAGTGATCAAATTCCTAACAGAAAATCAGTTATGAGGACGAAGTGATACAGAATGATGTTCGATGTGCAATGTCATGCTCTGCAGATTTTTTTTTCGTTCTTCTGTCTACTGAAACAGAAAATGTATATGGATGTGTGTTATTTCGTTCTTATCACAGCGTGCCAGTAAAACTTAGTAAAATTTTCGTCATTGTTTACTGCATAATGTTAAGTATGCCAAAACGTTTCAGTCTTTCGGATTCCACGTTAAACCCAGGAACCTCTGTGCCCTGTAGTGTATGTTAGATAAGCATTAAAAGAGCTGGTCGTCCCACATCTCATAAAAATTTCCGAAATGTTATGAAAACTATAAAAGATAGTAAACACAGATAAAAAATATCACAAAAATGATGTAATATTCACTCCACGAAAGAAGTCATCGATTGTACATGGTTAGAAGGTGACTGAGGATGTATCAGTTTCATTAAGAATTCGCCATTCCTCAGTGGTGCGGTAAAGCGTGGACGATTCGTTGAATATGTCTCAAGGGAGTTCAGAGGACGACGAGGGGTTCGACTGATGCCGCGGGAACTGGAGTAGGGCATTCTGCCTTTTTAGGTGCCTTATTATCAGAGAGTCAGTGCACGCGGTTTGTTGAATATGGCAGCAAAGAGTTGGAGGGTAGAAGAAGCTACCTTTTAACAGTTAAATAGGAGCTATATAATGTTTTAGGTACATGTTAAAGACACTCAAAGTGGTTATTCTTTTGCTATTTCGCAATCATTTTTGGATAAATTCGAATCTACAAACACAAATAAATGGAAAACTAATCTTGCTGTCTCATTGTCGAGGTGAGTGGTGGCTTTTAGTTCAACTGCTGTTGTAAGGTGAAGAAAAAGAGGACGTTTCGAGGACCCTTGCAAAGAATTAGGTTTCGTGCAAGCATCTATGCGAGAAAATGGATATTGGGAGCCGTAAAGAGGGCATTAGCGAATATTATTATCTGAAATTTGTGGTTTTCGCCCGACAAACATGTTACCCAGGGAGCAAAAACTTTTCAACATCTTAATTTACCATCATTTCCTGCACTGTAGTGTGTCCTCTTGCAAGTTTCAGTGTAGTTTAAACTCACTGTGTCTTTTTCAATGATGTCACCGACCGTGGTGAGTGAGTGGTAACGTTCTGCCCTTGCATTCCAGAGGACGCAGGTTCCAGTCCCCGTCCTGCATTAGCATAGGGTATTACGTTTTCTACCGGTAAATACTATATTACTAAGAGAATATGATTACACGATCAGATACAGGAGTTAAATGAATTCGGTTTTGGGGGGGGGAGGGAATCCTGCACCGCCCCTCCATCACACATCACGTTATCGCCAGGGAGTGCAAAGGATGAACACTACGGATGTTATCGATAAAAGCGGTAGGCATTACATATACTAACACAAAAGCGAACATTAACTCTATGAGGTATAGCTAAAACTACTACTATCAGTATGCGAACGACCCATTGTATCTTATAGTAAACTCTGGCTGTCACAAGAGGTTTGGAAAACTATGTGCTGAGTATTCACCACACATACAATCTTCCCATCATGATAGGGTAATCGAAGTATGGAAACAGCATAACTTACATTAAAACAGGTTACTGTTATTTCGTTCTTATCACAGTGTGCCAGTAAAACTTAGTAAAATTTTCGTCATTGTTTACTGTATAATGTTAAGTATGCCAAAACGTTTCAGTCTTTCGGATTCCACGTTAAACCCAGGAACCTCTGTGCCCTGTAGTGTATGTTAGATAAGCATTAAAAGAGCTGGTCGTCCCACATCTCATAAAAATTTCCGAAATGTTATGAAAACTATAAAAGATAGTAAACACAGGTAAAAATATCACAAAAATGATGTAATATTCACTCCACGAAAGAAGTCATCGATTGACATGGTTAGAAGGTGACTGAGGATGTATCAGTTTCATTAAGAATTCGCCATTCCTCAGTGGTGCGGTAAAGCGTGTACGATTCGTTGAATATGTCTCAAGGGAGTTCAGAGGACGACGAGGGGTTCGACTGATGCCGCGGGAACTGGAGCAGGGCATTCCGCCTTTTGAGGTGCCTTTGACGATTAACTGAATGTGGATACAATTTTTATACATATTTTTTTTTAACTATGTGAGGAACACTATGATGGACAGCGATTCCGATTTCCACGTTAAACTTCAGGTCCATTCATGACAAGGGGAGAGAAGCAAAATTTTGTGAAAAATACACAATTTCAGTGAGAAGCATGAAAATCCTATATATTTCATAAATTTCATGAAAATCGGTAAAAAAAATGATTAAAATACGTAAAATAATGCCAAAATTACCTAATTTACTCCAAAAAAAAGACGTAGTCGATTGACATGAGAATTACACCTGCGTGCATCACTATATGATGTGTTTTCATTACCACAACGGGCTACAGAAAAGTGTCATATGCTTACAAAAAAGTATGTTTTGGCTGTCATTACAGTTTCCAGAGAAACCTGCACCACCCCTCTATAACACAAATCACGTTATCGTCAGCGAGTGCAAAGGATGAACACTAAACAAAACGCCTTGTACATTATTCTCTTTTAAATCAAAATATTAAAACGCACACCAAATGTACAACGGAGATACTGACTGCACCATCACATAAGTTTTCATCAATTACAGAAAAATGTTAGAATGAATCGTAATGGATCCCACATAGACATCACGCGAGTGTGCATTTTCGTACACAAAACACTCGCTAGCATACATTGTAAACATGTATTATATGTCACTTCCCCCACGTATTTCCTTAAAAAGGTGTGAAAAAATTTAATAAAATACCTTAAGCCACCAATTGCATAAATATAGAAGTTGGAAAAATATTAATTACTTCACGAAAAAGTCACAGTTTACATCTGCCTGCATTACACAGCAAAGTGGCACCTTTTATGAAGTGTATTCATCACTGAAATGGACTAAAGAAAAAGCGTTATATCTGTGTAAATTGCGTGTTCGGCTGATAAAGCAGTCTCCAGGAAGAAGAAAAAGGATGGTAACTGGACAGACGTGTGCATCACAGATCTCAATGTTATCGAATACCTAGCCATCAGTAGACACACGAGCCGTCATAACTTGCGTTATATTAGTGTACGTTCAGGTCAGCTGCGCTGGATAAATTGTTGCATTGTGTTAACAAGCGAGCTTGGTCTTACAGTCAATTGCACTATTTGACCAAAGTCGCAAGTGCTGTGGATATGATGTTTGTGATGTTCTGATGACATCGTTGAGACATGGAATTCCTAAGGTTCTTCACCTTTCCGAAGTGGCTTGGGCCCTTAAAAAACACGATCCCTTGGACCAAGCGTTTTAAAATCGCATTTATTCATTTATACTGAAAATACGCTTATAATAAAAAGTGCTGTACCAATTCTATCATGTTAGGAAATCTATGTGATGCATATTTTCCACACATACCACCTTTCCATCATGATAGTGTGCGCATGGGATTGAAACAACAAATATGAGCATCATAGCACTGAATGTATACGATCCAAGGCGCTAACAGAACGTATGAGACACATTAACACACAAGACATAGCTAAAACCGCTATCATCAGTAAATTTACAAACCTACATAAATTTAATTAAACTCCGGTGAATATAGGATGTGTGACATTTTGGGGTAAGATACGTTAGGTGAATGTATACCATCCAAGGCGCTAACAGAACGTATCAGGCACATTAACACACAAGACATAGCTAAAACCGCTATCATCAGTAAATTTACAAACCCACATAAATTTAACTAAACTCCGGTGAATATAGGATGTGTGACATTTTGGGGTAAGTTAGGTTAGTACACTATATCTTAACAATAACTCAGTTTTCTGTAGCTTGGCACATTGAGTATGACTAACTTGAATCTCGATCGGAGTGTTACAGTTATGCACACGATTTACTCAATATCGCTTGTGAAACGTATACTTCATCTAATGAAGGTAGGATAAGTTAGTGTAAGCTAGCAGTAATTGAGGTTATTGCAGGTGTATCATGCTAGGCAAGCCCAGCGTGTTACGGAAGCGCGTGTGAAACTACAACTTTATGTAATGAGTGTGGGATACACTATACTTTAACCCCAGTTTCAGGTTAATCAACCATCACACACTAGCAGTAATTGAGGTGTTAGCTCAGTATTACGCGCGAGCGCGTAAAACTGAGCTAACACAATGTAACAAGTTGGGTATGCTTAACGTATCTTACCTACAATAACCTCAATTACTGCTAGGGCTTGATGGTTGATTAACCTGAAACTGGGGTTAAACTATAGTGTATCCCACACTCATTACATAAAGTTGTAGTTTCACACGCGCCTCCGTAACATGCTGGGCTTGCCTAGCATGATACACCTGCAATAACCTCAATTACTGCTAGCTTACACTAACTTATCCTACCTTCATTAGATGAAGTATACGTTTCACAAGCGATATTGAGTAAATCGTGTGCATAACTGTAACACTCCGATCGAGATTTAAGTTAGTCATACTCAATGTGCCAAGCTACAGAAAACTGAGTTATTGTTAAGATAAAGTGTACTAACCTAACTTACCCCAAAATGTCACACATCCTATATTCACCGGAGTTTAGTTAAATTTATGTGGGTTTGTAAATTTACTGATGATAGCGGTTTTAGCTATGTCTTGTGTGTATGTAATGTGCCTGATACGTTCTGTTAGCGCCTTGGATGGTATACATTCACCTAACGTATCTTACCCCAAAATGTCACACATCCTATATTCACCGGAGTTTAATTAAATTTATGTAGGTTTGTAAATTTACTGATGATAGCGGTTTTAGCTATGTCTTGTGTGTTAATGTGTCTCATACGTTCTGTTAGCGCCTTGGATCGTATACATTCAGTGCTATGATGCTCATATTTGTTGTTTCAATCCCATGCGCACACTATCATGATGGAAAGGTGGTATGTGTGGAAAATATGCATCACATAGATTTCCTAACATGATAGAATTGGTACAGCACTTTTTATTATAAGCGTATTTTCAGTATGAATGAATAAATGCGATTTTAAAACGCTTGGTCCAAGGGATCGTGTTTTTAAGGGCCCAAGCCACTTCGGAAAGGTGAAGAACCTTAGGAATTCCATGTCTCAACGATGTCATCAGAACATCACAAACATCATATCCACAGCACTTGCGACTTTGGTCAAATAGTGCAATTGACTGTAACACCAAGCTCGCTTGTTAACACAATGCAACAATTTATCCAGCGCAGCTGACCTGAACGTACCCTAATATAACGCAAGTTATGACGGCTCGTGTGTCTACTGATGGCTAGGCATTCGATAACATTGAGATCTGTGATGCACACATCTGTCCAGTTACCATCCTTTTTCTTCTTCCTGGAGACTGCTTTATCAGCCGAACACGCAATTTACACAGATATCACGCTTTTTCTTTAGTCCATTTCAGTGATGAATACACTTCATAAAAGATGCCACTTTGCTGTGTAATGCAGGCAGATGTAAACTGTGACTTTTTCGTGAAGTGAATTGAAATAATTTTTTCCAACTTCTATATTTATGCAATTGGTGGCTTAAGGTATTTTATTCATTTTTTCACACCTTTTTAAGGAAATACGTGGGGGAAGTGACATATAATACATGTTTACAATGTATGCTAGCGAGTGTTTTGTGTACGAAAATGCCCACTCGCGTGATGTCTATGTGGGATCCATTACGATTCATTCTAACATTTTTCTGTAATTGATGAAAACTTATGTGATGGTGCAGTCAGTATCTCCGTTGTACATTTGGTGTGCGTTTTAATATTTTGATTTAAAAGAGAATAATGTACAAGGCGTTTTGTTTAGTGTTCATCCTTTGCACTCGCTGACGATAACGTGATTTGTGTTATAGAGGGGTGGTGCAGGTTTCTCTGGAAACTGTAATGACAGCCAAAACATACTTTTTTGTAAGCATATGACACTTTTCTGTAGCCCGTTGTGGTAATGAAAACACATCATATAGTTGGGCACTGTACTCTGTGATGCACGCAGGTGTAATTCTCATGTCAATCGACTACGTCTTTTTTTGGAGTAAATTAGGTAATTTTGGCATTATTTTACGTATTTTAATCATTTTTTTACCGATTTTCATGAAATTTATGAAATATATAGGATTCATGCTTCTCACTGAAATTGCTTCTCTCCCCTTGTCATGAATGGACCTGAAGTTTAACGTGGAAATCGGAATCGCTGTCCATCATAGTGTTCCTCACATAGTTAAAAAAAAATATGTATAAAAATTGTATCCACATTCAGTTAATCGTCAAAGGCACCTCAAAAGGCGGAATGCCCTGCTCCAGTTCCCGCGGCATCAGTCGAACCCCTCGTCGTCCTCTGAACTCCCTTGAGACATATTCAACGAATCGTACACGCTTTACCGCACCACTGAGGAATGGCGAATTCTTAATGAAACTGATACATCCTCAGTCACCTTCTAACCATGTCAATCGATGACTTCTTTCGTGGAGTGAAATTACATCATTTTTGTGATATTTTTACCTGTGTTTACTATCTTTTATAGTTTTCATAACATTTCGGAAATTTTTATGAGATGTGGGACGACCAGCTCTTTTAATGCTTATCTAACATACACTACAGGGCACAGAGGTTCCTGGGTTTAACGTGGAATCCGAAAGACTGAAACGTTTTGGCATACTTAACATTATACAGTAAACAATGACGAAAATTTTACTAAGTTTTACTGGCACACTGTGATAAGAACGAAATAACAGTAACCTGTTTTTAATGTAAGTTATGCTGTTTCCATACTTCGATTACCCTATCATGATGGGAAGATTGTATGTGTGGTGAATACTCAGCACATAGTTTTCCAAACCTCTTGTGACAGCCAGAGTTTACTATAAGATACAATGGGTCGTTCGCATACTGATAGTAGTAGTTTTAGCTATACCTCATAGAGTTAATGTTCGCTTTTGTGTTAGTATATGTAATGCCTACCGCTTTTATCGATAACATCCGTAGTGTTCATCCTTTGCACTCCCTGGCGATAACGTGATGTGTGATGGAGGGGCGGTGCAGGATTCCCTCCCCCCCCCAAAACCGAATTCATTTAACTCCTGTATCTGATCGTGTAATCATATTCTCTTAGTAATATAGTATTTACCGGTAGAAAACGTAATACCCTATGCTAATGCAGGACGGGGACTGGAACCTGCGTCCTCTGGAATGCAAGGGCAGAACGTTACCACTCACTCACCACGGTCGGTGACATCATTGAAAAAGACACAGTGAGTTAAACTACACTGAAACTTGCAAGAGGACACACTACAGTGCAGGAAATGATGGTAAATTAAGATGTTGAAAAGTTTTTGCTCCCTGGGTAACATGTTTGTCGGGCGAAAACCACAAATTTCAGATAATAATATTCGCTAATGCCCTCTTTACGGCTCCCAATATCCATTTTCTCGCATAGATGCTTGCACGAAACCTAATTCTTTGCAAGGGTCCTCGAAACGTCCTCTTTTTCTTCACCTTACAACAGCAGTTGAACTAAAAGCCACCACTCACCTCGACAATGAGACAGCAAGATTAGTTTTCCATTTATTTGTGTTTGTAGATTACGAATTTATCCAAAAATGATTGCGAAATAGCAAAAGAATAACCACTTTGAGTGTCTTTAACATGTACCTAAAACATTATATAGCTCCTATTTAACTGTTAAAAGGTAAGCTTCTTCTACCCTCCAACTCTTTGCTGCCATATTCAACAAACCGCGTGCACTGACTCTCTGATAATAAGGCACCTTAAAAAGGCAGAATGCCCTACTCCAGTTCCCGCGGCATCAGTCGAACCCCTCGTCGTCCTCTGAACTCCCTTGAGACATATTCAACGAATCGTCCACGCTTTACCGCACCACTGAGGAATGGCGAATTCTTAATGAAACTGATACATCCTCAGTCACCTTCTAACCATGTCAATCGATGACTTCTTTCGTGGAGTGAATATTACATCATTTTTGTGATTTTTTTATCTGTGTTTACTATCTTTTATAGTTTTCATAACATTTCGGAAATTTTTATGAGATGTGGGACGACCAGCTCTTTTAATGCTTATCTAACATACACTACAGGGCACCGAGGTTCCTGGGTTTAACGTGGAATCCGAAAGACTGAAACGTTTTGGCATACTTAACATTATGCAGTAAACAATGACGAAAATTTTACTAAGTTTTACTGGCACGCTGTGATAAGAACGAAATAACACACATCCATATACATTTTCTGTTTCAGTAGACAGAAGAACGAAAAAAAAATCTGCAGAGCATGACATTGCACATCGAACATCATTCTGTATCACTTCGTCCTCATAACTGATTTTCTGTTAGGAATTTGATCACTGTTAAATTGTAAACAAGGTGTTGTGAAACGACCGACTTTATTTAAATTCATTTCGACAGAGTCAGCTTATTAACGCTTTTTCCCGGTTCTGACCCCTTCGATGCTGATATCCCAAGTCTTTCTGTGGGTTAATTAGGTTTTTCTGCAGCCGTCGCCCTCTTTATTGAGTAAATGTGAGAATTCTGTGACAGAGCGTGGTGGGTGAGAGGTAACGCTCTGGCCTCTCATTCGGGAGGACGCAAGATTCGTATCCTCTTCCGGCTATACGGATTTCGGTTTTCCATGGTTTCCGAAATTACTCCAGGAGAATACCGGGATGATTCCTTCAAAAGGCCGTGGCTGAATGCTTACTCACAGTACCAGCCAGTATCAATAATGTCGTTTGTTCTTACTCCACACATACTGTGGCGATGTTTGGGAATATAACCTAGGTACTTAGTACACTATCTGAAATACCAGATTTATTTGCCCAATCGTTGAAATGTTCATAGCTTTCAGAATGTTTTTGTCGTATTCATGTTGGAAATTATCAAGGATTTCGTTATTTCGTATTCAACGAATAAAAAATATCTACTCTGAATTCAAGTGCAATCTACAATTATTATATCATGAAGGGGTGGCGGCACCTAAGAACGTTTTGTTAGGAGGACACCTCTCAAAACAGATGGGCGGACAAAGAAATTAATGGCGGTCGATAGGATCTTTTTTTTTTTTTTTTCGGCTGGCCCAAACAGTATACACTGCGGCTCCAGGTAGGGTTGGGGTGGCCTGCCGGCTGCGGGGTATATGAAATTCATTCAAGTCAGCGGGCGGGCGGCTTATTCAACATCATATAACGTTAAAACTAGTATCTCGAAAACGGCTCTACAGATTCTCATAGAATAAATTTCTCTGCACTTGGTAGAAAAATTACTTGTAAATTGATATGTCGTAACACTATTTAAAGATTAAATCTTAATTTATATGTTTAGAACTTTGAACCCACGACCACCTGCCTAAGAGGAATAGGCGAATTTGTGAATAAATTTTAACTTTCCATAATTTTTTTTTTTTAATATGTACAGCATTGAAATATTTGAACTATACTGGTATACATGTTTTTGCAGCAACCTAAGCAGTGCACTGTATATATTTACCAACTAGATACACAGATAAACGGTATATTTCCTCTTCACACAAACACTATTTGCAAAACATTCATACACATTCACCTAGGTACAGATTTGTGCCCCCCCCCCCCCCAGGGTAGGGTCTTGCACTGCCGGATATATTACGTAATCCCCGCGACGACCCCGCCGCGTAGCCTCATTAGCATATTATTCCCATTTATGATCTTAGGCGAACACCTGCGCGTCACGTGCGCGGCGGGGAGGGGGAGGGGGGGGGGAATGACCACAAACTGACCACAAGTTGTCGCCGGCCCGCCTTCGATACGTCACGCCACAAGAATGTAATAAAATAAAAAGAAAAAGTGAATATTGTACCGTAATTGAGGTTTAAAAAACTAAATAATAAAGCCATTTAGACGATTTGGTCACACGACACTCATTTATGACCCGTAACTCAGGTTAAGAAGTGGCACGTGCGCCGGGTCGGGTTACGCTGGCGGCACGTGGTCAGGTGAACACCTGCATCCGCTGCGACGGGGCATTAGGGGCGTGAGCCCGCCGCGACAGCTAGGGATTAATTCGCTTGCGCTGTTCCAGTTAAAAATACGTATCTTTCGAACCAGTAGTCCGATTTAAATGAAATAAACTGCATTTTAATACTCAGAAAATTTAGATATTAAAAGATACGTCACACCACAAGAATGTAATAAAAGAAAAAAGAAAAAGTGAATATTGTACCGTAATTGAGGTTTAAAAAATAAAATAATAAAGCCATTTAGACGATTTGGTCACACGACACTCATTAGAATACGATTTATGACCTGTAACTTAGGTTAAGAAGTGCCGCGTAGCCTCATTAGCATATTATTCACATTAGAGTACGATTTATGACCCGTAACAACGTGGCACGTGGCCTTCTTGACAGCTTGATGACAGGTGTTGATGATTTATGGTGGGCACGTGGCCAGGCGAACACCTGCGTGACGTGGGTGGTCTGGCGGCACGTGCGCGGCGGGGGGAGGGGGGAGGGGAAAAAACAAGATGGCGCCGCACCCGCCTTAGAACACTACTTACAAAATACAATACCTTAACCACATTATAACATGTATACATAATTGACAGGAGGAACCGCTAAAAATGCTTCTATAGAAGTAAAACGTATTCGAAAAACAAACAGAAATTTAATTGCTTTGCCAGTATTTATCAGTGTGATATTTATGTTGGTCGGCTACAATACAAGAAAACGTAACAGAATGACACAGGACCAAGTACGAGTCTAGTATCGCGCAATCAGGATACCGTACTATAACGACCTTAAGAGGTATCTTATGTCAGTCACTTGCAGTGTTTATATTAGAGAGCGGACTACACTCCACAGCTCCCGACGTGACGCCACGTAGCGCTAGCTTCTAGTGAAATTCGTGTCAAATAAATTTATTATAGCAAAATACTCTCTGGTGTCCAGCCGGATGGTGTACAAACACGACGTTTCGACAGCTGGTTCTGCTGTCTTCATCAGGTCTCTTCTAGCTGTCGCAAGCTGACTGTCACCGCCTAGACTGGTTTAGCCTCCTATCGAACTTCCTCTAAACATTCAGGAATGGCGCGAAAAAACTTAGACTCACTACCACCAGAGAGGATTTTATTGCATTAGTACGCCGCGCCGGGAAAGTTTCTACTCTCACAACAAATTTATTATAGGTTCCTTAAAATGTAATTAACTCTGAATTAAGGGCGCTTTTCGGTAAAATAGTATTAACATAAGGTATCCTTAACAGAAACTTACGCCTGTCTTGCTAGGAACTTAGAAATTTATACCAGACTTAAGTTCCTTTAGTATTTGTCGTTTAATTACAAGATATGATTTATATTAAGTAAAATTTTCATGTTACCAGGTAATACCGGTTTTTACATATATCCGATAACAAAAACCGTCTAAAATTGACGACGCCAGCCGCTCACGTCTTATTTTGTTTCAAGTAAAAAAAATATAGTTCTCTTTTTTAACGAGCACCAAAGATTGTTTTAGTTCTCACGCAAGAGAAGAAAAAATATTTTTGGCTCCCCTTTATTTGTGAGAAAATCCGCCAGAATAAGGTGCAAAAAAGTTTAAATAAGATTCGGTTTTGCGTTAACGAGAGACACGAAAGCTACAAAGTTGAATTCTCAAATTTACTTGGTTTAAGTGCCAGAGGCCCGTGGCAGAACACACTGATGTCTTCACAGCAGAGAGCCAGTAATTGGGCTGCGTTTCGTACTGAGCAAGGAATACTAAAAACACAGATCTAAGCTATATGTCTTAATCGTGTGCAGTATATCTCTTGTGTCTAAATTCAACTAAATTCCACATGACGTCAACAAATTACTTTCACGAAATGATCCAGAAACAAGATGGATGTTAAGTTTTAATGTTGTGAGAGATACCATTGATTAGTTGTCTATAAAAAAACAGTAATTAATATTGATCGAATGGCTGTGTTAATATTTATATTATAAAGTTTGTTATATCGAAGTTTATAAGTTGTGCATTGAAGTTTTGTACAGCAAAAGAATAAATACGCTGTTTACTGTCAAATGCAGACTAAAAATTGAGAGAAATGAGGTGAAATATCAAGTTTTGGAATGATAAGTATTCAATTTAAGTTTATACGAAGTCGAATTTGATCTAAAACGGGTACCCCACTACAGATACGAAGACAAATATGACCCTCTTCGGGTTAAGGAAATGGTACTTATAACGCAAATACATCAATTATATTTTATTTGGCATATAGGCGTCTTAAATGCGTAACTCGTAGTTTTAGAGCACGCATAGCTTCGTGGCTGCTAAGTGCTCGTCGATAGGACCCCATGACGCCATCTTCAGCGTCTAACGGGGCTGGAGGACTATAGCTTGTTCACTCTCAACTGGCGCGTCAAGGTCCCCCTCCCCTCCCCTCGCCCCGCCTCACCTCACTCACCTCACCTCACCTCACCTCACCTCACCTCACCTCACCTCACCTCACCTCACCTCACCTCACCTCACCTCACCTCACCTCACCTCACCTCACCTCACCTCACCTCACCTCACCTCACCTCACCTCACCTCACCTCACCTCACCTCACCTCACCTCACCTCACCTCACCTCACCTCACCTCACCTCACCTCACCTCACCTCACCTCACCTCACCACCCCCTCCCGATACCTTCCCCTCCGAGCAGACCATTTGTTGCCTACAGGCAGGCAGGAGCCATTGTCGTATGGCGCAGTTTTTCGTGTTTCTATTAAGACATTGTTAAAAAACGCTGTAAGTAAAATGGCGTCAGATATTTGTTATATTAGGCGACAGTCAAAAAGAATAATTTTGATGTGTATAAATTGTTTAAGGCGCTAGAAAAGTCTAAAGAGAAACTTAATACACTTTTTAAGGTACCTCAAAAAATGACAGCAGAGGTTTGTGGCATATCGTAACGAACAGTACAGCGTCTATGTAGCGATACCAAGCTGAATGTTCCAGGGCCATCCTTTTCTTCTCCAATGAAAAACAGGTCACGGAGATGGATGACTTCCGGAAAGATATCATTCGACGTTCTGTACTAGAATTTTATGATTGAGGCGAATATCCTACCATAAGAAACTTGAGGGGGAATACTGAAACAGAAAATTAACTACACTGGAGGTGTCACTTCTCTGCATAAATTACTAAAAAGACTCTACTTCAGATACAGAAAGCGTAATGATGGAAAGGGCAGACATTGTTGCAGCACGGGGCTCATTTTTATGAAAATGCACGATTTAAAGAAAGAACATCCTCTTCGACTATCACCTATCTTCACGAGACGTGGGTAAATCAAAATCAGGCAAGGAAGTTTAACTTGTTTAAGAATCTGGAAGAAGGGAATGTCCTCGTAATGGATAATGCAAGTTATTACTCAAAACTTAAAGAAAAAATCCAGTCACTATCATTTTCATATCAAAATTTACGATACGTTTCAAAATTTAACTTCCGCTTTGAAACAACTAAAAATTGGATTCAATTCTCGAAAAGTCTTGCGCAACTATTAAAACTAAAAATAATGACTGGAAGCAGTAAATTTTATTATTGATACCATACAAATAATTTTTATGTTTACTAACATATGGAATTGAAAATGGTAAACACGCAATTCCTAAGAGACAAGATTTACTAATTTCTCTCATGACAAATAGTTAAAATGCTCAATTTTAGTAAAGAAAACATCACATGAAATGCAACATATTGTATTACATACGTTGTGAGGATGATTGCGCATTCGGGTCAGCTGTTTCCCCTTCGCCTCTAGGGGTAAGGGGAGCGGAGAGGGGATGGAGCAGCGTGACCTTGACCCGCCTCTCTTAACTGACCACAGTATAGTGGGCACGGGAGATTACAGTCTACCAAAGGGTATACAAGTTACTTAAATTCACTTTCTTTTTACGGCTTTACGCCTCGTTGGCGGCTAAGGTCTTTAGAGGCGGGATGGGAATGGAAAGGAATTCGGCCATGGCCTTTTTTAAGGAAGCATACCGGCATTCGCCTGGAATGATTTGGGGAAACTATGGAAAACCGAAATCTGGATGCCCGGACGGGGATTCAAACCAGCTTCCTCCCGAATGCGAGGCCAGAACGTTAACTGTTCCCCCTCCACGCTCGGTTTAAATTCACAAATCACTCATCTAGCCAAGTTTACTCAGCATGTCATATAATTCAGTTGAAGTTCAGCTCAACCAGTGAAGCACAGACAGGGTATTCTAGCTAGCTCAATTTGGGTGCATGTATCGAATTTGCAAATTGCACTTCTTGCCGCAGTTATTTTCAAGAACTTTAATCAACTTTTAAAAACATGTTTGTGTGTTTTGAGCAATTTTCTTTGAGTTAATCTACGTTTGCTCAGAACTTTGTTTAATCTCTTCCGTTACTTGCAGAATAAACCAAGAGATAGTCCTTAACGATTGTTTTGTCATCACGTGATCGACATTCTCCCTTTCACGTGGGTCCTGAAGCGATGCTTTGAGAGGCCTATCTGTGTGTACTCACTGAGGGCGGGTATGGCGACTATGGCGGCGACGAAGCCGGTGCCGGAGCAGCTGGCGAGGAAGGCGAGCGTGGCGACGGCCGCGTGGGCCACCAGGATCAGCAGCAGCCAGCACACGTCGAACGTCAGCCACCACAGCAGCGCCCCGCGCCGCTCCTGCAGCCAAACAGCGCACAGTGAATCCACAGCCGCGCCTACGCAGGGCGCGTTTCTAACGAAACGAATTCAAACTAGGAAACCATAATAGCGAAACCATATGGCTCACTGCGTTATACAAGCTATACAGGGTTATTCAAAAAGCAGCAGCAGATTTTTCAATTTTATTTCTTACAAAATATAAAAGATATAACTACGTGCCAAGTCTCAAAGTTTTACATTTGTTGCCTGACAAACATCAAAATGATGGTCCATTTCTTACCATACTCGCATCAACTCGTCCCTACGTATCTAATTCACAGCTGAACCACACTTGGCAGCTGTTAACATGTACAAATGTCCTAAATTGCGCCAAACCATTGTCTGCGCAATTCCAAGTTCACTACTTGCCTGTGTAGTGGATTTCAGAGGGCTTCCTGTCAAGGGTGTATCCAGGATCAGAACTGGGGGGGGGGGGGGGGGGGGCGTGGCAACTGGTATTTTTTCGAGAGAGTGGGGTGGGGGACTGAAACATGACGATTTCTTACAAAATAAAACTCGAACCTATTGCGGAAACTATTTATAAGGATCTACTATGCAGTTAATCAAGATCGTAACTCAATTATAGTTTATGTAAACATTAATCGTCTCGGACTCTCACAGAAATTTTCAACAACTTTGTCAATATCTCACGAAATTTCTATGCACACTCATCAGGCATAATACCGTCAATCTTTCCTCTCCCATAGTGCTCCTGAGCCAGTTCTTCACTCGTCGAAGCGTACTGAAAGCAACTTGATTTTTCTTCTGGGGGGGGGGGGCAGCAGCACCCACCCCTGCACCTCGCTGGATACGCCCATGTTTCCTGCGAAAGCACTTGGGTAAGGTAAATATCTTAATTTGACGTTCGAGGACGACCAGTGCTTTCCCTCCCATCTACGAATTTCTTATGCTAATAGTAAATCTGTTTGCGACGAGGAGGTACTTTTCTGAACTTACGACAAAATAGACAGTGCACATCAACAATGGATTCATGCTGTAGCACAGACTTCTCTAGTGCGGTCGCCATTCCCACGTAAACAGACAACAGCGCCGTCGCTGGCAGCGAACGCTAATAGTCAAATAATAGGAGGGTGGGAAGAGGGAGGCGGCTACAAACCTAGAAATTTCCGCTAATCAATGTGTGACACGTGTCTTTTACAGTTTATGAGAAATAAAAATAATTTGCTCCTTTTTTAATAACCCTGGATTAAGAACTGCGACGTAAATACTATGCCGGTGGGCTATCCAACTTCGGTGCTCTATTTTAGAATAGGATAATGCTATGTGAAACTTGCGCGAGACTATTAACGTAAGGAACTGGGGAAAATTATGAAATACGTTTTTAACACTATCTCACTAATTCGACACAGGTTGAAACATTTTATCAAGAAACTTAATTGTACATTAATACTAATACTTTTTTCTTGATAATCGTGAAATACACCTGTTTTGGTGAAAAAAAAAAATCAGCATTTACAGCATACAATACACAAAATAATATTTTGAGCACCATTAACCTAATTTTTAAAGGTATTATTGTGTCCATAGTATCACCGATTTGATGCTAGCTTACAGAATTTCGATTAAGTATCAAAATTTTCACTTCACGGCACACAAAACTGTATGAGAGACACCATTAAACACAAGTAGTAACCTCAATACCAATTTAAGCTTGTATGAAAACGAAACCAAAGAGGGAATAGTTTGTATCGAAAACGTTAGTAATAGATGACCACATATTGAAGATTCAAAGCTTTAAATCAAGAGCCAAATACAGTAAGCGTAATAAGGAGTTCCTGGCAGGGAAACAAAGAGACCATCGTAAAATCAAAACAAATGTTATAAGTAATATCATACTAGGGATGGTTTAGCATTCCATGTTGATAATTGCTTCTTCTGTTAAAGAGTTTGCGCTGTTTTTCTTTCTTCCCGTATTCTGTGTTAAGGCCAGTAGTATTACCGCGTATGTATGTATTATTCGCTAAATATAAGATACTGTACACTGTGTAGTCCTACCCCTGCGGGTAAGGGTTGAGGTAGGGAAATGGCATTAGGAGCAATATGTAGTCAAAAATAGCGTGTAACGAAACAGTGTCCCAGTCTAAAATGGAAATATCAGTTAAAATTTAGTGTTGTAGGTGCTAGCTTAAATTCAAGCAAAATTGATTATTCTCACAGCAATGAGTTCTTCGAAAATGTCACGAATTTCTCCATACAGCGCTTTGGGTACAGAATCACAGCAAGCAATGTAACGACTCAAAGTTTATAATTAACGTATCAATCAGTGTTGACTTAAGTCTGCAAAGTTAAATGACTGAAATCACTTCACTGGCTGAAGAGTCCTAGCTCGACTGACACCATGCGACTTCTCCATTAAAATGCTTATTGCTCAATAAACTGAGTTCGAAACAAACTAAACACTTCAGCCATTACTATATTGCTGGACCATGATGGTTTTATCTCCCGTAGGTAGCAAGAATCTGGTATTAAACGCGAATTCTTCCGTTGGTCGTTTTTCCAGTGTGGTCCCTCAAATCAGGAGAACAGCTTTTTCCGAAGCAAAAGTACTTGGAATTAGCCACTGTCACGTACACAATGACTACCAGCCTAACCACCCACCCTCTAGCGATCTCCGTACATACCACGCAACACGTGAAGTAAACGTCTTTTTGTAAATCAGCAATTATTGCAATATACTGGAATGTTTACGCGTTACCCAATGTCTTCTTCTCGAAGTTATACATTTGTTGACGCGTGTTCGATTGCCTGGTCCTGCCAGAGATTTACTTTGAATCTTTACAAAGTCAGCAGAACCATCCGACAAATGTCGCTAGTAGATATATACCAGTATTAAGAAGACCCGAAGTAAAACTGCTATAATATCGCTCAGAAAATGTGTTCATGATAACTGAAATATTCGATGATGCTTGCTAGTATGTCTCAAGAGCATCACTTCTTATGCTATCATATCTCTGCTTGCGTAATTTCCTTTCCGTTTCTAGCGTCGCCTACGAGAGTTATATGCTAACAACTTCACACATTAAAACCTCAAATTCACAATGAAAAATGAAACTTAAATACGTAAGCATAGTCATATCAAGAAACTACCAACATCAATTTCAAGCATATGGGGAACAAACCATCACAGACATGATAACGATAAAGCCACAATGAGATATGTGCATGTAATCGTTCGAACAAAACACCTACTGAAGAAATCTATGCATTGATACTAGAAACATGGGTCTATATAGCCACCAAAATTTGATATGAAGAAAAGAGATACTATTAGTTGAACAATAAAATTAGAAAGCAAATAAAGAAACAAAAACACAATACATTTTCACCACAACACATATTACCAAATGCAGAACCACCCACAAAAGCAAATAAAAGGAAATGGAATATGACTTACTCATAACAGCAAATTTACTCAGACAATTCACTATAAAAAATATTGAAGCCAATACATTCCAAAACTCAGGCTTATAAATGTTACCATTCAATGATTTTAAAGCACAATATTCTGTCAGACATGAATAAAATTTGAAATCATATGCAAAGGACACCGAAACGCACCAGTTCAATGTTTGCCGAGCACCAATTAGAACAAAACTCCTTCCGATAAACATGTTTTCAAAAATGCAAATAGTCACAAAACAGACACAAATATTCCTTGGAACTGTAGCATTAGTTGAGTAAATATAAGCAATAAACAAAAAATCTTTACATATCAGATACCACATTCACTGCTCTGATCAAACTAACACCCATCAGCACGAATATAGGACAATATTAAAAGGACAGAAAAAGCAACAAAAACGAATATACATAAATTCAAAAAGTGCACGAAACAAGTAAACAGAACAGAAGCATTAAAGCAAAACCGTAACATACTGGGAAGTAACATATTGGCGTACTAAAGGAAGGTGTTATGTAGTTCAGTAAAGACATACTTTGTTGATATACATTTGACAATTAGAATATTATCTGAATTACTGAAGCTGATCTAAAATACCTGGTGTTGGGAATATCTTATGCTGTCAAATAGATATAAAATACTGAAAAACTTTGAAAAAATACAATTTATAGTTTAGATTTTCGCAGTGTTAAACGGCAAAGATGCTTCACAGAACGGAGCGAAAAGCTTTTTGTAAGTGAAAAGCAAGCATAAAAATAGTAGCTTAGGAAGAAATCATTTATTATAAAGTTCTAATTTATTAATTGCGATTGAGGAATATAATACACAACATATAGTCGTTATGTTAAATTTCTTATATGCAACATCTTGGTATCATATCAACAATTCAAGTAATCATATTTTTCCACTTCAAGCCGGAAACTCGTTTTAAGGGACTTTCGACACTTAAGCTTCTGTTGGCTCGGGTTCACCTTGGTGTTAACAGTCATTATCCACATGTTTATTTTTACGTTGTGTTGCTAATACTTGTTGCTTAATCTTGGTAGCTAATTTGTGATTTCCTTGCAAACAAATACTGTATCTCATTGTGCTGGTTAAGTGATCTCGATGACGATGCTAGTTTCACTTACTGCAGTTTCGTGTATAATCTAAATCCTTTTCAGGGAGTAACATTATACATGGTATATACCAAAAGTAGTAGGGCTGATTTTTTAAAAAAATTATTGAAGATATCTTTACAATTCCTTAATCCTCTTCGAAATAGCACCCTTAGGCAGCTACACACCAAAAATTACGCTGCTGACATTGGCCGTACGCCTTCTGGAAGTCAGTTTCGGGGACGCTGTTGAGCCCTCGTCGATGCTGCTTTAACGTCCTGCATTGAGTCAAAACGCTGTTCCTTCAGCTGCTTTTTCATCTGTGTGAGTAAGAAAAGTCAGATGGAGCCAAATCAGGACTGTAGGTGGGGTGCAGCAACGCGGAAATGTCGATTCGGGCCAACAATTGCCTCATGACGGCGCGCCTTGGCACGGCGCATTGTCGTGATGCAGAGTCCAGTTGGCGGAGATGACTGGTCGGACGCGATTCACTCGGTCTCGCAGGCGGGCTGACACTTGCACGTAAAAGTTCGAACTGACAGTGACCCCAGGGGAAATGAACTCCTTATGAATCACCTCACGATGGTCAGAAAACACGATCAGCATTGTCTTGATCTTTGATTTGATCATGCGGGCCTTCGTTGGACGGGAGGACGTGGAAGGAAACTGTTGGCCCGATTCGGCGTCGCAACGTTGCTGCACCCCACCTACAGTCCCAATCTGGCTCCAACTGACTTTTTTTTTTTATTCCCATGGATGAAAAAGCAGCTGAAGGAACAGCGGTTTGACTCAATCCAGGACGTTCAAGCAGCATCGACGAGGTCTCTCAACAGCGTCCCCGAATCTGACTTCCAGAAGGCGTACGGCCAATGGCAGCAGCGTAATTTTTGGTGTGTAGCTGCCTAAGGGTGCTATTTCGAAGAGGATTAAGGAATTGTAAAGATATCTTCAATAAATAAAAAATTAAAAAATCAGTCCTACTACTTTTGGTATAGACCTGGTAAATCCAGACATCGAAGTAAATACTACTTAAGTTCATATTGCAACTGTATCTGTATTTAATAAAACAAATTCGCTACTTTCAACTCAAAATGAAGTATTTTCTATCTCTACGGATTGTAGCCGATAGATTATAAAGCGATCCTTTTGAGCTTCAGACTCATCATTGGGGTATAAGGGTTTGGGAGAAACTATTAGCCTCTTCCAACCATATGTCAACCTCTCCTTCAAGGGGTGTACCCCATTTGCACGAACGATGCCCTGGCGACTGAAAGATTTCAGGTATAAGGAGTATCACACTGACTGCCAAAGTCCACCGAAAGGAGGAATCGGTCCCTAAAGGCGGATGAATCAGAAATGATCAACGGCATGGGGATGCAGAAGATAACAGGAAACCACTACATTAAAGACTTAAAGGGTATCCAGAGGCCATGTAATGATGCCAAATTAGGTATAGTATGATGGCTTCTTCCTGGGTAAAATATTCCGGGGGTAAAATAGCCCGAAATCGGATCTCCGAGTGAGGACTGTTCAGTGTGGAAGCCTTCAGAATAGCCACACACATTCAACGTGTCAGAGCTTGGAATGTTAGAAGTCTGAATTAGTCACGTAGATTAGAAAATCTAAAAACAGAGATAGAAGGACTTAAGTTAGATGTTGAGATTAGTGAGATTAAATGAAAGGACTTACAGGATTTCAGGTCTGGGGAACACAGGATAATTAGTACATAAGCTGTCACTGGAGTCGCTGGTGTAGTATTTGTAAAAAAATAAGGAAACGGATGAGTTACTGTGGACAGTTCTGTGACAGGATTATTTTGATGAGGTTAGAAACTAAGCCTACCCCAATCACGTTAGTACAAGCGTATATGCCAACATCACAGGAAGAAGATGAAGAAATAGAGAAAATATACACCAAAATTGAAGAATTAATCCAATATGTGAAGGGGGAGGAAAGTCTAATAATTATGGGTAGTTGGAATGCGGTAGTGGTAGAAGGAAAAGAGGGGAATACTGTAGGAAGTTTTGGTTTAGGAGAAAGAAATAAGCGAGGAAACAGATTGTTAGAATGTTGTGAAAGATATAAACTAGTCCTGGTGAAAACGCTATTTAATAATCATACTAGAAGGAAGTACACCTAGAAACGTCCAGGGGTTACAGATATATCAGCTAGACTATATTATGGTCAAACAGAGAATCAGGAATCAAGTTATTGACTGTAAAGCATATCCAGGAGCAGACAGACTCTGACCGTAATCTTGTAGTAATGAAGTGCAGGATGAAATTCAAGAGAATAAAGAAGCAACACAAGCAGAATAGATTGGAAGTGAATAAACGGAAACAATCCAAAATGAGAGAAAAGTATGCAGAAATGGTAGATGTGGATCTAAGAAGAAACTCTGAAAGGAGCTCAACTGAGGACGAATGGAATGCATTTAAGACCAAAATAATGAAAGCTGGTAAAAAAATATAAGGCTTTATGAAACAAGCCGCCCGATAAGCTTTTATCACAAATTTTGGAGTTGATGAGTTGATGGATCATACGAGAAGCTACAAAAATGCTCAGGATGAGTCAGGAAGGTAGCAATTCAAACAATTTATTAATCAAATAGGAAATGCAAAGGAACAAAAGAACAAAAGAAAGTTGGCTGCAAGAGAAGTGTGAAGAAGTAGAAAAGGAAATTGTCAAAGGTAAAGTTGAGGTGACATATAGGAAGATCAAACAGGATTTTGGAGAAATGAAGAAAAGAGGTATAAATATTAATGCTGCCGATGGGAAACCTCTTCCAAGCTCAGACAATAGAGCTAACCGATGGAAGGAATACATTGAGAAACTGTATTAATGAGTTGTTTTCAACAAAAGTGTACTGGAAAAAGAAGTTGATGTCGATATTTATGACTTAGATGATCATGTTTCAGGAAAGGATTTGATATAGCTTTGAATGATTTGAAAAAAATAAGGCAGTTGTAATTGATGAGATTTCTTCAGAACTTCTGAAATCCCTAGGTGAAGAAGGAACCCAACGATTATTCAAACTTATACCAAAAAGAAAAGAAAAAGGAGATATTCTCATTGATTTTAACAAATGTATCAGCTTCACAGTTCTGAAGAAAGAACAAGCTCACAGATGTTAGAGTTATCGCACTATAAGTCTAACATCACATGCTTCAAAATTACTGACCAGAATAATATATTGTATAGAAGAATGGAAAGTGTAGTAGAAGAGATAGTAGTTCAAGATCAGTTTGGGTTTAGGAAAAACCGTGGTACAAGAGAAGCGATTCTAGCCTTAAGATTAATATTTGTAGGGGGATCAAGGGAAACAAAGATACTTTTATGGCATTTGCTGATTTTGAAAAAGCTTTTGATAATGTTAGGTGGGACTAGATGTTCAATTTTTTTAAGAAGTAGATTCCAAAATACCGAGATAAAAGAATACTTTATAATCTTTGTAAGAATCGAGTAGTTATAAGAATCAAGCATTCATGAGACACTCGCATCAGTTAAAAAATGGTGAGTGGTTGTAGTCTATCCCCATTAATATTTGACTTGTATGTAGAACAAGTAATAGAGAAAGTGAAAGAAAGATTTGAATGTGGCGTAGGTTAGCAAGGAGAAAAAGATCAGTGTGCTACGATTTGCTGATGACTGTCTTGTAAGCAGAACAGGTTGAGGATATTGAGAAGATACTGAAAATCATGAACGATATACTGAAGGAAGATAAAAATGATGAAATGTAGCAGAAATGATAGCAATAATAATAGATTAAATATAAAAATTGGGTCGGATCCGATAGAAGAATTTGATTTTGCTACTTAGGAAGTAAAATTACAATCGATGGCCGAAGCCGAATAATGTTGAAAGCAGAATAGCACTAGCTAAGAGATACTTCATGAATAGCAGAATTCTCTTAGTTTCAAATATTTATCTAAAACTCGGAAAAAAAACTCCATGTGTGGAGCACAGTACTTTATGGCACCGAAGCATGGACTTTAGGAATACCAGGAATTTGAAATGTGGTGCCATAGAAGGGTGCTGAAAATTAAGTGGAAGGATAAAGTACGAAATGAACTAGCTTTGGAAATGATGGTGAGGAAAGAAGTTTATGGAAGAGTCTTACAGAAAGAAGAGACAGAATGGTAGGTCATATTTTGAGACATGCAGGATTTGTTAATTTATCAGTGGAGGGAACAGTCTAAAGTAAGAGCTGCAGAGGAAGACAGATTAAAATATATGAAGCAGATGATTAAGGACGTGGGTTGTTAAGGGACTGTAGATGAAAATGTTAGCGCAAGATAGGAAGGGATGGAGGACTGCATCAAACCAGTCGAAAGACTGATAAAAAAAACCCTTCCTCATAGTTTTCTAAACTTCTCAAACAATAAAAGAATTAATATCACTTTTTTTTAAAGTCTGTTAGTTTCATTATTAACCGAACTGAAGTAATATTATTCAAGAAATATTAACTCTGTGTTCATATACGAGGAAATAGGACTATACGAAAAAAAGTTGATTTATTTATAACGAACTCTTAATAGTGCGCAGTGAGCTAAGATACGTCAGATTACAGCCCCTTGATTGTCTGCCGAAGTAAAATGCTTTATGGAATTTACCTTCCGGATAATGGGTTGACTCAAAGTGTGTGAACATACAGTACCTTGACACGCATCTGTCTTTTGTAATGCGTGTCAGCACCTACATAAATCGCTAAACAGGTGCGTTCGTTAGCGTGGAGCCCGTGATGAATATTTAAATTTATCGTGACCTAGATGCCTGAACTGGGGGAAGGATTCAAGCCAGTGCCCTTCGGTTATAGTGACATGTGGGCTCTTTGATTCTCGGCAGGCGGGCACTGTGGGTGTCGGATATTTGGGTTCGCGGTAAACGATCATCGAATATCAAACAACAACTCTTGGAACCCTTACCCAAGATATATATTGGGATGGTCCGAAAAATTCGGCATTGCTGTATAAGAGAATCAAAACGGTAGAGGACTGTAAATAGTTACAGGGTGATCTGGACAAGATATCTAGTAGGGTTGGTAAACATGGAATGATAATAAATTCAAAGAAGGGTCATCTTATTAGATACACACATAAAAAACAAGATTAAGATTGTGATGAATGGAAAGAATGGCTTGAAATGTAAATATCTTGACATTAAATTTGATAAAAAGGAAGGGCACATTGGAGAGTAACAGCCCTCAAACCTACAATTAAATGGAATTGTATTTTATAAAGAAATTGTAGTAAGCTAGAATTTGGTTGAATATGATCTGGTAGGTTTGTTTTGCAATTTTCTGTAAATCAATGTATATAGACTTTGTTTTATGAATAGAAATTATTTAGAGGCCATTTAATATGTTTAAGAACAGAATTGTGCAAGAGAATTGCTTAAATGTTCGTAAGTTCAAGTGTTAATGTAAGTTACGATGTCTAAAGGACAATTTGCTACAGTTTAAAACGATTTCTGTGAATAATTTTACGTTTAAGTCTTTTTAATTTCCATTTCTGACCATTTTGTAATGATGTTAAATGATTATGTATTAATGCTGATTGTTTAATATGTTTCAATTGTTTAAGTAATGTTAATGATCGAGAAATCTCTGTCGGAATCTTTTGAAGTGTTCTAGAAACTTCGGTGGAGCCTATATAAAGAAATCAGCAAAAGAACAGTAGTAGTTTAAACAGACTCAATTTACGATGGCGAAGGAATGTATTGTCTGTGGAAGAAGTGTTGTATGCAATCTCTGGATTGTATGAATGCATGTAACCAGTATCTTTGATGACTTGTTTAAGAAAATAAACAAGTTTAAATTGAAACGTATCGTGCACTACTTATTTATCGTATTACTTAAACCACGAACAATCTTATAACAGGTCACAGGAAAAGGTTTCAAAATTCTGCACTTGTTGGAGAGAGTGATGAGGGGATGTAAGAGAGAAATATAGGAACTGGGTTACAAAACTTTGGTCAGACCATTGCTTGAATATGGTAGTATAGTATGGGACCCACATTTTGGGTATCAAATACAGGAGGTGGAGAGGATACAAAAAAAAGGGTTGCTAGATTTGTTTTTGGAAATTACCGCAGAACGCAATCAGTAACAGATATCATAAAAGAGCTGAAATGGGATTCATTGGAAGACAGAAGGAGGGTGAAGAGGGTCATGGGAGTGTATAAGGCGTATATTGGTGATGAGGCATGGAAATATATTGGTGTAAGAATTAAAAGTAATTCATGGAAGGGAAACGTGACCATGATCAGAAGCTGGCAATATTTCAGGCACAAGGGTATGGGAAGATTCCCTTTTTTAGGTAACGGGGGTCAGGGATTGGAATAAGTTACCAAGAGACATGATGAATAAGTTATTAATAATGTTGAAAGAAATTTATAGAGCGCAAATGTAGGTGGGTGCAGGAAAGTGGGAAAATGAGTGTGTAGGAAAATTTCCACCAGAGCGTACGCTCCATTGCAATTAAAATTAAATTAGAGCTAAGAAATACAACAATACACTAGAAATTGATGACAAAACTTACTATAATTAAACTTAACATCATTCTGCAAACTTATTTATCATTAGAACATAACAAATATCGTCACAATAATTTATAGTTGAGGCCGAGATCCTTCCAGGTCATCACGCAAGCTATTGTGAACAACGGAGTATCTACTCAGACACTAAACTTAAACAGGGCCGGCGTTAGGGTGGAGGGGGGGCAAGCTGGGTATATGCACCCTAGGCAGCCGGTCACGGGGGCCCGTTGATCGCCCGTAGGGGCCTCCCGACCAAAGAATTCGCCCGGGCAGTGGTAGAGCTATGAGGATTTACCCAAGGACTAAGTCGTGAAAGAAAATTGATTTACTGGCCTTCTATTTCTGGATAGCACAGTTGACGATGCCTTTAATAGCCAGCTGGGAGCTATAATATCAGTTGTTTACAGCTTCGGCATCATTTCATGTGCGCCAAAGTCTTGCAAGTCAAAGGCTTTTGTCTTGCGCCAAGTCCACCTCCAAGGTAATGTAAAACAGACAGTATAAGATCTAATCAAGAAATAGGACTTGCGGTACAGGCATACGCTCCCCTTATTTTCTGGAATGAGAAATAGATGGTAGAGTAATATCTTTTTAAAATATCACGACTCGTTGTAATATTCTGTTCTGCTTCACTTCAGTTTTGACGAACACAAGTCTTGAGAAACGGGAAGCCGATTTTGAATCATAAGAATGACGGAAAGCTGGAAGATTAGAAAACGTAGTTTCGGAACCCTAATAGTTAGCCACTCTGCCGTACGAAGCAATGACGATGGCGTCTATTCTTCTCCACCGATGAAGTCACCTGCCTCTTTGAGGCTCTTTAGAGAACTCTCTTGAGTAGATTAAGGCATCTTAAGACCTGACGATCTTGGGTACATTCAGGCACCTTGAGACCTCCGCAGTGGTTAGAGGCGTATTCCGATTGGACAAAAGCAAATATTGATTTATATAGTAGTACCCTAACACAATATCTTGAAGAGTTTGTGTTGACTGTGGCCGTGATGAACTCTAGATTGTTAGATTTTAATTAATATACTGATATCCGCGTTATAAGACCGCAAATTACTACTATAAATGGCGTGTAGGGGCATCGGTCAGTATAAGTTACGAAGAAAAATCCAAAACCGTGTCACTAGAACCAAAGAGTTCATGTAATGAAAGGCCACCGAAAAACTAAACAGAATCTGTCAAGCGAACAGAAACGCCGTCGTTACAGCTGCCAACCTGCAGGTTGAATTGGGCGTCGAAATGCGTTACGCTGACATTAAGGATGTTGACGAACCAACGGGTACTGTGCTCAACTAGGGGAACCCGTGGTGCGGCCACCAGTACGTGAACTACATCGGCCATAATTCACATACTTAGATCGTTTTCCTTTAATCATATTCATGATCGTTTACGACTCGCGGGAAATCTCACTGAACTCGGCAACAAGACGTGATTGTATTCTGAAAACAAATAAGTTGACTATCGACGGCCCTTCATGTATCTCATACAAATAATGAGCAATGGCTTCCTGTAACCATTTTTTTAAATTTTTTTTTACTAAAGCAAACCACAAGGACTGGCACAGTTAAGTCCAGTAATAAAAAATTTGACTTCGACAATGCTATCGTTCAAGCCAAGAGAACAACTATATAATAGTTGTCGAGTAATTAATATACTCTTGCAAATTTTTGAGGTGGTTAAGCAGTTTCCGCGTAAACTGTGCATTCAATGTGGTCAGCAGACCTAATCTCATCCTCAGGTCAGTGTATCGACACAGTTACAAGTGCAATCAAGTGCTACGCAATTTATATGACAAAGTGGACATTATTTTGTTAAGCGAGATCGGCGCCATACGAATACTGGACGTGGTGCAATATCAACGACAGGTCGTGACTATAATATTAATATTAAACCAAAGTACGTTGAGCATGTTTCACAAACTAATACGCTGGTTCCTATAGCACACACGCTGTTTTTAAAAGAAGAATCGCCTTTACACACTGAGCCACAACGGGAGTGAAAGTAATCAACGGCAAATATGTTGAAGTGACTTCCTTTCAGCGATGTCGACCGTTTAAAATAAAAACTTAATTTAATGCATTCATCAGCTAACACACGACGTGCGGGGAAAAAAGAATCACGTATTCAATGCTAAACATGAAGTCATCTGGGCGGTGTAGTCTACCCATATTGTCTATCTCAACTTGACAGTTTGTTCCTACTTATAAAATTCCGAAGAAATGTGTGCTACTCACCAAAACATCTCCAGAATAAACCATATAGGCATAGCAACACAAGATCTGTTTGAAAATATGTAATAAATCCGCTCCTTGGCTCCGGTCTTTGATACATTAGTGGAAGGTGGAGGAATTTCGTCCTTTGATCTGTCATAACGTCGGGTTGACATTCAGTACTGTGGCAGACTTTCTTCTTGGACAATGCATCATCGTTAAGGATATTTTTATGGACCCATTAATAAATATAGTACAATTTTTTTTTAATCTATCCACGTTCCTGACCTTTCAACCACTCTGAATCAACCATCCCCGATACTTAAACATGGCGTCTTGAATACCAAGGTAAACAACCAGCTAAATGGATTGCGAACCTTCAAAACTTCTGAAACAGTACAAAATTTGACAGTAACATAGAAGATACTTACGTTGCATGATCCCAGGATGAGAACGATGTTAAAGACGAGGTGAAGCGCTCCCAGACAGGTTAATACGATGCTGGATATCGTGATCACTGAAAATGTTTATTGTGTCATACATTTGGGTTGTGAGGCAGATATATTTACTATAGTCGTGATCAGCGATTTAATACTATACACAAAAACAGTTAACTACTTACTGTCAGATTTGCTGAAATCTGCCGTGACGCACGGAACCCAATCATAAACCGACGACTGAGGTGCTGTAAAAGAAATTGATATATATTTTGAAATCATTTCAATAATTGTAAAAAATGAGAATAAACAAACATTTGTAACACTGTTATGCACGGTCAAGGTTTTTTTTCCCCCAAAGATAAAAGGAACTAAATATAGACGAGGAATGAAATATTGATAATACAAGATACTTATGTCCACTGAGATGTTTTATAATGCTAGCCAATTTAACTGGAATCTTAGTTGTATGAAAAGATAAATACACAAGAGTAAATCTGAAACGTTTATTTCATTCTAAGACAATAGAGCTTTTGAATAAAATATTCTCAGCATCTAGTAAAAGCCAGAGTAAGTTTTTGACGTTATTTTCAGTATAAAAAAAAATTGAGAGTTCCATATTCATGGAATTAAGCGTATTCCACCGATTAATTTATTTTCTACCATTTTACTTCTATAATTTGGTCCCCGATATCAATGACAATTTTATTCGTACTAGGCACAATTTATTACCAAGAAGAAAAACGTAATCTATGGAAGCTGAAGCTGTAGCTGTATCCCGTTCCCTGTTTACCATATATATTTTTCTTAACAGTCAGATGATACTCGTCAACTTACCTTGGTATTTGTAAACGGAATATGCATCGTCGTCTGGTATCGAGTCGAGAACCAACGGTCCTGCACCAAGGATAACCATCAGTGATCCAAGCAGCTGTTGACATACACAAAAAGTTGTTCAGTAAATACATTTTAGAGACCTAAAAATCACAAATTTTCGGAAAAAAAATGCAGGCTAACAGTGTGACTACGAAAAATTAAAATCTAGTGACAGAAGGTGCTTTAGAAATAATATTTGCTAGAAGATTGATACGCTCTTGGAACCATGCTTGAGGACTAACCAGATAGACGATGGCTACAATGACGCAGCCGCTCTTGAGGGAGCAGCAGCAGCAACAAGTCTCGAATCTGGCCGCCATCATCTCCGTCTCCACTGCAACAGAAAACCACGGAGCCAGCTCCATACAACATGCGCAAATATTACTTACTCAATTAATTTAGACGAAACATCTGCTCCGCTAGACACTTTCATTGCACACCTATTTTTATTTAAATTCTATCAGTCCCTTTGAAGAGTTTCTTCTTCTGCCTCTAATATATTGCGGTTCCATTGCATTATGTCCCATCACGTTCTACTATTAATTCTTCTGCCAATATCCTTCTAGAATGATCTACGAATTGCTACTTGGAAGTGTTACAGACAACTAAGTGTTTCTAGTTTTTAACAATTTTGACAACGATTAGACTCAGGTATGCGAAACTTAATTGTAACACCAAAGTGATGTCACCGTGTGACATTATCACTAACCTCACAGTCATTTTGTTATTGTTATTAATATTAAATTATATATTATTTACTAAATAAAAGTGTAATAAATAATTAATATTTGTAACCTTACTTATATTATTGCTGAGTTTCCACACTGTGTAGTATTTGCAGTAACCATGGGTAGCTTAGTGTTTTTTGTATTAGTATTGTAGCAACGGGTATGGCTCATCTCCAACAAATTTGAATTAATTATTGTTGAGTTTAGTTTAATAAACATAAGAAATAATTGGAAATTATTTTTCCAGTTGGAGACAGGAAGCCGGGAATAGCTAAGAGAGAATGCACCATTCGCTCGGTGTATAGTGGGAAAAATTATTCCTACGCATCCTCCCGAGGAATACCGATAGAACCCGAAGACTCTAAGCAAATGAGAGGCAATGCTTTCGCCAGCAAAGAGAGGAATCTTTTGCGAAGCCAATCCGATGTGTTTATTGCCTCACGTGTTTGGAAATTTTACAAATTTTGTCTTTCCATGGTACACGCCAGGAGAAGGAAGAGGAACCTTCTTGGTGTGTGGGAAGACTTCACTTCGTACAGGACGAGAGGTCTGGCCACGACTTGCCAGCGTAGTATTAGCGCCAAGTCATCCAACCGTCCAGAACAGAATCAGTAAGTCCGATCGATGCTATCACATGTGCCTTGCAGTTCCTGGACAGGTGCGCAATTTGAGTGACGATAGCGCTCTTGTTGCGACGCTTCGTTCAGCCAAGACAGGCACGGTAATTATTCGTCCACGAAACAGTGTGTACTCCGACGAATCATTGAGACAGTCCTTTAACGGTCTAATGAGTGAGAGTTCTTGTACCAACAGACATAAATTTCTGAGCTAGTTGTGTCTAAAAGCAGAATGCTTTTTTTAATTTTATTTTCTATTTTGAATTGAAAGAGAGGTTTTCATGTTTGGAAACTTTCAATAACTATTCTTTGTGGGAACAAATTAATTCCCTGGCGCCCTGTAAAACGCAGTCAAAAATGTTTACTTGTTATCACTGTAAAAACAAGAATCAATATGTATTAAGAGAGTTTTTGCTTCAGTTGCATATGAAATTTGTAGATCTATCTAAAGTTCCTGTACATGTATTACAATTCTTAGCTTTAGTTAACAATGATTGTTTGTTTGCTATTTTACAACTATAAGACTAGGTATTGCGTTGAATTTTATTTTGCACAGACAGATATTTAAGATTAACGATAAATAAGCATTCATGGGTATCAAACCATAATTTTAGGAGCTTTTCAAATACTAATAACAGAATTAATGGTTTCATCTCTGTTTCCTCAAATTACTTTATATTCTTTGCAGAAAGTAGTGGAAGGTGGCGTTTTAAATTATGTAAGGTAAGAAATTAATGTCCCCCCCTCCCCTTCACCGACCAATGCAGTACAGTATATATCCGCGACCCTGACAAGCTATCTGTCAGGCAACAGGTGTTGGTTTGGGCGGCTATTTTTTTTGTTTTGTTTATAAAGGCGCAGGGTAGGGTCAGTCAGAGTCGACGTGTGATGTCGATAGGAGACGGCTGTAAGCTGCCGGTGCAGTCTCTATATACTCAAGCCGAAGCAGTTTGTATGAAAATGTAATGGTCGTGTCAAATTAAAAGAAACAATATATCAAGAAGAACGTTCTTCTTATTTACATACTATATACACACTTCGAATTCCGAGATGACGGCTTACAAGTGTAAAAATAGAATAATGTGCGCCGACCTCAAGACTACACGCCGTGATTCTACAAGAATTGCCCATAGCAGCTGAAGAAATCCAATGTAAATTAAGTTCTGTCGCCAAAAGGTGCAAGCATTGTCCGCTTGACTAAATAATTAAAATAAAATGAAAGGTTAAGCTTTGTAAATTAGTCGAGACATGTAACTGGTTGTTCAGAAATATTGCATTAGGATTAATCTAACATCGGAAACTCAACCAAATATTTAGGAGCAACGTACAAAAACAATCTGAATTGGAACGACCATACTGCTCCACTGCCAGATCACGTATTCATCACAGCAGCCATTGGTAGGGTCTGAATAATTGTTACAATAATAAGCAGAGTAATTTATTTTAAACTTCGTTCATTTTACGATGCATCTAAATTCCAAGCTCTCCTTCAATTGGTACATGTAAGTATAAGGAAGGGTCTATGGCTAGTGAATGATTGACAGGACCGGGTATGACTGACTACTTGCCAATGAGTTCTAGAGGTGTGTTAATCGCAAATGAATAAGGCTGTGGGGATGCAGAAGACTGAGAAATCACTCTATTAAATACCACAGAGAGAATCTCGAGGTAATGCAAGCTTTTTAATCGACGTAAACAGTGACGTCCTAGATCAGGTATTCCAGAGTAATAGTCTTAGTCGGATCTCCGCGTGGGAACGGTTTATGTTTAAGCTATATTAATTGATAGAAAAGTTCTTCCACCCGCACCGATAAATTTTAGGAGTCTTAATAAGACAGTTAGGCAGAAAAGTTGAAAACTGAAGATGATCGACTATAATCAGATGTTGGGATTTTTACGATATAATGGAAGGACGCACAGGAGTTCTGCTGTAAGCGAAAAAGTTTTAATATCAGCGGGATCACCGCAGTGGCTTTATAATCAATAAAAAAAGTTGAGGAATAAATTAGTCATTATGAACAAGTTTGATAGATGAGTATTTTGATGCACCAATCTGTCAAGTCGACGTCGACGAGGGGCAAATCTATATATAATAGGGTGCCCCATCACACTGGGTTCACACAGGTAAAAAAGGTTTTCCGCATTTGCTTATGACACTGTCATGTTAACTGTTGATAACAGTGGTGTTATATTTGGAACAAATAGAAACTAAAGCAATACAAAGACAAAAATGTGGAAATAATAACAGCAGAATAAATATAAAGTTAGTAGCTGATTAATGGAAAATGTGAGAGAATTCAGTTATTTCGGGAGTAAAAAAACAATCAGGAAAGACGTCAAAAGAAAAAATAGAATTAGAAAAACGAATATTTAAAAATAGAACTCTGTTGTTTTCAAAGATAGCCTTACGACTCAGGAAGAACTTTCCGCGAATATTATACAGCCTTTTATGTAAGTGAAGCATAGACCCTCACAATACCATAAAAAAGTAACTCTGAATCATTTAAAGCATTGCCTTAGAGTAGAATGTTGAAAATAAAGTGGACAAATAAAGTATGAAAATAAAGTATTTTAGAAATGGATGATGGGGAAGTCTGTAATAGAGAATCTAACAACGAAGAGACAGGATGGTACATCACGTTTTAAGACATGCGGAGTCGGTCGATTTGTTAGGGGAAAGAACTGTTGAGAGGAAGAGGTATTAGAGGAATACAGACTATTTTAGGAAGATAACTGAAATCTTATGTTCTAATCGGTTTGTTGACAAAGAGAAGGTCAGGACAGGAAGAAATGGAGAATTTGTCTTAAATTGTAAAATGAAACACAGCCAACCTGTTGCAATATTCATTGAATTTATTGTTTACCGGTTTCGACCCGCCTTAAGGGAGTCTTCTTCAGAACCTGTGGATATTGTACATTATTAGTGCATCTGATGTTAAGCTTTGAGTTATATACATGAAAATTTGTGCATACTCACTTGTTAAAAAGTATTACATAAATCTAAAAACTCTTCTCAATAAAACAGTACATTTTATACTAAAGTCGCACATTAAAATATATTTTATTGGTATCCATCCGGCAGCCAACGTGTATCACAGATGTGACGCTGGCTCTTTGATACTCGTTGGCTGCCGGATGGATAGCTATAAAATATATTTTAATGGGTGACTTTAGTATAAAATGTACTGTTTTATTGAGAAGAGTTTTTAGATTTATGTAATACTTTTTAACAAGTGAGTATGCACAAATTTTCATGTATATAACTCAAAGCTTAACATCAGATGCACTAATAATGTACAATATCCATAGGTTCTGAAGAAGACTCCCTTAAGGCGGGTCGAAACCGGTAAACAATAAATTCAATGAATATTGCAACAAGTTGGCTGTGTTTCATTTTACAATTGAAGAAATACCGTTTCTGTTGATGCTGCTATGCTCAAGATTTTTAAATTTATCTTAAATCAGTAAGGCAACATTCAAAATTGATAAGTAGGGAAAGAGATTAACAGTGGGTTTAATGGTCTAAGTTAATTTCAACGTAACCGTCAACACAACTGAGCCTGCCTGTTAGTCAACCAGAGCAGTCATTCACGATTCGTATTTTCATACAAAAATTAAATTGAATCAACTGCTATCGTCGGAAAGAAAAGAAACTACCTTGTATCCCAACAATTCTTTCCTGGTGTAAACTTGCAAAGACGTAACAAGTTTCTAAGGTTCTCTACTCACAAAACTGGAAAAGCCAGTCTTGAGATCTGAAAAATTGTGTAACACGGTAATATTTTCATCTAATTCTTTTAAAATAGGAGAAAACAGGTTTGTTTCCTGATTGATAAGCGATCATGACTTGTGTTCAATTTTTCTTTCGGAGGAACAGTGTATCTCGAGGATCCTGGCAGCCTTGATAAATAATCTCATTTATATTACTAATTGCTAGGGAGCAGATCCGCTATTTGCTACCACAGACCGATAACATCTGTTCAATAGTTATTAAAATTGTTGCAGAACTGGTACCTTCAGAGTACATCCTGCAGATATTAATCAGCTTGCATGATGGATTATCCATAAGGTAAGTTGCTTATGGAACCTGGAGGGGATCCGCTATTGCGCTTGGAAGACTGCGGCGAACCAGTTAGTTGCAAAAAGAAACTAGGTGAGCGCTCACTCGCCTACCTTGGACAACCGCAGGCACCGTTCAGGTGTGGCTAATAAACGGGCGGAAGCTCATCAGGTATTGGCGCAGCGCGGGATCCGTGCTGCACAGTAGAAGGCGTGTCTCCAGGTCGCCCATTAGCACATCGCTTCGCTTCCGGCTGGTTCAGCACCAGTGCCTGTGCTCCACACGCAATGGCAGCCGATATCTGGGGAGTTATATTTTATACATACGAAGATCTTACACTCTCTAGGTATCCGAGGTCACTGAGATGCTGCCATGGCTGGCCTTAAACACGATGTTAGATAGTACGATCCTCTGTGTTGAAAGTGCCATAATTTTTATTTGTCCAGCAGGATAGGAGAGATGGCGAGGTAACGTTCCTAAGATTCTTCGTTTGATGCCTTGAACGATTCCGGGAGTATGTGGTAACAATGGAGGGTATGCTCCGCCATGGAAACTAAGGAAAACGACCTGTGTGTTCGTGTGTGTTATTTTTGGTGTGGATGACTGATACTGTGTCCAGTACTGAGTATTGTTTGCGTTTTAAGAAACGACAGATGAAAAATGAAATGAATGAAACTCGCTGCCGCCCACTCTTTTAAAAGACACCAGACTTGACGACCCCTTCCGACGGATAAATCAACATAAACACTGCCTTTTTGCCTTACGGCCTTACTTCATACGCTCTGCGGAGGATTTGAGATTTAACCCAGATTTGGCGCAGATTCTGGTGATTAGGAATTGTGTACCACCACTTCTCCTACCATGATGGACAACTAATGATGGTGAAAATTTCTCATGCGACCAGGACTCAAACCAACTGACCCCCTTTCAGCGCCGAAAGCCATCACCGAGCTAACAGGCTGGCTTAAACGTTACACATTGTATATCGAAATCGTGGATTATATCACAATCGCCTCTGAAATCTGTATGTAATGAAGACATACGACACTGTTGATCGTGTTTAGTTCATCGGATGGAGACGTAGAACTAGCCTTTCCCTTGACATTCGAAAAAAAAAATGTCTAAACGGGCCGGTATCGTGTTTCATTGTCCTCCTTTCAATTCTCATCGGCAGCACAACACACCACACTGCAGACGCACATTATAGTAATTCACATACAAACTTACAAATCGTAATCACAATTGGGAAATGCAACGATAAAAATCCTTAGTCAGATTTTCTGTAAAGATAACATGGAAGAATAAGGCCTTCTATGGTAAACTTCTACGCCGAGAAATTGGATGTGGCACTCACCTTGAATAATCTTACCATCATTTGTACAAACAGAAGTCTCCATTTTTTTTAGTTCCCAATAAAACGTAAAGTAATCGTCGTTTCAGGACTATGTGGGCACAGATATCAAAACTGTTCATAGGCATGATTTGCTTAACTCTGCTGTTTAAAGAGTGGAAATTTCACTTAAACGGATTTAATACTATTAACAAAACAAAAAAAAAAACAAAAAACAAAAAAAACAAAAACAAAAAAAAACAAGTTTTCATTAACTGTTGTAGTAGGAGCGTTTTATGAATTTTTTTATTAATTTATAATAATAATAAATCAACTATTGGGTTGGCAAGAATCTTAACCTTGTCAGATCACAATGAAACTGACATAGATAATTTATTATATTCATTTGGCTACTACACCGCTAGGCATATTTAACGTTACCATTAATACAATAATCACTAAGATATCTATGCAAGCCTAGCGATTACAACTGGCCGATTTATTCAAGCAAACAATTATATGAATTTTACTTTAATTGAAAATCTTCTGACGAAGTTAAAGTTAGTAAGCGGGAACAATGTTCAACAATACGCTACAACAAAAAAACAGTCAGCAATCAAAATGAATACATGAAATGAACATGCGTCTCGGGCGCCGTCAAATAACAAGGAGAAAAACAAGGAACTCGCGATATGCAAATGTTCCCACAATGTTCAACAAAATGTCGGCTAGCTCAGGGACAAAATTTGCTCAAAGAACACAAGTCGCTTACGGGTCATTCGCAGTCTCATAAGAACACAACGATGCAAGACCTGGCGTTAACACTTTACCATAGCATAGGCAGCAACACTGAAGTCCGTCGCGCTATCAGCCCAGCGCGATAGAAAGATCACCAGCCAGTGGTCATAGGCAGGTCACTGTACTGACCAAGCAGTCGACTATCCCAGACCGTGGTCTGGCAAGAAGTCAGATCGACTGCTCTGGACCGTGGTCTGGCCAGAAGTTCTCGACTGCCCTGGACCGTGGTCCAGCAAGAAGTAACTTCCTCCTCTTCGGAAGGCGATGGCGTCCCTCTCAGTGAAGGAACATGGCGGGAAGAAAAAAAAACACCCTGAATTAACTTGTGAAGACCCTGTCGATGATTTTCATAGGCAGGTTGGAAATCACGTGGTATCGTTGCACACTCAGATTCGCGGCATTTTTGCCAGCGTCCTCTCCGCGTCCATCCTTGTTGGGGTGGGGGAGAGGTTGACCTTCACATGTTTGCTGTGCGAACCGTTGGGGTTAGTGACTGGCCTTGGGTGGCGACCAAGAAGTTTGAATATTATACACTAGAAGGAGCAACAGCGCTAGTGTTCCTTCGCAAATTGAACGATGCGCGCGCCGCCATACTGATGGCAAACTGTTGGTTTGAGTGTGTGGTTCTGTACAGTTGAGACGTGCCGAAGTGATCGAGTGCTCGTATTTTTTTTTTTTTATTAGAAGTGTTTGCTACCATGGTTAAGTCTTGCGCTGCATATAACTGCACCAACCGTGCTACAAAAGGCACAAATTTATCATTTCACAAGTAAGTATGCATTTAAATAAGTTCCGAATCGTCTATCGTAACAGGTGGATGTTATGTTCCGACGTGTTGGTCACAGGCTTAATATTTTCGTTCGATACAGGTTTCCGCTCCGAGATAAGAATAAATTGAGTGAGTGGTTAGCTAAAATACGCCGGGACAGTTTTACTCCCACGGAACATAGTTTTATATGTTCTCAACATTTCGAGAAGGAATGTTTCTGGAAAAATGGGAATATAAAGATTCTGAAACCTTCTGCAGTTCCAACCATTTTCTCCTTTCCAGACAATAAATCGAAGGTAAGGATTATAAGCTTTGCAATAATGTATATGCAAAATACTATAATATTTTAGGGTCAAAACTTTATTTTTTAGTTGCGTAATATATAGAACTAATAGCCCTACACTATTTGTGATTAAAGATATGGGAAATTGTTTCTTATATTCTATTTTTTTTTTTTAGAAGATTGTTGCTCGACCTCCTCCAAAGGAAAGAAATATGCCAGTTCTTTCTGAAAATGTTAATCAGGAAGTGAGAAATGAAGAGTACTGTGTGCAGCATGACCATACATATGACATAGACAAATCTGTGAAATGTTTGAAATATGAAGCAGTAATAAACAGGAAGAAACACAGCATTGCAAAGTACAAGATGAAATATGAAAAGGAAGTTGCCAAAAATATGACAAAGTGCAAGAAAATAGAATCTATGTCACAGATGGTGCAAGAGTTAAAAGAAAAGTGCCAAATTACTGGAGATTTGAGCCATATGTTAGAGAACTCTTTTTTTAGTGTTTTTTCAGAGCTGGTTGCTCTTTCAAAATCTGGCAGAAATGCAGGTTACAGCAACAACATAAAAAGATTTGCCTTAACTTTGTATTTTCATTCACCTGCAGGGTACAAATTTGTAAGAGAATCATTTGACAATTGTTTACCTCATCCATCTACACTTCGTAGATGGTACAATGTGGTTGATGGCAATCCAGGGTTTACTGCAGAGTCATTGGCTTATATTAAATACTTCACCTCTCACTGTAAATATGAAGTATATGGAAGTTTAATACTAGATGAGATGGCTATCAGAAAAGGTGTTATGTGGAATGGTGAAGAATTTGTGGGCTATGTGAACATGGGTCATGTGCATTGTGCTGCCAGTGAAGAAGGAAGAGAAGCAAAGGAAGCATTGGTGGTTATGTGTGTTGCTATTAATGCTTCTTGGAAAATTCCTATAGGTTATTTTTTAGGTGATGGCATAAGTAGCAGTGATAAATGCAACATTATACTACAAAGTCTGAAAATTTTAAATGATGTTGGAGTTCATGTTGTATGTGTGACATGTGATGGACTTTCCACAAACCTGAGTATGGCAAGACAGTTAGGGTGTATTTTTAGTGCAAATGAGTTCAAATCATCTTTTAAACATCCTGTCACTGGGGACAATGTTTATGTTTTGTTGGATCCCTGCCATATGATGAAATTGGCAAGGAATGTCCTGGGAGACATGAAAGTGTTGAAAGATCAGCAGGGTAGATTAATAAAATGGCAGTATATTGTAGATTTAAGTACTGTACAGGAGAAAGAAGGTTTATCTCTTTCAAATAAGTTAAGGAGAAAGCATGTTATTTATGCAACACAAAAAATGAAAGTAAATTTAGCAGTACAGTTGTTAAGTTCTTCAGTAGCTAGGGCCCTGGAATTTTTGGAAAGGGATGTAAAACATCCTAATTTCACAGAATCTTCAGCAACTGCTAAATATTGTGAAATGTTTGACAGGCTCTTTGACTTGGGAAATTCAATGAATAATCTCGCTAAGGGATTCAAATCAGCTCTGTCTGAAAAGAATTTTCAAACTGTTGATGTGTTCCTCAAAGAAGCAGAATCATATATAGTAAATCTTAAAAGGGAGGATGGGATTTGTTTGGTAGAGTCCCCAGAGGAAGGTTTTTGTTTTAGGATTTCTAAGTCTCATTCATATTATTAGGGGCTTGTTTCAAGATTTAATTCAGAGCAAGAAACTATTATATATTCCCATGTACAAAATGAGTCAGGACCATGTGGAAATGTTTTTTTCTTGTATTAGAGGCCGTTTAGGTTGGAACAATAACCCTAATGTGATACAGTTCAAAGCTGCATACAAACAGCTGCTTGTATTTAACTGCATTAAATCAAGCAATTGTGGTAATTGTACTCCCCAAGATACAACTGTAATACTGCAGAGTGGGCACACAATCTCGTTGGAAATGGATCCTGTGTTGTTTTCTAAAAACAAATTGTTAGGGAAAGATTCCTTGGAAATGTCATCAACTATGACTGATCAGGAATTGTTTTCAGATTATATTCTACCAGAAAATCTTTCCAGTTATGTTGAAAATGTAATTGTTTATATAGCAGGTTTTGTAGCCATGAAAGTTGCAAAGACTTTCTCTTGCAATATTTGTACATCTTCCCTGTTCACAGAAAAGATTGTTTCCTCTACTTTTATGTTTATTGCTGCTAAGGATAATGGTGGACTACATTATCCCTCAGCAAGTGTGGTACATATATGCAGAGTTGCTGAAAAATGTGTAAGGAATGAATTCATTCGCTCTGATTTGAAAGTAATGAAAGGTGATTTAAAGCAAAAACTAAAAACAGCTATTTTGCAGGAATGTAATTTTAATAATTTGTTTGGTGAACTTACGGATCACATGTTTGAAAATGTTTATCCTGAGAATCATATTATACTACTTTCTAAGAAAATTATTGATTTGTTTGTCAGACTGAGAATGTATCATATTGCAAAAATGCACAATGAAAAGGAGAAAGTTTCAATCAGACAAAAATTAAACAAAACTGTATTGTTTAATAATCAATAAAAGAAGTAAAAATGTTAATTTATTTTCTTTACTTCCCTTTTATTCTCATATAAATGATGATGTTATTAATTTTGTAATTTCATTCTCCAGATACTGAATGATGGTATAAAATTAATACAGGCATTTGCAACTGGTGGTAGTCTATACAAAAAGTGGTAAGAAATAAAATGGAAAGTGGCTTTAACATACAATGTTTTAATTTCATACCAGGGGATGTAGCTGCATTCTAGTAGTATATAATGTGAAAAACATGTTTTTTTGGCCTTTAAAAAAATCTGATTAACAATGAGTAAATCATGCTTATATTTCCTAAAGTTGTTAAGTCTTTAGAAGGGAAAGATCTTAAACAATGAACAAAAATATTCACCTTTCCTTCTGTTGTATTTATACTGAAAGAACTGTTTCATCATATTCTTCATTTCAGTGTGATTAATATCAGATTCTGTCTATGAACTGAACAGAAAATGGTGTCTCAGCTTCAGAAGTAAACTTAGTTTGGACCTCTTAAATGTGTGTACCTCTACTTCATTGGTTTTACTTCATAACTTTTATAAATGGGTTACTATTATTATAACATTTACATCTTTCTGGATCAGTTACATTAACCTGCTTGAAGAAGGACAAAAATCTTGCCACTGCTGGGACTGAAGAAAACAAGTCCAAAAAGGTAATATAGTCAGTTGAATTTCAGTAATTAGCCTGTGATTTGCCATTTTATCTTCGTTGAGCAAGTAAAGACCCTTAACAGCATAAAAGTTTCAAATTTTGCAGTGATTTGTTATATGACTGTACGAGGGTTTCGAAGTTCCCGCGATCACTCGCCACTAGCATGGCGGCGCCAGCCGTCTTCAATTCGCTAAGAACTCTGGGATCCTTCAACACGCGATAGGAGGGGCCCGGTGGCGACAGCGAGGCGGCCCCATTGTGTCCGTTCACTGGGAATTACCGTTTCACTTCCGTCCCTAGCCTCAGATGTGCGATCCTTCGCTTAAACAAATCTTATGCTCACAAATGAAATACTCTTGCATATTTATTTAATCATATACAATTTTTGGGCTGCCCGAGATCAATTTTAATTAATTTTAATCTGAATAAATTAAAATTAAACACAACTTAATAAAAATATAAATTGTAGCGTGGCGTGATAACGTCCCGTTACACTGTGGAAATTTAACACGACGCTGTAGAAAGATTGATACGCCGTGAAAGGCTTAAAATTAAAGAGAAAATCGAATGGGCATATTTTTTGGAAATGACAGGTGAGAAAGACGCTGGAAAAAGTCTCAAAGAAAGAAGAGAAACAATGGTAAGCAGGGGCATAGCTACTATGGGGCTAGGCGGTGCAGTGTACCGGGCCCCTTACGCTCAGGGGACCCCTTACGCTCAGGGGGCCCCCAAGCATACCTCAAGGGGCCCTCAAGCGCAGTTTAGAGGCCCACGAGCCTTCACGGTAAACTGGCGACCTTTTTTTTTTTTAAAAAAAAAAGCTCTACCGTCGTCTAAGGGGCCCCTGAGAACACAGGAGCCCCTCACTAAGGCCCTCGCTGCTCAAGCGGGGGCCCCAACCACTGCTCAGGGGCCCCAACAATTCAAGGGCCCCCATCCTCAGTTCAGGGGGCCCCTACCAGCACACAAAGCAAAAAAAAAAAGGTCGCCCGTCTGGCCTGAGGGCCCAAAATAAATTTTTTGCACCGGGGCACTTGTTGACCTAGCTACGCCACTGATGGTAAGTCACACTTTAATACAGATTGAAGACAGGTTAGAACATATGAAGCAGAAAGCAAAGATCGTAGGCTGAAAGGGCATGCTGAGATTAAGACAGATTAAGCTGAAGTCGGGAATGGATGGAGTGTTGCATAAAATTGATGACCAGGAAAGAATGGCTCACGTTATTTATTTAGTTTGCTTTTTTATTGCACACTAACACTACGGTAATTTTTATTTTTATTTTTCGGCATTGGATCATTATTCGAAAAAACATTCGATTTTGGGTTGTTTTGAATGAGTCATCTGCTCTCTTTTTTCGTATTGTGATTTTAATATATCGTTCACAAGAAACTATAGAAACCTAGAAATTTTAAATTTTCAAAGGCAAAAACTCCTGTATCAGTGAAAAACTGTTCCTGTGCAAATCGTCAATAGTCAATAGTTTGGGATTTGGAAACAAAAATTTTAATGGTGTCAATTTCTAAAAAACAAAAAAGAAACACTTTAAAAATGGTAGAACAGTCTATTTGCAATATAGTTCATTCAACTGTGAGTCGTTTAAAGAGTATATACTGAGTAACAGGATCAACATTTACCACATCCTACACATCCTTTAGTTTGACGACTTTTTTGTTATAGAGTTTTAATACTTCCAGATACTTTGGAACGTCGAAAATTTTCATCAAATTTTCCGATTACCGAAAAAACGCACGGAAACTATTAAACTAATGCATTTGAAAACAAGGGTACTGTTTGATAAAGAATATTTCATATCATATTTAAATTCCTCATATATCGAATTTACTCTTCTCACTCAAATTGAATATGATGCTATTAGTAACGTTTAATACAATTTTGTCATCAATTTTCTGAAATTATCATTAATTAATATCTGATCGACCCGTGAAATTTGTCTGTACTGATTTTAATTATTAAATTTAAAAAATAGTATTTCACAAAGGATCTACAATCGCTGCTACCCACACACTCAGACTTGCAGTAATGTCTTCCCGTTGCTCCACAAGCTACGAGCAGACGGACATCAAGGAAAGAGCATTATCGACAGAACTCTAGAGTCTTAATTCAGCACGGCTTTCGATATTTGGTTTCTTGATTACTTGAAAACTGCGTTGGTCTACCACGCGACTGTGTTGATGTTCCTTCCTTGGCAGCAGATTATTTGAAGATCAGTATTGACAATCCAATCCCGAAACCATTGTTGACAATAGCGGTATCACTTTCACAAGCATCGAGAAGAAAGTTTATATCTCTTTGGAAGTACAAAAACTCTCTCTCTCTCTCTCTCTCTCTCTCTCTCTCTCTCTCACACACACACACACACACACACACACACACACACACACACACACACACACACGTCCACTGGACTGGGAAGACACCACTCGAACCTTTATCCTATCCAGTTCCTTAGCGGTATTACAATGAGGTACACAGTGTATCTCAAAAATGTCAAACTAGCACTACTGTAATCAACTAGCACAGGAGAATTTTCTGACATAGCGCAAACAAAATACGTCATTCCCTCAACTTTACGCCGGGAGAAGCTTCCAACAACTTGTCGGCTGATTTGTATGCGGATACTGCGTGTAAGATATTGGCCATCCACAGGTAAGATTATTTATCGCAGGATTAAATGCACAACGGACTTAACCTCATAAATATGTAATGCACAAGGAAAACTTTAAAACAGACACGATTTGTGCTAAATATGCAGTTCCATAGTATACTCTATGAACAGTTTTAATACATTTTCTTTATTCTATACTTATGAGAAATAAAAACTGCATGTATCAAGTCCCCTAAGACTTATGCCAGATCAGTAGTGATATTGATTACAGTATAGTTTTTCTTTTTCTTTCCCAGTGTCACTTCCCGTCAAGCTAACTGTTTCGCACATAACACTGAAGGTATGTCTTTGCCATAAAATACAATTACCGTAACGCGAAACCATGTCGTAATCTGATGTTATGCCACGTGTGTATTGAATCATTTCTGCTCCAAGAGCACTCTGTGGACATTTGATACCGTCCACACTTTACGTCTACCATCAGCTTTATTCTTCTCCTACCATTTCTTACTTCTAGAACCATTGCTAGAAGCTCTCTATTGACTATTCAATAGTTTTTCAATTTTCCCACGTAACGTATTCTCTCCACTCTTCTCTAAGCCTTAATCTCAAAAACTTATCGCTCTCTACTTTCCGAGGGGTCCTTGTTATACAACAGTATAGTAGATAATTCCATACAAAAAAATTCACAATTTTCTGCCAGACCTAACATTAGTACATTGGTTGAATTTTTTTTTTTTTTTTTTTTCCCCTGATCAAAGCTTCTCATTCTTTTTTTTTTTTTTTTTTTTTTTTTTTTTTTTTTGGTAACAGTTTAACGTCCCTTTTTAACAACGTGGTCTTTAGAGACGGGAAAGGATGGGGGCAAGGAATGGGAAGGAATTCGGCCATGGCCTTTTGAAGGAAGCATCCCGGCATTCGCCTGGAGTGATTTGGGGAAACCATGGAAAACCCAAATCTGGATGCCCGGACGGGGATTCGAACCGCCGTCCTCCCGAATGCGAGGCCAGAACGCTATCCGTTACACCACCACGCTCGGTATCTCATTCGTGATATATAACAGCATATACCGCTGAAATATCTCAACTGTATTACGTCAAACTTATGGTATCGCGTTAACGTAGCACAATTTTACAACGATTATACATAAGCTTTCCTAAATGTTTTAACCTTCTAATTATTTATCACTGTGGCTAAAGCAATAAACGAAGCTTGCCATTTTTACAGCAAATCCTTTTCCCGTAATTCTGACTTTATCGGTAGTCGGCGAGTTAAAGTGACAACAGGACTTACAGGGAACAGTAAGGAAACCTGTCACGAAATTTATCAAAGAACATTCGCTTCGAGCAACTTCGGCACATTAGAAAACAAATCGGATATCTGAACCACTTTCTACCAAACACCACGCACTAAAGATACCACAAAGATTTGCGGAACATTACACTGGATGAGTAAGTAGTACTTTTGAAAGCATATAGATATGAATATTACATTGGGGTCATTCCAGCAATTACAAAGGAGCAAATTTGTTGCGATAATCTGTCTTGTCCGCTGTTTTAGTTTTCAGGGGGATAATCCTCGACTTGTTACGTTTGTTGAATTAAATTCGTAATTGCAAATATACTCTTATATCGGAGCTTATTCGTGTTACTGATTCTAATTACAATTTGTTCCCAGAATGATTAGTTAAAGTGCGGTTTTTATTTAGTCAGTGGCGTCATACAAATTGGTAGAGTAGCAATAACCTTCATAATCGCCATTCTGCAGCGACCAGGTTGGACTGTGGATCTTGTCATAAGGTGTTGGTTTGACTGGATACTTTCACTAAACCACTTGGCCTTTCTTCTTTCAGACATGTTGTTGATGTTTGTTTTCAATATTCCTTTGACTCATCTTGTCTACGCATTCATTTTTAGAAAATTTATTTAGTTATTTACATAGTGGAAGGGGGTAACGTAATGTACAGTACACTGCCGAACATGGAAGTAAACTGTTCAAAATAATGGCCTGAAAATTGACGTAAAAAATTGAGTAAAACAAATTCATGAAGATAGGCTCTGTATTTGTACCTCGCTGATTTTTTTTACGTTCTAGTGTTGTTTTGAGGGTAGATAAATAATTTTCTAGGTCCTTGGGGGTTATGTCCAAAGTTTAGTCCCCCCCCCCCCCCTGGCTGGTACAATCTTGATATCTGGATGTATTAGTAACTTGCAAGTAACCTCAATTGCATAAATTTGTAATATGGTTGCTTTTGCATCCTTCGTCCAGGTCCAGTTCTGTGCAGCCTTTTCTCAAGTAAAACGATGCACTAATGTGGCAATATTTCTAAATGTGTCACGTCTGTCTGTTGATTTTAAATGCATTCGAAATAACTTCACATTTGTGGGTTAGTGTCATTGATAACTTTCTACCATAGGGCTTGAATTTCAAATCGTAGCCCTTTATAGAAGACAACATACCACACGTTTCCCCAATTTGTATCCACACATGTTGTTCAGTAATTATATTAGGCTCTTCTGATATCATTGTCACCCTACACTTGTGATCTTATTAGTTAACGTTCGTACCTTGTGCATTACTTCATACGTTCCTCGCCAATGACCCCTAATAAAGTAACGATGGCTCAGGTCAGGTCAGCTGTGACGGAGACCATGGTTAGCGAGCTGGGCACAGAGACGGTCGCGCGCGTGTCTTGCACGTGGTGGGCGGTTTGGCAGTGGCTCCCTCACGCCCCCGGCGTCCTGTCTGCGCAACGAAGACGCCTCACCACGAACGCAAACAATGGGTATTGTCCCCGGGAACACTGACAGGAACAAAGGTGATCACTCACCCAAAATAACATCTGTTAATGAACCTGAATTTTTATTAACACAACGTCCTTGGGTAACAAGCAGAGTAAACGCAGTGTTTCCACACGATATTTCAGCTATGAAATTCTGCATCAACCGGAAGGGGAGCGAACGTTATGGAACGTTTTTTTATGACAAGGATACAAATACATCAATCGAATTAATGATTATACATAGGATTAAAAATTTAATTACGAATGGAGATGTGCAACATACACAACAAATTTGAGATAAGACAGAAGTGATGTTAAAAATTGATGTTTATTGTTTTTATTATGGCTTTACGCCACGTCGACGTCGAGGCCATTATAGGCGGGATGGGACTGGGGAAAAGAAACGGGAAGGAATTCGGCCATGGTCTTTTGAAGGAAGCATCCCGGCATTCGCCTGGAGTGATTTAGGAAAACCATGGAAAGCTCAAATCAGGATGCAGGAACGGATATTCCAACCGGCGTCCTGCCGAATGTAAGGTCAGAGCGTTAACCACTCACCCACCACGCTCGGTAATTGATTTTCAGATTTTGCAGCCACTTACAACACTCCTCCATTGCTTCGTGGAGTTGCTAGATCCTTCCACTGTATCTCGCGAGGGTCCGTCACGATTTGGTAGGTTGTTTGCTGACGATTTTCACAGTCCCCAACTATCAATCTGGTAGCTAAATCTACGATAGCGTGTTCTTACCCGTTTCAGTGGCGTTGAAATTTTCTGGGCAGATTGAATCCGTAACGTTGTCCTGTAAGGTCTTGGATTAGAGCTAGTGCGAGGGTTTGATTTGATGTCCTCAACACGTCATGCTTCGTTTGGAACTGATTTTGGACCACCATCTGACAAAACTTCCATGTTTGGTTCATGATTTTAACTTTTTTGACCATTACGTGCTCAGTTCTATTGTACTGAAAGTTATGTATTCCTTTAACACTTCTGCTTTCCGTTTTTAAAGATGCTTTTCTTCGAAGATGTAATGAGGTATTAGGAAGTACACGTAGCTGTCCTGTAGGTGTTCTCTCGGCTTCTTGCCACAGAACATTGTATTAACTCTCGAATCTGCGAAAGACTTCGTTCTCATCAATTTTTATTGTTTGGGTTAGTTGCCAGTGATGAGATTCCACTGCACTCATATTTCAACAGCGTATGATTTTGTGCGCCTGAGGTATATATTAGCATTCTGAATTGACAAGTAGGTCTAATAATCTGAATTAATTTTACCAAACAGAGGTAAGAAGTTTAAGGGATAATCGTGTCAAGATTATTCAAAGGATTCGAGACAGCACATTACTACACATCGTAAACATGTTGCTCTACTCTGCCATCAAATTCCTCAAAAAAGTAATATTAACGACCTTCAACTACAATCAACTTTACTTGAATACCGAAAAACTTCGCATCGTTGCAGTTTAATCTACGCATAATTAGCCGATGCATATATAAAAAAAAAATAAGTGTGTTCCTGACCCTAACGGAAGGAACTAAATACAGAAGTACCATCTAAATTACTTATGATGTAAGTAATGACAGTAACATACATGAAAATCATATACATTAGTATGAAATCCAAGTCTGGTTAGTACATTACGACAAATAATATTACACACTAGGACTTGAAATGGTTCTTAACATTACGCCGGTTAACAACTTCAAGATTACTTGCAATGTATAGAAACCAGGTTTTATTGCTTCAGTTTCTGTTGCTGTCTCATATACCATAAAACCAATTCCTTTCACATACATCTCATTTTTTCGGTATAAAATTTAATTACTCTGTTTAATTTGTACATAAAAAAGTTTTTGAGTATAAATACGAGTATCCAGCAACCAAAAAATAACCCATCAAGATTCAGGGAGCTCTGCCACAAACAAAATTTGGCTAAAAAAGAGAAGAGAGCATGAATACTATTTGTAATTTTTATAGGAATTCCCGAGACAAAGAAAACATTGAAACAGAGCACACACACACACACATACGTTTGGTGCGATGCTGTTCCAATGATATAACAATAGTCTGTACCATAACGGTAATAACTTTATGGCATCATAAATCTTGGGGACAAGGTATTCTCTCTAACGTAACTTAACCGAATCGTCAATCAAATTACATGAAGGGACAAGCAGTTTAACTGGGAATACGAACCGCGGGACGTCCTTGAGACACAAACAGCAAGTTTTTGCCCGTTGCAAAATCAGGCAGTGAACCTTTGATAATCCTGGTGATATAGTTGCTGAACACAGAGCAACAGTAACGTACAGGAGAAAGTGTGTCGCCAGTTACATAACAGTCCGCAGATCTGCAGGACGCTAAGCATTCTGGGGGCTGTAAGTAATACGTCACGAGCTCGGCCACTGTGCGTTGCCGTCACGGGTGAGGGCTGTGCCGCCAGGAACAGGTGCCTCACGAGACCACGCGCTGCACGTGCGTCTACCACACACAATACCGGAGGGCTATAAACAACACACCTTTAGTGTTATTGCTTGTGGGAATAGTTGCTCTTACTCGTCGCTACTAGTAACACATTTCTCCAACATGTGGAAATGTGTTGGTGCGTCCAGAATTTTTATTACGTTGGTTATAATCCAAATGTCTGGCTGGTGAACTAAGAATGGAAAATTTTTCTGTATTTAGGCCGTGTACAGTGATACGAAACCACGAAAAGGATACATCAAGAGAATTGGAGAAATTCTCTACACCTAACATACAGAATAGAGAGCTAATGAATATCTTTCATCTTGGATCATTTTCAGGAAATCATAGAAAGTCGTGGTTTGTGAGACTATATGAGCCTCTTCCAAACAAATGTCAACCTCTCCTTACGTGGTGCACCTAGTTTGCACTGACGAGGCTCTGGCGACAAAGATTATCAGTATAAGGAGTCACTCACTGCTGTCCAGGGCACACTCTTGTCCTTGGGGTTGGAAACTGCCCATAAAGGTGGATATATTTATGGCAACGGGAAGCCACTGAATAAAGACCCAAAGTGTATTCAGAGGCCATGCGGTTATCTCAGATTAAATATAATATTTTTTTTGTTATGGATTTACGCCTCGTTGACGTTGAGGTCATTAGAGGCGGGATGGGACAGGGGACAAGGAACGAGAAAGAATTCGGTCATGGTCTATTTTGAAAGAAGCATCCCGGCATTAGCCTGGAGTGATTTGGGGAAACCATGGAAAACTCAAATCTGGCTGCCCAGACGGGGATTTGAACCGGCGTCCTCCGGAATGCGAGGCCACAGCGTTAACCGCTCACGTATTATGATTGTTTCTTCCTGGGTAAAATATTCCGGATATAACATAGTCCCGCAGTCGGATCTCCGGGTGGGGACTGCTCAGGGAGGAGCCATCAGAATGGATAGAAACATTCAAGAGTCGGAGTGTGGAATGTTATAAGTCTGAAGAGAGAAGGTAGTTGATAAAACGTAAAAATAGACGGAATGACTTAAGTTAGATGTCGTTGCGATTAGTGAGATTAAGTAGAAGGACGCACAGGATTTCTGGTATGGGGAACACAGAATAATTAATACAACAGCTGTCGGTGGAGTCACTGGTGTAGGATTTTTAATGAACAAGAGAGTAGGGAAATAGGTGAGTTATCATGAACAGTTTAGTGATAGGATTATTTGATGAGGTTAGAAACTAAGTCTGCCCAAACCATATTGGTACAAACTTACATGCCAACGTTACTGGGTGATAATGAAGAGAAAACAACTCTGATATTGAAGAAATAATACAATATGTAAAAGGAGAGAAAAGTCTAATAAGCATAGGTGGCTGGAATTGGGTAAAAGGAGAAGATAAAGAGATAATACTGTAGGAAATTTTGGTCTAGGAGAAAGAATTGAACGAGGAAACAATTGACAGAATTTGGTGAAAGATCTATTCATGGCTAACACATTTTCTAAGAATTATGCATGAAAGATATACACCTGAACACGTACAGGTAATACTGGTAGATATCAGCTTGATTATATCATGGTCAAACAGAGATTCAGGAATCAAGTTCTAGACCAGTGTTTCCCAACGTGGGGCCCACGCCCCACAGGGGGGCAATTTGGTTTTTTAGGGGGGCAATTTAGAAATTGACTTGATACGACTTTACCGCTTTTTCTTGGGATTATTTAAATGCAGTGCTAGATATAGATACAAAATATAGCAAATTCTTAAAACAGTGCTGTAAATAATTATTAAGTATAGTTTCGTTTGATGTTAGCAAAATATTTTTTTAATTAAAAATTAGGTATGGGGGGCAAAAAAAAAAAAAAAAAAAAAAAAATTATTAAAAGTGGGATATGACCCAAAAAAGGTTGGGAAACACTGTTCTAGACTGTAAAGCGTACGCAGGAGCAGACAGACTCTGACCATAAATTGATTGTTATGAAGTGCATGCTGAAATTCAAGAGATTAAAGAAGCAATACAAGTAAAACAGAAGGTGTAAACAAACAACCAAACGCGAGAGAAATATTTGCAAAAAGGTTAGACGCTGTCCTAAAAAGTAATTATGAAAGAAGCTCAACTGAGTATGAAAGGAATTTGTTGGAGTGAAATAATGAATGCTGGTAAAGAAACATTAGGCTTTAGGGAACAAGCCGTCCGAAAACCTTGGATCACAGAAGAAAATTTGGAGCTGATGGTTTGGAGGAGAAGGCACAAAAATGCTCAGTATGAGGAAGAGACGAACACAAACTATTTTGAAATCAAATAAAAAGGAAATGTAAAAAAGCAAAAGAAAAATAACTACAAGAATAGGGTGAAGAAGTTGAAATGGTCATAGGTAAAGTAGATATGGCATATAGGAAGATGAAACAGACTTTTGGAGAAAGGAAGAAAAAGAAGAACAAACATTAAAGCTGCTGATGGAAGGATTACATTCACAACTGTATGATGTGGATGACTAACAGTGTAATGAAAAGGAAGGCGAAGTCGACACCGTAGGAGATCCTGTAATGAGGACAGAATTTGAGAGAGCTTTTAATGACTAAATGAAATAAGGCAGTAGCAATTGAGATTCCTACAGAAATCCTTAGGAGAAGAAGTAATACAAAGATTATTCAAAAAGATATGAAAGTTATGAAACAGCAGAAATTCCAACTGATGTTAATAAAAGTATCACCTTCACACTTCTGGATAAAGCACAAGCCGACAAATGTGAGAATTATCGCACCATAAGTCTAACACCACATGCTTTATAATTTCTGACCAAAACATACAGAAGAATGGAAAGGGTAGTAGAAGAGATGACAGGTGAAGTTCGACTTGAGTTTAAGAAAAATCACCGTACAAGGGAAACAATTCTGGCTTCAAGATTAATACTTGAAGGATGGATAAAGAAACACGAATATTTTCATGGCATTTGTTGATTTAGAAAAAGCTTTTGGTAATGTTAGGCAGGACAAGATGTTCAAAACATTAAAGAAATTTGGTCCAAAATACAGAGTTAGAGAAATACTTTTTATTCTGTATAAAAACCAAGTGGCTGCAATAAAAGAGAATCATGTGAGACACGAATCAGTTAAAAAGGTTGAGAGACAAGATTGTAGTCTATCCTCATTATTGTTAAGCTTGTATGTAGAAGCCGCAATAAAGGAAGTGAAAGAAAAATTTGAATGTGGCATAAGTGTTCAAGGAGAAAAAAATCAGTTTACTACGATTAGCTGATGACATTGTCTTATCAGAACAGGATGAGGATATTGAGGAATTTTTTAATGTCGTAAAGAAAATACTGAAGCATGATTTTGGACTAAATATAAACCAAAGTAATGAAATGTAGCATAAATAATACCAATAATAGTAGATTAAATATAAAAATAGGAAAGGAGGCCGTAGAAGAAGTGAATTAATTCTATTACTTGGGAAATAAAATTACAACTTAATGTCGGAGCAGGATTTGTGTTAAAAGCAGACTAGCACTAGCAAAAAGCCTCAATGAAAAAGAAATATTTTAGTTTCAAATAATGATCTAGGACCTAGAAAGAACATTTTAAATTTATGTGTGAAGCACAGCAGTGTATGGTAGGGAAGAATGGACTTTCAGAAGTACCAGCAAGAAAGAAAATTGAAGCATTTGAAACGTTGTGTTATAGAAGGAGGTTGATAATTAAGTGGACAGATACATTACGAAATGAACGAGTTTTGTAAATGATAGCTGAGAAAAGAAGTTTATGGAAGAGCCTTACAGAAAGAAGAGACTGAATTTTAGGTCATTTTTTGAGACATGTGGAATTGGTTAATTTGTTAGTGGAGGGAACAGTCGAAGGTATGAACTGTAGACAGAGATTAGAATATATGAGGCAGATAATTTAGGATATAAGTTGTAAAGGATATGCTGAGATGAAGAGGTTAGCGCAAGATAGGAAGGGATGGAGGATTTCATCAATCCAGTCGAAAGATTGAAGACAGAAAAAAAAAAGGAAATCCTTCTGGGCGGGATGGTGATCGAATTCATGTCCTCCTGAAAGTCAGTACGAACGTTAATCGCTCACACACCAAGCTTTATATTATCAAAGAGCATTCAGGAATATTACAGGTGTAACTGAACCAGTTAATCCTTTGGAGAAGTTAGAAAGAACGCCGTATTTTGTTATTGGCTGGTTTCTTAAGTCTCAGCAGGCCATTATCCCGTTGCTATCTCAAAACCATATTTCATAAACAAAATAATACGTCACGCACTACAACTTTACTCCACGATAGGTAGCAACAATACCTTCATCGCTGCGATGGGTTAAGTCAGGAAAAATAAAACAAAAATGTTTCTGTAGGAAATTGATATGGTCTTAAAAGAATTTCCTTTATTTTAGTATCTATCTGAGAAACTTACCTACATATAACGCACATTTTAGGTGGCCTGTGCCAAAAGTTGCCAAAAATTGCCAAAATTTCCTGATAATTCCACTGAATCTGCATCAAATCCTCCCTCCACGATACATGCCATCTAAATTATTGAGTCTGGGTGCATTTTTAAGACCTCTGATATGTGACGCTTGCTTTCCATTCCAAATCACTTTTCACACAAGAAATAACGCATTACTCTAACGGAAATTTAGCAGCTTTAATCAGCTTCGAATGGAAAATGAGTAAAAAGAAACTATACATATATACTGGGTTAACAGGCAATCTGTACAATGAGGGTCATATGTGCGTTTTGCCAGAAATGAAAAGATTATAACAATTTCGTCTAATTTGGATGAAATTTTTCATCATGACCTGTTCCTTAAGTTTTCGTGTCTCATTTTAAAGTAGAAAGTCACTGGAAGAAAGTTACTAGCCATGATATATGAGGTACCGACACAATGTGGCAGATTTTGCGTAATCGTTTCAAGTATGTTATACAAGGTATTATATCAACATAAAACTGCTTTTTAACGCCGATTGTAGGCTACTTGGCAATTAACTTTAAATGCGACTTTGACCAGAATAAAAGGTTTCGTGTAAGCCATAAATCATTTTTCTTTTATGACGTCTATCTTTAATTAGCGTACCCGCGAGCAATGCTACATTAGGCGAACAAAATAATCTATTAGTTTATACTTTCAGCAGTCAGTGCTTCCTACATTGCTGCGGTAAGCCTCTACCGAGCGTGATGGGTGAGCGGTACGTTCTGGCTTCGTATTCGGGAGGACGCAGGTTCGAATCTCCGCATAGCCATCAGTATTTGGGTTTTCATTGTTTCCTCAAATCACTCAAGTCGAATGATGGTTTCTTCATTAGGTCATGGCCGAATTCCTTTTCTTATCTGGCCCCCAGTCTTTTCCAGCCTCTAACAACTACGAGGCGTAAAGCTATAAGCAAAAAATAAGAGACAAGCCTCGACCAATAGAGTACTTTGATATTTTCTAATGCTGATTATAAACCAGATTTAAAATGACAGCGCAACGAATCACTAGATATTTCATCGGTACATCTTCATAATCAACATAAAATTCCGTTGTTAATGGTGGGAACCGGGGCCATATTAGCACTAGTAATGTGTTACAAAGGCTGTGATATTCTTTGATGTTACTTTTGACAACGGCTAAGAGTGTAAATGACAACGAATAAATTAACCCAAACTAGATTTATGATATTTTTCATTCTTTGGTATTTGTGAGAGCTGCAGAACAATGATTCGATATGGCAGTTTTCTGAACATGTCGTGGCTATGTGAAGACTCATCTCAACCAAATGGTTCATTCAAATTTGAAGACTTCTGGTCCATTTTCTCATCGGGGTAGATGTGGTAATATTCTCGACAAGGAAACTTGGTATCTTGTAACGGAAAAACATTTCGTTGGCAGAGTACTGCGGCGTAGTATTGCATCGTCTTTCACATCACACCACAGTGATATTCCATTAATCTGGTAGCTAATCGTTTAACGTATTCTGAAGCTGAGGCTGCTTTAATATGCTGCCTGTTAAATGAATCACATTCATACGACTTATTTAGTGTTGTCTGCTCTCAGTGTACTGCCTATAGTGATGTGGATACGTCTTGTTTACGGCCGTTGTTAGCAGTCAGGAGTTGCAGCAGATGGCGTATCAGTTAGGCCGCCTCGCTGTTTCAGGGCCACATTGTGCAATTAGCAGTAATCAACGCGGCAGCTCGCTCCCTGTTTCGCCAAGACGTCGCTCGTGTTGTCACCACACAGCAGCGGCAGCAGCAAACTGGACAGTGCTATCAGGGAAAAGTGCAAGACTCGTAACCGGGTGACCAAACTGGCGCGACTCTGTGCGGTAACACCATGCTGACGTAATCGCAGACTCGGAGGGTGGCCCTGACGTTATAGCATTTGAAACACTTAGTGGCTATGTACTATAATATTATTACCAAACAAAACAAAACCGACCATAAAGCACACAAAGAAAGGATCGTACTTTTCTATTAATCACATAGATTTTTTCCAAAAACAATAATTAGAAAATACGATGCGAAAGATTTGATTTATTAATGAGTAAATCCCAAACAGTAGATTAGGAAATTAGCTATATCATACTAAGAACACTGTCTGGTACTAGTAATGTTTCTGTAAACCTCTTTTCTGTTTACTGCGCCTAGGAGACAATCTGTATTATGATGCGTAGCAGAATGAGGAACATTTCGTGCGTGGGACTGAGTGGCCAACCTTCTCTCCACGATCGCAAACAAATTAAAATATTGTGTATCATTTCGTATGAGAAATTCATAAGAAAATAAGCAAGTAGGAAACTGTCTTAAGTTCCGTAATGAGATGCTTCAAGTCCAGTATAGGGCTCGGGTTCTTTCTATACAAGAACTCTCAGTTTACAGAATGCCAACTGAACTAACAAAATACAGATTTGTCTGAATACAATAATCATGTCGGAATTACTAGTACCACAAAAACTAATTTTTTAAAGAAACGCAAAGAAAATTATACAGGAGTATCTGTTACCTGCGTCTTTATTGGTAGATTGGATATACAAAGCTGTAAGTTCGATAAAAGATGTATAACAAACTGACTGCAAGAGAAACAAGGTCCGAGTGACCAATGTAACATTACAAGGAGTTACACGCTGTGTGTCTCTCACATTCGGTTAGATTTCGATTTATCAAGACAAAATATGTTATTCATCCCGAAAAAATTATCTGATGTCCTTAATGATACATAGTATTTCTTGTTAAATTTAATTAAGATCGGTTTAGTCATTTAGTCATGAAAATGTAAGAAACTGACGAACAAGAGTTACTTTCGCGTTTATAATATTATACTAGACTGAAATTTTTTTCCCTTTGAAGGATTTATTTACCCCTCTTGAAGAGAAGACATTAAGAGCATCTGAATAAATAGACATGCGAAACAGTAACATACTGGACTGAACCTGCGCCTAGAAACACGTGTTAACAACGGGTGAGGAGAATAAAGGTGTGTATTGTGTAGGACAGTGAAAACTGAGTCATTACTTCAGTTCATCGCCCGCTAGATTAGAATTGAAAGTCTTATTCCAATTCGTATGTGCTGAGAAATGAGAAAGATTCATCGCCTTTAAACTTCTATCAAACCGTTTTCAATTTTCTAGGTTATTCCTGCTTGAAACTAATTTTGCCGACAGAACGAAGCATGACATTGTCTTAAAGACGTTTCTAGTAGTATGAAAAAGCGACATGTCTTGAAGTTTTACCAAGTCTTGAATTCTGGGGCACAAGGCAACCATCGAAAAAATGCAATTCCTCTTTTGTAATTTATACTATACTAAACCGAACTGCTGCTTAAATAAACTTTTAGAATGTATCAAATGATATCATAGATTAATATATTTAAAAAAAAAAGTTTAATTCTAGATCGCGATACAGCTACAAGTAATTTTCGCTACACAGAATATAAAGTTGTAAACATTTTCATCCTATACCATTGTCGATACAGAGATCACATAAATCTAAGCTGTTTTGTTTCCTTCGTAAACGGCCTTAGTAGGGCTGAAACAGGATTTGTACCAGGAAAACTTTTTTCATTAAAACCATGGAAATGCGGTATTCGCTGCGAAAAAATTTTGCTGTAGCACATTTCTTGTGACTTTTACAACAGATCAGAAGCTGAAATATCAAGAACACAGGAATTTACCAATATTTAAAGAAATTTGAATTAATTTTGTAGCATTTTGACACAGCGGTATGTGATCCAGATTTAATTAAATAAAAATCTGTCAGTGTGTCATTTCAAGGAAATGGCCTGAAATTGATGAACATAATTAGTTATAATATAACTTTTAAAAAAAATCTGAAAATTCTTTGCTATATGTCGCATATCGCTGGAACGCGAGGCATGTCCTATGACGGACTAGCTGCTGGTTTGGTGTCACAATAAATCGTGAAATTCGAGGAAAGCATCTGTTTTACAAAGTGATGCTGACTTTTACTTGCTATGCCCAACACTTTCCGTGTACATTAATCGTTCTACTCGCCATTCACGAAGTAGCTGCTCAGAAGGCCCTGCCACAAGATACTGCTTAGCGGCTGTCGTTCTGAAAGGCATGACTCCAATCCCCCGTCCAGCCATCCAGTTTTAGATTTTCCATGGTTTCTCGAAATCACCAATAGTTCTTTCACAAAAGGTAAAGAGTCATTTTCTTTCCTTTGTTTGCCATCAATCAACTTTCTGCTCTAGAGTAAAAGTCTAATAATAATAATAATAATAACTGTCTCAGCAGAAACGTAAATCAGTTCAGTATGTTAGGTAAAAATCATTTTCCCTTTTCCAGTAATATTTACAGTGACATTTGATTGCACTTTCTTTAGGCTTGTAAGCATGTTACAACTTAGAAACTCAAAAGTATACCTGGTCCCAGAAAGGTAAAATTCCTAGAGTCTGTCATTGAAATGGAGAAATGTCAGTGTCACTATGAGATTAATAACATCCGAGTCAACAATTTCTTATTTTGCAGATAAATAAGTGTTTATTACTGAAGTTTGATTTTCCTCCAATAGTTTCATTAAACCTTTCCGCGAATGCATTCCACTTGAGCTTGTAGCCAAATTAGAAACATGGGATGTAAATAAAATCATAGAGATTCCATACCCTCCAAACACTGGTCATGTTAGTTTATCAAAAATATGATGCAAGAGCGCTATGTGATTGTCGACCAAGAAGAAATGTTTAAACACACAGGAAAAACTGGGATATGGCAACAAAAAAAATCAATTTACTTTAAATGAAGATTGGATATATGTCATATTTATCCTTTGCGCATGCCTTAAAGGGAAATCGTGTGATGTAATTTAAGTGAGAAGTAGTGGCACTGCAGCCTGCTGCTCGACTTACCGCGTGCTGGTTACGGCGTCATGCCCGTCCTCTGGCGCGGCCAGTACTGAGCTGCTAACAGGCGCTCCCGGCCAGCCCCGAGCGACGTGTGACGAAACATTGGACACACTCACTGTCTGCGAGCACTCGGTCGGTATACCCCACAGCGGGACCCCAACATAACCCCGCGCCACACAGCTTATGCTAATGCAGCTAACCGGTAGGGGCTGCGTTCTTTGTTTGTTTTCACGAACCTCCTGGAACTTCACTATATTGCACTGCTTACTTGGACTGTAACGTATATCGAAGGCCTGGTCATTAGCACTGCAACACAAAACTAACCAAATATACTGCAAGCGTAGATTAAACGAAGGATAGGGCATGTAAAAGTTAATAAAGATGTCAGCCATGCTGCACAAAAAAATTTATTATATATATATAAATAAATTAACAAAATTTCTGGTTAGCTGTAAAGAGGCTAGGGAAGTGGCAGGTATACAGTTTTCGCCAGCGAGGATATAAAAAATGCATTTTATACAAACAATAAAAGTAACCAAAATACACTAAATCACGTTAGATGACTGCAAAGGTCCAGTTGAAAGTGACGGAAATTGTGTCCATCTGCCTGATAAAATTTAGACGAAACCTGACTTCACACAAAAGGTAGAATTCTATCTACGCTATGCGAGATCATCACTTGTTGCGACTTAAGCACATAACAAAAAACAACAGTTAAGTATATTACTTTTCGTTAAAGGTACGGCACAAGTGTCACATGCTATTTTCTTTCTTTCTTTCTTTTTTTTTTTCCGCCGAAAAAGATGCCTAGTTTCGTAAGACAGAATTCTAGCATGCCTATGGAACGGCTATCCGACACCAACTAACTTCTCTGTTATAGAGAAGTGGCGCATATTGGATCAGCGAGAGTATCGCGGCACAGATAATATTTATAATTCCATTACTCCAGATAATTATTCAAGTAGGGTCATTTTTAAAATCAACTTACTTTTTTAAAATTTATTATATTGCAAGAATACAAAACTCAAAAATAAAATCATCTTAAATAACTGTTCGTGACAAGACCAAGTTCTCGAATACTAAGAACTACCATCAGTGGAGGAGAAGTAATATGGCCCGGAATCGCAGCGGTAATAAAAATTACAAATCCATTGTGCCCGATATCGCCAGGGTGGTGTCACTACGCACAAGGGGGAAGAAATTGTTATAACTCGATACCTAGTAAGCAAGATAATAATGGTGGTGGTGTTTGAGATCTTCCTCAACGGAAAACACAATGTAGATAAATAGAAGACTGTTGGAACGAGTTTTAAAAAGAGAATTTAGTTATATAGTGACTGGGGATGGGGGTGGGGTGGGGGGGGGGGTGGTGGTTAGAAGGCGAATTCAACTAATCGTTCGAGGTCACTCTCCAAAATGCTCCAGTTAGTTGACCATCCTTATGTTTAGTTTCTTTAATTAATATTTTAATTTATATGGTTTCAATATTCAAACTGATATGATTTAAGAAGTTTCCATTATCTTCTGGGATGGTCCTCCGCAGGGGCTATCTTTCGGTCAACTTGTGCAAGCACTGATATTTTGCAAAACGCATCTTAAACAACTGGCTTAGTTATAGGATGACAGTTACCGGTGAAGTCCCAATATTTCTGATGACAGAAGAGTAAATGCTGTATGAGCCGCACATTAGAAAACTGTAAACAGGCATACACACACATTTTATTTAGCCGAACTAAGCTAAGAATTTAGTGCAAAAGTAATACGCAGGCAGCAGCAAAATTTCTGAAGATGAGTCGACTATGAAAGTTGGAAGAACATTTCGTAGTCAGAAATAATATAAATGCGATTGAAGTATTGGGTGATTCAAAATGACTGTCGGGGTTTCAAAAATTCCTACACTTAGCACAATTGAGATACGAATTTGAATCTTATTTTGATGTGTAAAGAAACTCATCCATTACAAATGTTCGATATGTGCGCCCTGTGTCACTCTGCACACATCTATGCGATAGTCCATTTCATCCCACACGCGACGCAGCATGTCATCTGAAATGTTTAGAAAGGCGGCCCTGATCCGTGCTCTCAGTTGCGGGATAGTCGCAGGTAGAGGACGAAGATAAACTTGATCCTTGACGTAACCCCACAGAAAAAATCACATGGGGTTAAATCTGATGAACGAGGTGGCCAAGCCATGAGCATTTGGTCACTGTCGGCTCCGCGTCCTATCCATCGCTGCGGCAATTGTTCGTTGAGAAATGTTCTGACCTCCCGATGGAAATGAGGTGGAGCACCATTTTGTTGGAAAATGAAATCATCCACCTCTTTCAGCTGAGGCAGCAACCACTCAGAGACCATATCGAGGTAAGTTAGTCCTGTTACTGTCTGTTCATTGAAGAAGAACGGGCCGTACACTTTCGCCTTGGAAACAGCAGCGAACACACACACTTTTGGAGAATCACGCTGGTGTTCAATAAAAGCACTGGGATTTTCTGTCCCCCAAATCCGCACAATATGCTTGTTAACTTTTCCGCACAAGTGAAAGTTCACTTCATCACTAAAAATGATTTTTTTTACGAAACTCATCTTCTTCCATTATTTCTTGCATAATGTTGCAAAACGTGAGACGTTTGTGATGGTCGTCAGGTGTTAAAGCCTGAAGCAGCGCTAGGCGATAGGCTTTCATTTTTAGGCATTTTCGTAGTACGCGCCAAACTGTGGTTTGCGGAATGTTCAGTTCTCTGCTGCCTCTTCTTGTTGATTTCCGTGGACTACGTTGATAAGCTTCTCTGACGCGATTCACGTCGCCTTCCGACACAGAAGGACGCCCACTGCTTTTCCCTTTGCATAAGCAGCCCTTCTCTACGAACTGCGCATACCACCTCCGAATGGAATTGTTTGAAGGTGCATCCTTCATAAAAAAAATTCGAACGTGCCATTGGACAACGGTAACTGACTGACACACGTGAAAATCTAGAGTGCGAAAAGCCTTCTCTATAGCGTTAGCTGCCATATTGCAAACACTGACATCTGGCGGAACAAAACGTAGCTACAAGATTAGTGGCTGCTACAAAAAAAAAACTTCGAGAGTTTGTCTATTCATCCATGTAAAGATAATAATTGTATGTTTAGTACACAGGCGGTAAAAAATCATGAAACTCCGACAATCATTTTGAATCACCCTGTATACTTGAACGAAACTTATTTTCGCATCAGTATTTGATATGTGCAATACAGGCAGTGGGGCACCTACGCAGTGATGGGCAGCGCTGTATCAGCGGCTGGACCAGCTGACAAAGCGGCCGCAGACGAGGAGGTACGCTGACTGCAGCAGCTCAAGTGGCTTCCATGATGGCGCCCAATGCATTGTAGTCTTATGTTATACAGTGAAGGCTCTACTGCTTCTTCTCCCTTTAAATTAGCTGAATTTTCCGTCTGTAACCAATATTATTGATACCTTTTCTCCACCTCACTCTTAGTTGCCCTTTTTCTTCTATCTCCGGCAAATTATCTCTCACTTTTAAAATTAATCTATCATCCTTTACTCTTTTAACATCATTAATACATTGTAGCCATCTTTCCATACTGCAGACCATTGCGTGTCCGTTAATTTACATCGGCTTCTTTATATTTTTGTTCTTGTGCCTATTATTCTCCAAGGTATTAGTTTCAGAAATTCATGTTTATATATCAGCGATGGTGATTTATGGTCTTGTTTTCTTCACGTCTAGAAGTTAACGCTTACTAATTACAATACTCTGAAAGCAACGCGATGAAAGTCGACTGAAGCCGAGTATTTATGTGTCTGCGAATTATTTAATATAATAATAGTTTTAGAGAAATACATTTTCTAACAGAGTTGTCATACCAATCGTCAAGTGAAAAGAAAACTATTCTATTAACGTTATGAGTCGCTGGTCTTTTACAGCGGACTACTGGAACTTGAAGCCTTCTGAGTGTAGCAGTTCTTTGATTTATTCCACTAACGTTGTAAATCTTGCTGGGAATTCTCTTGGATGACGTAACGGTGGCTGAATAAAACGTTCTCATGCCTCTACTGTGGAAGTGCATCAGTTCGATGTGACATCTCGAAGCCGATTTCTGACTTCGTCTTCCGGCGAACTGTCGAGTTTCTGCAGTGACCACCACTGGATATTGAAATCCAGTTGTTTCATTTAAAACAACTTGCGCTAAGTAGATGCCTTGATACTTTCATCATTCTCATGTGTTTGGGGACTTCCTTCTTGAATGTTCTCAAAATCAGCAAAAAAAATTCAACCTCTTGTCAGGTCTATAGTAAAATACCATATGGCTTCTCGAAGAAAAAAAAAAAAAAAAAAAAAAAAAAAGTATCAACAACGGTCTTCATTAACCTCAGCAACTCTGATATCAAGAAATATTAGTCCAGTGATTTCGAATCAAATCCAAACAGCAGAGTCATTAAAACAGTTTTGTTAAACAACAGTTAAGAGAAAATATTTGGTAGTCTTTTGTTCCTACATCACCCTTCAAATAGCATTCATGATAATGTGCCATCTGTATCTTTCAGTCGAAGACACATTCGCTTAATAGTGAAGCGCAGCAACTGTCTGATGCTACAGAGTAGTGGTTTTATGCACTTATTTACTTTTACACACACGGTAGGAATGGCGTGATATGCACCTATCAGTGATATCTTTGGCATATATTGCTAAGTTTAATACTATCGAGACGTGCTCCTCTGGTCGATCAGGTTGACATTGTTGTGTACGTCAGCAGAGATGGTGTGAAATTAGTACCAGGCACACCTCAGTCTTTAACTCTGGATACTATAGCCCACGTTAAGGGGTTCAAATTTTCTGTGTAACTTCAGCCTACAGACCCCGCTCATACATGATATCATACTTTCAAATCACACACTACTCGTAGAAGAGATAATGCCACACCAGAAAACACAAGGTTCTACAATTCTCCTGAGCAGTTATCCGGTATTTTTACTACAGAGAATTAATACTCTCTTAATTGGATAGTGCTCATGTGCTACCTAGGATCGTTAGCTCGCAGTTACTTGTAACAGAAGGGCGTGATATTTTGATAGTGTTTTAAATGCGTTAATACTATTTCAAACATTTCATTCAAACCACTCTCCATCCCATCAGTCTGCCATGTCGTTCTTCGCCATCCCTGAATCATCCACATAAAAATAAAAGTAAGAGAAGTTGCTTTCCCATTGGAAAATAACGTAATATTATTAGTAATTTATAATCTTTACAGAATTTTATTTACTAGTCGTTCACTTACTGAAGTATTGAAAACTCTTTAAACGCTTATAATTTTTAATGTCTTTCAATACCAATAACTCTTACGAGGCTCTCAACATAAATAATATTCCTAAACTGAGAAATCACTTGTAATAACACCCAAACAAAGATAAACTTTAAGATAGTAGTATTCTATTAATATCACTTAAAACCAAAATGAATAAACAAAATAGAAATTATGGTTCAGGGAACTCTGCCTTATTTCCTGTATGTTTAAATCAATTAACTACATTTTCGCTTACTAACTACTTTGACTGAGATTCAAATATCGGCAAAATTATAATGGGATAATATAACAATAATACTCTTCTAGTTTGAAAAAACCTCCTGGATTACAGCAAATTTCCTTCTGTAAATGTATGGATAACAGCACGAACTTTCACATGACTTTTACCGCGATAACAAGAAGTGTTGACATCAGTTAAAATGTTTGTAATCAACTGTCCATGCTTCTGGACTGAGCATCATGCAATAATTCATTTAAAAAAATAGAATTTTTACTGTCCAATAAAGACGAAGCCCCAAACAAAAAGAACCTTAGACTTGTTAAATATGTACTGAAGTTTTAGTATATTGGTTGAGCACAGACAGCTTTAACATTAATTAAACCAAGGAATTTAACTATGGATTCTATATGTAACTGAATCTACCAACAATTTGTGAAAAAATGTAGATTCCTAATAAGAAATACTTTAGAAAAATACAACTCGATTCTTATTATTTTTTTAACTATTCAGTACGATTATTAGACTTGTTAGCTATAAAAGGTTGTAAGTAATCTGTCCAAAAGTTACATAATTAAACACAACAACCAATGTGGAATTCTGTCCCATTTGCTTTCGAAAAGAACAGAATGTGATACGGCATTTTGTCCTGTTAAGAAGAAAAAAGCCGAATAGTGCAATGATTTTGAACTGAGAAGACAGGCTTTCAGTTTCTTTCTTTATGGTAAATCGACATGTCGTCATAGGGAATCATGAACAGACGTTTTTCATTTAAAACTGCGGTAGTGAGGAAGTTTAGACACTCATGATTTACAGAACAATACTTACACTCATCTAAGGGGATTATTGAACCAAGGGAAACTGACAGGAAGTGTACCCTGTCCGATAACAAAGACAGGACAGCTATTTCCTTTGCTTCGTGTGCTTAAGTGTTGTTGTTTGTTTGCTGGTGATTATTATGGGTATATAATGTGTTGAGTGCATATAAAGATGAAAGAAGGACGAGGATAAAATTAGTTTAAAATCGTTAAAGCCAACTCTTCCGAAAGACTCTACTGAACCACTGGACGAATCATCAGTGTCTACGTGTTTACTTTATACCGCCTACGGATAGGTTGGAGTTTAGCCCAGGATTCTGGTACACAATCTGGTGGTTAGAAATCATGCTCTACGACATCTCCTACCTTACGAATACTGGAAATGAAAATTTCTTGCACCACGAGGGTTATAAAAAGCTAGTGTCGTTCCAGGCACCGGATGACATTAACGATATGGGCCAGCTGTAAGGATTAACTACATTATAGACTTTTATTAAGGTTAAATTACTGAGCCTAATTTTAATCCACATGACTTTTTCCGCAATAACCATCATACATGATATCTACATAACGTTTGATTTCATATCAGTTCTGTACCGGTTTAACATTCTCATATATATGTCTGCAATAAAGTGCGTATAACTTGAGGGGTGTTGTGGGACTGGTGTGCACTTGGTGGATGGCGAGGTTGCGCGTCTTGGCGGAGTGTTGCGTGAGACCAGACGAGGTGTAGTAGACCCCGCGACCCCCTCCAATGGAGGCAGGGACGTGACCCACATGGCTGACGACGCCACGAGAGGGGCATACCAACACCACACCGGTCACTGCTCAAAAAAGGAATCTCCTCAGCGGGTCGTCAAATACACAACTGCCATGACCTGACCGATAAAAGGATTCTTTTAGCAAAAAAATTATTTGGTGGAGAGCTCTAAACTCAAAAATAGTTATGTGACAATCTGAGGCAAATTGGCAGCCGTATCTACCTACAAAAATTATCTTCGCCAACCACAACTGCAATATGTGAGTGTAGGCTTTCCCGGTGAATAAATGACAACAAATTATCTCGGGTTTGCAGTCGGATTTTATTAAAATTTATTTTTATTTTAATAAAATCCGGCTGCAAACCCGATAAGATTTGTTGTAACAACTGCAATTTTTTTTGATCGTTAAAAGATCAAAACAGAGGTAGAATTACGCGCAGAATAATGTATTCCGAGGGCATGGCACTTAATTACAGGTTAAAGAGCCAGTGGCTGATTTTGACGATAGCACAGCTAAAAGTTCAGCGATGGTTTTCAATGGACTGCCATATGATCAAAATGTGCACTGCCAGTTTGCAACGAAGACCTATTCTATGGACTGAAGAGCAGTCACCCGTTGTGAAGTATAGTTTGTGACATGCACTTTCTGTATTTCTGACGCCGCTTCATTGATACTTTTTCTCCAATCCTGAATTACTCAATTACGATCAAGTGAGCGAAAACATAATTTAATGGAGAAGGTAATAAGTTTATCTGAAAGATGTGAGGTTCGGACATTTCTTCTGAGGGCCCGGACTAAATTGTTCGCTCTTCCTATTCACAAGGACTTGTCATCGCATGTCACCTCCATCAGAATTTTCAAGAATCATTGTGAAGAGTTAATTGATGGATAGTAATGAAGATGCGAAGGATGAACAGTGAGACAGAATAACCTATGATCTACAGCAAAAGCGAAACAACCTAGAAATATATTGAGGGTGTATCACGGAATCCGGTATGAGAACTCGGACATAAAATGCGTACGGCATTAGTAACCAAGAGAACTGGAACAGTGCTTCAATTTACCGCCCAATCCACCTGCGCCTTAACTAACCTAACATGATAATCCTACCGCCCAACTGCTACCCACCAATTAAAGAGATCGTCTTCGCTTACTGCATTTGGATACTGGATAGCTTTGCCTGAGGCGAGGGTCAGATTAAGGACCCGTAAAACACCCGGCTGGAACCGTGATTCGAACTCGTAACCTACTGCTGCGTGCTTGGACACAAAGCCACCATGCAACTAAATTCAAGGGAGTCAAATCTTAAATCCGCTTCCAGTGAGTAATACGATATTATCGTAAATAAATCAATTCTGAATGGTAGCAATGAGAATAAAAAATGACAGGTTATGAGACGTTTAAGATCGAGACCTGACAGGTTTCTGGTATCTTGCGTTATCCCTATTGAAAGTAGGTGAACTGCAGATAAGATACTGCTTTTGTATTTTATAATTAGATAGAGTTCACATAAGAGGTACAACCTGGACTATAAAAATACGGAAACAGGAAGGCGTTATCTGTATTCGAAATTGTTTCAGTGGTACGATAATATGTTCGATGAAAATTTGTGGTGTCACATCCGTATGTGAATTAATTGTTTCCTTAATTTATAAAATGTTGGCGGACGAAGCAGATACTACGGAATTTCATATTGTCGCAACGCATAATGGCAAAAATCACCATACTCCTATAAATATGGTAGTGTAGTATGGGACCCTCATTTTACGTATCAAATACAGGAGTTGGAGAGGGTGCAAAGAAGGGCTGCTAGATTTGTTTATGGAAATTATCGCAGAATGCAATCAGTGACGGACATGATAAAGGAGCTGGAATGGGATTCATTGCAAGACAGGAGGAGGATGACGAGGGTCATGGGATTGTACAGGGCATATACTGGCGATGAGGCATGGAAAGATATTGCAATAGGTATGAAAAGTAGTGCATGGAAGGGAAAAGATGACCATGACCAAAAGCTGATACTCGATTTCAGGCACAAGGGTGTGGGAAGATTCTCTTTTTTAGGTAAGGGTGTCAGGGATTGGAATGAGTTACCAAGAGAAATGATGAATAATTTACCGAAAACTTTGAAGGAATTTAAAGATAAAATTTGTAGAGGGCAAATGTAGGTAGGTGCAGGATAGGGAGAAGATGGGTGTGTAGGGAAATTGCCACCGGAACCTGTGCTCCATTGCAATTAAATTAAATTAAATTAAAAGACAAAACTTCAAAAATCAAGAAGAAAATTATTTACTCAATAAATCTTACTTGTGATTCAAATGAAAAATGTGCTGCTTAGGGGAATTTACAATTACTGTTGAAACAAATATTATCTTCCAGGGAACAAATTAAATTTATTTATTTATACATTGTTTACGTTATAGAAATAAGAAACAAAACATTACTGAAAAGTATCGTCTGTACAATATGGAAGAAACATCTCTAGACAATAATTGAAGGTATATTTACCGCACTGTTGTTTCAACCGTTTTACTGGCTGCATGTCGTATACAGTTGAGACTCTATAACTTCTCCTAGACAGAATTTTCGTACACTTTTCCCCGTTGATCCGGTTTGGAACAAGCGAAACTATCTACAATCTCGTCGAACTATTCAAATGCTACTGCGGAATATCCACTGTCCCCTGTGACTAGCAGAGCCGAATTGTTCTGTCTTGCTACCGCACCACAAGTCTCTTCCTGAACTGTGAATTGACTGCGCGATCCTCTTCGTCTAGCGTATGACTATATAGCACTGCGATGACGTCATAAAACACTTCTACTTTATCCCACGGTCCAGTTGAAGTCAATGAACTTTGATTTGCAATACTCTGACCTTGGACAACGTTTCTCGGTCACAGAATTAAACTTTTATCCACAGTCACTCATTCGCCACAGACTAGATTCAGGCCGAATTGATACTGCAGCAACCAACAGGTTCCCACACATACGTGTGTGACGTCTTGAGATAAGCCTTAACTGAGCCCCTTAAAGCCCAAATGGTGTAAGTCCAATTTTTGTTTTTTTGGAGTTTATGTTTTAGAAGTGTTCAGTTCAGCAAGTTGCATTCTGATTAAAACACAAGTGGTGTAAATTCTAATTCCCTTAACAACCTTATAGTTAGCAGCACTAGTTTATGCAGTCAGTGCAACCATCTGTTGGGTAAAAGTTGAAGTGGTGTATATTGGAGTTACACCACTGTGCATGTGACTGTTTGCAGTTGAACCACTTGTTGCTCATATAGAAATGTTGTAATCACGTAAACTAAAAAGCATTTTAGTAACCTAACTGTAAAAGATTTAAGTTTGGTTGTGTCATTATGAGCAGTGATGAGAGCAGTGTTACTGAGCCAAGCATTATGGCAGATAATGAAGCAAGCGATGAATGTATTCCAGCAGATTCTAACTGCATCTTCACCAGGGCACTCAACAGTCCATTAATAATAGCTCTTACTATACATGTTCCTATGATTTGGAAAAGTCTCTTCCTTTTCCTAAAATATCATGTCAAGTGGCCTATTATAAATGCAATAATGTTTATAATTTGGGATGCCATGAGCTTTCCTCAAAATTCTGATTTATGTATTGTTGGAATGATATAAATGGATCACGAAGTTCCCAAGAAATTATTGCATGTTTGGTCAAGCACACTGAAAACAGGGCTTCAACTGCGAAAAATGTTTTAAATAGTGATACCTGTACCAAGCAAAATAGAAACTGGAATATTGCCATGGCGATGAAACTGGTTTTGTGTGAAGAAAATAACATTGAAGTTATTGACCAGAAGTTTATGAGAAGTGACTACTGTATTCTTATTTGCCCAATGATTTTGCCTACTACAGCAGTACTCAGCAGATATATTGTCCCAACGATTGGTACAGGTATACTGTCATTGCAAAATCTAGGAAGAAAAATCCTTTTTACATAACTGTGATGACTTTTTGTTTGTTGTAAATCTTTTACAATGTATCATCAAAAGAAATATTGTTACGGGGGGAAAAAAAACATCCTTTATCAATGTTACAAATGTAGTGGATCCAGTATCGAAAGGAAGAAACATTTTCATTTTTTTTGTAAGAAACTCTTTCCAAAGAAATGCTATTTTCAGAACTAAACTTCAAACCTGGACCTAAAAGAGGCACACCTGTTAATCTTGCTAACGTATCTCAAGAATAACTGTACAGAAATCGAAGGCCTGTAACAAAAGAGAGAAAAAAATAAGCAAGACCTGTTACCATTCATTCCACCCATCTGTCATCCTTACTTTGAGAGTCTATTGACTTAAGATGATGCTGCAGACATTGTGTCACTAGATGCAGAGTAAGAAATGTATAAACAGTAGAATAAAAAATAGATGTTGCAGTAAATAATGTTTTTTCACCACCTTCTTTAAAGAGAATCTGTTCCCTGTTTATATCACAAGTGGTGTAACTCCAAGCAAAGCCCCCCCCCCCCCCCAAAATGAAAGACATTTTAAAAGTTTTGAAAACTGCCTGAATAAGCTTGAATAACTCTTTAATGATACATTGTTGTGAAAAAACTTCAAAATATAGAAAACTAATTTTTTTATTAAAAATGCAGTAAAACATTCCTATTCTCGAAATTTGATTCATGTGAGTTACACCACTTGTGCTTTAAGTTACTGTTACTTCACAAGCTTTAGTCTGTACGTCCCTCCTTTTGTCATCAAGATTACTAGACTCATTGCAGCACTACTATGCTATTTAAATGCTCTAAATAATCCAACCACTCCGTAATGCTACACTTTTGCAAAAGGCAGAACAACAATTAGTCTTCAATTTAGAGCCCAACAGAAGATCACAGATTTTTCTATTATTGTAATACCTTGGTACATCGCCTTTATATTCCTCTAAAAGCTATGACTTATCCACCAGTTTATTTCTGATATCTTGCTATGCTATGTCACCTGCGATTACAAGAAAGAAGCCAAAGATTATTCAAACTGATATCAGACAGTTAATACGAAACAGAAGAGATCCCAAATGACTTTAATAAAAGCGTCATCTTCACACTTCCGAAGAAAATACAGCTGACAAATAGGAGAATTAGAGTAGTATAATTCTAACATCACATGCTTCAAAATTACAGACAAGGATAACATTCAGAAAATTGCAAAGGATATTAAAAGAGATACTAGGTGCAAATCAGTTTGAGTTTAGGAAAAACCGCGAAACAAGAGAAGCAATTCTGCAGTTAAGATTGATACTTGAAGGGTGGATCAAGGAAAAAAAAGCTACTTTTATGGAATTTGTTGATTTAGAAAGAGATTTTAATAATTTTGATGTGATAAGTCGCTCAAAATTTTAAAGAATCCAGGTCTAAAATATTGAGGTAGAAGAATATAATCTATATAAGAATCAAGAGCCTTCAATAAAAGTAGAGAATTATGAGAGACATGCATTGGCTAAAAAAGGTGTGAGACAACATTGTTGCCTATTCCTTTTAATATTCAACTTGTATGTAAACGAAGCAATAAAGGAAATAAAAGAAAAATTTGAATGTATCTTATGAATTAGAGGAGAAAAAATCAAAAAATCAGTATTTTATGATTTGGTGTTGTCATTATCCCATTTGCAGAACAGACTTGAGAAGTTACTAAATGGTATGAACAAAATACTGAAAAAAGATTTTCTACTAAATATAAATCAATGCAAGACAAAAGTGATGAAATGCAAGAGAGATGACAGCAATAATAGCAGATTAAATATAAAAATAGGATTTAATGCAATAGAAGAAGTAAGTCAATTCTGTTACTTTGGAAGTAAGAATATAACTGATGGCCGAAGCAGGAATTATATTAAAAGAGGAATGGCAGTAGCAGAAAGAGCCTTCATAAAAAAAGAAAATCTTTTAGTTTCTAATATTGATCTAGCAACTAAGAAAGAAGTTTTTAAAAATGTATCTGTGGAGCACAGCACTTTACGGTAGCGAAGCATGGACTTAGAAATACCAGAAAGATGAAACATTGATGCATTTGAAATATGCTACTAAAGAAGGAAAATTAAATGGACAGATAAAGTACGAAATGAACAAGTTTTGTAAATGATGGGTGATTAACGAAGTTTGCGGAAGACTCTTACAGGAAAAAGAGACATGGAGCTAGGTAATATTTTAAGACATGCGAGTTTGGTTAATTTGTTACTGGAGGGAACAGTCGAAGGTAAGAACTGTAGAGGAAGACAGAGATAATAATGTATGAAGCTGAGAAATGAGAACGTATGTTTTAAGGCATATGTTAAGACAAAGAGGTTAGCGCAAGATAGAAAGAGATGGAGCATTGCATCAAACCAGTCAAGAGACTGGTGACAGAAAAAGAAAAAAAGAACCACTCAGGCAGCGTGTATACCAAATACAGATAGCACTGCAAGTGAACATTAGAAATGTCTGTGTGCAGGCTGCGGAACTTACCGTGTGTAACTGCTCAGCACCCCTGTAGCGCCGAGGTCAAGTCCCGCTGTTAACCTCGAGACTGTTACCACCGCTTGCAAGGTGAAGGAAACGCGAGCTGGCTCGACACAGTTCTCACGCACCGACACTAGGTCACCTCACTCGCACCGCAGTGCCAAGTGCCAAAACACACATCTCATAAAACACTCAGAGGTAAGACGTAAAATTTCAAGATCGCAGCTTACGTCCAGAAGATCAAGTGTGGTAACGAGGTTCCCATCTTTCTCCCTGACGTCAGCGATATTGTCAGAACTCGGATTCCGTTTTTCTCGTAAGAAGAGGCATTCAATTGTAAGAATGCTGCTTGATTATCCAGCACCTAAAGCAGTAGTCTTCCCTTCGTCTGGAATAGAACGTCGGTGACCAGGTACACAGTCATTCGCTAGCAGGGAAATGCTTGTAGCATTGGTTAAATAAAGCGAACCGAAAACTATCTAGCTCTTCTAAAGCAATTTCCACCAATAGGTGGGGTCAACTGTTGTATTTCTACTGTTTTATTTTGAAGCATGATTCTTTGTGAAACTACCTATTTGCAAGGCGTGTCGTAGTTTGATGTGGGAAATGGATATATTTCCATCTGTCTGTGTAATGTAACTATATTTTGTGTGCGCTAAGTGTATTTTATGTTTGTGTAATGTGTATTTTATAAGGCGGATTTCGGGGAGTGTCGCAGCATTCGCCTTGACTGCAGAAAATCGCCTAAGAACTCAAAACTAAGCTGATAAATCACAGGTTTGTAATATGTCTTACAATGACTTTTAAAAACTAGATTTTTTGAAATAAACATACGTATTCATGAAAACTTGGATACTATATGGATTAATAAGCAATTCGCGCTTCTCGAAAAGGCTATAAGTAAATGTAAGAAGAGGAAAGGTGCTATTGAAACGTCGTGTATAGCAGAAATTACCCGGCTTAACACCCGTCAAAATTATTTAGAAGCCATAAGCAATACGCATTAAGAAACTAAGTGGGTACAGCCAAGGAATTAGAAGCCGTTATCGAGTGTAACAATTTAATACCCCTGCAGTCTGATATCAAGGTGGGACGCTGGAGAATTTGCAGGAGAAAAAGTGAGCATTTTACGATAATGTATCAAGCAGTTTACCAAATGTATCAAATAATGTTTAGGAACTTAATTTATTTTATTAGAAGAAGACAAAATATCTAACACTCAGCATCTAATTCAGTTATTATTATTACTACTGATACCAAGAATAAATGAAAACATTTCACAGTTTTTTTCTTTTTGACATCTAGAAACTGAAACACAAAGGCGATCAGATGGAATATCTACTTATAACACTGTGTGTAGCTAGGAATTTGAGGTATTCATCCATTGACATGAAAAACTTAAATAGACAGAAGGTAAGCACTCGTTTTTTGTTTAACATTTCGAAGTGTTCTTTACGCCCAAAATCTTCGATATTACCAGATTTTCGTAAAATGATTTGAAAACTAAACTTATATTTTATTAATAACGAATCATAATTAATGATGCCAAGTTGTTTCTGGTTGTAAGACAAACATAAGTCCTGAAAGACTACAAAAAAATTTATAACTTGAATAATGCCCACATTACTTTCTTGCGTCGTCGAATACGCCTTTCCTAAACAAAATAGTAATTTCAGAAAAAAAACGTATTACTAAGACATTGTACCATTTAATTGTTTCATTATGCATCGAATAATTGGTGACATCGAATTGAGTACAAAATTCGATCCAGCTACTCGCATTTGAGATCTTGCTATCTGGTTAATTCGGTTCTTGCTGTCTGTTTAGCGAGGTTGTATACTATCTGTAAATGAACCATATGTCATTTCCTCGCCGTACCTGATTAACGTTTCAGTGAGCGGACAGGTCTACTAACGCAACCAATTCTGACGCATAGCACTAGGTTGCAATCCCAGAATTTCTTGTTAATATTCAAAGCCAAGGAATATACCGTTGTTATATAACCAGTTACTTGAACAAAACAATATATTCTCTTCAAGTAACGGCTCTGCCAAGAAGCTCCCGGTCGTCTGTAAAACCGTAGACATCACAAATTCCAAATAAAACCTTACGATCAATAGTTTGCAGAGCTGAGGTATTAAATGAAGAAAAAATGTCAATACGTCTTCCACCGAAATAAATACAAAATCTAGTCTGGAAGAGCAAGATGGAAATGTAAGAACTGTTACTCTTAAGGAACAATACCGGCGCATTTCTCACTGACAGTGAGCAAAGGTGGGAGGGAACATTAGTCAAAGTTGCTTGGGTCCTACGGTTCTTGCCACTTATGGCCGGATTAGAAGATATAGAGCCCCGTGAACCCATTTCAATCTTCTGCACTAGGAAGAACGTGACGTGCTCAGTAGCACGCTACTGAAGCGGGTACGGTATACCGCCGTTATAAATGGTAATTAATATTTATTTTAAATTTACCAAAAGCATATGAGTATTTATATTGTGGATTGAAAAGGGTTCTCAAAATGATTTATTGATCACTAATAAGAATGAAAAGGTCATAACCTGACTTTTTATTCTTTGAATGAAGGACAGCAGACATAAGATGATTTAAATTTAATAATGATGAACAATCAAAAATTATTCACAAACAACACCTTTGCCCTACATTAATGGCCATTAAAATTAAGTAATACAATACAACCAAATATCCGTCCTGATTTTTATAAACGCACTAACAGTTTACAGTTTTCGGCAGGACACGTAATGAGATTATTTGTTAAATGCTAATGCCCGTTTCAATCACAGAAACTACTGAATTCAATTTAGTAAAAATGCCACGGCTAATCTCTCAGTTTATATATCGGAGAGTGAGAATTCTTATCGTGCGGACTTCTCCGCTCAGAGCGTTATTTGGGCAACCACGGAGGTTTAAAGTGCAAACGCAATATTATTAACTGGTGCAATGTTTGTCTTTTTACCGTCTGCCCGGCATTGGCGTAGTCAGCAAACTCCGACACCACACTGAATTTATCTGTCACCTTGTGACTCAAAATAAAGACACAACCGATCGCATGATATGCTGTTGGCTTTCTGGGTCGTCTTGTGTGCCAGCACAATTGAACACGAACCAGTCAGACCCAAAAGACCACGAAGAGCATCTCGCGCCACCTTTTAAAACCTCGGCATTTTGCTCCGTCTCCTTGGGCGATTTTCTCTGGTCCTATCGTCGATGTAGAAGTTCCTGCCTCTCTCCTCATTGGCGGACATGAAACAAGATTATACAAAAAAAGATAAGAAAAACTATTCTATATACTAAAATACTATTGGCAAAACATTCGCCCCTTCAAGCACTCTCTGGTTCAACACATAAGTCCTATGACGGGGTTGGAGGATTTGTTCGGAAACTGTCGTATTTCTTTCGTGTCAACTCGGTTTTACTATTTTCACGCAGTGAGCACTCACAGAATCTCTAATTTGGCGTGTCTTGACGTTATCACGTATCTGCAATTGATCACGCGCTATACATCTCACACGTCAATGCACCGAACTGCGGCCGACCCTATACTAAGCAGTGAAAGGTCGTAAATCTGCCTTTACAAACTGGCAGCCATTGTTTCTTCCAGCATGAATGGAGAATTCGCCGTAATACTTGAATTCGCTGATCCCTGTCCTGCAGAATGTCCTTCTAAGCCAGCGTAATGCGTGCCTTGTTTCGTTACCCACATACCTCATGTTAATGTGGTTCTATGTCTCACCACACTACACACGGAACATAACCAAACTGGAAACAACTGTTTCCTGTTCCAAATACTTCGCTTCCTTGACAACTAGATGGTGAACGCAAAGATGCAAATGCCGCTTACATTTCCACTGACGAGCCACAATATTATCATTTGCATAATAGCGTAGTGATACGGCGTGGCATGTATTCGACAAGTCCTTTGTAAGTTTCCACCTAACACTTGTGTCTGTACCACAATTGTACTCTGCTGTCACATCTGCCACAAATCGCGCCAAGGCTGTACATGGTAATAGCTAATTCCAGGGCGCTAATGACCCCGCCGTCGACGCGCCCTTAAACCGCAGCAGCAGCAGCAACAACAACAACAACAGCCAATTCCATAATTTAAAAGATGATATACTTTATATTCAGATTGGTAACACACTTCCCGATGATACAAAAGCCAATATTTCAAATTTTGATTTTTTTTTCGGTGTTCGTATCCAGCAAATACTAAAAGGCAGATTTCAACGAAACAAAACATGGTTAAAGAATAAATAATTGGTTAACATAGACTATTAACAAAGTTACAAATTTCGTGATGATATTGGGGTCAAAAGACACAGATTTTTTCCCCTCGAACGATATCAACGAAATTACAAATAGTGATACTTTATTTCATGGATATAATACGGTTTCTATGCGGATAGTTACATAGGTGCCCACGTAAACGTAAAAAAATCTTCGTATCTCAAAACAGCGTTTGGGGTTTTGATAAAATGAAGCACACTGAGAGTTTATGAGCGAACTAATAAGTTCCTACAGCAATCCACATAAAATGTTTGTAACAAAGATAACCATAGTGATTGATTTCTACAGATGCGAATAGTTCTTATCTAAGTCAATATGGTTTATTTGTTCGCCAGTATATGGAAACATTGACTTTTTATATACGGTGATTGTGTTTTTAACTAGTACATACGGTAACAAATTTACTTGGTATTAAAACAGGGATTTTACAATGTAGTAAATACACATACAAGTATAGCTATTAGCACCGATACGCGTCACTTTAAGCATTGATTACAGAGAAGGTTTATGAACAATACGGAGGTTTGTCGGTGAGGGTTACCCACAACCACAAAATCTTCATAATTATTGGCAGTTTCAAGATGTGGCAGAAACAAATGATGTGCGCACATTAGATTTGAATGCATTCTAAGTTCAGAACGAAGGAAAGTCATCCAAGAAAGATAAAAAAAAAGAGTTCCTCTTCTGCTTTCCACTACCCAGCAAACATTGTTTTGACATCTGGCCGTTGTGGATAATTTTCCTCAATTGCTGATAATATTGATAAGTAAATAACCCTAACGCAATTGAATGTTTGTGCATTTAATGACCTCCCGAACGCGTTTCACCTCTTTTGCAGAAGCATCTTCAGCGGGTTCTCCTGTTAATTATCTACACATGTTACAGTTTGGTTATGTTTGTTGCGTTTTGTACAATGGAATTATTATCTAAATTGTGATCTACTTAAATTTTTCGGTCTATTGCATTTATCTATGCTCTGCTCCCAGCAGTAGTGATTTCTGCCTTCTTTGTGAATTAAACAGTAATTCATTTTCCATATCATTATTTCACTTGTGCCTAGCGTAACACTGCACTGCACTGTACTGTATGTTTATTACAAATGGCCGGTCTGTTTTGTTTACTTTCGACTTTGTGTCGCTATGTGATGCTGTTTTGTTTAGTAGTATGTCTTCCATTTGTTTGGCGCGTTTTTTTGAAACTCGTAAATGTTTATCTTTTTTTATGGTTTTGTGTGTCCTTGTTTAATCTTGTTTTGCCTGTGTCTATGGTTTTTCCTTTATTTTATTTTCAGTATTGCGTATAGTGTCGGGTGTGTCAGGTTTTTGTTTTCGTTTATTATCTGTTTTCTTCTGTTAATTATTTCTGTATGTGATAGTTCTCTTGAAATGTTAGTATTTGTGGTTGGGTGTTGTTAATGATGAGTATTTTCATGTCTGTGTCGATATTTGTTGGATGGTGGTATTGTTCCTGTAAATGTTCTGCAAATGTGGAATGTTACTGTATTTTAGTGCTCTTATATGTTCCTTGCATCTTGTTTACTAAAAAAATTAAATGATGAACTATGAACGAGAAACAGACTGATGTATATGGAAAGAGAGAAATAAGCAGTAAATCTGTTTAATTCTTGAAATGTATGAAAAAACTTATACACGGAAATGAATACAGTAAGAATAAAAAGATTTAAAAATCAGTATCTTACATAAAGTTAAAACAATATTGCAATAGTAATAAAAAATTACACCTACGCGTAAGAACTACAATTAGCTTCTAACACTACTACTCTAATTGTGATGCACCAGCTAAAGTAATTCCACACGTAAAAGCTGTGCCATAAACAGACAGGCCGTAGATTAGATTTTAAGATTACCCTAGCTAACCCTATCAGTCCAGTTCGTTAATTATCACTTTCCTACAGTTTACCTTATATATATATATATCTTATATATATATAAAAATAGACGTGTTTTTTCCTATATTTCACTTTTCATCCACCACTACCTAGCACAGATCACTGATGTTTGTGGGTGGAAGTAGCATGGAGTTTCCTGTCATGCACAACGTTGGCCGAATGCCGATAGCAGTGGGGATGTGGGAGATATAATGATTAAAGTTGGTCAGTGCAGGGCGTTTTCATATTTCGACCAAAAATTCGTATCTCCGTATACATCTCTTTCCTGCTACAACTACATAACATAGACCTATGGTGATTGTGTGTGGTAGTAGAATCGTCTTTCCTGTCGTGCCTATGGTTGTTAGATGTTGGTAGCTATGGGGGTGTGGGAGATATGGGGGTTGAAAGTGGTCGACCTGTGGCAGTTTCATACTTCAGCCAAAGACAAAAGTGGCATGGTGTATCACTTTTCAGCGAAAACTATAGATCACAGATAACTGGCGTTTGTGTGTAGTAGTAGCACAGAGTCACCTTTCGATCACAACAGCGGCCGAATTTCAGAAACTGTGGTACTGTGGTAGATATGGTGGTTGTAAGTGGCCGACCAAGGATATTTTCGTATTTCGACTGTCTCCGCATATGTCACTTTTCTGCCACAACTACATAGCATAGAGCATTGGTGTTAGTGTTTGGTAGTAGAATCGTATCTCATGTAATGCACTATGGTTGTTAGATGTCGGTAGCTATGGGGGTGTGGGAGAAATGGGGGTTGAAAGAGGTCGACCTGTGGCAGTTTCATACTTCAGCCAAAGACAAAAGTGTCATGGTGTATCACTTTTCAGCGAAAACTACAGGTCACAGATAACTGGCGTTTGTGTGTAGCGGTAGCACAGAGTCACCTTTCGATCACAACAGCGGCCGAATTTCAGAAACTGTGGTACTGTGGTAGATATGGTGGTTGTAAGTGGCCGACCAAGGATATTTTCGAATTTCGACTGTCTCCGCATATGTCACTTTTCTGCCACAACTACATAGCATAGAGCATTGGTGTTAGTGTTTGGTAGTAGAATCGTATCTCATGTAATGCACTATGGTTGTTAGATGTCGGTAGCTATGGGGGTGTGGGAGAAATGGGGGTTGAAAGTGGTCGACCTGTGGCAGTTTCATACTTCAGCCAAAGACAAAAGTGTCATGGTGTATTACTTTTCAGCGAAAACTACAGATCACAGATAACTGGCGTTTGTGTGTAGTAGTAGCACAGAGTCACCTTTCGATCACAACAGCGGCCGAATTTCAGAAACTGTGGTACTGTGGTAGATATGGTGGTTGTAAGTGGCCGAGCAAGGATATTTTCGTTTTTCGACTATCTCCGCATATGTCACTTTTCTGCCACAACTACATAGCATAGAGCATTGGTGTTAGTGTTTGGTAGTAGAATCGTATCTCATGTAGTGCACTATGGTTGTTAGATGTCGGTAGCTATGGGGGTGTGGGAGATATAGGGGTTGAAAGTGGTCGACCTGTGGCAGTTTCATACTTCAGCCAAAGACAAAAGTGTCATGGTGTATCACTTTTCAGCGAAAACTATAAGTCACAGATAACTGGCGTTTGTTTGTAGTAGTAGCACAGAGTCACCCTTCGATCACAACAGCGTCCGAATTTCAGAAACTGTGGTACTGTGGTAGATATGGTGGTTGTAAGTGGCCGACCAAGGATATTTTCGTATTTCGACTGTCTCCGCATATGTCACTTTTCTGCCACAACTACATAGCATAGAGCATTGGTGTTTGTGTTTGGTAGTAGAATCGTATCTCATGTAGTGCACTATGGTTGTTAGATTTCGGTAGCTATGGGGGTGTGGGAGATATGGGGGTTGAAAGTGGTCGTCCTGTGGCAATTTCATATTTCCGCCAAAGACAAAAGTGTCATGGTGTATCACTTTTCAGCGAAAACTATCGATCACAGATCTCTGGCGTTTGTGTGTGGCAGTAACACAGAGTCACCTTTCGATCACAACAGCGGCCGAATTTCAGAAACTGTGGTTGTGTGGGAGATATGGTGGTTGTAAGTGGCCGACCAAGGATATTTTCGTATCTCGACGAAAGGCATGTGTCTCCGCAGATTTCACTTTTCTGCCACGACTAAATAGCATAGAGGATTTGTGTTTATGTGTTGTAGTAGAATCGTGTCTGTTGTCGTGCACTATGGTTGTTAGATGTCTGTAGCTATGGGGGATGAAAATGGTCGACCTGGTATATATTTAGAATTAGACGAGTGTGTGTCTTTGTATTTGTCATTGTTCGCCGTAGAACAGTTTCTTAATTCAAAGAATTAAGTATTATTTTGAAGTTTCTAGCGCAAAGCACTGGTTTTAGTGTGGCTGAAAAATTATAAAAAGAGTGGTTAAGTATCAAAACGCAACATATAAAGATGAAAAATGCCAATATGTAAAAGTGAAAATTTGCAATTTCGATTCGTATCTTTGGCTATTATAAATAAAAGTTTACGTATAACTGTTTAAGGGGAAGCGTGTTGCGATGTATAAGTTGAAATTTATAAATAAGAGTGTCCGTATAGCAGAAAAATTAAAAAATGACGTATGGAAATTTTAAAAAAAAAAAATAAAGAAAGAAAATATTCCATTGGGAATCTCGAATTCTATCTTGGATAGAATCTTTAATTTTTATAAATAAAAGTGTTTGTATATCAGAAAGCTTAAAAAATTAATAAAGACTTCTGCAATGAAAAAAATATATTACTTGACTTTTATAAATAATGATGTGCATATAAAAGAAAAATTAAATAATGCATAGTGTAGCGTGAAAATTTAAAATACAACGATAAAAAAAAAGTGTAAATTAGCATATTTGTTATCTCTGATCATATCTTTGACTTTTTAAAATTAAAGTGTACATATAACAGAAAAGTTGGGAAGTGACTAGTGAAGTGTGGAAAATAAATATATATCAGTTGACATTTATATATAACAGTGTACATACAACCGAAAAATTAAAATATTAATAGTGAAGTGTGATAAGTGAAAATATAAAGACAAAAACGCCCAAGTGGAAAAGGAATTTTTGCGATTATCTTTGCCTTTCCTACATACAAGCATATGCATAGTTATATAAGAAGAAACGTGACGAGCATGGATCTCTTGACTTTAATAAAAAAAAGTGTATGTATAACAGAAAAATTAAATAGTGAAGTGTTAAAAGTAAAAATATAATAATAAAAAAGTGCATAGGTAAAACATGGTGTTTAGAAACCATTCTGAGGAAGAAAGATACGTGAGTGTTGTGGCCGATTTCCGACATTATATGAGGTGAATTGTATGCGTAACAGAAAAACTGAATAGTAAAGTGTAAAAATTCAAAATATAAAAATGCCAAACGTAAAAGAGAATATCTGCATTCTCGAATAGTATCGCAAAGGTGAAAGATTGTGAGGGAAAGTGAAACTGAGCAGGAAAGAGAAGCACGTCTAACACTGCGGCGAGAAAATCATCGACGGAACAGAGGTATTCAGGCAGAGGAACGACGTGAAAATGTAAATCAAGTAGATGGAATAAGCCAACCATTAACCGGAGAAACAGAACCAGGTGCACTGACGAATGAAATAAATAAACAGGATAGTCATAAAATGAGTAACCTTCCATCAAGGGTGCAAGGCGATGTGCACCTGGTTCTGTTTCTCCGGTTAATCGTTGGCTTATTATATTATATATGCAAAAGTAAGTCTCAGTCTTTTTTTTTAACTTTTTGATGACTATATATGTATAACGATATACCAAAATACTTTGTAACGTTAGGAACGAAATAGGATACTTTTTTTTTAAATATGAATAAATGAGACAGGTTCGACGGTAGAACGGTATATCGATAGCGTTCCTGTCATATTATGCCGACATATCTTAGGTAACCTTCAACTTTGTGTATCCAGTTCTAGCAATCAAATTCCAAATCCACGCGTACGAAGTCGCGGGTAACAGCTAGTATATATATAAAATTGTTGTCAAGAATAACTTTCAGCGCTGATGCATAAACCTTACCATTGCTTTTACCACTGTTAGAGGAAGAGAAAAACATCGTTTTGTGATTCAGTAATAATATATAAATAGAGACGTTAGTAAATATCACTAAAACAAAATAAAAACTTTGGCTAGAACATATTTTATTCACATCTTTCACAAGATAGCAATCTATTATATAATTTTCTAAGCTCGCTCACTCACTCACTCACCTCGATAACTATTGGCTGGAGAATGGTGACGTCACGTATCAGCCTTCGCTTGCACATTAACAGCGACCAGAGAAATCGTTTCAAAGTTAAAAATTTATTGATAAATTTTACGGCTGAAAAAACGGGATCTGTTTTTCAGTATCATGTTGCTAAGAAAAGCAACATAAAAAATATTTAAATAACTTAAGTTACTGATGGTCTCTGTTCTAACCACGAATGCCAATTGTCATTCCGGCCTAGGCTAAATTTCAATTTAATTAAAACTTTCACTAATGTTGCTGCTTGACCAAAGTGTATACATTACGGTTTATTTGCGTTTTAGTATTTTACTGACCACTTTTGTTAATGGTCTTTGTTCATGTTCGCTGTTCGTGAGTTATTAGGTTATTTAAAGTGGACATATGTTGAATATTCTGGAAATTCATTTTCTTCGGAGTTGCTCAACTGTTTAATAATATGGAATGTGTATTAACTTCTCTGGCCTTTACAGACAGTATGACCAAAGATTACATTATGAGTGTTTGCCTAGCCTCAATATAAAGAAACAACGTGATATTTCGAAGCAAGCAGGATTTTTTTTTTTTTAATTTTGCGGAGTGAAGTCAAATTTGTTTGTACGCACGTTCGAGTCTACTACCTTCGAAACAATTATATGATAGCGCAATCGTCCCTGCCCGTGTTTAATACCAATGTCCATTAATACTTCTGAGTTCATTAAGCTCAAGAGATTTTATTCACCCCATGGGTGAAACACAGGTCAAGTTCATATTTGGTCAGATCAGATTGACCTGTTATAATCTTTGACACTAAAAACTAGAACTATTCTAGACCCATGACGATAAGCAAAAAAAGTTACGGGCTTACACTAGTAATTAAATAAAATGCTGATATCTCAAAGGTTTAAGAAAAACTGCATAGGTCTCAAAAATTTTTAGAATCATTATAATGAGAATGCTCAATAATATGGCGATGCGAAATGGAAAAGTAGGAAGTCTTCTAACTTTAGCAGATATGCTGGAATGCCAGAAGACGCAGAAAATTGATTATAAAAATATTATGGTGGTCTGTTATTCCACATCTCCGAGCCTTCTCTACCATAGGCATCTATTTTGCCTACAGCTATTTCGAAGGTGACGATTCGTGAATGGAATGTGGGAAGGACAATTGCGTGGGAACTGTCGTAGCGCAGAAAACTCCACAGGTGGCTACAACAAGAGACGTTTGTCTCCCCTGCGGAGTGACAAATGCGTTTACCGAATTTGCCTTGTAGGGAAAGTTTGCACTGTGTACTATCAAGAAGGTTACCGACATCTCCGTGACAATGTTTCACGTTTTCAATGATGTTTCCTTGTATTTTCATAGCTAACAAAAATGTGCTACATTCTATTCACAGCATAAGTTCAAAGCAATTTCGGAAAACAAATGATACTTATATGTCGCGGTGTCTGCTGTTGTCACAAGAATTAACCTTTCATTCCTTCCTTTCTGCATTATTTATGGCTTTACGCCTTGTCGAGGTCATTAGAGGGGAGAAAGGATTGGGTGCAACAAACTGGAAGGATTTCGACCATGAAGAAAGCATCGCACCATTCGCCTGGAGTAATTTAAGGAAACCATAGAGAATCGAAATCTGGATTACCTTTCTTGCTAGTGATGTACACGTGCTTCTGCTCGCGTGATTTTCATCAGCCTAATGTTTCTCTAAAACACACACACACAATAACAAATGGAAACCTAATTAGAGACAATCTTACGGTATTTAGCGAATAAATATGTATTGACCAAAGAAAGAATAAAACTTCTAAGGTTAAGATAGTGCAGTTTTAATGCAAAAGTGGAGAACGCGTAAAGTTACTGCAGCAACAGTAGCTTTATTGTTACAAGACTTCAGGCAATAGAGTCATCATTATTGGTCAATAACAGATCCATATATATGTAAGTGATGGTATACGTTTAAAAGAAGGCGATACCTAGCTTAGCCCTGCAGAAGTTTGTTATAGATTGTTTGTGGCTAGCATGAAGAAAAATGGATTGTAATAGAAACGTCTGCTTGTGAAGCCTCACTTTTTTACAAGAGAAAAAAAAATAAGTTACAAATATTTCTAGACATAAATATGACGTTTAGTGGCATAAATGTTGCGGAATAAAAGATTTGTTACTCTTCTTGCCTTATGGCTAGTCAGTGTCCATGTTATCTGAGCCGGGAGGGAATGGGAGACCACGGGAAAGCGAAACCTGGATGGCCAGAAGGGGATTTGAACTCGCGTCCTTCCAAATGAAACGCCCGACCGTTACCGCTCACCCACACAGGCTCGGTGTAAAATAAAGCAATTTTACAGCGATATAAAAAGCGATTTGATTCAGTCAGTCAAAAAACTGTTACATCAAGGACTGTAAATATTACTATCCACATCCAATTGTACTCCCAGCGCTTACGATGTTTCAAAATGATATCTATTCATTCTAATTTCACAGATCAAGCAAATAATCAGAACTATGTTTGAGGTATCCATGTTGTAAAAAAGAGTTCTAATAAATACAGTAATAAAATGATTGTGATATTTAAAGTCTACTCTTTCAGGCAAACAGTAAAAGCTGTTCTAACACGTGAAATACTTGGCAGAGGATGTACGTAGATGGATTAGTCGATAAAAACCAGGAATAGAAAAGAATGAGAAGAAGAAGCGTCCTCAAGTCATAACACTTATGGGGAGAAACACAGAGTCATATTTCCTTTCTTCTTTCGAATCTTTATGATGTTGATGGTAATTGGAGACCCACCGATAAGCTTTTAACAGAAAATACTGTAATCTATATTAAAGGCATTCGACGAGACCTAAGTACAGTAGAACTCCAATAATCCGAATTCCGATTATCCGTATCTCTGATTATCCGAATCGCTTTTTTAATTAAAACGGAAACTTACTGCGATTCAAAAAATAATGATTCTGCCTACACACCACATGAAACTTCTCACTGTCAAGCGGATGAGCCACTTTGCTTCTAGAAAACAGATGAATACAGCCAAACAGCTTATTTTGACAGAGATGTTCAGCAAGCAATGACTTTTATTTACAGTATGGTACGTACTGTACATACTGTAATAGCGTACAGCACTTTTAACTACGCTTAACATGTAAAAGTGTTGCCTTTTCATTCAATAAATTAAAAGCTCTTTTCCTTTGAATATAGTTTTTTTTCTTCCATTTTCAACATACATACAGCAATTAATTAAAATAGACCCTTTTTCGGAAAAAATACAATTATCCGAATGGGGTCCGATCCCAATTGGTTCGGACAGTTGGAGTTCTACTGTACTATTTTTAAGAAATGTAATTTTGAACCAAATTGAGCCTTAAGCAAAGGTTTTTACTTGGGACAGGAAAATAGATGTTGATACTCTTTCTGATTTTTACCCCGAAATCACAGCTACGCATTTGAGTACCGAATTAAAGACTTATTTGAAGCACATGAGTGGTTTAAATATCTTACAAAACAACTCTTTCTATCTCATAGCATTTAAACATGTGGTTCAATGAATGTACCGTGGAAGGCAGAGAACGATCAAGAAATTGGACTAAAGCCCTAAATCATTGCTATATTCTCTTGTTACAAATGAAGTCCATAAGAGTGGTACCACGCGCTACACCACAAGCTAAATAAAAAGTAACCATAATATATGTATATAAAACGTGCACTGAGCACATGCATCCCCCTAAAAAAAAATTCAAAAGTGCTCGTTGGAGGTTTAAGAATCAGGGCCATATTCGACAGCCCTCACTCCTGTGGACCAATGAACTGGTTGTCTGTAAGATTCCATTTAATATAACTAAACGTGGCCACTGTCACGTGCAGATTGGTGGAATTTGATTAGATTTGTCAGCGCAGAACAGGGTAAGTTGAAACTAATGTAAAATATTTTACCATCACGCCACTTTGACTGTATTCGTAGTGTGACAGGGTTTTCCAAATACATAAATAATGTATGAGTTATGTTCATAAACTTAAGCACAAATTTGACACATGAAAGTTGAAAATTACTTCAGTTCTTAGTGACAGCTAATAGCTAAATAGCTCAATTTCAATGAACCAAAACAAATATTTCTTCTTGTTATTTTTTTAAATTACTCCGTGATTCACTAAAAGTGGGTGGCGGAGGGTGTGTTGCTCCTGTCTTAATGTGTATTCACTTATTCGTCGAAAGGTGTATACGAGAGGAACCCATGGGCATTCCCCTGGAGTGATCTTGGAAAACCCAGACCAGGATGGCCGGAACGGTATCTCAAGACTTGCTTCTGTCGGATTCTAAGTCTTCTTGCTCAATAAATCCTGCCTGCTCAATTCCCTAATCACTAGTCGAAAAATGAGTATAGAAAGAACTATCCGGACTAGCTGTTTTATTTTTTGTATTCTATCTGAATGGATTACAACTTGGTTTAACTTTCGCTCTTTGGCGAGATCATTCCTAGATTTTCAAACATCTTCTGGATGCCACTTCTAGTTTAAACTGATTCTTACGGCATACTGTTCTACGTTCATTGCTTCACCTTCGCTGGTCACAGATTTACATTAATGAGTGGAGCAGAGAGGCTTAAGAGTTCGGCTTCACGATTAATAGTTAATTACAGATAGTTGCGGGCAATTACGGGACGCTGCCTTAATTGCCACTTCAAAATTATCAGGCTACATGAATTATTTTACAACCACACCTGCTGGCTATAGTTACAGCAGTCTCCAGGCAGATGACCTGCTGCTTCGCGAGTACCATTCTTTTTTAAGACGTCTGCTGAGGCCTCGTTTCTGCTTCTGGCAGTTCGTTGAACCTGACACAGAGTAGAAGTGAAACATGACACAGATGCGCAAACTTTCCAAAGTTAGTTTGATCAATACCCGACTTAGTATTCCTCAGGCACGAAGTATCCTTAAATGTATGGTATGTTAGTTCCTCATTGTGAGTGGTATTTTACCTCAGTTAAATACAAGGAAGGACTGAGACACATAGCCTTCAATATACCCTCTTAGGAACGAGAAAATTTGTTCTGTTGTCACTGTAATTTGCTATGTATGTTACAAGTTTCTTCCGTGATCGGAGAAGATACGTGAACACTTTTGTGGGGAGAATTTTAAAACTATTTTTGCCAATGGGACCCCTAAATATTAGTTCCGCAAAACAAACTCTTTAACAGGCAACCTGCAGACTGAAAAATGACATATTCTCTTTACACCGGTACATGGGACGTGTGTACTTCCTTATTTAGCTGATTTCCTTTTCATCCCTTAATTTCAACTTGTGACCATTATATCTTAAGCCGATACCACAGCAACAATAAATTTTTATTTTTCGTGTCGTGTAAATGAGCTGGCAGCTAACCGACTGCGCAGTTCACAGACAAGGAAATATAAGTTTCATTTCTTCCCATTCTGTAAACGAATTGCTTTTTAGAGACTGTTACAGTGTTTAACAAGGGAACGTCCGTAAACTACGTAGCTTGGTCTAGGGGGAAGGGAGAGGGGTTTGCTGGAGAGCTACGTGGGGGCGGGGTGAGGGGGGTTCCGAGTCAGGCCACGTAGCTTTTCATTCATATAATTTGTCACATTTAAAATGAGATACAGAACACTCAACAGCATGTAAATATTTGTTTCAGTCATTTAATTACCTCCATATGTAATTTACGATAGTCTGACGAGAGAAAACAGTACAAAATGTCTTCTGGAATCAATAGGGAAATAGCTACGTGCTACATGGGGAGGCAGAGGGTAGAGACAAAAGCCACGTCGGACTACGTGGGGGGGGGGGGGGAGAGGGGTTTCAAAGAGGCCAAAATGGAGCTATGTTGTTATGAACGCTCCCCAAGTAGAGGGATACTTTGTCACTACGGTGCGTTTTCTTTTTGTGGCCGTGGGCTAGCTCTGCGTGATGTTTCCAGAAATCACATTCCTGTAAAAATAGCTTCTTCTTCCGATTCACATGGGCTACTTAGTTACTCTGAACCAAATCTTTTAGTTTTTGTGTGGGCTGCGCGGGAGCGACCATAGGCCAGGCATAGGGAAGTACGACTTTATTACAATGAAATAGTAACCTAAAGCAAACTCTTTGAGATTAGATTGTCTGTGGCGGTTGCCTATTCTAAGACTGATTTTATTTGATTTTCAATGTTACCAACTTGACGTCAGAGGGAAATTAGTTTGGTAGGCGCGGCTGAGTGTCGTAGAAGGGTTGATGCGTTTAGAATTTAACACCGGTGTGTTTCGATGCTTTGATTCGATACAAGTACATTTCTTCCAATACCGAATAAGTATCGAATGAACTAATTCGAATACGAAAAGTACTCGGTATCGAAACAAAGTATCGAGTACTTACTCGTATTTACTTGTATCGAATCATCACTACTGGCACAGCGCCCTTATATTCCCCAGGGTGCAACAAGCCAAGGGATAACAAGATACCATCCTCGATGTAGGACATTGATTTTCGAACGGCTGAAAAATTTTCGAAACGGGAGACGCTGAAGACTAGCGGTTTGTGCCGTTTTCTCCGAGGGACGATATACAGCTACAGCCAAAGATACCTTCCGATGGATAGAATTTCTTAGCGAGCTAATCAGCAGCATTAAAGTTCCACACGACCTACAATTCTATATATTTTGTACCTACGTCCCCGGTCGCCACTGAAAGAGGCGTGACTTGGTGAAGAGAGAGGAGAGAAAGATGGACGAGCCGCAAAATAAACGAGAAGTCGGGGCTTTATGTTCTGTGCATCCGAGCAGAGCACACGCAATTAAATGTAAGCGGGCAGTGTGGCACTGTCCGACTTTGTATCTACAGCACTACTCTCAAGCGACTGTTAGCTTTGATCTGATGCAAGGGCGCGTCCATTAATTACGTGAGGTGAAATTAAGGGGGGGGGCGTCAGGCGAAATCTCACGAAACCACATCAAGGAGGAGGGGGGGGGGTTATCGGAGTATACAAATTCCAAAAACCGACATTATGGGGGACCAGATCTCACGAAGTCTCACCAGAGAGAAGGGGGGTTCCGGAATTCCGGAAAACACCTCACGTAATTAATGGACGCCCCCTAAGCTGGTACACCATCATAACCGGCCTTCGCTGCCGCTGTTGTCTCATCAGGAAATGGAAACCCATTTCGACAAACAAACCAGGGTGAGCATTTTTTTTATTAACTTAGCTCGTGCCCTTTAACGGCCTATACAGGGAAGGCATTCACGATTAAGAGACTCTCCTCTGAATAATTAACTGAGTATATACACTCCTGGAAATTGAAATAAGAACACATTTACGCCGGTGTGTAAGACCCACCATACTTGCTCCGGACACTACGAGAGGACTGTGCAAGCAATGATCAAACGCACGGCACAGAGGACACACCAGGAACAGCAGTGTTGGCCGTCGAAGGGCGCTAGCTGCGCAGCGGTTGGGCAATGCCGCAGTCAGTGTCAGCCAGTTTGCCGTGGCATACGGAGCTCCATCTCAGTCTTTAACACTGGTAGCATGCCGCGACAGCGTGTACGTGAACCGTATGTGCAGTTGACGGACTTTGAGCGAGGGCGTATAGTGGGCATGCGGGAGGCCGGGTGGACGTACCGCCGAATTGCTCAACATGTGGGGCGCGAGGTCTCCACAGTATATCGATGTTGTCGCCAGTGGTCGGCGGAAGGTGCACGTGCCCGTCGACCTGGGTGCGGACAGTAGCGACGCACGGACGCACGCCAAGACCGTCGCATCCTACGCAGTGCCGTAGGGGACCGCATCGCCATTTCCCGGCAAATTAGGGACACTGTTGCTCCTGGGGTATCAGAGAGGACCATTCGCAACCATCTCCATGAAGCTGGGCTACGGTCCCGCGCACCGTTAGATCGTCTTCCGCTCACGCCCCAACATCGTTCAGCCCGCCTCCAGTGGTGTCGCGACAGGCGTGTATGGAGGGACGAATGGAGACGTGTCGTCTTCAGTGATGAGAGTCGCTTCTGCCTTGGTGCCAATGATGGTCGTATGCGTGTTTGGCGCCGTGCAGGTGAGCGCCACAATCAGGACTGCATACGACCGAGGCACACAGGGCCAACACCCGGCATCATGGTGTGGGGAGCGATCTCCTACACTGGCCGTACAACTCTGGTGATCGTCGAGGGGACACTGAACAGTGCACGGTACATTCAAACCGTCATCGAACCCATCGTTCTACCATTCCTAGACCGACAAGGGAACATGCTGTTCCAACAGGACAATGCTCGTCCACATGTATCCCGTGCCACCCAACGTGCTCTAGAAGGTGTAAGTCAACTACCCTGGCCAGCGACATCTCCGGATCTGTCCCCCATTGAGCATGTTTGGGACTGGATGAAACGTCGTCTCACGCGGTCTGCACGTCCAGCATGAACGCTGGTCCAGCTGAGGCGCCAGGTGGAAATGGCTTGGCATGCCGTTCCACAGGACTACATCCAGCACCTCTACGATCGTCTCCATAGGAGAATTGCAGCCTGCATTGCTGCGAAAGGAGGATATACACGGTACTAGTGCCGACATTGTGCATGCTCTGTTGCCTGTGCCTATGTGCCTATGGTTCTGTCTGTGCGATCATGTGTTGTATCTGACCCAAGGAATGTGTATATAAAGTTTCCCATTCCTGGGACAATGAATTCACGGTGTTCTTATTTCAATTTCCAGGAGTGTAGTTTAAAGCCGAGAGCATTAATAATGCTACATGTCGTATCCTATACGACTTTCAATCTCTGCATTTTATGAATGCGAGCTTTGAAGCATTCTGGTGCCCTAAAATTCATGCTTGTTTGGGGGCATCCATAAATTACGTGAGGTGTTTCTCCGATACCACCCTAAAATTGACTTTCACGCAATTTGTAGATGTTTTTTTTTTTGGCTCTACAGTCCAAATTTCTTTTTCCAATACCTCACGTGAGATTTCCGTAGGACCCCCCCCCCCCCTATTTCACCTCACGTAATTTATGGATGCCCCCTTTAATCAGTATAACATAGTATCATTTTGCAACGATTGTTCTCTGTTTATAACAGCTTAAATTTTAGCGATCACTTTAAACCGTTGTTAAAATCGGCTGTAATATTTTCAGTAAATAATCTTTACTGTCTATGTGTCGTGTTGTTTCATATATTTTCATTTGTGTGGCTCACTGTAAGACAGGGCATTGCTTCATTGAAATTTTATTGATTTTTTTTGTTTTCATATTAGCTGTAAATGCGCTCCGGTCTGTTAGCCTTGAGAGTAACAATAAATATCAACTTATGATAGTTTTGTTAGTGAAAGATAACTAAAGCTTTTCACCCTTTTTCCTTGCATCATAAATAATTTTATAACTCACTGTTGATATTAATACTAAATATGCAAATTAGCTTATTAATTAATTAAACAATCAGTGATGTTAGCAACAGGAAGTCAATAGGTAAATTAAAAATGAATCATTGGAAATATTTTACCCAGCCAAACCCCTATTTATTACAATCTGGTTCTTAGTAACTGACCTCTTTTGCTCTGTTCGTATGAAATATTGAGTCAGTTGTTTTCCTGTCATGTCCTTGGTAAAAGGTTGTTTTTCGTTGAATTATTTTTGCAAACATACTTCCAATTTTGTTTTATTTAATGTTATTTCTGTAATTTATTGCTACCTGTCTCAAATTATTCCATTTTTCTTTATTTAATATTTCCCTTGCTTCTTCTCGACTGCATTCTGATCCACATTTTTCAAAAATTTAATTCTCAGCGTCTTGAAACCAAGCAGATTTTGCTTTTTTTTATTTAGCTTCAAACAATAAAACACATTTTTCATCATGCCTTTCCGCCATTTTGCTTTAGATGATTACTTTTGCTAAAATGTTACTGCTTTCTTATGTTGCCTTTTATATGTTGTACTGGTTTTGCTCTTCAAGTTTATGTTCAACTAATTATGCCTGCGATTTTGTACACTTGGAATCTTAGACTTGCGCTATTCACGGAAAAACTTGGAAATAAATATTGTCTGTTTATGATAAAGCAAAGGAGCAACCTGCTTTTAACCTTGTTCTTTCCTTCTGAATTTAGGATAAACATAAAAGTTTTAAACGCGTTTATGTCCTTCATTTGTTTCTACCAATCCTTGAAACAACTAATTCTTACAACTACCGTAAGGCAGTGCACTGTAGCGCAAAGTAAACTGAGCAGGACACATTGGAAAAGTATTAAGAGAAGGTTTTAAAATCTTTCAATTAATGGAAAGCGTGATGAGATGATGTTTCAGAGAAGTAAGGGAATTGGGTAAGAAATATTTGGCCACACCACCACAATTTGGTGGTGTAGTATAGGACCCACATTTTGTGTATCAAATACAAGAGTTGAATGGCGTTCAGAGGAGAGCAGCTAAATTTGTTTGTGTAAATTACAGAACACAATCAGTAACCGATAGTGGGATTCATTTGGAGACAGGAGGAGAGCGAAGTGAGCCAGGAGTGTACAAGGCGTATATTTTGGTGATGAGGCGTGGAAGGACATTGATGGAAGAATCAGGCGAGGTGCATGGACTATGATCACAAGCTGGGACTCGAGTTCAGGCATCAGGGTGTGGGAAGATTCTGTTTCGTGGATAAGTGGGTCAGGGATTGAAATAAGTTACCAAAAGAAATGATGACTAATTTACCAAACACGCTGAAAGAATTTAAAGTTGAAATTAGTAGAAAGCAAAAATAGGTTGGAAAATGGGAGAAATGAGTGAGTGGGGAATTGCCTACGGAGCCTTCGCTTCATGGCACGGAATGGTATTTTTTGCTAGATTCATGGTGCATTCCTTTAGGGACTGTTCATGAATACAATAGTCATGGACCCACAGAGTCAAGTGTGTGTAATTTCCGGCATTACCTCCCACCAGGGCCCACCACGTCTACTTTACAACCGAGACCAGTGACATACGGGTCGAGGTGTCAGCGTTCAGACAGGCAACACTGTGTCGAAGAACAGCATCACTCAATGTGGAACCTAAGATAGACGTGTTCGTGTGGACATTGCTGAAAAAACTGGTTTAAACGAGATATGGCACCAAAAGACCGACGCTAGTGCCTCTGCTAACAAAACGCCATCGACTGCAGCGTCTTTAATAGGGTCGACATCGGTTGACTGGAGTAAGCTGAGTCTCGATTCCAGTTGGTAAGAGCATATGGTATGGTTCGAGTGTGGCGCAGATACCACGAGGGCATAGACACAGGTTGTCAGGAACGCACTGTGCAAGCTGGTATTGGCTTCATTCTGGCAATGGCTGTGTTTCCACGGACTGGGACTTCTGGTCTAATTGAACAGGCAGTTAACTTTAATTGGTTATGTTCAACTACTTGGAGACCATTTGCAGCCATTCGTGACCATCAAGTTCACAAAAAATGATGGACTTTTCCAGGACGACAATGTCAACGGGCCTAAATCTTTCACGTTTGGTTCGAGGAACGTTCTGGACAATTCCGACGAATGATTTGAGCATCTAAATCGCCAGACATAAATTCAATCGAATGTATCTGGGATATGATAGGAAGGTCAGTTCATTCAAAATGTCCTGCACCTGGCACACTTGCGCGGTTAGGGACGGCTGTTGAGGAAACATTGCTCAATATTTCTACAGGATACATCCGACGACTTGTTGAGTCAATGCCACTTAGAGTTGCTGCACTTCGTCAGGCAAAAGTGGGTCCCACACGATATTAGGAGGTACCTCATAACTTTTGGTACTTCAGTGAACAAGGCCAACGTTGCTGTCTGTTGGTAAGTGAACGTATGTAAAAGGAACTGTGTATATATAAAGGAAAAAAACAGCAACTACTCTTTTTTCCTTGCATCGAATTTATGAAATGCCATGGTATAGTCGTCTGCGAATCCATTACAGTACGGGGAAGTTCTTGCAACGTTGGTCACCTCTCCTTCCATATGTCAGGTAATAGAGGATATAGGTTCACTTTGTAGGAGTTTCACTAAGGACGATAGAGTAGTGATAGAAACGCGAGTTATAGTATAGAGAGTGACCTGAGGAAGGTGGTGAAGGAGGCACAGCATACCAGGGTGGGGCTCATGCAGGTCCTAAGACGCCATGACCGACCACAATTGAACTCCGCTGTGAGGCGTGTAAATGTGGAAACGGAAGTGCTACTTGGGAAAGGCATTAGTTCTGTGTTGCGGGTTGTCCCTGTGAACACCATTGGTAGGTGGGGTTTCACTAGGCATGGCCTACACCTAAATAGAAGGGGGAAGGGAGTACTTTCTGAGTTGTTAGCTAAAGCAGTAAGGGAGCCCATTTCCAGTGATGATGGGGTCAGGACTGTGCCTTTTTTAGGTTAAGGGCTGCTGGTGAAGGGATGGAAATAGATCATCAAAGTGATACTGATTGTAGATCCAAGACGAGAAAGACCATAGATGTTAAAGAAATAGATGAAGTTGCTAAAAAAATAACTGGCTGGGGTAAATTTGGGAAAGAGGAGATAAATGCTGAAAATATAAAGCCGGTAATAAGGGTGTTACTGGTAAACTGTAGAAGTATAATGAACAAAGTAATCTAATTTGCAAAATTAATAGAGATACACGAAACACAAGTAATAACTGGGGTAAAGAGTTGGTTAAAAGAAGACCTACTAGACACTGAGGTTTTTGCTGATGGTTACAAAGTGTACCGCAGAGATAGAGGAGCATTTGGTGGAGGAGTCTTCATACTAGTTAGAAAAAACTAAGACAGTTCACTGGCATTCATAGATCAAGACCATGAGTTACTTGGGGTAGATTTCTGGGGTAATAAAAAAGAAAAAATCAGGGTATTGGCTGCTTACCGCAGTGGAAGAATGAGGCTCTTGGGGAGAAATTAAATTCTTACTCAGATTTCAGAGGTGAGAATAGAATGGTCATTATTGGTGGGGATTTAAATTTACCAGGTTTAAACTGGGAAGGAAATAAGATTAAAAACACACGGGAACAAAGATTTGCAAATACCTTAATAAGGGAAGGAGGATTTACACAAGTGGTAGAGCAAAACACTAGGGGGCAAAATATTTTGGATATATTCCTAATAAAGCCCGATGATAACCTTGTGGGGTGTCATGTAACGGAAGGAATAAGTGATCATGACGCAGTTCTGATGGATATTAGAGGATTCAGTGAACCAGCAGCCAAAACTGAAGGGTGAAATAGGTACAATTATAAAAAGGCACAGATTTCAAATTTCAAGAGATATTTCAGAGAACGTTTCAGCAAATGGAAGGAAGGCACAAGTACAGTAGAGTCAAGGTGGGAAGAGTTCAAGGAGATAATAAGAAAGGGGGAAAAATTTATTCCAAAGCAGAATATAAAGAGAAATAGAGAACCTGTGTACTATATTAGGGAAGTGAGAAGGTTAAAGAGGTTGGTACGAAGAGACCATAACAGAGTTAAGAGACAGCAGGGTAGTAGGGAATATATGAAACAACTAAACAAGCACTTAATAACAGCAAAGAAAGTGGCTAAATATGGGTTTATGAAGAGTATTGTCAGTGCAGGAGGACCACTGACTGATGCATCTAGAGATTTCTATGGCTATATCAGGAAACTGAGGGGAAGGGAGGGTGTAGAGATGCTCATAGATAAGGATGAAGAAGTGGTTACTGAGGATTTGAAAAAGGCAGAGATTTTAAATAACTGGGTTAGTGAGAGCATTAGGGACAATGAATCAGAAACGGGAAGGTCTAATTCGGAGAACGAGCTTAAACAATACGATTAGAATAGAAGATACTAAAAAATTTGAAATTCATCCTGAAGAAATCATAAAGGAAATAAGAAAGCTGAAAAAAACATAAGGGGGCTGTTGCAGATAATATTACTACAGTTATCTTAAAGATAGCCGGATGTGACATTGTACCTTATCTTGAAATATTATTTAAATTGAGTCTTGATACTTGCTGCTTACCACAAGACTGGAAAAGCGCGATAGTAATACCGGTACATAAAGGAGGGGTGAGAAATAGAGTCGAAAATTACAGGCCAATCAGTTTGACTTAAGTGGTAGGTAAATTAATGGAAAGATTGATATGCAACCACATCAGAAATGTATGTGAGGAACGTAAGTGGTTTTCAAGTAAGCAACATGGGTTCAGGCATGGATATTCATGCGAATCTCAGTTGGTGGGATATATGCAAGATATTTCAGAAGAAATGGACAAGGGAGGCCAAAATGATAGTGTAGCACTAGATCTTTCAAAGGCGTTTGACAGAGTAAGCCACAAAATGGTAGTAAATAAGGTAAAAACTATTGGAGTGAATGAGAAAGTGATTTGCTGGGCAGAAGAATTTTTAAAAGTTAGAAAACAGAAAGTTATGGTGGGAAATGCGGTATCAAAGCAAGTGGAAGTAAAAATGGGAGTGCCGCAGGGTAGCGTATTGGGACCATTGCTATTCATTATTCTAATGAATAATTGTGTTGATTGTTTACTATCTGAAATTAGATTGTTTGCAGATGACATAATGTTGTATAAAAGGTTCAAAACGATAGAGGACAGTAAACAGTTGCAGGGTGATCGGGACATAATATCTAGTTGGGTTGGTAAACATGGGATGAAGATAAATGCAAAGAAGAATTAGCTAATTAGATACACAAATAAAAAACAAAAGGTTAATTATGAATATAAGGTGGGGAAAGAATTGCTTGCTGAAGACTTGAAATGTAAATATCTTGGCATTACATTTGATAACAAGCTTAACTGGGCAGGACACATTGGACAGGTGGTAGAAAAAGGTTTCAAAATTCTGCACTTGTTGGAGAGAGTGATGAGGGTATGCACGAGAGAAGTAAAGGAATTGGTTTACAAAACTTTGGCCAGACCATTGCTCGAATATGGTAGTGTAGTATGGGAACCACATTTTGAGTATCAAGTACAGTAGTTGGAGAAGGTGCAAAGAAGGGTTGCTAGATTTGTTTCTGGAAATTATCGCAGAATGCAATCAGTGACAGAGATGATAAAGGAGCTGGAATGGGATTCATTGCAAGAGAGGAGGAGGATGATGAGGGTAATGGGAGTGTACAGTGTGTATACTGGCGATGAGGCATGGAAAGATATTGAAGTAGGTATGAAAAGTAGTTCATGGAAGGGAAAAGATGACCATGACCACAAGCTGGCACTCGATTTCAGGCACAAGGGTGTGGGAAGATTTTCTTTTTTAGGTAAGGGTGTCAGGGATTGGAATGAATTACCAAGGGGAATGATTAATAACCTACCGAAAACGTTAAAAGAATTTAAAGTTAAAATTTGTAGAGGGCAAATGTAGGTGAGTGTAGGATAGGGGGAAGTTGGGTGTGTAGGGAAATTGCCACCGGAGCGTTTGCTCCATTGCAATTAAATTAAATAATAATAAAAAAAAATCTCTTTGGTTGTCCTAATTGTTGGTGTGTCATTGTTGGATTGCCGAACCTGTAGGTTGCCTTCATTGTAAATGTGATGTCTGCTGGTGATCAGTTTGTTTTCTTTATAGTTACAAGAATGGTCAGTGCCACCAGTGTGACGGTCCGACCGTCTCTGTGCTTAAATAGCAATGATAATTATGGAAATTTAATATTTTATATTCACATTAATTTTAATATTAGATCAATTCTTCATAAGCATCTCATTTTTGCGGGGAATGGGTCAAATTTGCTCTGAACAAAAGATTCACAAACATAACTAGACATTTATTTTCACATATGAAACTTGATGAATTTAATTATAAAAAATTTGACATTCACCTTCCTTTTTATAATTATCAAAAAATAACAACATTTGATACCATGGGCGCCACCCTACATGAGACTTATGTTTACACGCTGTTGACTCAAGACAAATTGTCCGACTAGCTCATTATAGACAATTTTACTGGACATGAGAACTTCTTATCTGGTGAATCGCTTCCCCCAGGAACGTTTACTGGAGTCTTGATTCCTAAACAATTCAGTGGTAACGTTATATTCACCTTCTCAATTGCATGATATTGTGTAGATGGACTAAACCACCATCCTTAGTCGATCAGGAGGTCCAACCGCGGCGCCAAGCAACCATAATCTTAGTTAAACTTTAAGTTTATCCACTGCACTATTTCCCGCTGTAAAACACACTTATACTCATAACTTTACACCGCTTCTTGGTCTGCATCCACAGAGAGGTGGCACAGAGGTGTTGCTTGGGCAGGCACCTGTGCCCCAGTGTCGTCCTTCTCCGGCAACCGACGCACCCTTTGTCTCTTTTGGCGGGCGAAATTCCATTGGCCAATCAGGTGATTAGCCACTGGTCAACCACCGCCGTTTGACCGCCATGGAAAGAAAGAACACACCTCAACATTCTGTCAATAGGTGGCATACCCTGTCTCATCCAGCCACTCTTGCCACTCACACAAAAACTATGGAGTGACCCTGATCACTACACCAGGAACGTCTTCATGTTGGTTATTTTGTAGTGGGCAAACCTCTGCGTTGTGAGAGAGAAGAGCTGTGTGAGCAACTCGATGAGCTTAACATCCCGCTGGTCTTGTGCAGTGTCGTGATTGCTGTAGGTGTCACAGTGAGTGCCTCTGCGTGTGGTATGGTCTCGGACAGACGCGGGTGGTCGCGCTTTGCGTCTCGTGGCGCTGCTGAGCTCTCGTAGCATTCTTGTTCTGGTGTCGCTGCTGAGTGGCCGGCTGTCTGCTTCTTTCTTGGCTTGTTGTGGGCTGCGAATGGAACTTTCGTTTCTTCTGCCGATGTTACCGAAACTGCTTTTTACAGGATCTGCATCCACAGTACGCGGCTGCGTGCCTGGCCCCGCAGTTGCAGCAGGTGGCATCTTGACATTTTGTTGAGCAATCTGCATCTTTCTGGCCACCTCCGGAGCGGACGCACCTTACAAGTCCGGTGCATTCGTAGGCGTAGTGTCCAAAATACTGGCAGTGGAAACACTTAATAGTACTGCATGATGTTCTTTCAGTGGTCTTCCGCGTTTGGGCTGCGGTCTTTTTCTTGAAGTCTCGGCTTGGTAGCTTTGTCAGGTGGTGGATGCCCTCGACATGCAATGCCTCGGTTATTGCCGTGAACTCCGATTGACAGGTCGCGATTATTTGAGCCCATCACTGGCCGCCAGCCGAACTAGGGCAGCACTGCGACGCGCTGCAGCTGTATTAGGAGGCTGCTGCCATTACTGGAGTACTTTACAACAATGAAGATGACATCTTCTAATCCATGATGGCGCCGACGTTGAAGGTGTCGACATTATCGACACAATGTTTGGAGTTGAGGAAAGCAGATCGTTGAGGATCCTACCGGTGAAATGGAACCTCGCCACCTAGTTGTTTTTCCTGGCGTTGCGTTCAGTCTAACGAGTTTTGCTTTTCCTCTGTACAGGGCTGACTATTTGCTTTAACGGGAGATTGCCAGCCTCGTAGTCAAATTAGATTATCACCTATCTTGGGTGAGCGTGATTTGGTGCTAGCACGTTTGAATTACTTGGCCATATACTTCGTCACTGTTCGTCGGCAGTAGCTGAGGCCTTCAAATGGAGGTGTTCTTTAATGATGGCTTTAATGGCAGCTACAATGGGATCGCACCCTGCTTCTATAAGTTATGGTGATTCTCGTGTACGGCTGTGATGGTGTTATCCTAACGCATTACGTTCCTCCACGGCAGACCGTCAGTGCACAATATTACTGTTCGTTTTTTATGCGACGCCTGCGACCAGCTTTGCGAAAGAAGCGGAAACATTTTCTGCGCAACACACCCATCAATTTGCACGACAATGCGCGGGCGCATACAGCGCAAGCTGTGGCTGCTCTATTCGGTCGATGGGATTGGGAAGTACTGTACCATCCACCATACTCTCCGGACTTAAGTCCTTGTGACTTTGATTTGATACCGAAGATGAAGGAACCACTTCGTGGCATTCGCTTCAGAACTGTTCCAGAGATTCGACAGGCAGTAGACCGTTCCATTCGCACCATCAACAGAACAGGCTCTGCTAACGGTATACTACATCGCTGTCAACGGGTTCTACACAACGCTGGTGACTACTTTGAAGGACAGTAACAGGTGCAAACATGTAACGCTTTTGTATCAGTTGTGAATAAATAGTTGCTAATATTTAAGTTCCAACCCTCGTACAAATAATCCACTTCTGTGTTTGATTTTCGTTAAAATGCGTTTTTAATTTTTTTTTTTTCTTGATGGGTGCACAATTAAAAAAAATCCAAAATATACGGTTAGGGATTCCACATGTCACGATAAAAAGTATCCAATATGTTAACTGATTACATAAAAACTGCTAATGTGTAGTTTCATGGAATTCGTGTTTTAGTTTTTGCTTGATGCATACAGACAGAGAAACAGTGCTACATCACGTTTTATTCGAGATGAAATTTTCACAGGAGCTCAGCCGGGAAAGTCTCCACTCACAGGTTTTATTTTTTTCGCAGGCATTATATGGCTGTTTGACTATAAGTATTAATACTGTAAAATGTAAATCGCGAATTTAGTGTACTGTTTCTCAATGCTAAGGGACAAAATTCAGTTAAATGTTTGGTTCGTACGTAGACAAGTATATTAGATGACAGAAGTAAGAATTATAGCTTCCTTCTAAAAACTTTTGAGGACTGCAAATCATCCAATTACAGAAAATAAACCGAAGAAGGTATACCGTTGATTTCATCCATGGTGGGACGATGATTGGGGAGCGTCCATAAACCACGTAGATCCATTTTGGCCTCCTGTGACCCCCCCCCACGTAGCCCTATGTGGCTTTTGCCTCTACTCCCCCCCCCCTCCCCCACGTAGCACGTAACTTTTTTCTTTTTGTTTCCAGAAGACATTTTATACTGCTTTCTCTTGTCAGACTATTGTAAATTACATACGGAGATAATTAACTAAGGGAAATAAATATTCGCATGCTGTTTGTTGTGTGTTTTGTATCTCATTTCAACTGTAAAAAATGTTATGGATGGAAAGCTACGTGGCCTGGCGCGGTACCCCCCTTCCCCCACGTAGCCCAGCGTAGCCTTCCAGCCAACCCCCCCCCCTTTTTTTTCTGGATGGAGACACATAGTTTTTGCACGCTCCCTTGGAACCGCTTGGAGAACGAAAGTAAAGAGGCTTTCATAAATAATGAAAGGTGCAACACAGACCGAGCGTGGTGGTGTAACGGCTAGCGTTCTGGCCTCGCATTCGGGAGGACGGCGGTTCGATTCCCCGTCCGGGCATCCAGATTTGGGTTTTCCATGGTTTCCCCAAATCACTCCAGGCAAATGCCGGGATGCTTCCTTCAAAAGGCCATGGGCGAATTCCTTCCCATTCCTTGCCCCCCATCCTTTCCCGTATCTAAAGACCTCGCTGTTGAAAGACATTAAGCAGTTAAAAAAAAAAAAAAGTGCAACACGGAAGATAATATTATTCTAATGAATATACGGGCACGTACAAAAAAGACATTTAATGAGAAAAAGAGAGAAGGGTGGAGAAAGTTTCGCCAAACCTTCATTAAAAGCCATCCGCTCTCACAAGTACGGAAACGCGTGAAGCGCTTTTGACAAGCTACAAAAAATTACCAACTATCATCAGAAAACATGTTCCTGCAGAACACAACTGCATATGGCTGCAATCCATGAAAATCCTATTTTAAGTCCATTCGATGACAGAAAGTTGGAAATGGCCTTGTTAAAAAGCAATAATACAGCTCCCGAACTATAGAACGTTTCTTACTCAATTTTACAATATCTTCTTGTTTTCTGGAAGTAAGTTGTTTTTAGTGCCTTAAACAATATGTCGAAAGAAAAATAATATATACCTGAACTAGAAACCACCGGAATAATCCCAATTCTCAAACCGGGAAGAACCCTCAACTATTTTGCCTGGTCCCGTCAATGACAAACAGAGGATGGAATGGCGTTTTGGGAATCACAACCTGTACCAAAACAGCAACTGGGTTTCCGTAATGGCAAAGGTATCAACGACCTGTTTGCGCAGCTCATAACGGACTTACAAAACTGCTGGTGCAGAAATGGATACCTATACGCTATGTACACTGACTGACCTATCGAAAGCGTACTACACCGTCAGCGTACCAATACTGGTTCAACAGCATTACAGTACGAGAAAAATACACCTCTAAATAGAATTCTAATCCCGTCAGATTCAAGAAGCGTGCTAGAGTGTCTCCATAATCTTCTTACTAGAAACGGAAAAAATATTCTAGAATCGTCGAACTATTAAAGCGTCTTCGTAGCTTCCGTAAACAAGTGCAAAAGATCAGGATCAAAGCCCATAGTGGCCTAAAAGGAAACGAATCAGCAGACGCATTAGCCAAAATGGCGATAAAATCAAGTGTATATAATCCTTTAAACTCAGCGACAGATACAATATTTACGGTAAGGGCCTCCACGAACAACAAGATGGAAAAGATATGGGAAAATCGATACAAAGTAAGGGTAGACACTACGGACTTCTGCAGCTAACGCGATCGATTAATCGACGGCATCATACACTGTCTGTTACAAGAAAAACAATAAGTAGTATAGCGCGATTAAAACTCAACCGTGAGAGATTCCTCAAACATCCTTATAGACTAAATTTAATACCATCATCCTTGTGTTGATACGATGAACTTAGGGAGGGAGATGTAAGCCAAATATCATAGTAAAATATCTACTGCAAAATCAAATAAAAATCTAAACCAGCTTCTAATGTCGATGGTGATACCTAAAAGTTGTCTCTACTATAGCAGGAATAATAATGACTGAATAGTATCAGCGTGAAAATTTTGATGTGTACTCACTTTCACTGTTAAATTTTGAAATCGGTCAATAAAATAATTATGTCAATCTTGCTCCGGCTATATGGTGTTGGTACCGAACACCGATTTTTTAAATTTTATTTTTAAATTGAGAACACTTTCTGACTTTATAATTGTGTTGTTTGGGTCTGTGATGCGTCCTTTCAATGGATGTCGAGTGTTTCTTTGACAAAGTAGTGCTGTATAAATCGGTCTGGCTGGTTACTTACCAGTCAAGGGATGTCCGTTTTACTTTATGGATATTTAGTGCACAGACCTTGCATTTTGGATTGAAGAGGTTGTCCGACCGTGAAGTTATCAAAACGAGCTCCAATATGGTTAGTTTCTGTGTGTAGGACGCATAGCCCAATGGTTGAATCAAATTATTTCAGTTTCCGTATTTTGGGAGTGAATTCGTCAAAAATAATCATATATATCAGCGTTACTCAACCGTTTTCAACCCAGGGACGAGTAAACTGACCAAAATAATGCTGCGGACCACTAACTTATAAGGGCCTATTTTTTTCAATTTATGTTTGTTATTAACATATGCGATATATTTTACTGTGCCACTATAACATATTAAATGTACAAGGATATTATGAATTCCTACGAAAACACAATTATGAAACAGGAAGTGAAATACTTAAAATTAATTATATATGTATCAGAGTTTCAATATTTAATAACGAGATGAAAAATAATGTTACTGTAAGCAGGATGCCACACCGTCCTACACGCACAAATTAAAATAAAAGTAACGATACCTGACAACTTTTATTATTGTTTATTTCACTACTCTTATGTTACCAGCCCCACCACGTTCCACGGCAATTCACAACTACTATAAGAGCCTCAGAATACGATCATTAGCGTAGTCGCTAAACGAACGGCGCTCTCTTTGAAGCGGAATGGAAACGTATTTGGTGAGTAGGTAATGCTGTCCTACCCCCATATCCTGCAAATTCTTTGTCATTGAAAGAGTCACGACTTTTAAAAAGTTTTGCTTATAGTTTATACTCGCTTTTAGCCTTAAACACTGCTAGTAGGGTATCTAATTTTTTAATATTCTGAGTGCGGACCACCCGAACCATCTTCGCGGTCTACAGATTGAGGAACACTGATATAAATATTATTTCTACCAGGTGATTTTTTTTACTTTTTTGTGACGAGTCACTTATCTTGGTTTAAACATAACCGAAATGAAGTGTGATTTTAAAGATTATGATCTCCGATTTGGTAACATCATAAATTAAAAAAAGATTATTTTTTTTTAAATTCAGCGCTTATAGGGTAAAGGTATTAACATTCAAAGTCACACGTATGAGACTGTCAGGCCACTAGACTGACCGCGCTATTGCCAGAAAGCAACATTGTATATCACACAGATATCGGTAAACAGTGTGTGTTTTGTTCTGCTTACAAGGGGAGGCCGCACATTGCAAAATTCAGACTCGTTTCATACTGTGCGTTATAAAAGCTCATGGTCATAGGTGTACTGTGGCAAAACAGTAACATGCTCTTCTTCACTGTTGTCGAGAAAATCGGAATTTGAAATATTCCGTTTATACTTCCTACCTTAGAGCTAGTTCCCGCGTGTTCTCTACCTCAAAAGGTTTTTAAATGCCATTTGTTGAGAAAAAATCCATGCTTCCGACCTTCATTATGCTGTTCGCAAACAAAGATATGTTTCAAAAGTTGAAATATTTGCTGCGGCAGGTATGAAATAGAAATATCATTACTCGACCGTTACAGTCGAAGGACAGATGCTCATTCCCACATTAGGGGACGGGACGCTCGAAACGAGACGCCGTCGGGTTTTCCATAAAAGAAAGGCTTTTAAAAAACTTATTATATGCATAGTTGTCGAAACTGATGGCCGGAAATTATCTGTATACACATTTGAGTAAATAAGTAAATAAAAGCTGCCCTCAGCGAGATTCGATGCGGCGACGCCAGTCTTTCTATGAGGCAGAGAGAGTTTGCTCGCTGCACCTCGCGCCCATAAATCTACCTAAAGTAGAAAGTATTTGAAAGCAACGGAATATTTCAATGCCTATTTTCTCGAGAACAGCGAATAAATGCGTGTTTCTGCTTTGTCACATTCACCTCTGGACATGAGCTTTTATTGCACGCAGTATGAATTGAATCATAATCTTACAGTTTGCTGCGTCCCGTTGTTAGTTGTATTCCGGCGAGGTCTGTGTCAGTTCGATTTCCGAGAAGGAATAGCTTCGGGTGTTTTTTTTAATGGCTTTCGGCATCTTACGCCATACAGGCATCTTGATGAATATTTTCCAGCTAATTAGACACACCACAGGACGGACGTGACATTCACAGACACAACACTTAAAGACTCATGTCCGCTGCCGGAGTCGAACCGGCGACCTTCGGCACTCGGAGCTAACAGTCTAGCCCCTACGCTACCGAGGGCGGCTACTTCGGGTATTTACTTCAAAATAGAGGGCTGCATGATAGCATACACCAAACGAACTCAGACAGATTTTGCTACAAATGAACCGGTTCTTTTTTCAATCTACTAAAAATCACCAACATCGCTATCCATTGTAATTTATTCGCGAAATTTACTGTAGGGTCATCTAGTAAAATGATATTCTTGTCCGATCTTTTCGCTTTATACTCTTCGAGTTTGTTAAATCTTCTTTTGTTTGCACGTCATCATCTTCTGCAAGCGCATGACAGTTTATGAAGTTTATTTCAGTATTTTTAATTTCTAATATTAGGATAAAAGGCATTGCTTTTATAATTCAAAAGCAATTACGTTGTGTCTAATTTTATTCGATAGTGTGAACAGGACTAATAAAGAATGGTGTAGTCCTCTACTTGGAGTATACTGGAACTGGGTAACCTGATTTCCTGAGTGCAACCAACTGGCGATTCCACGGTGTGATATGGTCGATTTTGCTGTTCGAACTCTGAATGTAGGTATTGTGTTTAAGGTTACAAAACTACTCTTGTCTACCGTTTTATGCTTTTAACGATAAACATGCTTTCGCGTCTTGTGAGTTTTAGCCTTTAGAACTAATCCTCTGGCTTGGAGGACCTGGAGATTTCTTGGTCGAGGGTTGCTTCCTTTACCCTTTGATGACCAATATCCTGACTGTGTATAGCATTATTACTTTTCGTACACCCCAAACATGGTGTCATGGTGTTTTGTCGTTATTCACCTTATGTCGTTTATCTGTCACTGTGGGATTTGACAGCTAAGTATTAGCATCCTGTTTAATTCTACGACACATACAATAAGAGTTAATTGTTGATTTAACATTTTACTTCTGTAACCATAAAATTATTAAACAAATTTGTACTATTTTAACAGTTACTGACAACTTCCGTTTTGAACAGACCAACATATTCGTGATCATTTTCCATTTCAAACAGAAATACTGGTAATGCTTCCCTGGCTGATAGGAAATAATGAATAAATGTTGAAGGAGCTTTGAATGGCCGTAGAACATTTAGTTTAGGGTTCCATCTTCGCCATCTTTGCTTTCTCTTCTTCGTTAATACTATTCAGAAGCATGAAATGGCAAGTGTCTTCATCTTGTGGCTAACGCTTTATGAGCAAAAAAATAAGTAGTGTTCTCTCTTTACTTGTAATATGTCACTGAGAATCCGCCTTAGTCTGTACCATCTTCGGTGATGCGGTTTGTCTTTGGGATGAGCTAGCGGAGTACTGGTTCATCTCGGTAGCTGCTGCCACCTGTTGACTAACTTGTGAACTGGGTGTTCTCACACGGCATGAATATGTTCAGCAAACGTACTGGAGAACTAATTCACATGAAAAGATATCGTAAACACGTTGAGCTGGCTGAATGGCTTAGTCGCCGAAAGCCAAAAAAAAAAAAAAGAATATGTTCAGTGAAACTACCAGTGCGAAGAGATTAACACTTGGGCATCTTGCATAACGTCAGTTTTGTAGAATTTATACTGATTTGGGGGGAAAAAAACTAAGTTGTAGCCTAATGTCCTCGATGTTAATTTCTAAAGAACTTTTTTTTTAGTTTGTTGCTTTTAGTCAGGCTTAAAAGTACATTCTACGTAATTGTCCTCTCTGAGAGGTGAGCAGGATACACATTTTATAATCGCTAGTACTACATCGCAGGTGTATTGTTTGTCAATATTAAGTATATTCTATAATTGAATAAGATTAAATATCGTGCCATATAATGTATATTTAAAAGCTGGAAGTTTCAGACAGAAGATTGACTGGACCCTCCATAATGAGGTATACTCAGCTTGGTATTGGACGTAGGGGAGGGGGCAGGACAGTTTCTTTCATCCATACCTAACCTTGTAATCCTACAGGTTAAAGAAGACCAATGGCTTAACATGGAATCCGAACCAGGAAAACTTTCTGACTACTGCTGTGCCAAACTTGAAGGTCGGGTTAAGGGCGTTTGAAAATCATGCCAAGACTGGGATTCGAACCAGAGACCTTTCGATCTCTAGCCAGTCGCCTTAACCACTGAGTCACCAGATCGCTATTCCATGTTTACTATTACATAACTCTGTAAAGCGGCTGTTTTGATTAGAATTTTATAGTTCGAAATCTTAGACTATGACTTATAATATAAAGTATGTGGTGCTTGAGGAAGAAATAATTATCTGTTCTAAGCACCAAACGTTTTTGTCTATAGTTTGGAACAACTTGAAAACTACAAAATCAATTTTAATGCCATTTTCAAAGACTGAAACCTTAGATTCTGACTTTAAATCAAAGGTATGCGTGATCGCATTACGTCTCCTAAAATTGAATGAGATAAGAAAATCTTTTCTCTACATACAATTCTCCTTCCTGTAATGTAACATAATTTACCTGTAGAGTTTTTGAGGGGTTTTTCACAGTTTGATAATTTAGTGATTGGGCTTAAGATAGTGATTTGTGCATTCACGCTACCTTAACAGCAAAAAATTAATATCTCATCAAAACTTTAACTGAGGATTGTTACGCTGTCCTAGCCCATCTATCGGTTCTTTTTTATCGGTATCGGGTATTCTGCCTATAAACCCGATATAACGGTAACGTAAACGACGATTCAGTTGTTAGATAAGGCGAATTCTTAAGAGCATTTTGGTACAGTACCTGGAAACGAAATTTTCGCTAAGGACAATAGCGAGTAGTAACACGGAAAATACACGTGTAATGAAAATGAAGTACCACTTGTGCTGTTGACTCATAAGCTGATTCAAACTAAATGTAGGTAAATTAATTACGATAATTTACAATTCGACGAGAAAAACGTCAAGAACTTCTGTGATCCACATGGATGAGAGCTAGTCTAATAATAAACTTAGATGGAAAGGGTAAATTGCATAGGTGGTAGGAAGACCTCTGTACGCAGAAGGGATGTGCAGAGAACTCAAAGAACTGGGCTATAAAATCAAACTTAAAACCTTGCTTAAACGAAGGAACATTTTATGGGACACAACTTACCGGTATCAGATTCAACAACTGGAGAATACAGCAAATCAGCGGATCCCAATTAGTTTTCTCCGAGTAACCCTTCAAGACAGATCCAAAACTCATGTACCCCTTACAGCTGAAGGGATAAATAAAAAAAGAACATGTTTTACCCAAGACAGTCTCAATACTGCTATTGAATGAACTTAACATAAAACTATCTAAGTCGAATAAGTTCGGACGTGCTAACTTTGAGAACGATCTTGGGGATATCGATCAATAAATGTTATTCTTAAAGCTAAAACTATTTTCGACTAATGATTGTATGTTTATTTCTTTTGCTAATAGGGTGGATCATTTTTCCAATGATTAATTTAAGCATAATTTCCGAAACCGCTTTTTAACTGATACTTTTGTATCTAATTGCGATCACTTATCAATCAGCAGATTCTCTGTCAGTTCCCAAATTCCAAAAAGAAAATTGATTCACCTAGCAAAATGGGTACTTGAGCATAAACTATTTCATGGTGGACACAAAACTGTCAGGATTGTATTGGTAATATTTCTTGTTACCGACATAATCATGTGAAGGAATTAAAAAAAACACTGGATACTTTGAAATTAAAAACGTCATGTTATATGCTACTTGTCTCAGAACTTAAAGGGTATATAGTAAGAAAATGTTTTTTTCTGTACGTTATAACTTCATTAATTGATTTTAGCATGCATCAGTTTTGCTGAAAGTTTTAGAATTTCGAACGGATCAGATTTCGACATGTGTACAATAATTCCGTTATATATTGTTAGTGCTTCAGCATAATAATTCGTACAAGTAATGACAGTCTTCGTAAAGGAGTTTCAAATTACAACTAAAAAATGACGGGCAAGCCTGAAGTGAATTTAAGAATGGTTATTAAAAATAGTACAATTCTGTTAGTTTATTGACTTCTTATCCGCTTTGACTTTGTCTATTTCGTCTTCATTATATTCAAAACGTGAGGTGGATGGAAAGTAAACCCTTAATTTGTCTAATAACACTAGTCAGTATTTCTAGAACCTCTTGTGATGCTGTGTGTGTAATAAAAACTTCCGTGCTGTGTTCAGAGCAATTCGCAGTTGAGCTGTCGGCTCGACATAATGGCCGGATGGACGCACTACACAGCCACAAAAACATAACAGTCCGAGGTCTCTCCTGAAAGATATTTGTGAAGCGGCGACAGTAACTTAATTACTCAAGTAGCTACCCCAGACAAGTGGTTTGGCAACCACACAATACATCGTAACTACGGATTGCAATCCAGCAAAGTGGGATCCTGTATGATTAGAGTCTGGTGTATACCACACAAAATTAAGCGGATCCGCAATCCGCAAAATGCGGCGAAAAACACTCTTCATGAATCGTTGTCCCACTCGGTCTCTATCGGATGAATTGCACTGTTTGCCTGCACCCTTGCAGTTGGAACTTGACTCGTGTGAATAAACGTTTGTTTTTGTCAACCTTTGTCATTCGTAAGTAAATAGATCGAATTTTACGTATTCATTAAAACTTAAGTTTATTTTTAATACCCATTTCCATAATTTGAGTTATGTTGCGTATTTAGTACTATTTTCTAACAATGTAATAAGTTTTTTATTTGTCGCACACATTATCTGAACTACAAACTTTTATTATTCCCGTTTTCTGCATTTGCAGATAAAGTAATTGTGACAACTTCATGTATTTGCTGCTGAAAATTTGATTATTCATTGATACGAAAATAATGTTATCGTAATCTTAACGATGGCATACCTATTTATTTAGCAGCTCTCAGAAGGCAATTGTATATCCTTTAACTTATTGTTGTTTTGGCCGCCGTCTCAATACGTTTGAGATATGTCCTTTGACGAAAGCCGACTGCTTACATCTGCCGCTCTGGTTTGCGATTAATCCCTCTTTGGATGATTTAGTAAATCGCCACAATACATTATTTTTGAGTGAATAGCATATGTCCTTTCAACTGCTTGTTATTATTTCGACTGAAGGCAAAAAAAGTTATAAGTTAAGTCTTCACGGCCGTATCGCCGAATTGTAAAAACACCACACTTCGACGGCTGCCTCCGCCGTCTTCCTCAAGTATCAAATTTTGGGGTTTTACAACGAAATCCGTTGATACATCCCTGAGAACTTCACTGCAATAAACGCCGGAAAAGTCTCTTTTCTCACTAAAAAAAATAATTTCCACTAAAAAAAAATGGATACGCCACTTAAAGTAAAACTGAAATACTTGACGGTATATGTCTTGGTGAGTAGTTTCTTTTAATAACAATGAGTAAGATCAATCAACGAATCAGGAAACATAATAATAAATCCCACAAAAACAATTCTTGTAAAAACAGGCCAAGTCTCGTGCTTGGCCGGTGACAAAAAGTTATGAGATCTTGTTCTGAGCAGATTACACACTTTACAGAGTATATTCGCTTCACTTTGTGAAATAGAATGCGTTCCCTCGTGTTATGGATCATTTATTTAGAATAATAATAAAAAAAATCTCTGGTAACTTGGCCATTATGCATATTAAGTTTTTAAACTGATGTGATGTATTATAAGGCACATAATATGACCTAACACAGAATATTTCCCATTTTTAATTATTTATTTAAAAATTGATTTAGATTTGCAATAAAAATGTAAAACCTACTTAACATAGGCCTATGCAAAAAAAAAAAAAAAATATCATTTTGCAAATTAAAATATTGTTAACTGTTAATTTTTATCATTTTACATTAAAATTGATTTATCAATTTAATTAACAGACTTTTATTATCCCGCGGTATTGGTGCAAATCCCGCGGGATTGAAAACACTGCGGAATTGCAATCCTTAATCGTAACTCACAAATATTGTTCCTACGACGCTAAGAAAGTTTGTACGTGCTAAGAATGTTGATTTTTATATTCTTACGTGCGTAACATTTACTATCACCTGTTAAACTGAAAAGAAGAAATTGACTTTCCTTTTAAGATCTTAATTCATAGCAAATATATATAATAAATCTGTTGGTCAAAAGTAAAGATCAAACGAAATCGAAGAACGTTACCTATTTTTTGGCTATGTTAGGATTTCATACTACGAAGCAGTATAGATAAACACTAGTAATAATTTTCAGAGTAGGCCTACCACATACCAGGCAGTGCGGCACGAGCCCTGCCCCCGTCCTGATTACGGTTTGTAGGTGATTTCTCACAATCATCTAGACGATTGCTCGGATGGTCTCGAATCTTCACCCTATAAACTACACATTTCACAAGCAGAAAAAAAACAGGACACACGAAGTTACACGGATGACAACACAAGACTTTCGTCCAATAGATTAGGTACGTTGGGCCTAACAGGCCCGGTTAGACCACGCCCAGGATCTCAGTTCCTAACCCTCCCCCCCTCGTCCCTCATGATTGACACTTGCCACCTGTGGTGACCAGTTTCCTCGTTTGAATCATATTAAAAAATTCGACAGCGTTGTTTTGGGATATTTTTATTGGAATGAGTATATCGTTAGATTTTAGAGCCCACTGGTACTAAAAACTTGCTTCTCTCTTCAATTTTCCAAACACATAAATAATAATCTGAAAATTTCGAGATTATAGCAAATAAAATTGGTTTGGATGAGATTAGTTCACAAATCTTTTTGATTTTCAAATTATTCTACTATCAACAAACTTAATTTTGTGGTCTATAAAATTACCCTTGACTCTAAGTAAGGTGGTTCGTGTATTTAAATACCGTGTAACGAGAGAACATATATTAATTTTATAACTTGTGATAGCTAAAACTGATATTTATTCAATGTTTCGTGTGCAGAATGTTCTTAACTCTCCACCTGTGAAGTACAAAGAACTGTTGGAAACGTTAACATTTGCTTAAGGTCTTAATATTGAGTTATAATAGACAAGTCGTAGTTGTTGGTGATAGAAATATATTTCGTGAGATTAGGAGGCTGTATGACTTAGACGAAAATACTCTTGAAATTTATTCGTCGAAAATCTTGTTTGCTAAAAATTTCATCACGCTTTATTGGTGCTGCATAAAAGCAAATAAGGCTATAGCAGAATTATTTGAGATCCTATAAAAACTAATTACCATGCATACATTCATGTTTTCAGATTTTAAGAAAGAGTTTCCGCTCCAGGGTAATAAATCAAACGAAATCACTTGGCGAATGCCTGCTACAGATCTGCATTCCAAACTTTCATTACAATTTCGGAATTTTATCTGATAATTCTAAGACTCCTTCAAATGTTTCTTAAAACAAATTATTTCATTCAAGTATCACAACACTTCGTTTATCGCGTAATTCGAATCTATTGTGATGTGTTTGTTTAAAAGCTTGAGCAGTTAATCAACATAATCGGAATTTTTTTAAAAAAAGTAAGTATTTCTATTGTAAATTCGTCTGACATACACTTAGCCATTTATATTTAAATTAGGACTTCATGGATCGCCGATGTCGAGGTCATTTAAAGAGTAAAAGCAATGTGGACAACGATGGTGAATGAAAGTAACCTTTTTCCTTTCAAAACAACAATTCCATAATTAGTATGAAGTGATTTATGAAAATCTGTATGGCCTGACTGAGTTTTGAAGCCTCGTCATGATGAATGCCAGGCTCACCAACTAGACTCCATTTTGTTATGTGTAGTACTTAGAAAAATAAGCATATCTTTAATCTCTTCATTACTGGATTTTATTATATAATGAGAGAAAGTTGTGTGTAGATTATAAAACTCGATTTTTTATTTTAACATTACGTAACATAAGGTTCCAAAGCAGATTGGTCTCTTTATTTCAAATAGTATGGATTAATGTTGATTGACGAGCGGAGGCCGCCAATTTTATAATTTAGATTCAATTCCCTAGAGGAAAAATCAAGTTGCCTTCAGAGCGCTTCGACGAGTGAAGAACTGGCTCAGGAGCACTATGGGAGAGGAAAGATTGACGGTATTATGCCTGATGAGTGTATATCGAAATTTCGTGAAATTACGTGCTAAGATATTGACAAATAAAGTTACTGAAATTTTTTATGAGAATCCGAGGCGATTAATGTTTACATAAAAAAGTATAATTTAGTTACGATCTTGATTAACTGCATAGTAGGTCCTTGGATTACTATGTTAATCTATACTAATATTATAATGCTGAAGAGTTTGTTTGTTTGTTTGTTTGTTTGAACGCGCTAATCTCAGGAACTACTGGTTCGAATTGAAAAATTCTTTTTGTGTTGAATAGACCATTTATCGAGGAAGGCTTTAAGCTATATAACATCACGCTGCGACTAATAGGAGCGAAGAAACAATGGAAAATGTGGAAAAAACGGCGAAAATTATTCATCTTTGAGGGCTTCTGTTGCGTGCGCTGCGAAAACGGTTCAAGATACCAAAAAATATGTATGAAAGGATTATTCCTCTTGAAATGATCTAAAAAAATGTCCGCGACAGTATATGTCTATCTTTTGAGATTAACTCACTAGAACCGTTTTTATGGTAATCAAATTTGGTCGAAATTAATGCATTATTACCAATTATTTGTTAGAGTTGTATCAACATAATAATATTAATCTTTATCCAAATAAATGTGTTGTTGATTAAGAGTATTTAATTGTGAACAAAATTGTCTTTGGCATCACTTAATTTCAATGAACATCTTAGAAGGTATAACGCGCGGTCGGCTCCCTTCTGAACGGTTGTATGCAGCGTTATTTGTTTTTGCGATATAATATTGTCGTATAATAATACTTTTTAAATACTATTTCATTTTGTTTTAAGGATAATATTTTGGTTCTAATTATTTCACAATTATTAACATATAATTTACGCAGAAGTACTTTAAAATAATTATGTTCTTTTAAAAACTTAAAAACTAAATTTCCAAAAAATTGTCTAAAATAATATCAGAAACTGACGCGGTCAAAGTCGTGGGTAACTGTTATAATTTATAAAGCTGAGGAGGTTGTTTGAAAAAATAAATATGATGCCCAAAATAACTATTCCACGCGGACGAAGTCGCGGGCACAGCTAGTCAATAATAAAAACAGTTTCCTCAATAGGTTCGAGTTTTATTTTGTAAGAAATCGTCATGTTTCAGTCCCCCACCGCACTTACTCAAAAAAAATACGAGTTGCCCCCCCCCCCCCTAGTTCTGATCCTGGATACGCCTTTGGCTCATGGCCAAAGGTGTACTGTGGCAAAGCAGTAACATTCGCTTCATCGCCTCTGTCGGCACTGAAATATTCCATCGCGTTCAAATGTTTTCCACGCTCAGTAGATTACAGGGGGCACGTGGTGCAGCTCCCGTCGTCACTGGATCGAATTCTGCTGGGGGGCAATTTTTTAAATTTATTTTTGTATTCAAATTAATATACAGGTTATTCCCGGCAATCAGTTTCAACAAATATGCATACAATAAGTTTTTAAATGCCTTTTCTTGTGGAAAAACTGACAGCGTCTCGTCCTTCAATTATTTTTTTAACTGCTTTACGTCTCTCAACAGCGAGGTCTTTAGAGACGGGAAAGGACAGGGGTAAGGAATGAGAAGGAATTCGGCCATGGCCTTTTTAAGGAAGCATCCCAGCATTTGCCTGGAGTGATTTGGGAAACCATGGAAAACCCAAATCTGGATGCCCGGACGGGGATTCGAACCGCCGTCCTCCCGAATGCGAGACCACAATGCTAACCGTTACACCATCACGCTCGGTTTCAATTATTGTAACGGCCGAATCACCATATTTGCATTTCGTACCTGCCGCAGCAAATATTTCTATTTTTGAAATTTAATTTTGTTTGCTAACAACGTAATGCAGTCTGAAAACGTTGTTTTTTTCACAGTAATTTAAAAATCTATTGTATTAATAACTGTTGAAACTGATAGCCGAGAATTATCTGTATATACATTTGAATAAATAAATAAAATTCACGCAGCGAGATTCGATACGGCGACGATGGACTTGTGAGGTAGAGACCTTGCTCACTGCTCCACGCGGCCCTGGAAACCTCTGCAACTTCGAAAGTATTTGAACGCAACGGAATATTTCAATGGATATTCTCAACAACGGCGAAGAAAAGCATGTTACTGTTTTGCCGAGCTACTACTCTGGCCGTGAGCTTTTATTACACACAGTATGAATTGAATGTGAAATTTAAAATTGACGACCTCCCCTTATAACTCTAAGCCAAATATTCACCAGAAAAAGTCAAGGTGACCATTTGTATACTTTTTTCTCCCTACTGGTCTGATGGACGCGCAGGTTTTCCCTCGGGTAATATCTTGATCTCAGTATAGCCACATCAACTGTTCGCTCCACCAACAAACTAATCAATTTAGGATATCCTAAATTGTGAACCCTGTGCTTGCAAAGTTCATCCAGGAAATCCTTTACTCACTTCATTATTCAAACTATGGATACCCTAACCATTCTATAGAAAGTTTTAGAAGCCGTTATGACAAAACAGAAATTATAATCAAAGGTCCTAAGTTACACCCAGATAGTATTGCTACCAATCAGGAAGTAAAGTAGGGCTTTAGATTGCCACCAGCAACATTTTTAGTATAAACGTCGACAATGTCCCTAGAGAATGAAGAGAAGAAACTAACAGGAATAAAGGTGAGTGGTAATGTAACATTCCTTATCATGGTATTCGCACATGATCTTATTATTTAAGAAAAGGACTATAAACTTCATCTTACTCTTCATAAGTTGAGACAAATATGCTCGAGATACCACTTACAAATTTACGGTCAGAAGACGAACATAATGGAATTGTTGTACGAATATCAAAACAGAATTTTTTTTTTATTGAATAGTGGATCTATTGGCCAAATCTAATCTAATCCTTTATCTAATTTAACAAACCAATTATTGTAGAAACAATATCACAAATATATTTCATAACTACCAAGCAATGTGTGGAACCATAGGACGTACCCTTCAGGGAAATAAGGGAGTAAATCATTAGTACTAAAAAAAAAAAAAAAGCTATCAGAAGCGGCAGAATAAGAAACAAAAATATCAGGTAAGAACACGAAAGAGTTAATGATAGTAAAAAAAAGTTTAAAAATTTGAAAGGTCATCAAAAAATAATGAGAATTTAAGAAATAAAACAAAAATAACCAATCTAAATGAAGAAGAGACATTGGAAGACCTTCAATCATTGCGGGAGAAAGTCGGAAAAAGTTTAGGGGTCTAAATCGGTAAAAGTGAAGAAGAATTGTTCAGCCTCATCCTGTAGCATAACCTTGCAAATTCTTCAGTTTTTCTGTTATCCGGAATTACTTTTGTAAACGTAAGATTTAATGCATACTTCCTAGCTGAATAAGTTGTTTTAATGAGATTATAACTGACCAAAATTATTCGATTATGTAGAAATTCTTCACAGCTTCCTACTACCCCTTCTGTCACTAAGATTTAGCCAGTACCTCGTGCCATCGTATTTTTTACGATTTATAAATACCCTAGAGCTGGTTATTCGTTTGTTTTTTTAACATGCAGTGCCGAGCGAGCTCTAGTAAATAAATTTTATGCACAAGATAGTGTAAAATGATGAAAAGTGTATCTGACAAGTTTTAAATCACGTCGTTATATCTATCTTGCAGTATCGCAGAGATTAAACATCTGCACCGTATGTTCTGAAAGGCGTTTGTGTGAAGGCTGTTATATATTAAAAAGAAAAATGTGATGTCTGATTGAAACAACTGAGATGTGCGAGAATGATTTATAGAGATTCCTTTTATCTGTTTAACCCTGTGAAAGGCGGTGACAGGCGGGATTGTCGCTGGCCTGCAAGGAGATCCGAGAGCCCGTCAAAGAGAGCCGTCCGTTTAATGAGGTAGCATTCATCAGCGGAGCCAGCGATGTAACTCCTCAGCAGATCAGAGATAAGACCTCTCATCGAGTAATCGAAACCTTGCGCTGCGCTCCTGTCCCCGAGTACCGTATCAGCTTTCGGAGCCTCAGAGCCACCCTCGAGACCGAACGTAATCTTCATCCATCTTGCAGTTCCAGCCACCACCGCCTCGCGGCGCCACGGGCGACGAATGCCAACTGTCGGCGGCTGAATGGGATGGGGGTGAAGAGGCAATATCTCCGAGGCAGCGACCGTGAAAAATTCTGTCGACGTGCAGATAGTGGTCCCGGAATCAGTTCCAAGCCGGCAGGCTGTAAAATTAATTGGATGTGACAAAATGTTACACTGGAAACGTATCACGCCTAAAATATGGTGATAACAGTGCCACACATTAACTCTGTTTCGTTCCGTGTATAAATACAACAGTGATGAAGTCATCGTTTAGGTAGAAAAGTGTTTGTGAATGTTCCGGGTATAACAGGTTTCAAGAAATATGGCAGCGACATTTATTCAAAGTTCGTGACGGAAACTCTTTGCATTTGTCACAGTTTTCTTTCACTAATGTTGTCAGATTCTCTCTTACGCGTATCGTTCATAAGACATAATTGTTAGAAAAATTAGTCTTGATCACAATTATTAGTTTTCAGATAGTACTGACCTGCTAATTTAAAAGTAATGCAAGAAACTAAGTTCTTATAAATATTGTTTCGTTGTAAATTTATAAAAAACATTTTCTATCAACAAAACAAATACGAACTTAGACTCCGTTACAGCTATCTTGATATGATGACTCCTGCCAAAAGGGAGACAGTAACAGCTTTACACATCTTCTACGAGGGTTGTATTAAGAGTGTAAGGTGCCCTTAAATCTTGAGAAACGTAATGAAGCAGTTTTAAGCTAATAAACTATGAAGAATGACTATCAGAAAATCAGGGTTACAAATTGGTGCATCAGGAATTTCGAACTGATCAGTCCTTGAGAAAGTAAGACTTAGGAGAATTACTGTATTGCAGCTGATAGTTTCGTTCTGATTTTATGTGAGAAGGCAATTTTTACGATGTTAACGTTCGAACAAGTGACAACACTTTTCTGTTCTTCGTAAAAGTGATTTCATGATCTTTACTGTATGACTGCTATTTGAAACACATCAAACAAAGTCACCCAACGCTTCCGCGGCACGGATCCCTCGTAAGGCTTAGGTTTCCTGTACCAGGTTAAAGTGATTACGGTAGCGGCAAATTGCGCACCCAGGAAAAGCTCTGTTACCAGGTCGTCAGAAGACCTTTTATCTTTTCTTGAATTCGCATGGTAGCAGTCTTGATCTAAATTCAGGGCTTTGACCACTGCATTAGTATTACAATTAATGGTTTCTAAATGGAGTAAGTTCCCGCAAATTTTCATACCACAACGTAAGGCCACAATAAAAGAATGAATCCTCTAATTATATTACGTTGAAAGGCATATTCCCTTATAATTGACAGTAAAGACACTCTAACACCCACCAAATCGCACAGTTGCCAAACATGATTAGTGAGAGGTACAGCGACATTGTCCCAGGTTGGCTTTACTGATCACATAGTGACATTAGTTGACCAAAGGTGAAAGTTGATTTATTTTGAAATTGCCCATAATTCGTATGAATTACTGAACTACAGTATTTCAAGTCATATAGACAATACAGTGAACTAATCCATGAGAACGAATCTTTAACAAGAGATATATACCGGGATGAAATCCTCAGTACATAGCTATCATTAAAATATGAGTAAACACAGTCGCTGATGAATGTCCCCTCCAAAAGTATTAAATGTTTCTGACATTGAAACCATGTAATAACGAAACAGTTGTTTCAGACAAATGGAAGAACATAGTGTGGTATGCTTCTTAACAATGCAAAATCGCCTTCTGTTATGGGAAACAAACATTGTTATCATTACATGCACGTATACTTCGATTTTGACATATTGTTGAGTAAAGAAAAAGTTTGTTGAATTCGCTTGGTAGCAGTCTTGATCTAAATTCGGTGCTTTGACCACTGGATTAGTGTTACAAATAATGGTTTCTAAATGGAGTAAGAGTTTCCGCAAATTTTCATACCACAACGTAAGCCCCCCCCCCCCCCCCAAAAAAAATTAATCCTCTAACTAAATTACTTTGAAAAGCATAACCCTTTCTGATTGACAGTGTCGTCTTAAGACATGGCCGGAACATATAAATTCCAAACGAGAAGCATGTCCCGTCATGTTAAACACTCCAGACCCTGCATTTCCACTGTTGTAACACGGAACTTAAGAATTGGTCTATCACTGCAATGGATTGGAGAAAACTAAACTATGGAAGAAACTGTTTTAAAACTTTATACAGCGAACATCTAATTTCAACCAAAATGTTTTTACCACCATAGTAATGAGAGTAACAGTAATACCATGATCCTGCACTGACTTCGCACGTTATCAAGGTTTGGAGCTTATGTTGCTGAGGTTGCGATGCCGGAACTGTTTCATTACTTGCATGGTGAGAAATAATTGCAAGATTAATAGACAATATCCTTTCCGTCGTATTTTTGTTACATTGCATCGCCTAAGAAAGTGTTCACAATATGCTATATGACAGACGACAACTATTTAAATCGCTGATACAGAGAAAAATATGAAGTTAATAAAGATTGATACAAATAATATGATGAATCTTTTTGGAGTAATTGCGAACTTAGCGTTCAGTTGTTCTGTTTATCGTTTACAATTATGGTCAAACACTTGCGAATTCTGGAGCTTCATAGGTACTATTGCACACTTATGTAAGAATATGACAAGAAACTCGCAATTAGGAAACCAATCTATTTTCTTGCTGAGTGTTGACCAAGGATATGGATGAACTCCCAATTGCGAAATCCGACCATACTCACACTCAGAGATTCTTGATGAAAGTAGTCGATCTCAGTTTTAGCCTACCCACCATTTTTTTTCTTTTATGTATTTGACTAGTTATCATTTAGGAGTCAAGCGTGAGATCGTGAATTCATGAAAGCCGAAACACAATATCTGACCGTGCTATCGATCCACTGTCTGTGCAATGCAGTTTTAAATCGATATCATTATTGCTGTGATCCGTATTAAGATTCCAGTTTCATTTAATTCGCTTCAAATTTAGGCAACGCAATTCAACTTTCTTTTTTGCTTTTTATAAAGTAATACGCCAAGAAAAGACTTTGGTGTCAAATTGATTAACAAATTGATTAATCAAAATATCTCTCCCGTAGCAAAGTGTGCAGTCACGTGGTCTCCGCAACCAGGGAGTAATCCGTAAGCCGATGTAAAGCAAATTAGCTTCGTAGCAATGAGGTGTGGATATTATTAACTTGAACAGCTCGCGTTGCTAAAAGAATTTCTCTGTAAAAACTCGAGTTTATTCTTCGCCTATTGAACGAAGAAAACAAGCTGACGAATAGATAGCTACAAGTGGCCTGGCGTCCATTACAAACACGTGCTCATCATAATTTCACGTCCAAACCATCCTGGTGCGGGAGAACAGTAATTTGGACTATTGACGAGCTGCGTGCCGTTGACGGATCATTATAGACTCTCAACTCAGCTTCGACCGTGAAGACCGTAAATTGAAAGTACACGAAGCTTCAGAATTGTTTCTTCCAAGTGGCCTCAGTGTAAAGAAACTTCGCTGCGTAACTGATCTCGAAAATCGCTCTACTGCGAGAGAGCGTGGGACGCTTTTATTATCCGTGGAAAATGTAATTGAAACTACGGAGGTGGTAAAAAGAGGCGCTGCAACGCGGTAAAGAGGAATATCGACTGTCAGATCTGTCAGGGTAGGACATAATTAAAGGGGACCTCGAGACTTCCCCTATACTGCGGGACATAAAATAAAACCAACACAGAGAGAGACAAATTTGCTAAACAGAGAGGCGAGTTACGATCGGGGGTTCGGGACGCACGTTTTTCTGCGCAGGTGACGTCAGGCGGCATCTCTAGGCGCCATTGGTCGCCGCGGCCGGTGGTGGGGGGCGCGGAGGTATTTCGAAGGCGGCAGCGCGGAGCGACTTGCAGTGCACTCCGCCGGCGTCTGTGGGCAGGTGTGGTCGAGTGGTGGGAGGAGACACCTGCAGGAATGTGTACGCGTGACGATTGTGACCGCACGACATGAGGCGACGGTGCACCTGACGACCCTCCGAAGGCAGTTCTCAGATAAAGACGGTGAAAAGGTGCAGCAGGTTCTGAGGACAGTGATCGACAACCGGCACGATGCAGGACAGGATAACGCCGTGCATCATCGAGGAACAAAGCTGTATCGCTGACGTAAGTAGGCACGGCGCTGTTTATTCTTTTTGCCTGGGAGTGGTTGCCGGCTATTGTCTGGCGGCGTTCCATTCATTCGACACCCACTTGTCGCGTACTCTGTAGTCTTAGGCCCCCGAGTGGGCGGCCCGCGAGCCGTTTAAATTTTACGGGTAATTGCTAGTCGATTTGCATGAGTGCTCCACCCTACTTGTAGGAAGCGGAAGACGCCTTTCCGGCGCGCTCACAATGCGTCTTGCGCTCCACCAATTTCGTATTTAAATGCTCGCTCCCCGCCGCGTGGGCTCGCTCAGCTGTTCCACGGCAAAGCACCTGCGCGGCACCGGGCGGGCCTGGAGCCTCGTCTGCGTACGAACTCTTGCAGGGGCAGAGCTTGTCAACGCTAACTTGAGTTCGTATCACTGAATACATTCCCCGAATGAGTAAATGAAAGCAACCAAACCGTGTCTTGTGTTACCGACTGTCTTCATCATATCGTTCTGTAGTGAAATATTCCGACGCTTCCTATATTCCATAGGTGTTATAGTCAGATAATTTATTCTACTAATGTTTTACTTGGTTTGGCTAATCTCTCCTTAAGAACAGATTGCTATATTGTACAGCATATAACAGTGCAACTTCTTTCATGCAACTATTCCTGTTTTAACTTGTTGAGATTCAGACCTTTTTTCCTTGCTTTTTCTGTTGCTTTTATGTGTTCCGCACATATACTGTGGCGAATAGAAAGACACCTGAAATGGAACTTCCCCAGACTTCAATGTAAAAATAGGAAACAAAATCTGTAAGTAGAATGTAATATTCATAGCACTTCATAACAGATTAGAATTATAAACATACTATAAAAAACATCAAAGCATGTAATTAAAACTGTTCTAGGGCACCGAAGATGATTGAATAAATCGAAACGCGTCTGCCAAAAAAACAAAGTTTTTTATTTAGCTGTACTAGACGGATAGGTCACAGAAACCTTATTATTTCTGTTTTATCGTTTGAAATTGACTTAACAGCGCCACAACTAAAATGTTCTTGCTATCGCTGCACAGTTCAGAATTCACATTTTACTTTGCCGAAGTAATTTTAGCAGCTAACGTTTTTATTAAGAACTGTTGCTAATCTCGACCCCTGGGGAGCGGGAGGGGGGAGGTTTTAAGAGAGAAAAAATTGTTTTACTCATAAATGCTAGCGTATTATGACTTACATCTTAAGTTTTGCTCACAAATTCAGATTAAATTAAAATGGTAAATAACTACAATGAAAATTGTGTCTTGCTTACTGAGACACAAACTGTATAAAGCGACTATTCTTTGCTATGGTCGCTTTTACACACTTCGGTTGCATATATATACAATGAAATATGAACTTTCACCATCTCCGATTATAAGCGCTGAAAATTTCTTTTCTTGGTCTAATGCATTCTTTTGCCTCGCGAATTCGTTTCCAACATCTTTGCGTTAAAAGTTCGTTAAATTACCGTCCACGTATGTATGATCCGCGGATCGCATTCCACGTTAAACTGTAGGCCCCACAAGAAAGGATCTGGCCGTCCTACCTCTGACACAATGACTTAGTATGCCTCCTTTGGGAGAATCCAACAAACCTTCGGGTTGTAGACTAAGTATGATACCGATGAATGCCTTGACAATTACCAATATTTTTTTTCACAATTAGTTTCTTTTGTCAATTGCGATGCTTACAATATTAGATTTGCATGTTCCAGAATTGGTTCTAGGGCAAAACCGCGACGGACAAAACCACGACGGACAAAACCGCGACGGACAAAACCGCGAACGGACAAAACAGCGAACGGACAAAACCGCGAAAGGACAAAACCGCGAATGCAGATAAACCAGGAATACATAAAACCACAATAGTTCGTAGATTCTTAGCGTTACGCAGGGTGCACCACGAGGAGGTGATCTACGTAACACCCCATTATTATTTTTATTTAAAAAAATTACACAAAAGCATGAACATTATGGAAAATAAAAATACAATATAGATGGATTATACGAAATATACATCAATAAACCATTAATAAGTTAATATAAATTGTAACAAAATACACAAGCACACTATCTAATAATCGAAATTATGAACTATACCAGAAAGAAATTTCTGTGCATCGCTACAATCATATTCACTAACTAAATTGAAAATCGACTTGGTGACTCTCGCATATGTCATTTTCTGTATTTTTCTATCTCCCCTTCCATATTGCACCAATTTAACCTCCGTCAGATTTTGCTGCTTCTTGAAAGCTTCTATGAGTTTCCAAATTGTAGGATGGCTTGATCCAAGTAATAACCGAAAAGCATGGTGCCAACCTTCGACGGAGTTGTTGGTTCTCTCTAACGAATTTTTAACATTCTGGTTTTGGTTCTAAATTTCGATTGGAAATAGAGCTGCGATCCCCAAATCGTTTAAAAACTGCGTTAGGATAATATTTTGGAGCATAAGAGATCAAACAGTAAACTGCGTTAGGATAATATTTTGGAGCATAAGAGATCAAACAGTGAGGGGATAACTCGTAGATTTGTCCGTTTCGCGGTTTTGTCCGTTTCGCTGTTTTGTCCGTTCGCGGTTTTGTCCGTTCGCGGTTCTGTCTGCGCGGTTTTGTCCTCGCGGTTTTGTCACTTCGCGGTTTTGTCCGGACACGCCAGAATTATACCAAACTGGACAGGAGCTGTTGTATTTCGCAGAATAACCTACGCAAATAAGTATTAATTTATCATGGAGGTGTGACATCAGAATCTTTAAATAAGAAGACAAAATTCTAAAAGCATTGACTTTTCCAAGTTATTCCAATTTCATTTTACAGAAAAGATGTTTTGATTCCAAGGTTGGTGAGACGGTTCAGTTAAATAATATCCACTGCGCTAAGTACCGCACCAAGTGGAATGTTGTGCTGTCGTGTCTCTGCTAAGCCAATCCAACGTTATGATGTTGAACTTATCACACTAAATTATAACGACGCTCAGTACAACCAACTAATATACACAATTTGTTTCATGATAACGAGATTTAGTATATTTGTAGAAATGACAGTCATAAAGTGATCGAAAACGGGCGCTTAGTTATTAATTGTTAGCTTTTGCATTCCATGAAGTGTAGTTACTAATGGATTAAACTATTTTTTGTTTTACAGATTTGATATTAGTAACTAAATTATAGATGACTGTAATTGTGACGCTTGCTGTTATTTCTGCCATTGTTTCCCATACCGTACGACTACCAGACCCAGCAGTATTTAATTTTCCATTCTATGGTAGATAGATCCGCTACACATCACGTAAACTTTCCGTGCAAAAGGCTAATACGTCCCTTGATAAGTTTAATTAGCTACACCTACTTCTGAAAATTAAAACAAAAACTAATTTCAATGATTACTTTAACAACAGGGTCGTTTTCGATATTTTATTGTAGAAAGGATATAACTGACCTGATAGTCGGAAATGATTAATTTTATCGCTAAGTCTTCCATTTCCGACACTTTATTGCAATCCAGTTACAATCATTAAAGTATTTTTAATAACAGAAATTTCTGAAAATTGTTTAAAATTCCTGTATATGTCGATTCAGTGTCTTACTTAGATTATAACATCCTTCAATTATTAATGCCTTCGTGACGAATTAAATGTTGTTCCTCATATCTTATTACCAGCGTGAAATTTTCAGTGAATTATGATTGCGAAATAAAAAGATCGATATATATAACTGCTTTTTTTGACTTGAGCTTTTCTGGATGTTTCGGCAGATAGTAAGGCGTTGAAATATCACATTTAATATAACGTTTTCAAAGTCAGATAAACTGAAGTGTAGGAGACAAGCTAAGAGCAATACAATTTTTGTTAAAAGGTTGACCATAAAAGAAAATTCTCACGGGCAAGAAACAGCATAGACGTCTGTGCGTGAAGACGTTTCAGACGACAGTTTATTTATGGGAGGCTCGTCGGCGTTTGCTCTTTACGAGAGCACGTTTCACGTTGAGCTCGTCTTAATCTTCAGAAAATATAGCAGTAATTTAAATACATTTTGTGTGCAGGGAACCAGTTTACAGGAAGAAGAAGAAAAGAATTTCTTTCCCATTTACAATATTTTAAGTCCGATAAGTGGAGCCATTACTTAATGTGAATCTGGTCCAGCAAAAAAGCTTACAGAGTAGCAGCTTTGTTGAGGTGTACGGGAGGAGAGATATAACGCAGACGAGGGGATAACTTACAATGTAATCAGTCTGGGAAAGCTGATTTACTGCGATACGCTCCAACGTTTTGATGTCGCTAATTACGCTCGTTAAAATTTTCGGGCGGTGCTAATTGAGATTATCGAATTATTAACTGCTCCGGGAGTAGATACAAATCTTGAAGGAATGTGCCGCGCATGCAGCTCTTGCTTTAAATATTTTCCCTCGAGTCCACTTCAAAGTGCCGTCTTCTTCAGGATGGACCGAGGCATTTTAAGTTCTCAAGTGCCACACACAAACCTCCAAATCAGGTGGAAAACCGGTGGTGTCTTTGAAATGAAACGATAGAAATGTGTTAATTCAGCAGAAATACTTGAAGAGCAACTAAAACAAGTTCCAGAGCTTAGGTGTTATCGACTAGTTCATGCTCAATAATAGATGCCCTAAACGGAAAAAAAAAATAAAAAATTGTTTGACATGAAAAACTCCAATAGCAAAGAGTAAATAGTAGATTATGTCCCTCGCAGCAATGTGTCGCAAAATTCTGTGGACTTTTTTTTTACTTGTGGCTTAACACCTCGTCGACGTCGAGGTTATTAGAGGCAGGATGGGACTAGAGACAAGGAACGGGAAGGAATTTGCCCATGGCATTTTTGGAGGAGGCATCCCGGCATTCGCCTGGAGTGATTTGGGGAAACCATGGAAAACCCAAATCTGGATGCCCGGACGGGGATTCGAACCGGCGTTCTCCCGAATGTGTGGACTTTTGGTTACAGGCCGTAGGCAGAAGGCGTCTTGAGAACGTTTCAGAATCAATTTTTCAGCTTGTTATAAAATTCTGCTCAAACTGATGTTGCTGTAAACGTTAAAGTTTAACTGAAAATTGAGTGCTTTCTGGTAGTAAATGAAATGGCTTACATAAAAATAAAAAAATTGTTCTTGTATGATTTTTTATTATATGTAGACATCACATTTATGTGATGCTTGGTCAGTAATCAGTTGTTAGAGGAACTAAGTGTAAAAATATGATTTTTGGGCTGAATTGAAGTAGAACTAAATATTTATGTCAGAGGAACGTGATACCTAGAAAGTCAGGTGGTTAAAGCGTTTTGTTAAAAATGTGATGAATTGGTCTGTTTGGTACCTCCTAAGGATTTTTCTTGTCTTGTTGTCTACATTCGCCTATACAACTTACCTGTTGAAGCTGTATGTGATTATTCTTGAAATTAGGTGTAGAAAGTCTGCATTGTTTACCGTTTGTTATCATTAGTGATTGTATCAGTAGTTTAAGTTAATAATAAGAAATTATAAAATTAATATTATCTGTCGTATGTTGCTTGAGTCAGTATCGTACGTTTTTTGTTCGGCATTCTCGCATAATATTGTTGATTCGTTAAAAACAATCTATTATGTTTTCTTTATCTTGAAAATTTTCATTTGTATTTATTTTTATTTTCACAGATTGCTTTTTATGCAAGTGGAGTTTTAAATCATTTCTGGCATGCATTCAAAAGCTGTTGTAACCTTCGATGCTTTAACTGAAGTGTAATCGTATAATTCATTTATGGGATTTCTATTTGTGTCTTCGGCTCCAAACATTAAAAGAAATCGATTTGTGTGTACCGAAAATCTTTGTTTTAAATCCAGGCAACAATTGGTAGGTAATGAGAAGTATGTTAACCATTTTAAGCCCTCTGTGTTGGAGCGGTTTTATGTGTTAAAGCTGAGTCTGTATTCAAAATCATAAAAAAGGAAGTACGCAGCAGTGAAGCGAAGAGAGATGTAATGAGGGTTGCTATGAATACCTGACGAACCGATGGAACGATGGCATCGATCGCCACGCTCCGCTTTCAGCACAGCTCTTTGAAGAGTCCCTTGTATCGTTGTTCTTCGTATTCGCAATTGTGTATTCATTAGCTGTGCACAAGCCTCTCTCATATTACCCACCCTTTCAGGTTGGTTTTGCAAGAAATTTGAGGAGCTATCTAGTTGCAAGACGCGTAGTTGTTTAATCGGTTGGCCTAGTCGGTTCGAAAGAACAAGGAGTCATCCTAACAAATCAGACGCAGAATATTGTATGTTCCATCTAGTTTGATACTACTCCTCGTTCATTTTAATGTTGACCTCTCGTTGACAAATTTCAGTTTTCAACTGCTGACCAAAACAAAGTAAAGTGCTAGTACATGCGTTGTCTGTTATATTTCTGGATTTGTGGGGAGTTTCTAAACACAGCAACATGAAGTGAACTTTGAAATAAGACAGTATGGCTTAGTAAAAATCGTGGTATAATTACTGATTAATTGACTTTCGTCATACATTAATACAAGCAGACTAAACTAAGTAATTTGAAGTCTTCAGTGCTCTTATTTTATACGGCAACAATTTCATATGTCAACTTGTGTAAAAGATCAAGTAATCGGATATTCATTGGATTTTGTGTAGATATGATTATGAATCTTGTGTAACAATTCTTCGTAATTCGCAACGGTATCGTGCCTCACGATTTAAGTGATTTCAGCCTCACCAGGAATTTTTACTGGCTCTTAAAATGACCTACATCTTTGGCACAGCGTTGCTTTATTGATACGAAGCACTCTGGGACGTCTCTTGGTTTGGATTTTACGTTATGCTACAATTTTCTTTCACCCGGTAGAATTGCCCGGTAACATTAAGTTACAGCAGAGGTGTAATTTGTGTTAAACTGTTACCAGGTGTTTATTTACTGTTTGTGTCTAGTTTTGCTCCTCGATGTAGTGACCGGTCCGGCCACAGCGATGACCGCTAACCGGCGACTGGGTGCTGCCTCAGCCGTCTGTGCAGCTGCCGACCGCCCAGCCAGGAGCGAGTCCACTGCAGCTACTCCAGACTAGTAAAAACAGTCCTGCGAACGCTTATAGCAGTTTCTGAATTTCTATCAATGCTTCACGTTGTTATCTTGGTTGTTCGGGAGGACCCGCGTCAGTTTATCGAAACCTAACGTTTCAGTCATCATTCTGCGCCTTTATTCAGAGGACTGCCGTGACTGGAATCGCTGCCGCCTGTGTATGGCTATATATAATAGCTGAAACGTTAGGTTTCGATAAATTGATGCGGTTCCACCCGGAAAACCAAGGTAACACCGACAACGGCGGCGGAAGTCTGCGCATTCACTCAATACTTCACGTTGCAAAAATGTTCTTAATTTTACGAACAAATGTTTGTGGGTGCTCGTATTACGCTAAAGAAATTTTTGTTTTTGTTAGAGCGCAAGGCTATCGTTAGGATGCGATTGAAGTAGAGTGCCTTCCTCATTTCATCGTCATCAGATTCTTCCACGGCGATTACAACCCTACATGTGACGCCTTTTTATGGACGTCAACTTCTGTTCTTGTTATTTAGAGTAATGTCTGTTATAGTTTTATCTCTCCCGCATTAACAAGATAAAAACAAGTCAGGGAATGGAGTGAGAGCGTTTCTCGTGCTGTGTTTGGACTTGTTTCGTAAGTGGATCGCAGAAACTTATCCTGAATGTAAGGAGCTACCAAAACAGTCTGTTTACTTGTTTCGTGCTGGCTTTAAACATAAATCATTTTCACCAGGGAAAATAATATATAGTTGCCACTACCACTTAAAGATTTCTTCTTTCGCTGTGTAACACGACACAACATCTGCTGTGATACCGATTTTTCATTTTTTGCTAGCGATAACAAGGATATCTTTTTAAAAACATATTTAGAAGAGAAATTTCAAGCACAAATTGAAAGTGTTTCCAAGATATAAAGGGGTTCTCGCTCACACATCTAATAGGCGGAGTAAATCATTGTCACATTTGTAATACATCAGATGGAAGTTTCTCTTGGCGTTGAGAATTAATATTGTCTTCTCGGGTGAGCAGGGTGTTTTCACGATATTTCGGCAATCGAAACATCTGTCGCCATCTTCTTCACCAGCAGATGGTGACAGAGTCTTTGATCGCCGAAATATCGTGTGAAAACACCCTGCTCACTCGGCTAAACACCCGAGAAGACTATATTAACATTTGAAATATTTTTTTTTTCGAAGATGCAAGTGTGGAGCGCGAGGTATATTAAGAGCAAAGAATAATATTGCAAGTCTGTGAAGGATCCATTCGTGTGTTTTAGGTGTGAAGGTCTAATCCTATTAAAGCTTTCTGCATCAAACGGCAACCAGTTCTTCTAGCGACCCTACCAGTGTTAAAAACCTTTTCAGGAAGGCTTATTTTGCGATGTGAAATAGTTAGAACGAGTCCTTTCATGAAGACTCAAATTAGTTTCCTTTATGCGTTATTTATTACTTCGGAAAAATTCCAGGTCCCATCGAGATAGTAGATCTGTTGGTCAAAGAGGAGCATACTGTATCTTGCTTCGAAACTCTTGATGACTTGCAAAGAATCTGCGGTTACTCTCAAATGAATCATCCAAACTCCGTTCTCTAAACAAACTCCTTCACAAGCGCATACTAACAAATATCAAACATACGTGCGGTGTATCCCTACACCGTCTACACCGTATAAAACCTAACTGTTGAATTTTTCTGCAAAATAAGTAACAATCAATAGTTATTAAACACAATCAATAGTTATTAAACACATGTATTAAACAAGCTCTAATGCGTCCCGTTTCTACACTGTTTTTACGGTGTTCGTTCAGTTTACAAAGGTAAATAATTGGCCTTCCAGTGCAGCTACGAAGTTCACAAAAATAATTTTCGAAAGTGTTCGTTGATGATAATTATTTAGGTAAATGAGGGATTCAATATCGCTAGCACTGCTAGGATTTGTTTAGCTTCAACTAGAATTATCAAATAGTAATTTCCATCTTACAGACGTACTCGTGAACCGAGGATACCTTGCAACATTAACAAATGTAATATCCATATCTTTTCACTGATTCCAATGGAACGTTAAAAAATTTGAACGTGAAATAAAATATTTATTTGCATATAACTGATAAGTATTAGTAGCTATCAATGAAAGACATGCTGTCTTCAATAAAAAATTAGTTTCTGTCTGCAATATAATAATATTACGCCTGCTATATTTCATGACTACTGATTTTCGTTTTTGGCAGGTCTGCTGAAACAATAGTTCATAATAAGAGGTTGTGCAGTATCTTACTGGAGATTATAATTGACAAAGTTTGTTTCTATTTGTGTGAATTATTATAGAGAATGTTTCCTTAGTTCGATTACCCAAAGAACATTAGGCTCCCATTTTCTCCGTATGATTTGAAAGTTAATTTAAGCAACCACATCACTCTGTCACCAGGATGCGCAGTGTAATTTACTCTTCATATTATCACTCTGCTGGGTATCAAGTGAATACGTTAACTGCATTAATGGTGGTACTGTAGCAGTTAGCAGGTGTGTGACAGCACTGGTCCATTTACTGTTATATCTATGTTTCTAGTTCGATGACTGTTGCGCAGCTAACGCGTGTGTGACATGTGATGACTAATGACACTAGGGAAGAGTGGTGTATGTGTGGGGACCACACACGCACATTCCGCCTGGTAATAACTTCATTGGCTGCCGCGCTGTGGTCGGGCAGTTTACGAGAGCACATCAGGCTGGTCTCCGGTAAAAACCCGGCCTGCCCCGGCTACCACAAATAAATTACGGGCCCTCTTCTTAGCGCGAGCACCACTAAATGTTGCTCCTCCGACGGAATTACATTCTTCCACGCAACGTCGTAAACGGAGTGGGGCGAGAACATTCCCTTCAAGTACTCCGCGTCATCAACTTGGTTAATGACATTATGCCAAATAAAGAGTTAGGCTTATATTACTTCCCTTGTTTATAGAGTAACTTCAGTATCCCAAACAGGAACATTTATTCTGTACGTAGTTGAAAAATACTACCTTGCGTGGTCGGTGAGCGGTAACTCACATTCGGCAGGATGCAGGGTGTAATTCCAGTCCGACCACCCAGATTTTGGTTTTCCATTGTTTTCAGAAATCAGACCACGTGACAACCGGGATGGTTCCTTCAGAAGATCATGGCCGAATTACTTCCCATTCCTTGCCCCTAGTCCTTTCCCGACTCTAATTCCTCGACTTCGACCAGGCGTAACACCATACGCAAACAAGAAATTGAAAAGTCTTGAGTAAAAGATATACGTTTCCTTTTATAGGAGACACCTGTTTGTTTTACGTTAGCTGTAGGGGATGTCATAGTGTTCCACACCGCCCTAGCGCAGAGTACGTACAACTCATCTTTCTAGTTTCGTCTAAACTTCGTTTAAACTACAGTATTTATGAATTCTTAAACGGATACATCAACAAAGATAGCTTTTGGTAACCATAAAGATTCATGTTTTGTCGGATTTTTAAATGGTTCAAAATTATCTTAGTTTTTTCCTTCCGATTTTAAAAGTAACCAATGATGCTTTTGCCAGTCCATGATGCTGTTGAACTACATGTAAATTCCGTGTTTGCATGCAATGTTACTGAATAAACCTAAGTTTTTACGAAATGATCGTTCATATTATTCACATGAATACGATATTCATCTTAAATATATTTCTGCTACAATAGTACCGTTACCACATGAAATCATTAAAAACGCTCTTAAGTAAATTAGAGCTTGAAGTTACCAGGAGAAAAAAAAATGCAATTTTACCATTCCTGTTCTTCTTTGCGAATGCCTTATTTGCCCGGGAGACCCCCGTTGTGGTTTTTCGCCCGCCTTGGGGTTTTCTCCACGTCTTCCTATATTCCATAGGGAAGAAGAGGGGGGAAAGGAAGTGTTGCCATCTGTTTGTAAATAGTGAAATCTATTTTTTTGTAGGATAAATATAATTCTGCTAGTGTACAGAGTGTGGTGGGTGAGCAGTTAACGCTCTGGCCCTGCATTCGGGAGGAAGCTGGTTCGAATCCCCATCCGGCCATCCAGATTTGGTTTCCATGGTTTTCCTAAATCACTCCAGGCAAATACCGGGATAATTCCTAAAGTCTAATTCTGTTAGTGTAATATGTCGTTTACCATCAAAATCAGCATGTTATACTACCAAACATGAGTACCAGCAGAATATTATAATTTTGGAAGAATATCCCTACAATAGCCGTCAAGGCACATAGTGTTCGCATCGCACGGTTGATAGGGACACAAAGCAGCACCCCATATTAAAAATGAATTTTGGGATGATCTTGAAATAAAAAGTTTGCTCGAACGGGAATACTTTTTCCGTACTTTGGTATTTGTATAAAGTAAAAAGACATAGATGTGATTTTACCACTTAATCACATTATGATTGCCTTCGAGTTAATAATTTTTTTCTTATCGCTTTAAGTCTCGTCGACGTCAAGGACATTCGAGTCGAGAAATGATGGGAACAAGGAATGGGAAGGAATTCTGCCATGGTCTTTTACAAGAAATCGCGCCAGCATTCACCTGGAGTGATTTGCTGAACTATAGAAAACGCTAATTTGGTTGATCGGACGAGGATTCGAACCCGCGTCCTCCCGAATGCGAGGGCAGACTGCTACCAATCACACCGATTGCTTGGCAGGAAATGTTTCAAAATGACTAAAGAACAGAGTGATAAAATGTTCGAAAACGTTAGGCATGCAATTACACAATAGTGAATTTTAGAGTTAAAAAAAAATCTTCTAAACAACAATCAATAAAGAGATATTTGAACCAATGCCGTCAAGGTGCAAACCAGAAAGAAAATAAGGAGACAGCAATATTAATACAGACTGAGATAATCGTCCTCTAAAGAGTTGTAAGTTATCATTCTTCTTGGGAATGTAATTAAAAAGTAATTAAAACAGAATTATATGACATTTCGATGACCGGAAAATAACGATAACATTTCTCATGGGTTCCACAGGCATAAAGTAATGCTTTCATCCGAATCATAATTTTTTTTGCCATAATGTAATGTAACAGTCTAAGCCCGACAATTGTGGTCCCGTTTGAATCATAGTGTGGGTCCGAGAAAACGGCAAACATTATGAGAGTTACAAGCAACCCTATTCCTCATAAATTCTTCATAGTAATTTCGGGATTTGAACGACACAAGCGTATCAATGATTATACTCAACTTTCAATTTATATTATGATAACTAACGGAGTATGTCTTAAAATCATTCTAATTAAAAATACGGCGTTCATTGCGAGACAATGTGACATCGGTAATATAAACCACAAAATTCCTCAACCCACGGATTTGTTGAATCAGAACGTCACGTCGCGGTTATTTCTAAATTTAATATATTTGTACTATTTTTCAAATAATCGCAAAGTTTTCGATGTAGTAGTTGTTGTATGTTGATTATTGCCATATAATACAGTTTCTTGACATAATATTTGAAAACCAAAATGTTTCAGAACAATTGCACGGAAAAAGAATCAAATTTAGGTCACAGGTTAGTTAGTGCTGTATCACTGTTGGTACAAAGAAAACTTGCTGGTCCTGCCAGCTTTGCTTTTATCGGGGAATGAGCTTTCCACTACTGTGCTGTTTGTAGGAGTGTCTGTGGCCGGCAGCTGTCCGCGGGGCGAGGCAGCTGTCGCCAACCTCCTCCACCTGCTTCTGCCACGCCTCAGCGAACCCCATAGGCAAAAATCGTTACCAGGCACCTGCTAAAGGAATCTTTTGTACAATTACTTTCTCCATCAAGGGACGATTCCGAAATTTCTTTAGCTTCATATTGTATTGAGAAATCGTTAAATGTTGAGACACTGACGTCAGTCTGGATGGAAAAAATGTTAGTTGCAACCGAATATTCTGCTCTAGCTTCAAATCGGTTCTCAGCTCTCCCCGCATTGTATTATTGGAATTTCGCAGTCAGCCGGTTATGAATTAATGATGAAATTTAATGCGTTTAACGTGAACTTTCATTTTCTTAAATACGAAATCGCTCTGCTAATGAAGCATTGTGAATAGCAAACAACCGGTGTTCTGAAGTAATTAAATAGCTCAGCCTTGCATTTGCGACTTTCGTAAGCAACGACGAAAGAACTTACCATAAGTGCATTAGCTCCACAAAAGGCAAAAGAACTGCATCAGGAAATACTTCTTTTGAGTGTGTTAAGATATCGCATTACAGACTAACTGCTGTTGGTATATCTCAAACAGAACGCGCGAATCTAAAATAAGAGGAGTAGAAAAAGAAGTAAATATACGTTAATGAACTTTCAAAAAGCCTCTGGGACTGCTATTCAGAAGGACCTGGAACGATTGCTGTAACTCAGGTTTCGTGTGGCGTATGGCAGTTCCTCCTACAGGCAAATTCAGGGAATGCTCGGGGAACAGTGCCTAAATTCGACATATTCCCAACCCCGAGCCCCCTCCATACGCTCCGCTAAAGTAACAGCTGATCCCATTGGCGCAGGGGCTAATGCGCTTGTCTCGCGTTTCAAGGTTCGCTGGTTCTAGTCTGGCTTGATGCATTTTCAAGTTACTGTCATGTCAGTAGTATTTCGTAGGTAAAAAAATTGGGTCCATAACCCGAAGGGATTAGTTTCATTCTCCCGAAGGAGGCATACTAAGCTATTGTGTCAGAGGTAGGACAGCCAGTTCCTTTCCTCTGGGAAACCTGGAATCCAAACCATGGAACGTCATGATATAGCTCAGATGGTCTAATACAATTCTTAAAAATCTTTGTCCCCATCACTATTTGAACCCGAGACCAGACCCTGGACTTGTGAAAGAAATCTCCTTAACCACTGATTAATTAGACCGCTCGTTTCATAGCAATATACATAGACACTCTAAGTACATAGGAGTGCTTGTAACACATTATTTCTGCCTATGTGACGTCGGTAGGCAAAAGCCATCAATATCAAATAATAAAAATAATAAAAAACTCAGATAATGAGAAGACGATACTGAATACATACCCACTTATACCGCTGTCAGAGAATAACTCGGACTGTGTGTTGTAGTGACTGTAGGCAGAGGTCAGCTACCCCGTCGATGTCTGTGTACTCTGATCGGATTAAACAGGCGCACCGCCCTGTTTTTGTAGCCGTCTGCATTTCGGACACCTGTCTGTCCTGCTCTGCTCACAGCCTCGGCTTCAACAAATTCGAGGGAAAAAGTGTAAAATTCCGGTGAAAACCTCCATCACGGAGGCTGATACTCTGTAATTACCGCTTCACGCGTGATTGAATAACGTGGAAAGCGGCCGCGACAGCATCTATTTTTCACTTCACTTTAATCGAAGATTGCTAATTACAGAATACCCTCTCGGAGCGCTTTATGATGTTATTAAGAGGGAAGTGGATGGAACGTCTTTGTAGAACATGTAGTGACAGCCTTCCAATAAATTAAAGTCGATAGGAAAGCATCTGGATTACAAAGTAGATTAAATATTTACCACATATGTGATGTATGACAGAGAGACAAGGCACTGCTAACTCGTGGGTGTACTGTTAGGTTGGGCCCTAAGATTCTTGAGGATATGTTCCATCCGCGATCACTATATAGCCATTTAGATTTTCTGTGGTATCTGAAAATCACTTCAAATAAATGTCGAAATGATCCCGGCATAAAGGCCATGAGCGAATTCCATTCCGTTTCTTCCTATCTCCAACTATCCGCCGGCTCTGTTGATACCGTCCTCGACGTGCGGTAGACCAGCAAATTAAGTAAAAATGATTTTAAGTTTAATCTGTAAGCGGGTAAAAATAATTAACATACAAAGCTAAGCGATATAAACAGTCCCTCATGATTTTTTTTTCTTTACGCTACTTACGACAACAGCCCGATGCACACAGGGGTATTTGACACAAAAAGTCGATCAAAATTATTTCTACGTAATTTGGATTTGTGTTTCGCTTCTTTTCTGTATTAAAACTTGTAACTGTGAAGTAGGAGTAATAATAAAGAACACGTACTGTGTTCATACACGTTATAATATATTAAACGAATATATACTAAATATCTAAACAATAATCATATATGTACATTAAAATATCATTCTCACGAACCGTCCCATCCTTCGTCGTCGGAACCTTCACCTTATGGCTCGTTCTCTTCTTGAGTACTCGGGCCCCATTAAAGTAATATTTTAGAATATTCTGGATTGAATGATTTAGATGTTTTGGGGATTTTGTGCCTGATGAAGCTCAAATACGGATCCTAAGTTAATGAAAGCCTATTAATGACATCTGTGTTACACTACACCCAACTAAGTTTTCTGGAGTGTCTCTCCCTAAATCGTCGAAAATATTTGTTTCTAGCTTCTGCTGCTGCTTCTGACAGATTGCCTACAAACAAAAGTGCGTACTCTATTATGAGTGGGCCCTCAATCAATACTTCTTGTATAGGTGACATTGGATGCCACGAGTACAGTTCAATGTACAGTACATTTTAAATTTTTCTTGGCAGTGGGGATTAATTTTTTTTTTTTTTTTTTTAATATCTATCTTGTGCCCACTATATATCATTCAGATAATAGTATAAAACCTGTCAGTCAATGTTTTGTTAATACCTATTATCTCTTCGGACATCATTTGCTAAAATCGGTCAAATCATCGAAAGATTTTATAGGCCAATCCACATTGGTCGGATTGGATTTTATGGGAATTTCGATAGATCTTTTGAACCAATCATGTTATTTATTTAAAAATACACTCTCAATTCTCTTAGCAGCGTGCCATTTTCTTTTAATTTCCAATTTAAGCCTTGAAAACCTTTGTTCGAACTGTTGCCTTTGTTCGACCGTGAATGTCGGTCGATTTAAAATATTTTCCTCGACTAATTGCAACATTTGCACGAAATAATTTCCTTTCTCGTGTTTAATCATATCATAAATAACTTTTCGGGTCATGAGCATGATACCAGAAGAGCCTACAACAAATAAAATCTTACATGAAAAAAATGTGACGGAAAAAAGGTAATTTTGTTTCATTGTAAATAATCTAGAATATTTTCCAATAAATAGACGTTTGGCACTTTTTGGCACCCAATTTTCAATGGAACACCAAGATAGTACACTAAACTAATAACATATAAGAAATCAGACTCGGGAAAGGTCCGGAAATATAACAAAATCACTCTTTAATACTTTTCGTAATAAAAAAATCAGTACAAAATGAGTCAGCTTACAATACTGTACAGAAATAAAGCTGTGCGATACCTTTCGATGAATGTTACTATTATTTCAATTCTAGGCACCTGGCTGAACAATATCCATGATTAAAATCACCACTACTCACTTAACATCACTCACAAATTAAAATGGTACAACTTATAATTTTCTCGTATTTGCTTCGGATCAGTACGAGGGTCTTGCAATGTGCTCAGAAGATGACTGTTCACGGGGTGGGGAATGGAGCTTACCTAAAAAACATAGCTGATTGTTATTCTATAGACATTTGCCTCGAGTCAGGTAGATAGGGGTTCTTTGAATTTGCTAAAAAAAAATTTGACTTTTGATCGGCTTTTTGTGTCAAATACCCCTGTGTGCGATGGTCCCTTAACTAATCAAATTAAGATATTGGATTAGCTCAATTGTATACGGAGAATATCATCCACAGTAATATAACCAACCGAAGAAGAAATTCGATACACCATTTATCGCCAAACAGTGTTATTAAAAGTGTTGAGAACAAACCATCTGAAATTTCTTACATCTTTTCCAACAGTAGCTTTTTAAGTGCTCTACGGCTTCTTAAAAAAAGCCGGAGTAGACAACGATTGGAAAGGAATTCAGCCATATCTTTTCTAAGGAATCATGCCGGCAGTCATCTGCAGTGATTTCGGGAAACGATGGAAAACAGAAATCATGGTGAGGGACCAGGGTCGAACCAGCGTCCTCCATAATGCCTCTCCCAAGGGTTAATAACTGATCCACCTGGGTCGGTTGCGAAGATAAAACCAGTGTGCACTATGATCTACTGTCTTAGGCCATCAGTACAGATTTAGCGTAACCACGTTGTATAGACTCATGTGTAGGTTTTTTCTTGATTCTTCTACCTGTATTTCGCACACCAATGGCGTTATTTGCAACATTATATTGCAAGACTGGTTATTTACATACAATAGTAATTATTGTAAGGTTCAATGGAGGAAACAATGACATTACGGTGTGCTAAAGTGTTCTTCGTGAACGTACTGCTGTTCCTGGGATTTGCCACCAAGATTTAGCCCTGATCAACCCACCAGCGTGGCTCAGTGCACTGTGGCGCCACGCACTGATTTCAGGAGGTACAACGGAGCAGGGTATAAGCCCAGGCCCCCCCCCCCCCCCCCACCCCCTACCGACCGTAACCATGAAGGTAAACGCCAGGGCGGACCCCAATCTACGCGCCATAAAATAAACATTTCACAGACAAAAATTACACTTACGACACCCTGAACATTGTTACACGTTTCACAGACAAATGGCAGCACATCACTTCTTCGATTACAACGTAGTACTACCCGGCAGTAGATATAAAATGCTTGATGTCAGCAGGGACATGTCACCGTGCAACTAAAGCTCCAAATTTGACCATACCAATGACGAGCATAACTCGTCAACGGCAGCCGACTCCTAATGTTGTGAAGACGTGGCGAACAAGGAGTAAATGTTCACCTACTGGCTTGAATAGTTACTGTGGCCGTTCCTAAATGTCTTATTACGAAGACAGAATCTCCGAACTGAAAAATTACGTTCTCAGTTCTGCGTCTACTGATTGGTTATTTTCCATTCAACTCAAATGTCGCCTCCAGTAAGAATCCACGTATTAAGCCGTGTGCGCGGCGTTATAGCAGCAGAGCATCTTTACAACGATGGCATTCAGATCAAGAGTTAACGTCTTAACAACGGTCTATGTGCAAAAGTTGTGCTGACAAATTGTTTTCTGGCGAAACTCGAATTACCCTGTACCGCTAACCGGTCTGGCTGCTGTTTAATACGCGCCATCTGATAAGCAGCTGCTTAATAACAGCGGCCTAGGTTTGACTAATGTCTCCGACCACTGGAGCTGGTAATCGGCTAGTCGATATACACCATAGCACTCCGCATTTAGCCTGACACGGTGACATCTGTCAACTCGTTAGCGTTCTCATTTATACAGGCGATGAATTCCGTGAAGTATATGAAAATTATTTGCTCACATTTAATAACCTTGTTCTTGAATGGACTCTGACGGCACGTACTGAGACATACAGTAACGTAGTCTACAAGTAAGGAGTGGGTTTCATATTGAAGAATGGTATTCATCATGATCAATAACATCTTAAAACGGATTATCTTAGAATAATTTAATTTTTTTCGGGATGGCACAAAGAAACAAAAAAGTAAATACAGTGAAACACAGAGATGAAATGGGACAAATCTGTATTTACAGATTGTTGTCGAGAGATTGCAGCCATTCAGTTGCCTCTGTGGCTGCTTCATGAAGCTGAATTTCCTAAGAGGGCATTCCGAGATGATGTGGTTGATAGTTTGCTGGTGTTTTCCGATGTCGTAAGAAGGATTCACAATTAGTCCACAGTAGTTGCATCTACCGTGGCCTATTCTCACTCGGTTCAAAGTCGTTCAGGGTCTCCTAGGCACGTTGAATCCGGCATGCTGTCTTGTAGAATCTTGGATTAGTGTCAGTTTTTCAGGTTTGGAATTGATCTGCTCAGCGCGTCCTGCTTGGTTTATGTTGAAGTAGTTTTGGAGCAGAATCTAACCAAACTTTCACGGTAAATACCTTGACGTCAATCTGTTTTGAATTTGACGTGGGAAGTCCTGATGTATTCTAAGTTTTGGTTTTTAAACATTTCTGCTCTTCCTTTTTTAAAGCCGTTTGTCTTAGGATATTTAGAGGGGGGGATGCTAAAAAATGCAGTTATCCGCATATGCAGATTTTTCAGTTCCAGATATTGCTCTTACTGCGCCATTTGTCTTGAGTGTCGATCTGTTTTATGTGGCTGCTATTTAGACATATTGGACTGTAGTTGAATATACTAGGGCAAGAGCTGATGTTCTGAGAGCTAACATATGCTCATATTATGTTGAATGCTTATCATCGCTTCAGATCCCGCGTGCACAATATCAATACAAGGAACAGCAAACCGACCGTAATGAACGTCATAATTTCTGCACTGTATTGTTCTTATTGCGGGAGAATTGCAGCAAACCAGTTGAGAGACTGATGGTGCCATCGAAGGCGCTGTTGATGTGATTTAGGTAGCAGGTAGTTGGCTTTAATGTGTCTCTTGTGGGCTGTCCGTTGCTCTGAGGCGCCTGCTCACCCCGCTGGCGCCGTCACGACAGTTAACGTCATGTTGCACACTTTACGGTCCGCGGTGGAGTGGTTTGCCACCGCACAGATCACAATCTGCTGTCCCCCGCAGCCCTGCTGCGCGATGGCGAATGCCCTTTGTCTACCGTTTAGACTACTACCTGTCATTTACGTCAGTCTCAACCAGATAGCACCCCACAAGCAAAATTTCCCTCCAATGTGGCACTGGATGGAGGAGGTACAACGGACCGCGCACGAGTCCAGACCCCCGCGTACCGGCCGTCCTGACTGCGGTTTTGCGCAGTCATCAAGGCACATGTCGTGAGGTTTCCAATCTTCGCCTCATAAACTACACATGGGAGTGTCCATAAACTACGTGGCTCGGTCTAGCTGGGGGGGGGAGGGGGTGGTTGGCTGAAAGCTACACTGGGCTTCGGAGGGGGGGGGGGGGGGTTGCACGCAGGCCACGTAACTTTTTGTTCATAGTATTTGTCACATTTAAAATAAGATAAAGAACACACAAGAGCATGTAAATTAGGTTAAATATTATAGAATAAATCTTTAATACTCAATGTAAAATTTTAAAATAGATTCACCGCTGATGGTGCCTCGATGAGAGGCGAAACGCGTACGGCAATAAAGCTACAGAAACAGTTGCATTGGCGTTATTTTATCAATCAATGTAAATATTTATTTCCGCCATTTAATTATCCCTGTATGTAATTTACGATAGTTTGACAAGAGAAAACAGTACAAAATGTCTTCTGGAATCAATAGGGAAAAAAGCTACTTGCTACGTTGGGAGGGGGGTGTAGAAACAAAAGCTACGTCGTGGTACGGGGGGGGGGGGCAAAATGAAGCTACGTGGTTTATGGGCGCTCCCCATTTCACAAACAAAAGATACATTTTTCACGCGCTGCTCATAGTTACGCGTTCCACAGACAGATGGCGGCACTTCACTTTCCCCGTTAGTACGACCTGGCAGTAGGTATAAAATGCTAGGCGGAGAACCATAACTCTAAATTGGACCGCGCCAACGACGAGTAAAATTCATCGAAGGCAGCCGACCCAAAATGTTGCGAAACGGTGGTGAAGAAGACTCAGTGCGGATAAAAGAAAACAAACGCTAAACATCTCCCTCCTCGGCCTATCGTACCGAGGCAAAGTTTGAGACGCTCGACTGAGAAGCTTACAATGGTACAATAACATCTGTTGTTAAAAATGAAGAAAAGAATCCCAGTCTATCATACTAAAACTGTGCAGATATCTCCTCTGCGGTGAATTTGTGCATTGTATGTTATTCCCGAAGAGGCTTCTATATCTCCTTCGAGTACAGTGTAACAACACACATGTTTCTAAAAGTATGGAACTCTACCTTATAGCGTCTTTTAAACTCAAAACTTCTCAGGTTACCTATCATAAGACCACGTGCCAGTTTTCACAGGTGGAAGAAGCATTAATCTTATCTTGAAATTTCAGCTTATTTTCTATATATGGCGTTAAAGGAAGATTTATTTTTCATTCTTCGCCGTTAATTATTAAAGATTTTTTTTGGTAATGATTATAATAATTTAGTGATTACAAATAGACACAACTTTAATAATCACAAGTTTTAAATCAAAGTACACTTTGCAGGTGTACAGTACCTAGTATTATCCATTTAGCCGACGCATTACTCTCTTGCTTATGCTTGTGGTTTTACGCCTCGTTAACGTCGAGCTCGGGAATTGAGGAAGAACTGGGTGCAAGGTAGACGAATTAATTTTATCATACCTTTTTACAAGAACGATCCCGGCTTCCGTTTGAAGTGTAGCACTATTCATTTCTTTCCTTTTTTTAAAAAATAGGAAAGTGGTTACCGCAAAACTAAATTCCTATCAGAAAATCGAATTGTTGTCACTTAAGAGTAAATATAATTGATCCATTTATCGAACAATGGAGGCTATTTCACAATAATCTTCTTCGGCCAGTTGTAGATTTCAGGGATAAGGACTGTTCTGTCGTATGTGACTGTTCGCTGCACTACAGAGTTCGTTCCTGTGCTAGAGATACACGGAACCAAATAATTTTTTTTAACGCTAATGCAAAAACGCTCTAGTATTAATACAAGAACTTTAAAGTAGTGGAGGATTTATAAGCAGATTACCAATCTTTTAGGCTTAGTAGCATCCATATCTGGAAACATTATCCATCACGAACAAGTTTTTCGGCGTATGGGAGCATTTCTGAGACACAATTTTTTGTGCCTGTAAGAGATTCAAGATGAAAAATATTCTGTTCTTCCTTCTTGATGCCCTGTATTCAGACATTCAGCACACTATTCTGCAGAGATGTTTGTCGTTTAGACATCATGAGAACACATGCGAGGCAATGGTACGTGGAGTGCGTCTATGAGAGAGCACTGCCGCAAGACAGTTACCATGGCTACCACGCACTCCCAGCACGCGATGCTGCTATCAGCTAGTAAACAACAGGTTCACAAGCTCGTCCTGCGGGTCAATGCACTTGTTCTCCTTCAGATCTCATCTCCACTGTACGCATTCTTCCGTGCAGTCTAAAATTTCCAGTTTGAGCTAATACAGACGAGAGTCAGATAAAACAGACGAAATTAATAACAATGAAGTAACGAAGTGGGTATTATGAATCAAATCTTGGTCTGTCATCAGTATTTGAAGGAAAATTAATCGTTTAGCATAGCGTAGTCGTAGTAGTAATTGTAAATGAAAGACAGAGCCTGGTGGTGTGCGGCAACGCGAAGACTGGGGTTCGAGTTCCTGACCACTCATTCAGATTTCGGTTTTGTAAGGTTTCCCGAAATCACTCCAGGCAAAGGCCATGTGATCGCTTCAAAAGGCTATGCCCAAATCATAGGCGAAAAAAGGTCTTTAACGGAAGGGAACAGATTGCGTAGTTGGTATATTATGCGTTGTGTAGTTAACGTGAATCAAAATTCTTTCCAGAAGATGTGATGTAAAGCTAGTAAAGCTACGTGCACAGCTTCTTGCTATACAAAAACTTTAACCACATAGAATATATTACAAAATCAGATCTGATTTTCAAGGTCTAACTACGACTTTTTGTTATCTAAGAATAAATAATTTTCTATACTATAAATTAAGCAATTGCACAAACAAGTAAGTGCATATAGCATGTTTTTTTATTATTATTTCTTAACGAATTTTCGTAATTTGAGTGATGTAATAATTACAGTAAAACAGTAATTTATTAGAAAAATATTCACACGTGAAGAACAAATGCTTATAATTTTGTCAATCTATATCTCGTACGATACGCTTCTAAGACCAAACTGGAATAAATCAATCAACCTTCTAGGAATCGTTCCTTGAAGAGTTTAATTATATACGGTGGAAACTGTTAAAGATACGGTTTACCTGTTTGACGTTGTTGTGCTTAACACCAATAGTTTTGGTTGTGGTGCATTCAGTGCAGTTTTTTAAAAGTACGATATATCATAATAATCCAGTATACACAGCACAACGTCGTTTTAGATTAATAACGGATTTTTTTTTTTTTCGTTTCTGTCTTTACACCTTTATCAACGTCGAGGCGGGAAGGATTGGGAGCAAGGATTCAATGGAATCAGTACCTGGCCTTCTGATGGAACCATCACGGCATTCTCCTGGAGTGATCTGGGGAAATCATGAAGACCCCTAACCCGAATGACCGGAAGGGGATTCGTATCCGCGTCCTTCCGGATGCGAGGTCAGAACGTTTCCTCTCACCCTCGACATTAGGTAATAACTGAAAAAAAACAACATGGCGATACGTTCTGCGTGATTTGGCAGGCACGTTAGAAGAAAGATTTGTCAGACACATGCTGAAAGATACAAAAACATTACTAGATGTATTCGGTCATTATTGTCCGTTTTGTCTGAGGTTATACATGCGGGGAGAAATACACCTGATGTTAAGAAGGAACAAATTATTTTGCTATTATGGGTGATTGATCGACAGAAATGAGTTTGTGGTGAGACGCTTGGTCCTGTAACGAGGAGCACGCAGATCTGTAAGGTCGGCGCCTGCGATGAAGACATTTGGCGGCACAGCCGTGCGTGAAGAGAGGCCGTGTTCTGACGATGACTTGTGGTGTGTTACAGTTCGGCGAGGAGCAGCTGATGGCCAGAGAAGACCTCAACATGCGCCAACTACTCGGCCTCGGAGACCAGCTGGTACACGGACATCTGCACATATACGGTGAGTACACCCTCCACATGTATTATACTTAAGTCTTAACATATATATCAAATGGTGCGTTCCCACGGCGCAATCGGGCCTGACGTATGGGAGGACGTGCATAAGAATTCCCTGGTTTGCCGAAATTACTCCAGGTGAATACGGAGATGGTACCTTCGAAAGGACATCACCGAATTCCTTAGGGTTCCTTTTTATCCCGACGACGACAAGGCATAAAGCCGTAAGGAAAAAAGAAACACGGCAAGCCCGAACTTTTCTAATCATGTTGACAAATTGCTTGGACAATAACAAATTACCCCCACAAGAATTACATTTTACATAAACAAATTATCATAAGGGGAAGCTTTCTTTGTCCAATACAAATTCCGACACTTACGCATAATATGCAAGTAATTCCCAATGCGTCAAGACTAATAGCTGCCACAGAAAATAGATAACCCCACACCCAAAAGTCATGGAGTTGGGAAGAAAGAATATTGTCTGGGACAAGATGTTTTTGACTCCAAGAAATCATTACTGTAAAGTAGGCTAAATGGTTGAATTGTGCAATATGTACTCTAACTTCATTGCAGTCTAACCAAGTGTTGAACTATGTTCTGAAACGTTATATTCTGATCCATTTGGATATGGTTTCTGCGGATGTCGTTTAAGAAGCAGAGGTGGCTGCTGCAGGTAGAGGAGAGGCCTGTGTGGAGATGAGCCCGGATAACACTTGCCACCTGCTGCTGTGGCCTGACACATCACCTGCCACTGTGGCCAAACACAGCTGCAACACAGCCAATGCTCGATCCAACAATAACATAAGTGCAAATGCCGAGTGTACTGAATCGTTACAAAAATATCCGAGATTTTTTTTTTTTGCAGATTTCTATTTGTTCTGTCGGTGATAATAGGGATACAAGGATATCTTTTGTGGCTGATGATATTTCTTCTCACTCCCTCGCTTAATTTATTCAAGAATATAACGATTTATATAGATGATCGAGTCATTAGTCACCATCTATCAACTAAGAGGAAAGGGTTAGCAGATAGGCTATGCCCTATATTAAGGAACCATTCCTGCAATCACAAGGAGTGATCTAAAGAAAGGAAGCGAAATCCAATATGGCTGCCTTGGATTCGGCTCTTAATACATAAGCTGATATTTGAAAGTGGAAAGATAAGAGTCAAAATTGATTTCAGGATTAAATATCTATAAAACTGAACTAAGTAACTACATACGAGAGAGATGAGGATGTACAAAGAATATAAGACTTATTCTGGTAGAGGTTCGTAGCGAGTATTAGCCTACGCGTTCGATATTGTTGCAGGGGTATGCGGTAGCTCAGCGTTGTGCCATGTTCGCTGGGTTGCCTCCCTAAAACCCCTTCACAACGCAACTTGTCCTGCGGCACCTTCCAGAATGGCTTTCGATAACGTCCATTACGACTAGTAAACATCATACACGATAGACGCAATACTTTCGGCATTATATTTATAATCATCATTCATTTCCATACCCTAAGTATATAGATTAAATACCGTATAAAATGGAAGAAGTGAATCATATAATGCTTCGTGACCATTGCATAATCAATCACTGGGGCCCATTATATCTGTCCACTGCTCATTTAAGCATTTAGATTTGTTCGCTTATACACCAGGAACACTATTTTTCATACGAAATAGTACATAGAAATAATGTAAAAATGATTTTTTCCCCTATTACTTTACGCCTCGTCGACGGCTAAGGTCATTAGAGGCGGAATGGGACTGGGGACAAGGAACGGGAAGGAATTCGGCCATGGCCTTTTTGAAGGAAGCATCCCAGCATTCGCCTGGAGTGATTTGGGGAAACCATGGAAAACCCAAATCTGGATGACCGGACGGGGATTCGAACCCACGTCATTCCGAATGCGAGGCCAGAACGCCAACCGTTCACCCACCACGCTCGGTGTGCAAAAAATGAAAGATTTTCTACCGAACAGTTAAGCTGAACTTGTTGTTAAAAGCAGCCTACAACAGTTCTGATAATTTTTTATTTTATGTTTTTCAGTCTTTCTTCGTTTTTGTCTTGCTTTTATCTTGTTCAGTTTTATGTCAGATTATTTTAGTGGTAATACTGCCGCAACTCCGCTGATTTCGGTACAACTCTGATCGACGTATGATTAATAGACGTTTTAGGTTCCTTGACTGACAACGTTATTGAAGTGAAGTAATACTGAGATTCGTAATAGGACGTTTCTATCGAAAATTCAGATTTGGTTGACTGACTGAAGTATTTCTCTCGAATAGATTATGATGTAAAAAAGATAAAATGATATTGAACATTCAATACAACCTACCTTTTATTCTTTAACTGCCGACCAGAAACAACGCAGGAAGTTCCTTTATGTATTGTCCATTATAGCGGTGTCTAATCATCTGGAAGTTAGTCTGGCGCAAATGCAGGCAATTCACTAATCAGAATCTATAAGGCAGTAATATTTATTCTACTTCCGTCTATGCACGTGACTTAGTGCATTTAGAGAACTCGTGAGTCAGAGATGGATGAGCTGTGTGATTTCGAGTCACTTTTATATTTTACGAAGCTCATCATGATTTTCTCCTGCGTTAAAGTTCGATGACTCAGATTCTAAGTTAACTTGTAGACTCGTATACCATAGCTTCTAGCATTACCGGGAAAAGTTAAACCAAATGATGAAATCGTCACCACTAGGAAATAGTCATAAAAGCCACAAAAAACTGAATTTAATTTTATGGACAAAACATAAAAAATCCATAGTTCTAGGAATAAACAGTTACACTGTTTTGGCTATGGTTGCTAGTGTTGAAAAGTTCCCATTGTGAAGGCTATAATTCCTAGGGTGTGAATTTTAAGGATCATTGGTCATGACCACGTGACTTGAGTTGATCTCTTTCGTAAGACTGAACTTTTTTCGGACATCTTAAGGTTAAATTTAAACCAAAAATGCTTTGCTTAGAGTTTAAAAGTGGCAATAAATGAGTTTTTTTGGGTCATAAAATGAGTTTTCAGAGTCAAAGGTCATAACGGCGTGATCTGACCTGACTGAAATACAAACTCGACCTGTATTTGACACTGTGGGTACACTTAACATTCATTTTAAGATTTTATTTTCAGTTAGGAAGTATTAAGAAGTATTAAATAGTGACAAACACGATCTAGCTATATAGTACGTTTAATGTAGACGAACGCAAAATACATTACGACAAATTCATGCCAAACTTTCACTACGAGCCAATTAGTTCATTGCTTGACTCAATGGCGAAGGTGTCAGATTGTGGATCGATAAGTTAATGATTCGAATCCCGATTACTACCATTATCCCTAGCTACCTTTAGAACCGACCATCTCTAGCAGAGGTTGGTTTGTCTATATAGAGTTCCATAGAGTTTTTCGTCTCTTGGATTGACCGCTGAACTTCAAGTTACTGTCACAACAAATTGGCCATTATGAATTATGTGGAAGGTGCAATTATTATCATCTACTTCTTTTCATTTCTGCACATAAGATAATTATTTTTTATTTATTTCTTTTTTTCCTAACGTTTCTTTTAGTGCGATTTTCTATGTTTTATTGAAATCGTTTGTCTTCGTTTTACAACTTTCTCTTGAAACCCTGTAACTGATCTCTATTTTCTCCGTTTTTTGATTCAGTTATAGGTCTTTGTATTTTTTTTAAGATTATCTCTGCTATGACAGTTTCCCTTAATTGAAACAATGAATTTGTGTTTTGGATCTTTTTGTCAATCTTTTTCGATGAATCGTGTAGCCTTCTTTTTCTGGCAGTATTTCGATAGGTTTCCAATTTTCGAGTATTATTGTTCATTACTCCATTTTTTCCGTTTGCATTTTTTTTTTTTTTTTTTTTTGACCGGGAATTATTTAAATGTTTTTATTCATTTATTTTCTCAATTATGATTATACGACGAACGTTTGTTTGCATTTCAAATATTTCGCGGAGATGGTTAGTCTTTTGGAGTGAGGTCAGAGAGAGCTTATCAGCGGGAGGGTGAGCCTATCTGATGCCGAGTGTCCGCCAAGGTGGATGGCATTCCGTCTCCAGACTTTCTCCGGCGACACAACTAGTTCGCCCGCATCCATTAGGCCTCCAGCTGCCTCCAGCCACACGGCTTCTTTTTCCCCGCATTAATAACTCGACGGCCGCGGAGGCACGGTGTAATTAAGCTCCTTTTTTTCTGCTCGGAATACAATGATTTACCACCGGATAAGATCGGTCCAACATGTCGCTCCAGTTTTCGGTAAATTGCGACCCTAGAAATGAGGTGGTTAATGGTGGCGAAGGTGGTGGCTTTCAGCTGAGCTTTGGTGCCGCCAATATTATGGTAATGGGAGAGGGACTATATACACGCGAGGGTGTAATAAACTACGAAATGAGACGGGAATTCCTCCGCGCCTAATGACGTGCCCTCGAGATTAGTGGAGACCCTGTCTGCGTGGACCACAGTGCTGTAATTCGTTTGCTCATCTCTTTAAATGATTCTTTCCTTCAATTAGGGTTGGGAAGAGTAATGGACGAAATTCGGAGGAGCTACTCCTTTGACCTGTCCAAATATTGCACCACACCGAAAACAAAACAAAACACAGCAACAAAACATAGACGCCCTTCGGTAAATACTAAAAAACTGACAAAGTAGTGGTACTAAAACACTCTGAAGTAATGTTTCATTTAACCTAAAAATGAGAAGTAAAGCTGGTATCTGAATGACGCGTTTATTTCCTTTCGTACACCAGGTTCAAAGATTACCGCCATAACTTCAAAATACATTGTTGCTAGAGTTGGACATATATTGGAGGTTATACAAGTATATATATACAATGAACGAACAATATGTGACGTATTATGATGTTACTGTCTCTTGTGTCTTGATACTACAAGGATTGAGATGTTTGAAATATTATTATTTGAAATCAAAGCTACCTTCACTGGTAATCAAATTTACCATCATACCTGAAGTTTACATCGTATTTGTAAAAGTTGCAAAGCCGTTTTCTGTCTCACAAATGTTAATGCACGAGCCGTCTGTAATAGATGTAAATCTGGGTATTTCTTTATAATTCTTCTAACTGTAATTCATCTAGTCAGCGATCCTGTTTACAGCACAGACACATTGGATGCCCAAAATTAAGTACTAATGGAGGATGCTCACAAAATTAATAATAAATGAAGAGACAACTATGTGAAATAATCTTACAACTACAAGAGAAAATATAGTGGCACAGATTCCTTAACATATTGGCTCATTAATTCCCGCAGTTAGGTAATTTCGGCCATCATTATTATGGTTGTCGTTTTTTTTTTTTTTCGCTTTTCAATAACCAGTGCGAATGATGGGTCCAATTTTCTACCTTAGATTGTCTGAATCATAGAAACAGAATAGTAGGTAATACATGTCACAAGATAATCAAACTCTTGATGATTATCACATTTGTCCTGCGACATATACTGTATCTTGGAAAATTTACCTGGGTTGGTTTTCCTTACTATTCTCTATGACGGAAGTGTAAGTGCCTGTTACTGTTTTGCGGATGAATGTGAAATTTGTATGACCAGTCTGGCGACGTGTTTCCGTTAGAATGAATGAAAGAAGAAAGAGGTCAAAACCCAATGCCATCCTCTTCAGACTCACTCACCCCCCCCCCCCCCACCTCGACAGACACTTGGGGATCTCCGACGGAGGAATCACCGCCAACAGCGTCCTACGTCATCACTCCATACATACTGCGGAGTGGTTTCGGACTTAATTCAGGATTTTAGTTCACAATCTGGCGACCAGCAACGTTCCACCACCATTCTACGACCCGGTCGGCGAAAACCTGATAATGAAGATTTCTTCCACCCACGGACTCGAATCAGCTCAGTCGCAGAGGCCGGACACCGTCACAGGGCGGACAAACAATACCCTCACGCATGCCTAAAGCAACCCTCTTTAGGCATCAAAATCGTACTTTTTCACCTAGCGTATGTAACATCGGCTCAGGAAAATGTAGTGTTTCCTGATGGAGCCTGGTGGTGCAACGGTTAGCGTTCGGCCTCACATTCGGGAGGGCGCTGGTTCGAATCCCCGTCCGGGCATCCAGATTTGGGTTTTCGATGGTTTCCCAAATCACTCCAGGCAAATTCCGGGATGCTTCCTTTAAAAGGCCATGGCCAAATTCCTTCCCATTCCTTGCCCCCCATCCTTTCCTGTCTCTAAAGAACTCGCTGTTAATCAGTAAAAAAAAAAAAAAAAAAAAAAAAAATGGAATTACTTGTGAGTGGAAGGCGTTTATTATTTTATCTAGTTCAACGCTCAGGTAAAAGGACAGCCGGTACATCGTCTGTTGGGCTTCAGTCAGAGAAACTCCCTATTTGTTACAGGATACATCGAGATAAAGGATTTTTAGTCGCGAAGAACCACCATTGTTCACGAAGGTCTGGACGTAAGCATGTATTAGGTACGCAACAGAAGTTGATACCATAGTCGAGCTGTCAGACAGTAATAACTGTGAGATTCGATCGAAGTGCAGATCGAGGGGAATCAGCTACGTTTAATAAGAGAAGCAGTAGAAGAAGTAACAGAGCAGAGACTTGAAGAGTTCGTGAAGAAGTGATAATTGCAGTCGGACAGTATTTGTTGGCAGATGTGAGATGCTAAATCAATATTTAGCAGTTATAAAATAAGTACAAGCTAACTATCATAACGCGATGACCGACAAAACAGAGAGAGCGAACGAATGGAAAAGTTGGTAGTAAATTTCAAATATGCACATGGCTTAGCAAACCATATTAAATTAAATTGCAATGGAGCCCATGCTCCGGTGGCAATTTTCCTAAACACCCATCTTCCGAACCTACATTTACCCTTTACAAATTTTAACTTTAAATTCTTTCAACGTTTTTGGCAAATTATTTATCATTTCTCTTGGTAACTTATTCCAATCCCTGACACCCTTACGTAAAAAAGAGAATCTTCCTACACCCTTGTACCTGAAATCGAGTGCCAGCTTGTGGTCGTGGTCATCTTTTCCCTTCCATGCGTTACTTTCAATTCTTACACGAATATCTTTCCATGCCTCATCACCAATACACGCCTTGTACACTCCCATGATCCTCTTCACCCTCCTTGTGTCTTCCAATGAGTCCCATTCCCACCGAGCGTGGTGGTAGCGTTCTGGCCTCGCATTCGGGAGGACGGCGGTTCGAATCCCCGTCCGGTCATCAAGATTTGGGTTTTCCATGGTTTCCTTAATCACTCCAGGCAAATGCCGGGATGCTTCCTTCAAAAGGCCATGGCAGAATTCCTTCCCATTCCTTGCCCCCATCGCTGTTAGAGAGACGCTAAGCAGATAAAAAAAGGTCCCATTCCAGCTCTTTTATCATATCTGTTACGGATTGCGATAATTTCCAGAAACAAATCTAGCAGTCCTTCTTTGCACCTTCTCCAACTGCTGCATTTGATACTCAAAATGTGGGTCCCATAGTACACTACCATATTCAAGCAGTGATCTGACCAAAGTTTTGTAACCCAGTTCCTTTACTTCTCTCGTACATAGCCTCATCACCCTCTCCAACAAGTGCAGAATTTTGGAGGAACACTTTCATGACGAACCTGAGCATTCGCATCATATACGTCGTTGAAATAGAAAGTCAAAGCTAAAAAGAAAGACATAGACACCTGCAACAAAAAGAGAGAAAGAGGAAGATATAGTTTCATAATCATCAGCAAACGTTTAAGCTTCACAGAAAAATAACAGCACTCACTACCCTCAATTCGATTTGGGAATTATCTCCGTGTCGACAAACGCAAAGCCCAAGTCAAGAAGAAAATATTGCCAGAGCTAAAATCATAGAGGATAATCACACGATTCAGTGTAAGGCTGATGGCATGAAGACTTGAGTTCCGTACTATGCACTCCATGTCTTCAGTGGCAAATTGTGAGTAACGATCAGAAAGGAAGCTACCGCCCGCTCTGCTGTGGTCCGGTTTGATGAAGCCTCACGGTGTGCTGACTCGCGGATGACAAATGTTGGCAGAGGCAATCTCTGTGCGAAATTGGCTGTCACTAGTGGTTTCATTATTCATGGGCCGACGGCACCGGAGAGCCGAGATGAACGATAAGGGTATGACGACGAGTGCATCCGAGCAGACACACCAACTATTCCACTCGACAGTGTCCCAACTTCGATCAGAAAAGTCGGAAACAATTTATCGAGTCTGAAGTAACCGAAGGAACCTGTTCCGTTGACTGTCTGGGTAGTGACGGTTACTATGGAGGGTTTTAGCTATACAACGTAATGTTACGAGAAGTTGTAACTGGGCCGCTTTCCGGTGCGTGTCCCAATATACTAACTAGTGTAAGTGTTTTCCATGTTTGAATAGCAGTGATAACATGTGTTTTCAGTCCATTGTTTGTTTTGGGTGAAAGAAAGAGTATGGTATGTACGATGTAATTCAGGCCTACTTTTTCCGAAAGACACTAGGGGATACACCGAGCTTTAAGTCCTCTAACCAACCGACGATGAAAACAGCAACAGCAGTGTCGTTTGCTCTAAATCCGTAGCCGATGGTGATTAGAAGGGTTCGGATCTTTAGGACAAGTCATATTTTTTTCCAGCGTTCTTTTGAGCTGAAATGCTGAGTCAAACACTGATTCAATGATTCTGATTGCATTTAAATGTATTTTTTATAGCATGTAAATGCCTTTTAGACCATTTTCCTTGTTGTGGTAATATTTCGATAATATTTATGATCATATGGTCATATTTTGAGGAAACGTCTGGTAGTTTTTTTAATAGTACGGAAAATACACTACATATAGATGAGAAGAAAGTAAGATAATTATTCACAGAACTGTACTCCTGCTATACAGGTGGGAGGGGGGGGGGAGGGGGGGGGGGGGGGGGGGAGGGGGATGACTAATTTTCACTGTGGTCAGAATTCACGAGTCAAGAATTAAAGTACTACATTATTGTTCACTCTTTACACGTAATGTTCCGTCCGCATTTTAATCTCGAGTAAGCAGCAGAAGCATTCATGTGTCGATCCGCGTCAATCAATATTCAATGAAATATCCTCAGTCATTGTTAAATCTGCAGTGGATCAGTGAGTAGACCTACCACCATGTAGAAAGTAAAATTTTCTGAAAGTGCGAAGTTATGTAAGGGAATTTGGAGAGGAGTATTTTAGTACTGTTGAAAGAGTTCTATTCTGGAAACTATCTGAAATTAAGGTGACTTTAACAAAACGATTTAAAATTTAATTTCCCAATGGTGTTGCGAGTGCATGGAAGCAAATTATGCTGTCTACATGGAAGCGAAATTACTATATAAAATAAATGATGTATAATTGAGAATATTTTAATGTATAGTAAATTCAAATGTTTGGTCATATTTTGTCATTTTAGGTCATATTTACCCATTTCAAACGTCTTAATTGCCTGCTTATTTCTCTACTGTTTTGGCCATAAAGATCCGAACCCTAGTGACAAGGAATCGTGCACCACTACCTTTCCTTCCCTGTCTCTAGGACGAAAAATTTTTTCTGTCTCCGATCCTCGAACCAGGAGCTGCAACAACCTGGGCTAAGGAGTTGGGCAACACACACCTACGTATTCCTTGATTGAATGAAACTAGAATACGCTTAATGTAAGATAAAAATCTGAGAAATATTCCTGAGGTGACTATGGTTCATATTCCAGGTAATGTACGGTTTACATAGAGAGATTGACTTAAAATACACAGTTATCTGTTATGGACATAAAGCGGATAAGTACTTTCTTGAGATGAATGGTGACAATGTTGGACAACAGTCACCAAATTTCCCGATGTGTATGGAAAATGCGAACCGGTCCCTATAAGACTATATCTAATTTAATTTTTATGTTTTAATTTAACGTTATGTCAATAAGACTTTTTGTACATGTTTCATACAAAATACATTTCGCTGACTCAGAGGAACAACAGCAGAACTGCAAAATACGTAATTCTACATTGGCGAAAAAAAGGTGTAAACCGTAATTTTACACTTTAACCCAAGATTTCATATTTTGCATTTCTGTCGTTGTTCTTCTGGGACAGCGGCATGATTCCTAATGCGCATACCTAAGGTTTACATGTATGTAATTAAGTAGGTTACAACGTGTCTCACTGCGTTAAAATATAAATATAATGTTCCTCATCAGCCACCTAATTACTTCGCAGGAGGTTTTTCTTGTCGTCCTAATGGCGAACCAGTTTCCTTCTCAAAAAATAAATGTTCTTTAACAGAATTTATACATACATGCATATATTTAGCGCCTCGTGGATGTCGATGAAATAGAGCTATGAGAGAATAGTGGGCAGGGAATGGGAAGGAATACGGCCATCACCATTTGAAGGACTCATCCTGGTATTCGCTGAGAGTATTAATGAACTCATGAAAATCAAATCCTGAATGTTCTAGGTGGGGATCGAATCGCTTCTTCCAAGATGTCAGTTCCAAGAGTTAGCCACTCACGTAATAGACTTAATTTCAAAGTAGAAGGTACAGTTTATAGCTTTTAAATCCAAATCAGTGATGATACTGTTTGGTGATAAATAAACTGGTTGGTATTTATTTTGTTTAGGGATTTACACCTCGTTGAAGTCGAGATTCTTAGAGGCGCAAAAGGTCTGCGGCGAGGAACTGAAAGGAATTCTGCCATGGCCTTTTGAAGGAACTATCTAGCTGGAGTGATTTCGGGAAACAATGAAAAAAACGGAATCTGGATGATTGGACGGGTATTCGAAGCCGCGTCCTCCCGTATGCGAGGCCCGGTCGTTAGTACACCTCCTCGGGGCATGTCAAACGATGCGGCGGTTTTCTGACCGGCATTCCATTGTTTTAAGATCGCATGAGCTATATTACTTTGTTTACAAAAAACTAAGATTGCTTGCATTCACTGTTTAAATGGGTTTACATAACCTCAGTCACAAGGTGGTAGTTGAGAGCTGTTAGACGATGTTATGGCTTTTCTTTACGGCCGTTGTCACCGCGGACGGTAATTGAGTGGTCAACAGCAACCGCCATTTGCACTCACACGAGACACATCGCCATAGCGACGCGTGATAATTAACTGTTGCATTAGCCTGTGCTCATAATTAAACAAATAATTTACTGGCGCCGTAATTAAAGTGCGAGAGTAAGTTAAAGCTACGTCCGCATGTACTTTAATGAAAGGGCTGCGTGCTCTCAATATTGGAGACTGGCGGGATTAACTGCGGCGGTGTCCGCTTGGAGCGCTCCCGTCTGGGACCGACGGAGAGGAATTCGTGACGCTGAAGATTCTCAATTAAGAGGCAACGCGTCCTCATTAACGGTGATTAACTTAACACAAGACTCACGAAACCATCAATTAACTACTCGCTTTACAAAACAAGACGTTGATCCGATCAATCAGCATGCAAATTCGGGCGCGAGAAATCACACCAGTCACGAGGCAAACGGCAGAGACGATAAATTTTCCGTTCGTCGCAGTACATTGCATCGCAGCCGCATTGTCTACTGTCAGGTCGATTTGATGAGCCATTACTTATCTGAAACAGACAGGAAACGTTATCTTGTAAGCATTTAACATTTCATAAGATTACCTCTTATCAATGAAACTGCAGCTCATGAAACGCTTATCGTGTACGGGAAAGCTTCACACTGACCTGTTGACAGGGCACTATCAACTAAACTTTCATTTTTATGTGGGCCTGCTAGTTTCCTTCATACCTGAATTTTTACAAGACAAAACTATTATAATCATTTTCCTTTGCCGTCAATGCCATGAACATTGCAGACAGTCACATGTTTCAGTACATCTTTAAAACAAAATAATTAATTAATAATGTTTAACATCATTTCCAGGAGTCTCCTTTTTTCCATAGCAATCAGCGTAAGAATTTCATGCAATGCAACACTACGTTTTCAACTACTCATTACCACTTTTTGGTACAAGTCAAAATGTTATACACAAGTACTGAGGTCAACCTACTAAAAACTCACTGTAAAGTGTAAAAGAAAGAGATCACATGAACGAATTTGGCGGACAATTATCTTGGCACTTTTGTGACCATAAACCGTGCATTTCCCGCCGGTAATGGTACAGTTCTCTCTGTCTTGTCGTAGCTAGTCATCTCATCTGTTGCAATCATGACTACCACGGAAAATGGGAGGGGGGGGGGGGGGAATGCGCTTTTGCTTTTTATTGTGGTTATAGCAATCTTCCTGAATTTTGGGATGTAGAATGTATTTCATACTATAATCGTTTATAAAAGGCAGCTGCGAAAAAATTGAAACTTCTGTAGCCTTACGCGACTTGTGATAGTATTGTGAATAAAATAAACAACCTTTTATCCTTTTTTCACTAAGAATTAAAGGTTTTCGATTCAAGGAGATTAGCAGTGGGTAGTGATGATGTTTATGTTCCAAGCCTCTGGTATTTTCTGGTTTTGGGGGGACTAGAGAACTTCGGACCGAAGTGTATCAATAATTACAGTTGATAATGAAAACAATCAGGATTCAGTTAAGTGGACCTTGCAACAGTAGAATTGAAGTATTGATCACGTCTCCTAGTTGCCAGCAACCGAAGAGTAGCAATCACTCTCACATATTGGCTCTCTCAGGAGTGTGTCTTTTTTTAATGAAGGGACCAACATTACTCAAGACTATTTGAAAAGCTGTTTCGTCAATTCATAGATAGCGTAATTCTTAAAATAATTTATTTCCCCTCCTTTTTATAACTCATTCAGTAAATGGCAATCACTGGGCAAAACGATTCTTTTCAGAAACCAATCTTTGTTCTAATTATTACGGTGCTTTTTCCTTTATTCTTCTTCTCTTTCTACCAACGTAACTGCAACCACACAACAAACTGCGTTTTTTTTTTTTTTTTAATGTCACCCATCTCCTCTCGTCTTGACTACACTGAATGCCAGAAGTCCAGAACTGAGAGAACTAAAGCCTAAACACCTTCAGTTTCAGTAACTGTACAGCTTTTGACTCAGTTGGGACAGATAACTGCGCATTTAAACTGAAGATATGCAGCCCCCCCCCCCCCTAGAGTGATATAAGAGGATTTAAGCAGTAACTAAGCATTGTTACAGCTAACATTATCACAACGAGGACTGTGCACCCATAGCAGCTGTGCAGTACAATCGCTACCGTGACAAGTGTTTTGTTGGATGTTTCCGGTGCGGCAGGTGTCCCGGTCATTGTTGCCACACCTGCCCCGGTGTTTCGATACGTCTTGGACTTGCTGCGGCTCCGCCAAACAAGCTCATATTCACGTCACAGTGGCAGATAGGCGGCGCTGGTGGCGCGCGGGAGAAAAAGGACGAGGCGACGATTCCCAGGCCTGTTTTTGTCGCTGCGAGCTCACGTCCCCCGGAATAAGGAGAGCTGATTGCAGCCGCCGTGATTGTGCCGCCCTCCTCTCGTATTACAGCGTGTTGTGACAGTGTCCAGGTAGAGCTAACGAGTTGAGACCGTCACTCAGCCTCCACTTCCGGTATGTGACTGGTTGAATGTTTTGGTTGTTACTGATTTAGTGGTCTTTCTAGAAAACTATATCAAAATACTGATGAAACTACCTGTGATAACGGAAAAAAATAATCCTTGTTATTAACCTACAAGATTCTTGCTGACATCAGTCGTTATTCCTACTGTGAAGGGACAGCACATTTCAGACAGGTATTTGTTCCCATAAAACTCTCGGAGTCCATGCTGCCACAGCCTCTGAACTTGGTCAAGACTTACATCTGTAACTCAGATATGTGAAAGTGCCACTAATGCGTTTAATCACAGTATCAAATAATTTAGACGTCCATTAGCTAGCGGTTAATGACAAACAACTTTGCGTTCAATCAATAGTCCGTAATCATCTTGAAACTTGACTCTTCGTTTGGATATGACCATTTGCTGTAACGCTTCCTTCGGCTGAAAAGACCGCTTCTCCAACACAGGATGAAGAATTTATCGAGCGTTATTTCACACCGCCACCTCCTCGTATTCGCCGTAACAGATTCCCGTCGGCAGTGTTATGTTGAAAAACCAATTCGTAAGTTTTCGATCTAAATTATGAATTCCGTATAAAGCTGTGACCCGGATTCTTTGCTGGTAAGATCCACTTATCTTTCGGTGCGCTGTGGGTGAGCTTGATGTTGTAGTTGCAAGGTATGATGGCAAAGTCGAGGTTAGTTGGTGGAGACATGACGTCAGTGAGTGCACGCGGAGTTGTGGAAGGTTTGATTAGTGGCGGGCTCCTAATTGGCAGCGTCCATCTCGACCAGGCTGCTCGCTTTTTGCTTTGGTTCCCACGTGCTTCGCAGAACGTAATTGGCATTCCTCTAAGCATCCCGCTTCTTCTGTCCAGTAGCAAATTACCACCGACCCGGATGATGAATTTTATATTAATGGGTTACAAAGCGAATTACTTTAGTGTGGCAATCATCAGACACCTGTTGGCGTCAGCACAAATTCTGTTGATTGGTCAAAAGGAATCGACCCCAAGATTTGTCTAAACCAGTTAAGAACGTCAATTTTTTTGCAGATTTAATCCCTAAGGTTGTCTCTACAGAAAAAGTACTTAACGATTAGGATATCTTAGCTCATACTTATTTTTTTGACTTATGAGGCATCGTCCTCGTGATATCAGAAACGAATCCGCCACGCTGTTTAGGTTGTTGCGGTATCATCTCGTCGCATGCTTGCCGATGGGTTCGCTTTTTCGAGCCTCCTTATTGAAAATATTGTCATCATCAGGAAATAGAGAGCAGCGCAAGGATATCGGGACAAGTCCTTAGTGCCACAGTGTGTTCCATTGTCATACTTTAAATCCAAAATCTCTCCTGGCTGCTTTCCGGAGTGAAGGCATACGGTTCTGTTATCGATGATGCGTCCGTTGGGTGCAGACGTTTACTTGGTGGTCCTGAGGTGTCTTTCGGAAGAGTAGTTACGAGTTGGCCGATTTTTACCCTCTCTCACATTTCATTAGCTCACAGTGAAACTAACACAGTACATTGAACACATACATGTCAGCCAATGACTTAAAAAGAAATTCTGAAACCCCATTTTATTTTCACAACACTGTTATTACGAAGGGATAACTACCTCCATGGAAGCCGCCAACACCTGGGTTTTTGGGTATGACAACCATCATCTGAAATGATAGCTTTTTATGCTTTATAGAATCGTATTTCTCGTTCGTATTTTCTTTTAATTGCTGCGTATAAACATTGAACATGTTAAGAAGTAAAGTAAATTTTGAGTCTAAGAGTACAGTGGGATTCAGATCTAAGTTATAGATTATTGGCTTAGGCACCGACTAGAGGCCTGCCCGGATACACAATAATATCTCTAAGCTTCTTTGCTATGGCATTAAGAAAGCAAAATTTCGAATCGCGTAACTGCAAGTGTTGTCGAACTTGTGCGCTTCATTAAGTGACCTGGCGTCAAATTATGAGACAGCAAGAAAGTACATTCGATAACAATTTGGATGAGAGACATGCTTTGAATTACTGCACTTCTTTATGAACTATATGTTGGATTCGTTGTGTGCATATATTTCCTCGAAATTGTTGTAGTTTTCCTTTCCCCGCCGAAGGTCTACAGTAATTCTGAATAGTGAATGGAGACTTTACGAAATAGTTCTCAGTTGAGGTATTGCACAAACGTGTAACCTAGATTTATTGCATATAACAACATTCAAATAATTTATTTGTGGTAAATTAAGAAACACTACAATGACCATTTGTTCTTTTTCGTTTTGTCCATTATGGACCACGTGGTTCTTAACTCTGACGAGCCTTCTTCTTAGCCCAGTATTCCTTTATCCTTGCACTGTGGTTGTCTTTTTTTTTTTTTTTCCTGGGGAAATTTCATCCCAGATCCGGGACACTGGGTTTTGGTTGTTAGTGACTAGAGAGAATAGGATGCCTTAATCAGCATTCTGTACCTGCCCCTGTTGTTAATCTCGCTAGGGTTAGTTCCAGTTTTCTGACTAATCTCGTCCACTTGTCATTACTCGTTTTCCCTCTGATGGTTTTGGAGGTGAGTCTCTGTTTGTCCATCCGAACTATGTGACCATAGAAGATTAATCTCCTCTTTTGATAGCTGTTGTAATGCTCTCCAGTTTTTGGTATAGGTCCTTATTGTGTCTTAGTCTGTAATTTTTTTAAATATTTATTTCATAATACTTAGATAAAACTTTTTTAGACGGTGGCAGAAGAAAAGATACCGTTGGGCTTTCGTTACGATTTTTTAAAAGAGTGGTATTAGTTGATAGTGACCACTGCCTAGCCTGTTAGCGCCGCCTTGAAGCAGCGTATCGTGCGGTGTTTGTTTTAGTGTGTCGCTGGTGGGTCGTCTTCCTAGAAGTGCGCTCCCGAGGCGCTTCGTTCCGCTTCTTGTGGTAGCTGCGCGTAACTGCGTGTCGTCGGGACAGACAATGGACACGGTGTCCAATCACCACCCCAGCGGGCAGGTGGGAGGTCCAGGCCATCGCCCTTCAGACGTGACATTTACTGTCATACAGCTCAGAAAGTCGGCCTTACACACGATTGTGTTACATCCCCTTTTCTTTGGGAGCATCCATAAACCACGTAGCTCCATTTTGACCTCATGTTAACCCCCTACCCCCCATGTAGCCCGACGTGGCTTTTATCTCTAACGCCCCTAAGCCCCCCCCCCCCACGTAGCTATTTTTCCCTCTTGATTCCAGAAAAACATTTTGTACGGATTTCTTTTATCAGATTATCGTAAATTATATACGGATATATTACATGACGAAAATAAATATCCACATGTGTGTTCTTTATCTCATTTTAACTGTGAGAAGTAATAAGAATGAATACGTGGCTTGGTTCGGAACTCACCCCCTTTTTTCACGTAGCTCAGCGTAGCTTTCCTGATAACCAATTCCCCCCCCCCCTTCCCCAGACCAAACCAGGTAGTTTATAAACGCTTCCATTTATCTGACCGCCTGTACCAATACCATTCAACCTGTAGTAGAATCAGAATTTAAAAGATACTGATTACAGCCTTTCAAAGAAGGGTTAAAATTAGATAATTAATAGCGAAACACTTGCGTAACTGACACAGGTAGGTATTTTCCTATATCTTCTCGTAGTATGTGATACTACATCGGGCAGTTTAGAAAAACAGGTTCGAGAGAGTTTTACCCCCTGGCGCAAAGCAGAGGATTTGCATTATAAAAGAAAGGAGAGCAGACCAAGGAGAAGCGCTTTGTTCGGCCAACGCTCGTTTCTTAACGGACACAATCTGCCGCATCAGGGAACTCACACTTTTTCTATACCTTCCATGCTTTTTTTTTGTGGCTTTTTTTTGGCTTTTTTTCCCCTCTTTGCTACACGCATTTGCTCTGCTACCGAAACGCAAAATTTTATTCTTTGTCTAGCCAACTAAAAAGTAACATTTATGTTATTTCATTATTCAATTTAAAACAGGGATGCGATATACATAACTAAATCATCTGATTCAGTGAGCACAACTAAATATTAACAACTAGTTTCAAAGCCAGTTAAAATTACGCAATATTCGGGCAGCTCGCTTCCTCGCAGTTGTCTAGCTAAATACAGTTGTAATCAAACAACGCGCATTTCTTAGTTAATGATAACTCTGGACAGAGAGTATAAGAAAACTTCTACATTGAACGGATATAAATAAACTCAAAAGCAACTATTAAATAATGAGCTGACTGAAATGAAATACCTACAGTGTTCTGGCCATCATTTCTATGCAGTTGCTAAACGAAACAAAACTGTTATTAAGTACCGCGCGTAACTTGCATTGAGAAATTAGTTCGGCAACGAAGGTCTGAAACGTGACGTCACAGCGTTACTAACACAATTCCCAACCTTAGTCTTTTATTAGTATAGGTAAGAAAAGGTATGCTGATAGGTCCACAGCTAAATTAGTTTTTCGTAACTGATAGTTGAAAAACTAGTTTTAAAGTAACTTATAATAATATAAGTAACGCGTACATGCAAAATTTCTTCACTTCATGTTCCATTATTCTATCACCAAGCTATACAAAACAGTATCTAAAGATCTTTCTCTTCACATGCCTACTGTTTACACTTCCAAGATTTACTGTCTTCATTTTATGTCTCATTTCAAAGCTTGTATTTGTTCACAAGTGCCTTGTAACTTTAAAAAAAGTTACTAACCTTCAAGTCTTCTGAACATTGGTTGAGTGAATCTCGGCGTTGTCTTGTAACTCTGAGCTGCTCTCTCCTGAGGTAATTAAAACTCTCGGAACTCTGCTGTCGCCTATTACAACAGCGCCCCGGGCCGGCCACTCCGATAATCACTGTTTTTACCGCTAAGTATCATCATTATTGGCCGAAACGACAGCGATCCTCCCCCCTATTCTTCTTTCCCGTGCCGCGTTTACGTTCTCTGAATGTCTGCTGTGAAAGGATAATACGAAGTTACTACACTCCATGTTACAACAAAATCTACACGCAGTGCACAGCAGTTGAAGGCCCATCAGCTTTTCGTATAAGAAGACAGCAGAACTGTACACAGGGGGAAACTTCTTATAATACCTTCACTGCATCAATAAGACTGCATCAATGAGAGAGCGTCTATGAACTACGTAACTATATTTTGGCCTCCTGTGAAACCCCCCTTCCCACGACGTAGTCCGACGTGGCTTTTGCCCATACCCCCCCCCCCCTCCCCGAGTTGCACATATCTTTTTTCCTTATTGATTCCAGAAGGTATTTTGTGCTGTTTTCTCTTGTCAGACTATCTTAAATTACATACGGAGATAATTAAATGACGGAAATGAATTTTCACATACCGCTGGGTGTTTTGTACCTTATTTTAATTCTGACAAATAATATGAATGAAAAGCTGGGTGGCTTCGCTCGGAACCCTCCCCCCCCCCCCCCCCGTCCCCACGTAGCCCAGCGTAGCTTTTCAGACAACTCCACAGCTACACCGAGTCACGTAGTTTAAGGACACTCCTTAACAGAGACGATAATATAAATTCAGATGTAAGTTCAGGAGTTGTAATGCCACGCAGGACCGACAGAGAAAACATAAACACAGTGCAGCTACTATTACACAGACGAAGAGTACAGAACAAGTTTTATTGTTATCGCTTTACGCCTCGACGACGTCTTGGTTATTAGAGGCGGGAAAGGAAGGAAAGGAATTCGGACATGGCATTTTTAAAGAAACTATTCCATCATTCCCCTGGAGTGATTTCAGGAAACCATGGAAAACCGTAATCTGATTGGTTGGACGGGATTCGAACCGACGTCATCCCGAATACGAAGCTAGAGCGTTACTGCTCACCCACCACCGCTGGTGCACCATCAAGGATGTGGACATAAACTCGAGGTTGTTGGTAGGAAAAGAATTGGAAAGTATTTAAAAAGACGTTCAAGCATCATGAATTTCATTGACTGCAAGCTGCAACCGTTGCCAACTGTTCACGTCGGACGCGCTGTGCCGTAAAGGTAACATTGATCCGCAGATTGGTAGTTGTGCGTTGGTCGCGCGATACCACGGTGAAAGCTGTTGCTATACCATGCGAATATTGCAACAGAGAGAATAATAGCTTCCACGCTTCCCGGTTATAGTCGCGTCTTGGTACTGAATACCAACGTTTCGACGATACCGTGATACCCGAGAAACACGGAGAGTATTTATTGCGGCCGTGAAAGGCTTCGATTACATGCGAGAGTAATGTTTCGATCACCATCAGTGTTGATATTCTAAAATTGAGGATTCTACATGATTACACAGAAACTTATGTTTTACTGTTAGCACTCTCATTGCATTTCTGTACAAAGATTCAAGCTGAGTTTCGTATTCGCATAAAGAAAATCATTGGAAATTCCAGTAAGAATATTAATAACACTCGGGAAACTGAAAAAAGAAGCCTGCTTAGTAAGAGCAAAAGAAAGTCGATTGTGATATTCGTCTCTGTATAGTACCTCGGACATGTCGCATAATAAAGGTTTCTCAGTTTTGGAGGACAAATGTGTATTTGCAAAACAACGAGCTAAACTTTTGTGATAGCTACACCATGCCGTGTTTATCTCTTAACCAGTCCGTCCATCAGGAAAAAAAGAAATGAATTAATAACTCCAGACGTTGTATTTCTGAAAGGGCTGAGAGGCAACAAATAAAGTTAATAATAAGGCAATATTATAATATTATTGCTGTCCACATGTTTAAAGGAAATATTCTGAATACGTTCAACTGGTTGTATTTGGTGCGTGACTACACTTCACGAAGTGAGACGTACTAACACAACTAAAACAACAAGATTATCCACTCCGAAATCCAGAAAACAGGCCTGATCGTTAATAAGGATTTTTTAACGTTATCGTGGAGAGCAAACTTCTCCATAAATTTCCCCTGTTGGCTATTACATTCCGTAACATGGTATTACCTCCACACGGAATACTCTGTTTCGCCAGGACTCCCTATCGCTTTCAACAAGTCTGTGAGACTCGCCACTAAACGCATTAACAAATGAGACCAGGGAAGGAGCAGCAGACCGGAATTAACGACGTCGCATTCCCCCGCCCCGCCGTTCTCTTAAATAATTACGCCCGACCGATTTATCTCTTTTCGCCATATTAGCCGGTACATCGGAACTGGTTGCGGACCAGTTTGCTCGGTATGAGAGAGCTGTTTACCGAGGAAGGTCATAACCTCGGTTAGGCGCGGATATCCACAACACCGTGCTCACACTGAATTTCTCACATAAAGAGCACAAGACGTTTCTCCTCAACCTACAATACACACAAGCCTAACTTAGTATGAATGGCCGAGAACTTGAATCACGATTGACTAGCGCAATATTGTTTTCACAATATTTATCTTCTAAATTAAATATTTTCTACGCTATTATTTCTCCTCATAACTGACATACATCCACCATAGCAAAGAAATGCTATGTGAACGAGTTATGGTGGAATTTTAGACGAGTCACAGGCTGACTATATAGAAAGTTCCAACATAGCGTGGGAGAAGGGGGGGGGGGGGCGAGCAGTAACGCTTAGGCCTGGTTCAAATCTCAATCAGGACTTCCATATTTCGGTTTGCAATAGTTTTCCGTAATCATTCCACGCGAATGTTGAATGGTTTGATTAAAAAGCCATGGCCGAATTCCTTCCAATTCCTTGCCCCCATCAGTTTCCGCCTCTGGTGGCAAATATGTCAACGAGTCCTAACCCCAAACCAAAAAATAGAAACACTACGAAGTAATAACTGTATTGTAGCTCAACCCGTGCTCGGTGGTTTTTTTAGCCCCCTGCATTGGAAGGACTTTTCACTATGCTGTACCTATCCCGCAATCTAGGATATTTTTTTATTTTATTTATTATTATTTTTTTTACTAACTGCTTTACGCCTCGTCGATGGCCAAAGTCATTAGAAGTGCGATTGGACTGGGGACAAGGAACGGGAAGGATTTCGGCCTTTTTTTAAGGAAGCATCCCGGCATTCGCTGGAGTGATTTAGGAAAAACCATAGAAAAGCCAAATCTGGATGCCCGGACGGGGATTCGAACCCGCGTCCTCCCGAATGCGAGGCCAGAACGTTAACCGTTACACCACCACTCTCGGTGCAATCTGAGAGAGACCAATATCTACATCAATTTTGTGACGCTTTTGTCTATACATTAATCGATACATTGCGTAATGGATCCCAAATGGCACAAACGTAGTCCAAATGTGGACATATGAGAATTTTTTGCACCATTTCCTTTGTTTGTGCATTACAGTTTTTCGACACCCGCAGTCTAGAATTAGCTCTTACTACGACCGAAGTTATGGGAAGGACACATTTCATAGTAGGCCTACTTTGTACCGCTGCTTCCGAACACTTCAGGGAATCAACCATACCAATAACTGACCTGTTTATTCCACATTGCCTTTCACTTTGTACAATTTATTGTAGGTTGCCACTCGTCGCACCACACCGAAATAACGTCCAGATTACGCTAAATTTCTAAGCAATCGGCCGAATTCGTTACTTCCCTATACTGAACTCGTGAACCTGTATCAATAACTTTCATTACGTTATGCATAAATAGGGCCAGCCAGCTGTGTTTCACACGATGAGTTCTTCCAAAATCCTACTTGGTTCGGTGTACACTATTGATTTTCTTTTAGAAAATTAATAATGTTTGAACATGCAATATACTCGAGAACTCTACTGCAAACAGATATTGTAATCGTAGATATGAGCCGGCAATTCCTGGCATCTCTTCGATTTCCTTTCTTGAAAATCGGAGTTACCTACGTGATATTCCAGTTGAAAGACTCCTTTTTTTATTCTAAGCGTTTATGGTATATATCGAACAGAAATGGTCAGATTTCCGTTGCGTACCAAGAAAATTCTCTTGTTGGTATTCCATCCGTATCCTGTGCTTTCCCCCATTTCTGGAGCTCTTATTGATTTTCAACGCCTGCAGTAGCTATTCTTAATGAATCCATCTGTAACTCTGCTCGACAAATGGATAGGGTGTCGTTATTTTCTTCAGTGAGTAAATTTTTGAAATTGGTATGTGGCCCAGTCAAAGGATTGTATATGTGTCCTATCTTCCCTCACCATACATGTTTAAATCGATGCCGGATGTCTTCAAACGTACTTATTGTTACTTTGAAAGTATGCCGATTATCCTTAATATGTTCACAAACATTTCTTTGAGGCATTTTCAGATCCGTAAACAATTATTTCCTTCTTTTCCGCACAGTTATTGATTTTACAATTTGTGATCACTTATTACTTTGGTCGTTTGTGAATAAGTTTGGTCTAATGGTATCATAAGATCTGAGATTTTTTAATCAGCGTTATGAGAGCACTTTTGTTTGGTAATCAAATGCGTAAGATGTTGATCTGAGAACAGGTCTAGAATGACTACAGAAGCTGTTCTATCCCTACAATAACATATGTGAAAAAGGCTTAAATACAAAAATTTCAAAACCGCATATGGCGCTGTGGGCATACTGCACAGTTGTGGTTATTAGTAACTCATCTGGGGAGTTTAAACTGGATGTAGTCAGGCTTTTCCCCGAAGAGTAGACTTTAACTTAATCGCCCCCAGATTGCGCCCTCCCCTTTCTTTCGTTTCTCGTCCACAATACGGACAACACATTACACATCACATACATTTATCGCAATCATCTAGACTTATGACAATACTGATTATACCCGGAAAGATATTGCCTGGATTTTGACCGGAGCTTGGAACACCGAGTGTGACTCGCATTTTGACTCGGCATAATCTTCTATCGATTTTCCATTGGTTCTTGCGTGTTAACGTACTTATGCTTCATATAAACTACTGAACATAATGACTGTTGCATTTCAGTGAACACAAGAAAGATGCTCGGCCTTACACATTTCTTTTTTCTATGATTTCCTGAAATCATTCCAGACAAATTCTATGACGTTTCCTACAAAAGGCCATCGACGGCTTCCTTCTCTAATGACCTCGACGTTGACGATATGTAAAGCCCGAAGGAAAAAAAAAAAGAAGAAAAAAAAAAGAGCCTGCAGAAGAGTAGTTCATCATATTGCAGACACATGTCTGATTAAATTATTTATAAAGTGCATTGTGTTGTGCTAACTATTCTTCTGCTCTTTGTATTTCTCCGAAAACAGTTTGCACGGAATGAAGACGTGAGACAGGCTTACCCTCAGCGTCAACGAACACTGAGTTTGTTAGAGACACATTCAGGTCAGTTCAGGAGAAAACAGTCCGTGAGAATGGGACCGTTACAACTGTGCCCGCAAGATGGCCACGTAGAAGAAAACTGCGATTTTAGGCCTAATTCAAGGCCGTAGCGCTTGCTTCAAAGGAAGGGGCAGTGAACCGCCAGCAATGAAATTCCCACGGGGGTCGACAACCCCCCGCCTCCCTCGGACAGACCAGGTCAAACGTGGGAGAGTAGCCCCCTACCACTTCCCTCGGCGGGTCGCGACTACGCTACCCGTCAGGCGTCAAAGAGAACAGGTACACGTCGCCACCCTAGCGGGTGACACGAGAACAAGCCAGATCTAACACATACTGTGCTTAGTGAAAATTTTATAACAGTATGGTTCATAGTATTTCACACTACAGAGTAGGTCCTACGAAAAATGATTGTATATAGCTGAGTGAGGCGCTTGCTTAGCTCAGGCGTTATAGCGTCTGTCTGCGGCCCGGACGATTGTGGTTCTATTCTCGACGAAGCCGAGAATTCCTCTTCGAAGCTGGACGTCTGAAATGGCTTCCCAGACCTACTCAGCCTGCTATCCAATGAGTATACTGGAGGAAACTCCGCGGGAAGGTTAAGAATGGCCGGAGCGTGGTGCTGACCATGTTAGATTCTCCTAGAACCAATGGTTGATAATGGGAACGCAGAGCTCTTCCTCCGTGAATACTAGAGAAAGCGGCGACTTGTTGCAGAAACCCCGTGCCATTTACCTGCATATCTATGGCTTAGTGATAAAACATTTGAGTGAATTTACCTTTGGGACAAAGAATACGAAGTCCAGAATATAACTTATTTGTTTTCAAACCTTTATAGGTGACACGATTGTAACATGAATGTTAACAACGGTGACTTCTTGACGGAGTTTCGTAAAAATTTCCAAAGTACCTCCCAAGTAAGATGCACGTGTCATTAAGATTAGGTGGTAATTCTAACACAGTAAAAAACAAATGCCGATGGCAAAGGCAAGAAAATATACGATTATATTCCTTTTAGAATCAGGTTACGAGCAATAATGATTCTTCCTCTCGAAGAGAATAATTTGGAATCGATGTACAGTTTGGTAGTATATAAAAATCAATTCCTTTTTTTTTCTCTCTCTCTCTCCTAAATATTTCGTTCTTCACTGGAATGTAAATACGATATTAGAAAACACCTCAACTTCCGTCGATCCCGGCTGTTACGTACATCATTCCATAACTTTCTAAGAGGCGAGGCTTATTGATCCGTTTAAAGGTGCACTGTATTCAGTAAACATCACAGGTCAGGGAGTAAGATGAGAGATAAGTTTCTAAAGTAGTTAAGGAACGTTTAAAAGAAGCTGTTAGCCTGGGTACACGTAGAGCCTTTAAGAGTCGTAATGTAACCTTTTAAGAACCGTAGTGCACCTTAACCGAGACGAAAGCCTCCAGAAATGATCACAAAGTGATTTTCTCGATGGCACGAAGCGGTCATTTGCCACGCCTCCGAGCCCTTCCGCCTGCTGCTAACTACGTTTTAATAGGTTTGAGGCGGTCACGGTTGGCGAATTGTGCCGGCCTGGAGCTAATGAGTCTCTCTGGAGAGATTGTTCCGGCCGAGGGAACACGCTAACGGTAGCGCCTCTCGGGAGAAATGGGAGGCGCTTTGTAGCACTGTCTGATACCACCGGCCATCCATCCAGGCTGCCCACTGCGTGATGTCTATCTCGACCACCTACAAACTACGACCCTCACTCAGCTAAGGGCAGGTTGCGTGACCTTCACCTGGCAGCAGGTACCTGAGAAAACATGCTACTAAGGCACCACTGCCGATCTACATCGACGAGCACGGGGAACTTAGCAGGTGATTTTTTTAAATCTTTTGGGATGGTTGACGTCAAATTCCTTATAGAGAGGAGAGATTGTTGACAACGAACGGAAAAGAATTCGGTCATGGCTTTTTGCAGGAACCGGCTTTGCTTTTGCCTGGAGTGATTTCCGAAAATCAGAGAAAAAGTAAACCTGAATGGCCATTCCGGGAATGGTATACACGTAATCCTGAATATCTCGTGGTTCGGAATGTTTCGGTTTTGTTGTTGGTAATGTTACTGATGTGACCAGAATTACTAAATGCTGTATTCATTTCTCCTGACACTGAACATTATGCTTCATGTCGCCCTTAATCGAGAGTTCGGATTGTGGTTTAGTGACATTTTAATAGGGAAAGCTGTTTTCTTGTAAGAAAAAGGAAGATGTTGGTTGAGTGCTTAACGATTGGGCCTGGCATTTGGGACGACACTTTTTTTTTTTTTTTTTTTTTAACTGCTTAACGTCTCTTAACAGCGTGGTCTTTAGAGACGGGACAGGATGGGGGGCAAGGAATGGGAAGGAATTCGGCCATGGCCTTTTGAAGGAAGCATCCCGGCATTTGCCTGGAGTGATTTGGGGAAACAATGGAAAACCCAAATCTGGATGCTCGGACGGGGATTCGAACCGCCGTCCTCCCGAATGCGAAGCCAGAACGCTAACCGTTACACCACCACGGTCGGTAGGGGGCGACATGAGTTTGATTCTTTATCTGGCCATTCAGATTTCCGAAGCCTATGGTTATCGTAATTACACCAGTTAAATGCCAGAATGGGTACTGTTATAGGCCATGGGATTTTATAGCCCTTGCTCTTCCTACAATCGCTCTAACAGGAAGGGTCCTACTTAAAAAAAAAACAAAATCTTTCACCAAGCTGACCTTACTACATTCCATAATTGTAACATTGATGAAATTATTCTTCTTGAAGAACAATGTGCAATCAGTTATTGCTATTATCAAGTTTTTATGTCAACATAACTACTTGTTGTGTGGATCCATGAACAAATTCTGCTTAAGAACCAGCAAGTCGGCTAACATGACATCATCTACACTAGTGGTTCCCAACGGGGGCGGTACCGCCTTCGGTGGGCGCTTTTACGGGTCAAGGCAAATTTAGGAGGCGCTGAGGACAAACTGCAATCCCCTGCTTTCCAGTATTATATACAGCTTTAACGGTTGCATCAGAGAAGTTTTTAATTGCATTCCCAAGATCATATGTAGCCAAAACAAATTTTAGTGTTATCAGCAATTTATTAGCCAAAATAAGTAACGGATAGTCATTATTGAAAAGCGGCGATTTAAAATTTCGGATGACAAACAAGTACAAAATATTGAAAAATTAGTATCGTTAGTAAAATATGCATCAAATTAGCTGAGTCCTCAAATTAATAATATTTATTATAATATGTATTCCTTAATCAAACTGCGAACAATACACTAATATTGTAAATATCTTTGAATGAAATATTTTTAAAAACCTGTCCTTGTTTTGCTATAGTCTATACAAGAAAATTGTAATTTCGCTATCAAGTCACTGTTTCTAAAAGTAGATTGCGAGCCATAGAAGTTGTAACACTATGGATTACATTATTATTACAAGAAGGGGAGTCTGAATTTTTTTTTTGGGGGGGAGGGGGAAATGGGTGTTTTTTTTTAAAAGGATGGTAAGTAGGGTCTTTTTTTCGAAAAGGGGGCGGTAGGTCAAAAAAGGTTGGGAACCTATGGTCTATACATCTCTATGCAATGAGAGCTCATGTGCTTATGCATTCTTGTTGGGAAGTACAATATGTTTTTCTTCCGCACAATGTTTCCATGACGTCACGGGATTGTTAACTATTTGTTGACCGTACTTTAGCTATGTTTCATTATATCAGTTCACGGTGGAATGAGCATTGAAGCGTCGTTTTTGTGGTTCACGGTACCAGAAGCAAGAAAGGGGAGAGGGAGACTGGGAGGGAAGGAGAGGAGGGCAGAGCGCTAGACAAAAGGCTGCATAAAATGGGGGCCACTTTTTTTCTGAATGTTGCACCTTCTTCCTTCCTCGTCTCTTCCTGCTGAGAAACAAAACCCATTCAGCACTCCCCTGCTCCTTTATGCGCCAGCGGGGGAGACGCGAAAACCGTCTCTGGTACTACGCATTATTAAATATTTATGACGTCGGATCTCATTGTAAGCGGTGATCTACATCAGAGGCAGGTAGCTGCTGGCTGCGCCATATCCCGAATCCCAAATCCGTTGGAACACATCTATCTCTACCGCAATCTGGTTGATGCTTCCAAGAATCTTCTTCTTAACGAATAATACTTCTTCCTAAACCTCGTAGCCAAAGATTTCTTTGTCTTTATTTTTATTGTTTTCTTGGATCTGTCACCCGCTCAGTAAAAAGGTTAACAATAAATTACTCTAAAACTTCCGTCAATGCATCCGGTTTTTTGCTTCAGCTACACCTGTTCGATTCTGGTCTAGTAAATCACTCTTTTGATGCTAGGTAAATTAGTAAAGCTCACACTGAATAGACCAGCTTTATCACTCAGAAGGAACTTAAAAGAGTAGTATCTGTAACGAATGTAAACCTTAAGAGGGAGGAAATTTTTCTAAGCAACAAATCTAACAGTTCTTGTATGATGCGAATAAATATTAAAACAAATCGTTTTCTGACTGAGAAAGCCCTGGAAGTAAAGAAAGACTAGCTGTATGACACTACAACAAATCAATGACTGGATTCAGCCATCTCCAAAGCCAAATGTTACGTTTCAGTTTTAATATTAATTTATTACATAGGTTCCTCTTTTTTTGTCGGTGTTTTTCAATAATAACAGGGGTGCTGAAGACGTATGGTTTGTTATAATTAGCCTTTCAATATGCAAGTATAAGTTTTTTAATTGCACTTTAAAAATAGAAATTTTAAACTGTTACAGCTGTTAAATATATGTATGTGCGATGAAAGCATACAGGAGAGGAGTATGAGCGTGGTGTTTTATTTGGTTGGTTATGGTTGGTTACGATAGTGGTGGGTAGTGGTCAGCAGTGGTGTGATCCGGTCTGTCCCCTGACACCCATCGTATATAAACAGGCTGTCCCAAGGACAATCGGTAAGCTCTCTTGAATCAGTGATAGTTGTACTCGACAAATATTGTTAAAACGTCTTAAATCCTAATATTTGCAGCAACGAAATACGGAATTAAAAATGTTTCCCAGATTTGAAGAGACAATGGCCTCGTTGATAGTTTGCTTTTAAAGTAAATGTTTAATATGTAAACTCGAAAAATATGTATAATCAGCAAAGAGTATTAGATATGTAGGGAAATAATCGAAATCAGATATCTGGGTAACCTGACCGGGAATCTAATGTGGATTGTCCTGTCGAATCCCAGTCCCGATCATTACGCTTCATCCACTCGTACTACGTTTGTTCGGATAGACTAAAGTGTGCAGCTAAGTCAAATCGCTTCGTAGATAACGGATTATCAAAAATCGATACTTAAATTCAGACAAAAAAGCTGCAGCCGAATCTCGATACCGTATAGCTATCTCACAGCCCCGCTAGCTCCGTTGGCTGCGCTGTTCGTCTTAACTGTTTATGCGCGCTATCAGTCGACGATAGCAAAAAAATTGCTTCTCTCTATTAGGAACCACAGCGAAAAAAAAAATCTTTAATTAATTTTTTAACCCAGTCTTATAATATCTTTGAAGTACGAATGTTGAAATCAATAAATCTAATAGGTAAATTTGTGACGCACAAATTTTAGTTAACATCACATAGCACACGATGTTAAAAACGGTAAAACCATTTTTAAACTGCTGCAACACGGCAGTGAAAATATTCCTACTCTTCTCACCACTATTAATAATTAGTACAGTGACAGAAATATGCGGGTTTCCACAGAGTTTACTTAGCGCTCGCTCATCAGGGGCCACTTCCCTTCCCACTTCCCGGCACTCACGTCGTAGCAAGCGTTGGGGATGATGACGGCATTCCAGACGTTTGACTTCATTGGAAAATGCTCGACTTGATTAAATATACAAACCTGAACAGTCAGCTTACACGCTCTCTCTCTCTCTCTCTCTCTATTCCAAATCCGTTACAACTCAATGAGGTAGTAAAAGTGGATTGATGGATTGTAATTTTTTTTAAAAGTAAAATAAATAAAAGTTTGCTAGATTTAAGGAAGTGAAGATACTTAAAAAGAGAGAGAGATCACTGTTAACTCAAAAAGTATTTTTTTTTTTTTTTTATGGTTTCCATCTCCATTCTGTTTTTAATGTTTCTCCAGTTATGAATTGATTTTTTTCGTACTCCAAACAACATGAAGAATGTATATACTTTCTTCGCATGGAACGCATGGAATTTTCCAGTACCGGATATTTATCTTTTGCTTATGATTTAACGGCTTAACAATGTCAAGGTCTCTAGAGTCGAAACAACGTTGTGGTTAAGAAAACGGAAGAAATTCGGCATTGTTTTTTTGAAGGAACCATTCTGCCATTTGCTTGGAGTTTTTTCTGGAAACCAATGGAAAAAGGAACTCTCGAATGCCCGTCTCGGAGTTGAATGAACGTGTTCCTGATTACTAAGCGCTTACGTTATCGCTCACCCACTAGGCTCTGGCAGGAACAAGTAAAATATAAAAGAAATCTTTACTCCCCACACTTTACTCCATTAGTGTCTTCTGTACTCCCTCACGATTCTTGTACAAGTTAATTTTTTTTTATATCCGGATATTAAGGTATGTGAGGATTGGTGTGTAAGCAATATGCACTGTACATAGTTAGCACTTGTTGAAGTTGTATAACTCCAGACAACATATGCAACAACTTTCAACTGTCAGGGACTCCGTTAGCTCTGATGTTTACAGCTAACCATGCAAACAGTCCAACAAGGCGATCTCATTCCTAAAAGCAAACTCGCTACAGCATACTTAAGATTTAGAGTCGTTAAGAAACCTATAAAGTGGTTGCCTCCGATTCATTAATCTTCATATACATAGTCAACAGCGGTTTACCCGTTGCTTGATGGAGCAGGTCATAATTAATTGTGCCTTATATGGAACCGATGCCACCAAAAATGCATTTGTATCCAGACTTTACTGATCATAACAGAAAGCCTACTTACCTAATGCAGAGATATAAATTGCCTATGCGATAACGCCATCGGGTATCAAAGGAAATATTGAGCAGTGGAAACATTGAGCTAACATCAATGGAAAGTGGGGAACAAGTTTTACAATGGTAATACAGTGTTCCTGACACTGTTACATTAATAAGTGGACAAACAAAAGGCTTTTTGTAATTCATTACATTGATTTACCTGTTGAATCAAACACTCCACTGCAATAAAAACAATACAGTAAGGTAGGAATGCGGCGTATGATTGATTGCTTCATTGGTGATATGGGGTTATGAATATCAGTTAATATGTTCGTTGTTATTGCACAGGAGGAACAGTGATATACAGAACACCACGTCCTAATGATAACTGACAAGTAAGCGAAATGTAACGAGGTCAACAGCATGTGAGTTTGTCAAGTTACGTAATTTAACAGCCAGAAATACCTGTTAATCCCAGACAAGGGATACAGCATAGTTGCAGAGGTGCACGAATGAGAACATCATGCTGGGATGTCATCCTGAAGAGAATAGACGACGTGTAGTTTTATTCTGTTCACAAGGAAAAACATTAGTGATGATTACTGGATGCTGAACGGAAAAACACTGCCCTACTGTACTAAGGTCATGTGATGATCCACGTTTAATTTTTTTCAAGGCGACAGTAATACTTTTTCTCGGGTGGAAGTAAGTATTTTTCTAATAAATATATAAAAAAATTAAAAACATACTTGCCACTCAGGAAGTACGCGTGAGATGTTCATTGTATAGCATTCCGCTTCCATTTTGTTTCCTACTGGATAGATCGCATAGCAGCGCGTCCTGTATCGACAACTGTACCAGGAGATAGTACCGGTAGGTGTCGTCTCCCATCGAGGCTTTACTGCGTCGGTTTTCTTCTGCGGATGTATCCCTGCATTATACTGAAAGACGGACGTAGTAAGAAGATAGACAATGCGTGTAATACTGAAAGGCGCGATGTTGCCCGGCCATAAATTTAGCAGCACTGTGATAGTGTGCAACCCTTGAAATATGTCTATTTTCCGATTCTACGGATCAGCTGCTTCACTATCTGGTATTCTCAAACAAATATCTGTTTTCCAATATTCAATATACCCGAAAGCTACGTGGGACGTTGCGTCCTTAATGGGTTGGTGGGTGTTAATGTTTAAGATATGTGAGGTAGGGAGGGAAGCACCTGTTACCTAAGGCACTCCAGCAGCATTTCCAAGCATCAGAAAAACGTTGATCACATAGATAATGACCGTTCATTCATGACATAACGTTGAGGCACCTCATCGAATAGTTCTCTAAATATTATTTATCGATAAATACGATATTCTGAAGACGTAGTAGTCCAGAATATGCAGTATCACTATGCCTGATGTCTACTCGCATTAAGGTGTCGTTCAGAGGCTTTAGTATTATTATTCCGACTGAGAATGATTTGAGAATGCATTTATTTATATTCAGTTCTATATGCACGTTACTGAATCAGCAGTAGCATTGGGGCAAGGCAACTAGGAGGACTTGGATTTGATATCTTGTTGAGCCACCCAGGTTACTGTTTCGCATGGTTTCTGAAATCATTCCAGGGTAATGCGCGGACAATTCCCTCGTACATGGCATGGGCGTGGGTGATTTCCTTCCTGTTACTTTTCTGCAATATTCTTCAGGATCTAATTACTAAGGTATGGGGATACCCAGCCAGCCCTGCGGCTGAGACGTTTGGGCCTGGTACTTAATCGGACGCACCTCCAAATCCCCGTCCGTTTATATTAATTTCGATTTATCATCGTTTCCCGAATGATTTTTTCAAAAGGGCATTCCCGAAATTTTTCCTCTTCCTTGTGCCGAATCTTCTCTCACCTCTAATGACTTCAATGCCGACGATGTGTAAAGCCGAAAGAAGAAAAGTTGAATATGAATAGCAAAGCCAGATTTTAACGCTCCCACCAATACTCAAATCGGCTGCCTACGTCAGCAAGCGCAGAAATTACATCACGACTGTGACGTGTGTATAAATCTTTGCAGGGTTTTGTGTATTTTTGTATCTGAAGTTCCACGAGTGGAGTGTTTTGTCATGATGACATTGAGAAGCGTGTGTTGGTACATCAGATAAGGCGGCCGCTGTTAGGGCTAGAGATTATTAAGCAGTAAGCAGTATCAGATGGTCAGACACTGTGCTGCTAAACGACACAAGCCAGGTCTCGTCGGGACAGACTGTTTAGGCTTTCAAGCGTCTTGTACTGAATAATATGTGGACTGATGTATTTAACAGTTTATATTTGTAGGAGGTAGGCTCATGTGGTCGTAATGACCCTGTGACAGGGTTTTTATTGGCTACAAATTCCACCCCTGCCGTAGTCACCTAGCCCATCTTGATATAGGGCATCTACACTTTAATGTGGAATCCAAGCGTTCTGGCATACTTCACTTTATAGAGCCGCTTAAAGAACCTTTGTAAATCTCCGCCAAGACAGAGATTCAATCTCTAAACAGAAGCTTTAACCACCGAGACACCAGAACGCTAAATATTTGTGCTGAATAAATGTGATATCAAGTGCAAAAAAAAAAAAAAAAAAAAAAAAAAAAAAAAAAAAGTCATGTGAATGAAAATTATGTATAGTACCAAATGTTTAAAAATCAGCATCCAGCGAGTACTATCACAAGAAAATGTGTAAATTTAAGTTCCGCAGTTATTCTTGGCGGAATCGCTGAATGCGATTAAACAACAAACAAACTTCTGACACAAAGTACACGATATAAACATCAGAACTCACATGAGTTTCGACTGGTCTCTCTGCGGCGCTGCGTGCACGTCGTTCCCCGTGGGCACCCATCACGGTGGCGGAAAGCGTTATGTCTCACCGTCCCTGCCAACGTGGTGGAACCTTCCACCATTAAGGCGCGTGATTCGGAAAAGCCCAATCCCAAGTTGGGGGTGTAGCGAAGTAGCTCGATAGAACGGTGTGGTCGGGGTGGCAGTTTGAGGGTTTCGGCCTAGTTGCTGTACCTCACCTCAACGCGGTTGGTGCTACGTTGCTACACTGCCAACTCGGGATTGGGCTTTTGCGAATCACCCGCCTTAATGGTGAAAGGTTCCACCATTGGCAATGACGGTGAGACATAACGCTTTCCGCCACCCTGATGGGTGCCCGCGGGGAACGACGTGGACGCAGCGCCGCAGAGACACCAGTCGAAACTCATGTGATTTCTGAAGTTTATGTCGTGTGAATTGTGTCAGAAGTTTGTCATCTGTACTCATGGTCTCTCTGAAAGTCCGTACTCCCCTGGCGGTGGGGCTCCTCAAATGGACGCATAGTTCGGTAGGAGTTGGTGAGGGCAAGATGAGCTTCGCTCGCGCATGTCCGATGACCCAATTCCGAGCATGATAAAGGCACCCCATGGCTGTGACCACACTCACTGGTCCAAATCTTGATGTTAAACCTGTTTTCGCTGGCAACGCGCCTACGCAGGTAGTGTACTGTGTGTAACCGATGTCGTGTTGCTTGTGGTTTGCAGACGTGGCGGACCGCATCGCGTCGCTGCTGGCGCGCGGCCTGCCCGACGACGAGGACGACGAGGAGGAGGAGGAGGTGGAGGGCGAGGGGGCCGAGGAGCAGGCGGTGTCGAGCTCGACGAGCGCCAGCGAGCCGCAGGACGCGCAGCAGGTGGCGGCGGCGTGCGGCGCGCTGGACGGCGCGCTCCTGCTCGCCGGCTACACGGACTGCATGCGCGAGGCGCTGCGCTTCCTCGTCGAGGAGGAGAGCTTCGCGGCGCACGACCCGCTGGTCCAGGGGCTGCGCCAGCACCTGCTCGACCACCAGCCCCGCCTGCACCACCACCAGCAGCCCGCGCTCTGACGCCAGTGACTGTGTGTGCTGTGCCCCAGACTGACTGTAGTGGGTGGGAGCTTCCTACAGTGACTGCTGTTGCAAGAAGTTATCATTATATTTAAAATCATGGGTACTGTTCATGTGATTCTAAAAGAGGAACTACATAAACGACTTCTTAAATAATAAATACAAAGCTGTCAGAGAAAACCTTCAGTACAGTCGTGGTAACTACTCATTCATTGGACACCATATATGCTAATGTTTCATACGCAGATTTACTATATTCCGTTTAATAATAAAATTAGCACTTATTTATAAACAAAAAACATGCTTCCAGCATTTTTCAGTGCAATAGAGAGAGGGTTAAACACGAATATACCTTCTACAAACATTATATTTTCACACGTTTAAGCCACGACTATACAATTTTATAGACTTTCTTTTTATAGTTGTATGTAAATAATTAATATACATATAATGAAAGCTCTAAAATCGACGGACAATACAATATCTGCTTCCGTCGATGTCTTCAATTTTCCTTTTACGGGAAAACAGTGACTTTTGTAATGTAGGATTTAATCCTTATGTTTGTATGAATGTGTTACTTTCTAATTAGATATGCTCATTTGAGTGGAATTTATCATTCGTTCTCATGAAACTGGTCTAAAATGTTCTCGGCCTTCCCGATTAATGCCAATGTTATTTACAAACTAAGAAACTGGAAGTTTGACGAATATCTGGTAGCTATCACTATAACAAGCAAGTGAAACTTTTTTTCGAGATCTGTAAATTCATATATGATACCAATTATCGGCATTATCATTTATCTTTGCAATCAATAACTTTTCATAACAGTCGTACATGAAGAGACGAATTGCAATTAACTTTATATTTGTTAACAGCTGATCACAAAAACTTTAATGGTATTGGAAGAATTATAAATCAAAGGAGAACGATGCAGAAGTCTACTATTTTTATATTTACTACAGTGCTGATGATATTTTTGGAGACACTAAGTCTAAACAAAAAAGTAATAGTGTTTTGTTTATTTCTCTGCATGATTGTCATAAGCCACTGAAAGATAGTTTGCAGAAACTTTTCTCATTAATTACTGTAATTTAGTGAACTGAAGATAATCTGGACGTATCTTCAGGTTATCTCATTTGGAGCACATGATTCCCGGATGATGATTATACTGTAGCTCATGTTAACATTTCACCTGCTTTACAATAGTGGTGCCAAATTATTGTAATGCTTTCGGATAGGGGTAAAAGTTGACGATTTTACAGAAAAAAAAAAGTGTACCGGTTCACCACGTGTAACTCTACAATGTTCAATGTCTGATATTCCTCCTTCGTCTTGGCTGTTGATTGTGGAGATACAAGGGAATCATGCGTCTCGCTCCAGCTGTAACAAGCTGTGTCCGCCTTTCTTTCCGCCGATAGTCGTGACATTCCCACGGCTGCCAACCTAAGCAGAAAGCGCGACAGTGGGGGCTAGTCGGCCGTTACCGTATCTCGTTCTCACTAGTTGTGCTTCCCACAGTGGTGACCACACCCTACAGTACACGAACAAAATTAACAAATGGAACTCGCTAACGAAAACAGGTACCCACTGACAGTAATTTTATGCAATATTGAGCTTTGCGATACCGATACAAATAATTTCTTCCGCACTGGCAATCTTAATACAAAATAGTAGTGTTATTCCATACCGTAGTCAACCTATAGCTAGAATACGTTAGAAATTCTCATTCTGGAGGACACATGTTCGAATCTCCGTCCGGCCATCCAGATTTGGGTTTTTCATGGTTTCCTTAAATTTCTCCAGGCGAACGCAGGAATGGTTCCTTCAAAATGCCATGACCGAATTCCCTCCTGTTCCTTGTCCGAAGTCCTTTCCCACCTCTAACGACGAGTCGTAACGCTATAAGCAAAAAAAAAAAAAAGTATTTGTTCAGCGATCTGCGTGCGCACCTTGTTCATAAATATTACTCGCAACGGGAGGGATTAAACAATCATGAAATAGTATTTAGATATTTCGCTTCAAACACGGTTGTCATTACAGTTTTTCTGGATCTGAAATTGTTTGCGTATGACTGAATTTCTTGTAATGGTGGTCCCTGCGAGAAACTGAAATCGGAAAACTGTTTTAAACGCGGAAAGAAACTTTCACCTCTCTGAATGATGTGTTTTTTTTTAATCTCTGTTTGAAGTGTCTTGTTCTCTATTTATCAAACTCGTACAACGGTTGGTGTAAGCTTTCCTACTTATCATGTACTGAAAGTCAGAGTTAAATACCTTTCTGCCTGAAGTTATTGTACTGCTTACTGGCTTCTAGCAGAGAAGTTTCTCCCGTGAGTTTGAATCCGATCCGTTTTAGTGTTGATTACCGTTCTGATTTCGTCACCTTCAATTTTGCTGCTGCCAACACACACACTCTCTCTCTTTCCGTTGTTATTATTGTGCACGAAATGTAAATGTAGTCTGTTCATTTTCAATAGGCGGCTCAAGGTCACTGTTCCTCTAAGCTGCACCTGCCTTTATACACACAAAGAGACCGATGCTGATGATACGGTAGCGGATGATCGTACTTGTTGCAGTTGTGCTTCCGTCAACGAGTGTTCATGAGGGAGGTGTTTGTAATGGAGGACCTGTTGTGGTAGAGCTTGAGCCGCAAATTCAGAATGAAGGAATAGTACTGCATGTTACCCACCATCATCTCTCTCCCTCGCTTTGCCTTACACTAAAACATTGACTGATGTAATTTCGTTTCGCAGTTTCTTGTGTTAACTGTCGAGAGTCTTATGGCGATATGTTCGATGTTTTTAGTTCTTAAATACAGGTTCCCTGACGGTATCATTTGTATCAGTAGTAACCTTCCTTTCCTCCAATATACTTCCCATAACGCACGTCGTTCCTGCATTTTATCAGAAATCTACATCTGTACTCTGGAATTCTAGAGTTATTTGTGTGCCAGGCTCGCACTCATCAAGGTTTAGTAGTTTCCAATTCATTGCCAGAGATCATAAAACGAAAAATTAAGTTCTTATTGATTATGGTGTTGCATCATCTTTTCTTTGTCACCAATCATTTTTCGCAGATCGATTACCAGACCTAGATAATAACTTAGTTTCCCCACACTCATTACAATATATGCGCTCAAATATTTGCTTGAATATTCTAAAACGTTCTTTTTCCACACAGATCTCCTTTTTTTTAACTTTTGGCTTGCGTCACATCGATGTCGTTAGAAGAGGGAGACGACTTGCAAAAAGGAACGGCAGTGAATTCGACAATGTTCTTTTCAGGGAACCATTCTGCCAGTCACCTGTAGTGATTTAGGGAAACCAAGTAAAATCACGTTCTTCGTAATGCCAGCTTCGTACGCTACCCACTAGGACCGGACTCTACCCGTACTGCATTTTTTAATATGTTATCGACTAGTTAGGCATTTAGTTTGTAATATGCCTATTTTCCACAAAACCCTTTTTTCAGAACACATTTTTAAAAACTCGGCGTTCTTTCATACTATCGTATTTTAGTTACTAAAACTTTTTTTATTTCTGGTACAAACATTTTTTTCAAAAATAAAATTGGAGCTTTACAGTGAGTCAGCGATGAGATGATTATAGAGCCAGGGTAGGATTCTTTTCACGAAACAGTCATTTAAAAAAAGAACTATGTTTTCAGTGATTTCGGAAGACTTTGGGAAATCGCAGCCTGGATGGTCGGACTGGTGTCGAGCTCGCGTACTCACATGTTCCAGGTCGAACGTTACGTTATCCACTGCCTCGGACTTCACGAATAGTAATATTTCCAACAGTATGTCAGTAGTATTTGACTTACATCTTCCGTTTAAATAACATTATTTCACTTCTAACAATTCCACTGCACACGGTTTATCCGGTGAATGTGATACACACTATCATGCTGAATCCCCTCCACAACTGCATACCGCGGTCCAGCCTATCCTCGCCACCGTGTTTTTGCTCAATACAAGCCCTGCCCTGCAGAGTATTTTCCTTTCAGCGCGCAGCTCTGCGCGAGGCCGACTGCTCGCTGCCCTCGGGGAACTCAGCTTTGTTTAATTGAATTTTTGATGAATAATTACATTCCTACCGCGTTTCAAATTACACTGCACAAGCACTCACGCCTGTGCTAGGAATACCACTGCTTTAAATTAAAGCGCGATTTAATTAATTGTTTCCATTTTCTGCACTTTTTCAGATTCATTATTTTTTTACTGGCAGTTTATATTTCGCTCAGAGCATAGTTATACAGCAATTCCATCGCAGTCGGTTGTAAAACATTTTACTGCCATTTCAATTACGTTTTTTTTCTCTATTTGGAAATGAATTAATTTCATCTGAAATTAAATCAACCCGACTTGCCTCTGATTTCGTTCAGAACAATTTATAATAATTTAAAGTTTGCGTTTGACAGAATAATACGTAGCAACGACAATTATGCATGAAATTACTCGCTATCAATCTTTTTTTTAAAAATTTTTATGGGGACGACAGAAAAAATCTATTATTGATATGATCTTCTCTCTTAATTTGTTAAAGTTGTCTTTAAAATTCTCCTCTATTCTATACATTGTGTATTACTGTATGCTCATTTTCGTATCAATATAGTGTATGCAATGTCTGTAAGAATGACAGTTGTGAAATGTGTGAATGTTCATGTATATAAAAAGATATATAAATGTATGTTTTGTACAAATTTTTGACTAATCTGTTGTTTGAATATAATTATATCAAAATAAACTGTTTTTACTGATGCAAATTATCTTACATGTTTTCTGGCTTTACTCACCAATCATAGTTACCGCAAGAAAACTTTGTATAAGATACCTGTTCCGTTTTCAAAGGAGGCTATAACCCGAGCGTGGTGGGTGAGCGATAATGCTCTAACCACGCATTCTGGAGGACGTGGATTCGAATCCCCCTCCGGGCATCCAGATTTCAGTTCTCCATGGCTCCTTAAATCACTCCAGGAAAATGCCGGGATGCTTCCTTAAAGAGGCCAAGGCCGAATTACTTCCCATTCCTAGATGCCAGTCCTTTCCCGCCTGTATTGACTATGACGTCGATGAAGCTTAAAGGCATAAGGGGAAAAAAATAAGAAGAAGATGCAAAAGGGCAAATTCTTTCTAAACATAATCTAGTCTTTTACAGGCACACTGTCAACAAATGTAAGAAAATGTCTTGACATGAAACAGCAGCTAACCTTTATATTACCCTTCTCGTGCAGTTTGATTCAGATGACAGAGCTATTGTAGGTGCAAAGAACTAGAATTAAGCACGTATCCAGCACGAACGTGTACACTGAAATCATGTGTAAGTTAAGATAAATTCACCAGTCTCACACTTAGTTGGTTCCAAACGTGATATTATTTTATTGCAGTGCAGAAGTTCCGTGATTCGGATTCCACTTCAAACTGTAGGTCGTGATGAATGTAACTGGCCGTGCTACCTCCACGACTTCAGCTTAGTGTGCCTCCGTCTGTCTGATCCAGACAACACTCACATAGGGCACTAAGTTTAGTGTAGATGAGTGAAACACATTTTTTACAGTGGTATGAATAGCACCACAACAGTATAAAAATCTTAAATTGTTATTCGACACAATAGCAAAGTTGTTAGAATCGTGGATACAGGATTCTAATTCAACAACATTAATGAAAACGTATTTGGTAGATCTACGTCAAAAGTGTCGTCAGAATTGCTTAATAATGTCAACGGATACAGGCCCTGGGAGTGATCACAATGTAGGAAATCCTTTATGTTCAGCGATTTTATCCTATCCGAGATACTGCTGAAATCAGTTCCTCAGATTGTTCCCATGGACTGATGCAAATGGCAATACGCAACTACCTTAGCCGGATACAGCACTGAATGAAAACCTTCAGCGAAACTTATTGAACTGATAGTATCAGATTATAGCGTTCTGTTACAACGAATATCGGACTGAACTATATTTACGAAATCTCGTGAACATTATAACTGCAGTAATGTAATATCAATGAAATGTTGTGAGCTTGAACTTAAATACTGTCATGAAGGGTACAAATTTTTCCCCTAATTCGCTGTACCATTGAAACACTGGACAGTGTACACCGGCCATAATTTCTGTTACTTTGCCCTTGCAAAAATTTTGTTCAGCAGTTCTTTATGTAACAACTGTCTATAACACTGGCTTCGAATGGGATGCCTCTTGTGCTGCTGTTTGAGGCTACATTTTCAAACTTAATTTAGCTCCGGGAATTGGGGAAACTGGCAACATACGGTCAAACGTAAAGTGTCAGAAAAGTGAGCGTTGCAGTTTAGTTAAAATATAGGGCTTCCAGACAATCGCTGAATGATTACGCGCTTGTACGATGAAACCGGAAATAATATATTCAAGACACACTTCTGGTAGAGATTAATTTGTGCAAAACATTTAATTATTTACTAAAAAGAGTAATGAACAGAGAATTCGTAATTATATGAATGGAACTTATTGTGATTAGTACTGCAACCACATTGTGAATCATGTAGTCTTGTGTTGTTGTTTAACGCATTATCAGGTAATTACATTAGAAAATCACCACAGTTTCAACAGCTTCAGCGCCAAACACTAGCACTCAAAAAAGTCATGGTGGAAAAAGTGGTTACTTACACTGAAACTGAGTACACCAGATGCAAGAGGGGTACCACAAAAACACTTCCTGCCCACGGCATCAAGATGTTATATACATAGAAAAAATTCTTTGCTGTGAGATCAGCAGGCAAGTTCTGTAGGATTTCAATGTAGACTAGGACAGAAAAGCTTGGGCTTTCATTCGGCATGACGAGGGTTAAAATTCCAATCTAGGAAGATCTCGGTTTTTCATTGTTTCTCAAAATCACTCCATGCAAATATTTGGATGGTTCCTTCAAAACACCGTGGTAGAATTTCTATTCATTACTTGCCCACTGTACCGCTTCTAATAACCTCAGTATTTCTGAGAAAAAATCATGGTAACAGTAAAACATATCCACATTTATTTGTATTCTCAAAATCTCAAGCTGATTTTTGTGGTTATTAAATAAAACCTATTGTATCGCCTAAAATACACTTTGAGTTAATATATTTATATCAGTTTGCATAAATATTTAGTACTCTACAAATGCATTAGTTTAATTCTGAAGAATGCACACTGAAATTCGTACCGATTTCGTCCACACTTTGTTTCTTAGAACAGTGCCTCTTCATAAGATGCAAAATACGTCACATTTCTAAATACAAGCAGAGCTAAATTAGGGAGCGTGCATAAACAACGTAGCTCTATTTTGGCCTCCTGTAAATCCCCCTCTCCCCTCCCGCGTAGCCTCAAGTGTCTTTTCTCTCTATCTCTCCCCCCCCCTCCCACGTAGCACGTAGCTTTTTCCCCTTTTGATTTCAGAAGACGTTTTGTAATTTTTTCTCTTGTGAGATTATTGTAAATTACATACTGAGATAATTAAATGACCGAAATAAATATTCACATGCTGTTGTGTGTTCTGTAGCTCATTTTAACTGTCAAAAATGTTATGAAAGGAAAGCTACGTAGCCTGGCTCGGAAAACCCCCTCCCCCCACGTAGCCCAGCGTAGCCTCCTAGCCCCCCCCTCCCTGACCGAGCCACGCAGTTTGTGCACGCTCCCTATACCAGTAAGTAAAAATATTGAGGTATGACTGCTTCTTCTGCAAAATCAGTAAACAGCAAAAATTGGCTAAAGAACATTTTTACGCCTTAAAAATTTCTTGTAAAGGCGAGTACTATCCTTCCTCGTATAAGATAATTATATTATCCATGATAAAAATTTCTCTGTTATTTATTAGAAGTATTTTATGCTTCAGATTAAAATACAAATATTTTTCTAGATAATATTCCTATCAGATGGCTCCAGTGGATTTAATTCTACCTTCCCAGTTTCGCACGATTAATTTGAGCTCACGGTTTTCATGATGCACAATGTCTCTCTACGACACGTAATTCGCACTGCTATATGGTAGTTGCCACATTGTGCACGCTGTCACGGCGCCCCAGATTTTACGGCCTGCTTACGGTGTTGTAAATAAGACGGTGGCTGCGGGATTTATGGCGAGTGAGAAGAGTGCGGGTCGGGGCGCAGTCAGTCGTCAGCCCCCGGGCTGCCAGGTAGAGAAGCCGCCGTAATTGACTCCTTTCGATTCCAATCTGCGCCGCTCGCCATATGCTCCGCCGCTCCATGCCGCACGCATCTGGCTGCCACTGCCCTGCGTGAGACAGCCTCTCCCGTCTTTTATGGCTCTCGTCTGGGCTTCGCTCCTTGTTCCGGCAGTAAAGAGCGGGATTGCTGCCTTCCGCCAGCCGCCTTGTCTCCCTCGGGCTGCGTATATGGCCGCGAACTGCTCAAAGTAGCCACCGAAACTAGCGTGATGTGATACAAAGGAGGAAACAGACTTTCAGAAACTTAATATTTAATTAACAATCATAAAATAGGATCGGATGCAATAGTAAAAGTAAGTGAATTTTGTTACAGTACTTAGGAAGTAAAATTATGACTGATGATCGAAGCAAGACCGATGTTAAATTCAAAACAGCGCCAGCAAAACGTCTCTTCTTGAAAAAGAGAAATCTGTTTTAGTTTCAAATATTCATCAAGAACTAAAAAGAATTTTTTTAAAACTCTATGACTGGAACACAGACCAGTTAGAAGGAAAATTGAAGCATTCGAAAATAGTGCAATAAAAGGGTCTTGGAAATTAAGTGGATAGATAAATCAGGAAATGAACGTGTTTTGGAGATGATTGTAAAAGAGTCTAACCAAAAGAAGAGACCAAATGGTGGATCTCATTTTAAGACATTTGGGTTAATTTGTTAGTGGATGGAACAATCGAAGGAAAGAACTGTAGAGGTAGGCAAACATTAAATAAAGCAGATAAATAAAGAAGTAGATTGTATGGGATATGTTGACATGAAGTGGTTAGCCCAAAATAGGAAGAATCGAGAGAGTGATGACAGCATAAAAATGAAATAATATTGTGTGTTTAGTAATAGTTATGGCAGAAAGTGTCAGAACACAGCACACCAGCTTAACTTAATGAGCGATAACACCAGTAATATCACATCATACAGTAGTTGACAATAACTGCTTTATGTAACATCCAAACAGCGATGCGTCGAAATTGATAGCAACATTTTCTCCCTACGTTTACGTAGATCATAGATAAATTACTTTTTAACCATCTTCAATTTCCAGTTCGAGTATGTGATTCTCAGATTTGAATGAGAGCAAGCATTTTAGATCAGATATTAAACTTGTAAGAATACTCGCATATATCTAGCAGGACATTCAGGGTAGTTGTTTGTTAAATCCAAGTACTCAACGACATTCTTACGCAATTTCGTGAACTTGGCCAATAAGATTTTTTTTTTTACTTTTAAAACAAGGATTCGTTGCTTTAGAAACTGTTTCCGTTACAATGCATGGTCGATTTCCTCATTGCAGCAGCAAATAAAGACATAATTGATCATTATTTCAGCAGGGTACAAGCAAATACCAATCATTGCATTATGTGCGGAACTAGCAGTATAAAATACTGAGTAAACTTCGCCTTGTCAATTTGCTGATCAGCTCAATCATTTTCTTAAACAATTGTCATGATTCAATGTCTTTGACGATAGGAACGTACTGGGAGAATACTAATCCGTATTAGATTTTTCTAGTGAAATACTGCCATGTACCATCCCAGCTAGAATTTTCATATTTTCTGTGTAGCTCTTTGTTTCCACGATGAATATTTTATCGCTTTTTGACACTGATTATTACTGTGCTACTTGCTGCAAGAACTCAGATCTGTCTTTACTGCTAATCCTATAGATACTATTATCAAAATAATTAAATGAATTTTTGTAGAGACAGATGACTATTTCATCAAAACCTATATACAGAGTTTCACATTTAACCACAGGTGTGTCCCCAAACAACTGCAAAGATTTTACACCGCAGATAGTATGGATAGATACAACAGGTACCACTTAACAAGTGATATTTTAGAAAAAATAGTGAAAAAGCTTTATAACAGTAATGAAAACAACAACAAGAAGCAAATACCAACATTATTCAAATGTGTACTCGTAAAATCATGATAGAGGAAACAAAAAAAGAAGATATGAGAACGGATCAACACAGAACAGTAAACAGAAAACTCTATACGAAAAATCTTTTACTGTCAAAGTTGGCCATGAATTCCACATGAAAGTAATAAACCTTGCTGAAGTTACACAGCACTTCAAGTAATCGAAATGTGAACGCTGGAAGGTATAGAAGGACAAACTTGGTAAAATATTGCACTATATAGCAGCTTTACCAAAAAACAACAATAAAAACGAAATTCACATAGATAACAGAAGAACGTTAACAGCAGATTTAAGTAATGTAATAAATAGGATAGTGGGTTGTATTTAAGATGGCATTGGACTTGTTATTAATATGTATTAATATGGGGGACAGTGTATAAGTAATATTTGTTTCATTGTCGGAGAAACTAATGATAAACGTTTATCAGTAGCACCTAAGGACAAAATATTATGAGTTTATAGAGAGTATAGAAAGAAATGGAATCCACTAAGATTGATTGTTCAAAAATTCCTAACACTCAAAATTATTTGATAAGACGCTTGATATTAACGAATATATTTGTTTTCGATCTGTTTCCCCTCGCTTAAAGACACCGATGAGTGAAAGGGAACGTGAGTTCGTCTAAACAGTGGATTTCTGTGGAAAGAAGGACATGTTTTGGTTGTATGATTTTGTAGCGTCGATTTCTGTTAGTATTAACCTAATAATTGTTTTTAATTTTTTTTAAAATGAATGTCACTCAGATAATTTTGCATTGAACAGTTAGGACTGCAAAGTACCTGAGAAAACTGAAGTTAGGACAAATTACTTATGAGGTTACCAGCTATTTTTTTTTCCACATGTAGGTTATTATTAGTAAGTGGCAGTACCAATTAGGTATACCAGGCAAATAATCACTAAATAAATGAAACACTAAGAAACAAGTAGATTGGTGCGGTTCTTTCGTATCGAGTGGAGACGCGGCCAGTGGTTTCTGAGCAGTCATCTGTTTAGTGCAAGCGGATCCCATTACGACCGCTGGGTGATGATGCAGGCGGAAATGACTCTGCCTGACGGAGCGTGCAAGAAAACTGACTCACCAGCACGGGCGAGACCATTGTTTTCAAAGGACGCTCTCTCTAAGTTGCCTGCCATACTTTGTGGGGAAACACTTGTTACCAATAGGTTCTTGGGATCCTTTTTGTAATGCAATGGCAGGTTAGGGGTTTTGTTATCCATCAGCCAACGTCCTGTGCACAGTTGCTCCTGGTTTCGAGTCGCCGCCAAACATATCACAACAGATCTTTTTTCGTTGGAAACGCTGGAAGAAATTGGTACAAATAGCATCAATGAGACGCAAAAACATGGGCCCTTCAAAAATTAATCGGATTGATTAAAAATGTTTAGGTTGTGTAATTCGTGCCAAACCAGTATAAAACTATTTTCCGAGATAACATTCTCTATAGTTCACACATGTGTTCCAGCACGCTCACAGTTTCTTAAACCCCTTTTCATACAAACAGTGCTGGAAGTGCAAGTAGCAGATTGTACTGCACCTGTGGAGGAAAATTAAAAATTATACTCATTAATTTAGACAATTTTTATCATTGTCATAATAACGTGTATTGCAGATAGTTTTTGAGATTATAAAGGGTGTGAATAATAGATTATGGGGAGGAAAATAATATTTTGAAGTGCAATTTTCTTTCAAAGGTGTAATGGCTGTGATTTATTTTTTGTGATCACATGTTAATTTTTTTTTATCAGTATTCGTTTCTTTACATTGAGGCACTTAAGGGGTTTACTTTTGCGACTGACAGTGCTCTTTACATAATTTTTTTCTCTTTAAAATAATAGCACATAGAAGATACAATGTTTCAAAACAATAAATGCATACCACGGGTTCTTATAAAAGTACGTAAAAGATAGAGGTTTTTCATTTTCAACTGATATACCGAACGTGGAAAGAGGTAAGTAAGAACTAATCAAACACTTTGACGAAGTTAATTTCTGCTGTCAAGTGATTTAAAGACCAATTGCAGCTTAATGCGTAGATGCATTTTAGAATAGTACTCTCTTCGAGCACTAGTAACCAAAATTGTTAAATTCAACAATAGAATTTACTATTATATCGATACACGGAATCTAGAAATATAGAAGAAATTTGTATGTTATTTAGAATATTAGGGTTACACGCACACACACACACACACACACACACACATATATATATATATATATATATATATATATATATATATATATATATATACATACAGTCCAGTCACATTAATTTGACCACCATCTACTTTCGACGTCAACGTGAAATAACCATCACAAAAGGCAGGTGGCAGCACATTGCAGTGGAGTGTATATAAAGGATGTCCTAGGGCATCGGAAAGCATTTCAATCGTTGGCGTAATGCAGAAACGTAGCGATTTATCCGACGTCTAAAACGGCATGATTATTGGATTTCGGGTGGAAGCATTTTTGAAACCGCTAATTTTGTGAGCTTTTCACGTGCCACCGTGGTGAAAGTATACCGTGCATGGCAAAATGGCACTATTCAAAATCAGCGGCGTGGAACATGTGGTGCACCATGGGCTATAGATGACAGAGGCGAACGAAGGCTACGGAGATGCGTTCGGGCAAATAGACGTGCAACTGTTGAGCAACTGACCGCCCAGATGAACCAACGGGCTACCAAGAGTGTATCCTCAACAACGGTTCAGCGAACGTTGCTGCGCATGAGCCTCCGCAGAAGACGCCTGGTTAATGCACCTATGCTGACTGCTGTTCATCGGCGACGAAGGCTGGAATTTGCACGCCAGTACCGCCACTGGACGTCCACAGAGTGGCGACAGGTGGCTTTTTCCGATGATTCATGTTTTATGCTCCGTCGGACAGATGGACGTTGGCGCATACGGCGTGAAACGTCTGAAAGCAAACACCCTGCAACAATTGCCGGAAGGATCGAGGGTGGAGGAGGGAGCATTATGGTTTGGGAAATGTTTTCCTGGCATTCACTGGGTGAACTCATCATTGTGGAAGGCACGATGGATCAGCACAAGTACGTATCTGTCCTTGCGGACCATGTCCACCCCTACACGCGAATAATTTTTCCTCAAAATGTTGGCATCTACCAGCGGAACGATGCGAGGTGTCATACAGCTCGCAGAGTATGTGCGTAGTTCGAAGAGCACTAGGATGAGTTTACCTTACTCCCCTGGCCAGCAAACTCACCGGATTTAAACCCAATTGAGAATCTGTGGGACCACCTCGATCAGGTTGTTCGCGCCATGCATCCTCAGCCACGTAATCTAGTGCAGCTGACCACAGCACTGGAGTCAGCATGGCTCAACATCTCAGTGAACACCTTCAAAACCTAATTGACTCTCTTCTTGCACGCGTCGCAGCGGTCCGCTCTGCCAAAGGTGGTTATTCCGGTTTTTGAGAGGTGGCCACATTAATGTGACTGGACTGTGTGTTAGGGATTGCAATCCAGCAAAGCGGGATCCCGCAATCCCGCGGGATCCCGCATCATTAGACAGTCTGGCGGATCCCGCACAAAATTAAGCGGATCCGCAATTCGCAAAATCCAGCGGAAACGCGTGTCAGTCTGCGTGACTGCTGCCCCACTCAGTCTCTGTCGGATATTTTGCACTGTTTGCCTGTAACCTTGCAGTTGTCATTTGACTCATGTGAACAAGCGTTAGTTTTAGTCAACCTTCGTCATTCGTAAGTAAATAAATACACTTTAAAACTGCAAATCTTACGTTTGTTACGAGTACACATTTCTGTAATTTGAGTTATGGTGCGTATTTAATACGATTTTCTAACTATATAATTATTTTTTATGTGTCGCACACGTTATCTGAACTACACGGTTACAGATTTTTATTCACGGTTTCATTATTCCCATTTTCTGTATTTGCAGATAAAGTTATTGTGACAATTTCCTAATTTGCGGCTGAAAATTTGATTATTCGTTGATATGAAACTAATGTTATCGTAAATTTAACGATCGCATACCAATTTATTTAACAGCTATCAAATGGAAATTGTATATCCTTTGACTTATTGTTGTTTTGGCCGCTGCCTCAATGCGTTTCTTTGACGAAAGCCACCTGCTTACATGTGCCGTTCAGGCTTTCGATTAATCCCTCTTCTCCTTATTATTTCGACTAAAGGTAAAAAAAGTTATAATGAAATTTTCACGGGTGTATCGACGAATTGTGTTGTAGGAACACCATACTTCGACGGCTGCCTCCACCGTCTTACTCACGTGTGTAATTTCGTTTGTTTGCAATGAAATCCGAAGATACAACCTATGAGGACTTCATTGCAATCATTCGCCGAGAAAGTCTCCTTTCTTACTAAAAAAATAATAATTTCCACTCTAAAAACGTCGTTACGCCACATAAGTAAATCTGAAATACTTGACAGTTTACGTGTTGGTGAGTAGTTTCTTTGAATAACATTGAATCAACTGTAATATCAATCAAGGAATCAGGTGATATATATTATGAATCACGCAAAGAAGGCCAAGTCTCGTGCTTGTGCAGTGAAAAAAAGTTATGAGATCTTGTTCTGAGTCAAGTCTACACTTTACAGAGTATATTCACTTCACTTTGTGAAATGGAATGCTTTTCTCGGTGTTATGGAACGTTTATTTAGAATTAAAAAAAAAAAAAAAACCTCTGGTTATTTGGCCATTATGCACACCATATTTTTAAACTTATATGATGTATTTTAAAGCGATAATATGACCTAAGACTCAATAATTTCAATTTTTATTATTTATTTAAAAATTGGTTTAGATTAAAAAACAAAAATGTAAAACCTCGAAATACACTTAAGACACGCTAAAAAGTTTTAATGTCATGTTACCAATCAAAATATTGTTAACTGTTAATTTTTATCATTTAACATTAAAAATTATTTATTAATTTAATTATTATTTAATTTATTAACGTTTTAAGTAACTATCTTTTAAACATATGCGTTAAAAAACTGTTTGTACCAATCCCGCACGGATCCCGCGGGATTGAAAACACTGCAGGATTGCAATCCCTACTGTGTGTATATATATATATAAATTACTCCTTTACAAATCATAGAACTGATCCATAACTTTTTTGTTCTAATTTAGAGTAGCCTTGCTTCAGAAAAGGTTATGTGAACATCGTTCATCAGAGCGGTCCGACAGCAAAAACTTGTGTGGACGACTTTCTGATGTTACAATGTAGCAAACAGTTACTGCAAGAATTGTTTATGAAATATTGTTTAGCAGGGCAGAGATAAACTAAAATTTTCGGTGTTCAGTATGGACCACCAGACTATCTTCGTGTAGTACCAACATTGACAGCATTAGCTTGACGTGCTTACGCATTGAGTACTATAAACAGCTGTATGACGGAAGGCGAGGAGTTTTTTTTTTTTTTTTTTTTTAAAAATAGCATTATGCAACGGAGGCCATACAGCCAGCTCAATGTAATTATAATTGCTTTAAGTGTGTAAGTCGTCATCCAGTATTTATTGTATTTCTCCAATGTATGGACGCCACAGGACGGACAGGACATTCACACACACACAACACTTAACATCCATGCCCGCGGCCGGATTCGAACCGGCGGCCTTCGGCACGCGAAGCTAGCCCCTACGCTACCGAGGCCGGCAGGCGAGGAGTTGTGTATGGAAGCAGAGACAAGCATGACCACCAGGAAGCTCCAAGTGGCTCAGACGTAAACTTCCGGCAAAGTGAGGGGAGGGAATAAAGCAAGCTGGGAAGCTCACAACAGGTAACCACTCATGAGGGACCGAGAAGTTCAGCCAAAGAGAGGGAGTTTTCTGACAAAAAAGAAAAAAAAATTAAAGTATTTTATCGATTGTTTAATACGACCTCACATATTTTACACATTGGGAGATTAACAATATAGGAGGATTTAACTCAGTCCAGCCAGGTAAACTTATCACACTAAAACATGACAAATGTATGTGGGAAGTTCTTAACACGGTGGCAACAGAAGTACATGGAATAAAAGTAGAAGCCAAGTCACGTATGGTGGCACACTACATTGTAAAGGACGATTCTGCGTCAAGAAGATAGCTGGAAATGTGTCTATACTTACCAACAAAGGGTAGTATACTGACTACACACAATCACAGAGAGAAAGCGAATGTAAGGGGAAGTTGTTAGCAGTAAAATTAGTTAATCTAAGATAATTACTATCACTGGGCACTAGAAACGTTAGAGCGAAAGTCGAAACTTGTGAATAACCGTTGACTAATAGTCGCTTACACAAAATGTGCATACATGGTTCGTGGAGTTGGATCATTCCATGTACGCTATCCGTGAGTATGAAGGGTAACTGCAGGAGTAAAGGTAAGTATTACCTGGGAAACGATCACTGTGACGTGTAGAGTGAGAAACATAGGAATCACGGAGACACTAAGACATGAACCTGGCCAAAGCGTATACCACCCCGCTACGCAAATGAATTAGCCACATGTCTAAATAATTTTTTTCCAAACAATAGAGAAATGATCAAGCATTTACGTGATAGCAGTTTCGTCCCGCTGCGATGGCGATGATGTATCTGATCAGAATGCTAAGGAGTATTTAGATATGTTGCCATGCAACATCGACGAAGACAAATTTTGAGAGACCTTCAACACCTGAGCCACCACTATCATCATTATCATTATCAGCCAGTTCAATCATTTTCTGATGTGGCCTCTTAAAGTCATGATTTTTTCAGATATAACTTGAGCAGTCTTCTCCAAGTCTCACAAGTTTCGGTGATCCTCTGCCAGTTAACTCCGACAACCCTGCGTATGTCCTCGTCCCATCGACCTGGTGGTCTTCCTCTCGGTCTGTGGTGATCTCTTGGTCTTCATTCTAACACTGTTTTTGTCCATCTCTGGTCTTTTCTCCGTGCCATATGACTGGCCGGCCCATTGCCGCTTCAGATATGCTGTCTTCTCTATGATGTCTGTGACCTTTGAAACTGACCTAATGTCTGTTACTCTTTTCTTGTCATTTCTAGTTAAGCCTAGCATAGACCTCTCCATAGCTCTTTGGGCAGTCCTTAGTTTACTTTTTGTAAATTCACTTAGAGTCCAGGTCTCACAGCCGTATGCCAGCACAGGAAGAATGCACTGGTCACAGACTATTTTCTTTAGATTTGTGGGCATTTTAGATTTCAGGATAATAGAATGCCTCCCAAATGCTATACCAGCTTGATGCGACGGAAAATTTCGGGTCTTACATCACCTCTCCTATTTACAAGCTGGCCAAGATAAAAGCACTCGTTGACATTTTCTAAATATTCATTATCTACTTGTACACTACCCTCTGTGGCCCATTTGTTAAACATAATTTTTGTTTTTGATAGCAACCACTATCCAAAAAATAATTTGTAATACCAGACAAGACATTAAGCACGGGCCCCGCTTTTGGAAAAATGTTGTATATGGCTTTAGGCCTCGTTTACGTTGAGTTTTTTAGAGGCGGAAAAGGACCGGCGCCAAGGAACGGGAAGGAAATACTCAATTTCATTTTACTAGAATCATCCTGTCATTAGCCTAGAGTGATTTCTGGAAGCCTTAGAAAAATCGAAATTTGGATTACTACGAAGTTTTGAACCAGAGTCCTCCCGAATACGAGGCGGGTACGTTAGCTGGAAGACAGACTAGTGGTAATTCACAAGAAGACACACAGACGAAACGTAGCAAAATTCTGCGTTTTACCACACAGCGTGGAGAATCTAGTGATGGCAAGAGAGCCAATGGCCGCAAACCTTTGCCATTTACAATTTGCAGAAGACGAAGGTCAGAACTACTAGTGGAAAGTAATGAAGACATTAAAGTGTAAACCGGCGTAAAAATCACTGAACAAAAATTAGAGGCAATAATGTTGCCTCTGTCAATTAATGGCTTTACTGGCAACAATGAAATACGAATACATAATACTGCAATGGAATATAAGTTACATAAACAATAGCAAAACTGGCTTCCTTATTACACAAATGATTTGAAATGTATCTATTTCTTAAACCTTTCATTAACTAAATATGAGTAACTACAATCTTTTTCACTATTTGGAATTTGCAGCTTCTCAGCTACCAGGTTACTTCAGCCAGGAATGGATTATGGCTAATGAATGGTAACTAAATGAGCCACTGCTTTATAGCCCCATTTGAATGGAATCATTTCGAAAAACTATAAACTACCGAAATACGGCTGACCAAACATTACCGCTCACCCACCAAACTCAGTTTCACTTGCAACTAGATTCTAAAAACAGCGTTAACAGATGGAATTATGAAGGCTTGTTTGTTAAGACCTTCATTACAAAAAGATTAAAATGAGTAACCTGCTTGTGGATGAGAGGCATGCACGGCGTACATACGAACTGCTGGTACAGGGGTTTTCAGCTCAGTCATGCTCCACAGCTAAGTATATGTATATAACATTTATATAACTCCGTTCAGCAAATCACACAGCTGAAACAGATTATTGATGATTTAAATACCTTTCCTAAGATTTGATACTGTTCGCACACAGATACTGTGGTGGGTGCCTTGGTGGGCAAACTACGTTACAATTATCTTTCATACCTTTATGATTAATAATTGTGGATTTTTAATTTTAATTTTTATGAAGGAGTGAAAATTTACTAATTATGCAAGAATCTCGACGTTAGTTGGAATTTAGGAAAAATTGTCACAATATGACATTTATTTTCTTATCACTGGCGATTACAAGTCTGAGCGAATTTACCGTTAACATTAACACAAATTGGCAAAATCATAAAAGCAACGCTCAGAGTTACAATTAGCCGTCATGAGCAAGCAAACAATTGTATATTTACTTTTAAATATATCTCAGAATCAAAATGCAAGAAATAATGACAATTGGAAACAGTAAAAAAATACAAGTTATGACGACCTCAGACAAAGGTATCATGATACTGTGACTTTACAGTTAAAAAAGAAAATCATGGGCGCCAGAATGAACAATATATCATTCGAAAATAACTAGTACTGGCAAATTATGCCGCTAGCTCAGGGGTTTTTACAATTACAAAGTGAGAACATGGACCTATCCTCTTACGGGTTCTGTTTCACGGAATGCACAATCAGATGGCTTGGTCGTAATAAATTACCATTGTAGTCCTGCGTCTGATGTTTGCGGTGACTGTAGTGGACCCACGATATGTGAGATTATCTCACAAGTCGGCTATAGGCATCTCTGGTCTGACAATGCGCATCATCGCATTACCGGCTGTGTTGCTGCGATAAGCTTGCTGCAGAAAGGCAAGCTGCCAGCCAGAAATCGTACAGCGGCAGTTGGCGAGAGAAGCCATCTTTCCAAGTCAACCTCAGACTAGACTCGCATAGCTTGGACTCGAAGATCGAAGTTAGAATGTCCAGCTCCTCGCTCTTCGGTCCACGAGGAAACTTCTCGCTCCGCCCATTCGTAGTCTCGATGCTCACATATAACAAAAATTCCCAGGATTTTAAGTTATACGCTCATTTGGATTGGATCTTCAGGTCGGCACCTAATGTCACGTGATATCCCCGATGTGTGATTTGCCTAGAGTATCTAACAGAGGTCGGACATATTCGGCTAAGTTCGCCGGAGTGAGAGCCCCTTCGGGTGTCGGGCGGCAGGCTTTTCCCGCTCGGTGAGTGACCCATCCCCAGGGAGCAGAGTGTGTGGTCTGGCAAAACCCCAAATCCGCGACGTCCCGTCACCATGATTCGGGAAGACCAAGATTAGCATCAAGCCTACATAGCTCAATAATTCTTGAAAATTCGCTTTACCAAGATACACTGTATGTTCATCATTTCATTACAGTCCTCACTTGGAATCTTGCGTACTTTAGAAAATTACAACAAAAATCTATTTAGGTGGTCGCCCAAGATTTATGTAAATTACTCTTATATTATTACATATATAATAAAAATGCACCTTGTAACGTGGCGACAGCGCGGCTCGTTACAATATGGCCGTCCGTTGGTGAAAAATGAAATTATGATAGAATAATTTTATTTTTAACTACCTAATTCTATCTCCATTGTGACTCAACAAAAACTTAAGCATTTTTATAATTACATTAATTTTAAATGTGATTCCAATAACCATCGGTATTCCTGCCTTATAAGGTGAATATATACCGGGAGCATATGTCCTTTTGGCCGTCTTACAATTCTTTACAAACAGAAGCACGTGAATTCAGGTAGCCTTCCCAAATACAAAGTTATATTATACATGAAAAGAAATTATTTACATACATGTTTAAACAATAATAATCTTGAAAATAACTTGTATCAAATATTATCATTAAATTAATAAAATGAAACACATTAATAAAACAAAACATTGTCAGAACACTTATGCAGAAAGTGGTTGAACTATACATTGTATTTACAATTTAGCGTGATGTTTTGCTCATGTGCATAAAAATAATTCTGCCTTCAACAAACATCCATATAGATGCTAGAGGTGAGCGTAAAATATCTCATTACATTGCGCGGTTTTAATCTCAAAACAACGGAATAGTTCAGTCGGATTCGGTGACGTGATTTGCGTCATGACCGACGGTTAATTCATCAAGCATTTCAGAGAGATGTGTTCGTGTTCATGGTCAAATATCACCAACTGTAATCTTGGATTTTAATGACGCGGCATTTACTTATAATTCAACGTGGTGTGGAATGAATGATGTAAGTACATGTTTTCGTTTGTAACGTAAATTATGAACCTTACTGGTTGAATGTTAGGTGGTCTCCTAATTAGTCTCCCACGTGTCGACATCTCTAAATTTTAACGTACCGTCTGTGAAGTGATTGCGAATTTTATGGCGAAAGGAATCTGTATTTGCTCATGGGTATATGCAATGGAATTTTTATAAAATTTACCATTCCCATATGAGACATTTATACACATTATGCGGTTTGACTGGACCTTTCGTCATCGTCAACCAAAGTCGCTGTAGCATCTTTGGCATACAAGCGGACCCAAAATATAACCATTCCGCACATAAAATGAAAGGATAATGAATAGCGTAACTATCATTCCTTAGTAATATTACGATTCCTTCACAATGGGTCTATTGATGACTCGAGATTATCTCGACATTCAAAGAATAAAATTTTTCTCTTTATTTAGGAGTTATTATAACCCTATTAACATGTCTGTCTACTCCAAGTTTTATGCCGAAAATCCACCCAGTTAGCGAATATTTTCCTTTTAAACACTTATGCTTCTTTAGCTTGTATGAAAAAGGTTGTAAGCTTTGTGCATAGAACGGTCCGATCTCAGGTTTTCCGTTTGCCAATACAAAGCAATTTTGAGATTTCACGCTAGCAGAATACTACAAATCTATATAAAGCAAAAATATAAACCTTCCAATTATTTGCGTTGAGTGCACACAATTCTGAGCTAAATATATGTTGTCCAACAATAGTTTTAATCTACTTTATGGAATACTATACAATTTACAGTTAGGGTACGCGAAATACCGCTAGAACGAGGCGTGGAACGATTTGTTTCCCTTCTCATTCATCCTGGGGTATTCGCTACCTGCCAATTCTCGGAAACTGCCGGTTGAGCCACCGCTTACCTGCACTAATGAGCTCAGCTGTTCGAGGGTAGCTGTCCCCAGCTCTCTCGATACCGTTACGCTGTATGGAATGGCTTTAAATTCCGGGCGTTATGAGGCCCGATCTCGGTTTGTCCGTCCGTCAACATATAAGAATTCTTCGAGATCACTCTGGCCACCGAATAAGGCCAGAAATATAGCAGGAAAAACTTCGATATTACCAATAATCTTATTGTTCACGTCTTCACCATCTGTACAATTATCATATACAAAATTCCTTTTTAATTGAAGTTAGCATCAAATATAATTACCTTAACTTGCAAAGTTAGTTGAATTATTGAATGATATCCCGTAAATAAAGTTTTTCCCTTTAGCCTTTACAAATGCAGTCACCTTTAACTATTTTTTTTTTCGACCTCGCTTTATCGTTAGCAAAATAACAGCAAGGTATTGTGAAAACTATCCTGTGTATCTGTAATCCTTCAACTTATGATTCCTAATTTCTGTGATGAACAACACAATTTGAACAAATCTTTCTGGCAAGGTTTCGTGTTCTATAGGGCATTATCTATGGCACGTTAGCCACCCTTGATAGATACACAAAAAACAAAGAAGTAAAATACGTTGTTTAGATAACATGCGATCTTCGATCAACACAGACAAAGCGATATTACGCTCGCTGTACACTTCTGCCCAGAAAAGATATAATGCAACTACCTAAGGTAAAACGTTACATCGAACTCATGCATCACAAAATGTTGAAACCCTTTTCGTTTATGTCACAGAATACATCTTAGATATTTGTATCGCTGTCAGATTCATTGTGATTGCGAAGACAAGAAATTGTGCTTGCTAATGACGCTTCATTTTTCGCGAGTGCGTATCAATTTATCTGGCTCAGGAAAACATTTAAATTTCAGGATTTTTTTTATCAAGTCACGTCCACTTAACAGCGTGAAAGTCAAAATGACTATTAATATTTCACGTGGACAAAACATAAAGTTCGGAATAGCGAAATAAGCATTAAAAATTCCGACTATGGAAATATCCTAAGTAGCTTTAACTGTAAGTGCAAATTTGCTAACTTGAATTTTGTTTGATTTTCCGTTTATCTAAATTTTTTTTTCAGTAAACAGACGGTTTAGACTAGCGGAACTGGCATCGGCGTTTTTCAAGCATGATCCATTTCGGTAAGGCGTCTAACCTTAAAGAATGTATACTGTACTGTACATTTAAAATTTCCCTTTTTTGATCCAAATTGGACAATTCATAGTCAGCCTTGTCGTCATCGTATTTGGCACTCTACACAACTTGTTGAACAATGCCTACAAGACGAATTTGAGACGTCCATGGATTCTTTTTATCACATAATTCCTTTCGGAATACACGCTCATCGCATATTTATTGAATGCGATAAAACGCTGATGCGAGGCGAGAAACGTTTGGCACTCAGTGATGACCCTAAGTCCAACATCTGCGCACCCTGACAAAATTCTCGGAAGACGCATTGTGCTAGCGGATCCCTTAGCCTTGCTAATGGGCTCAGCTGACAACCAGGTACCTGGGTTACACAACATTCTCGTCTGTCTTCCCTTCCAGCTGATATCATTGATCAGCCAGAATTTAGTTTCTGCCGCAAAATACTTGTCTTTTGACCTGAACGGGCACAGAAAAATTTCCCGTTGCTTTTCGATCATGGCGGTGTATATGCTATCATGCCTTTCTGTTCCATGGATACTCAAACCGAAACGCTTTACACAAGTTTTCCGGAACTGCGCGTCTGACCAGACGCATTCCGTACTCACAACTGCGATCTGCAGTGACTTTTGCTCTGTATCAACGCTTTTGCTGACGCTATGCTCAGTAATCTGCCGCGTCACTGTCACGTCTTCGAGCGGTGTCCGATTGAAAATTTGTATTTCCGGAACTACTTCGACCATACAATCGACAGACGTAATGGTGGAATGCTCGCATTCCTCAGAGTTTACCCGCTGTTGGTCTGTATTTTGGGTTTGTTCTACTTGTGCAATTTCGATCCATTCATCGGTAATCGCAGCAGTTGGTACCTCTGTGTGTTTTTGTGTTTCAGAACGGAAGGTGGATAATTTCACGTCCAAATTTGTTAATATCGCAGCTTGCGAATCAAATCGTGCATCAAAACTCTGCTTAAGCAACTCAGCATTTCTTTTAAATTCTTCCCTTTGTGAATTAAATTGTTGGCTAAGCAAATCTGAATTTCTCTTATTTTCCTCCTTTTGTGAATTAATTTGCAGGCTTAATTCCTCCTTTAATTGTAGAAATTGCTGGCTATTTTCCTGCCTATGTGAATCAAATAGCTGTCTTTGTGAATCAAATTGCTGCCCTATTGCAGTCATCAATATGTTTATCATTTGCTGTGATAGGTGTGACGACTCTACGGGATTTTGTGTTATTTGTTGTGTCTGTTCTGAATGTGCGGGCGTATTCTGCGTCATCTCACCGACAGGTGACGGAAAATTTTCCATATTTTCTTCCTGTGGCTACAAAGTAGACTGCGAACTATATGAGTGGGTCGGACCTTCAGAACTTACGTTCCCCTCCCCTGCAGCCAATATTCCGCTTTGTTCCGTTAACTGAACCTGATCGTTCATGATTTCGGGAGATTTTTGCCTATCAGACTGATCTTCCATATCGAAACCTTTTACTGTACGGGATCGCAGCTTCATATGAACACACAAAGAATCAATTTCCACCGCGATTCTAGAATGACGAAATCTAGATTCACAACAACAAAAACGCCGCGAATTTCAATACACACAAATAAATATACCCCTCCAAAACACAACAAGAGAAAAGCAACGATGAATCATGCAACACAACACCACGAAAGCAAACATACTTTCACACACATGGGCAAAACATGCGTGTCTTTAATTTTCTTAGGAGCTACCATGCATTAACAAATCAACACTGACGTTACTCATTTAATAATTTAAACTGATCACAAAATTGTTACAATACAAAGTGTATTGCACCTGAATTGATATACACAAATCAAGTTTCATTTAATGCGTTGAAACAAAAATGAACTTTATGCATTAAAATATAAGTGAAACACCAAAATAAAATCTTGTATGAATATATATTGACTACAAGAATGATAAAACTGCCAAAAACCATGTGCAACATTCCATGAAACTTTCCGAATCTGGGCTCCAAATTGTAATAATTTAAATTAGTGCCACCAAGTTCGCAGACATTTAGTAGTAATGTCTCATCTGGCCCCACGTTGGGCGCCATTATGTGGTGGGTGCCTTGGTGGGCAAACTACGTTACAATTATCTTTCATACCTTTATGATTAATAATTGTGGATTTTTAATTTTAATTTTTATGAAGGAGTGAAAATTTACTAATTATGCAAGAATCTCGACGTTAGTTGGAATTTAGGAAAAATTGTCACAATATGACATTTATTTTCTTATCACTGGCGATTACAAGTCTGAGCGAATTTACCGTTAACATTAACACAAATTGGCAAAATCATAAAAGCAACGCTCAGAGTTACAATTAGCCGTCATGAGCAAGCAAACAATTGTATATTTACTTTTAAATATATCTCAGAATCAAAATGCAAGAAATAATGACAATTGGAAACAATAAAAAATACAAGTTATGACGACCTCAGACAAAGGTATCATGATACTGTGACTTTACAGTTAAAAAAAAAGGAAAATCATGGGCGCCAGAATGAACAATATATCATTCGAAAATAACTAGTAACTAGTTCTGGCAAATTATGCCGCTAGCTCAGGGGTTTTTACAATTACAAAGTGAGAACATGGACCTATCCTCTTACGGGTTCTGTTTCACGGAATGCACAATCAGATGGCTTGGTCGTAATAAATTACCATTGTAGTCCTGCGTCTGATGTCTGCGGTGACTGTAGTGGACCCACGATATGTGAGATTATCTCACAAGTCGGCTATAGGCATCTCTGGTCTGACAATGCGCATCATCGCATTACCGGCTGTGTTGCTGCGATAAGCTTGCTGCAGAAAGGCAAGCTGCCAGCCAGAAATCGTACAGCGGCAGTTGGCGAGAGAAGCCATCTTTCCAAGTCAACCTCAGACTAGACTCGCATAGCTTGGACTCGAAGATCGAAGTTAGAATGTCCAGCTCCTCGCTCCACGAGGAAACTTCTCGCTCCGCCCATTCGTAGTCTCGATGCTCACATATAACAAAAATTCCCAGGATTTTAAGTTATACGCTCATTTGGATTGGATCTTCAGGTCGGCACCTAATGTCACGTGATATCCCCGATGTGTGATTTGCCTAGAGTATCTAACAGAGGTCGGACATATTCGGCTAAGTTCGCCGGAGTGAGAGCCCCTTCGGGTGTCGGGCGGCAGGCTTTTCCCGCTCGGTGAGTGACCCATCCCCAGGGAGCAGAGTGTGTGGTCTGACAAAACCCCAAATCCGCGATGTCCCGTCGCCATGATTCGGGAAGACCAAGATTAGCTTCAAGCCTACATAGCTCAATAATTCTTGAATATTCGCTTTACCAAGATACACTGTATGATCATCATTTCATTACAGTCCTCACTTGGAATCTTGCGTACTTTAGAAAATTACAACAAAAATCTATTTAGGTGGTCGCCCAAGATTTATGTAAATTACTCTTATATTATTACATATATAATAAAAATGCACCTTGTAACGTGGCGACAGTGCGGCTCGTTACAATACCTACTGCTGTATAAAGTATCGTGGAATTGACTGATAAAAATGTAACTCTACTGACCAACAATTTTTGAAATTAACTCAGATTGGTAAATTTGTCGATGGATTCGCCAGTATGGGAAATAAACATACTACTAGTTGTCTATTGGCACGTAATACACTCTTTCCTGAAAATCGATCATCCGAATATACTGATGTACACTGATCGGCCAGAATATTATGACTACCAACCTACTATCGATATAAATCCGTCCAGGCGATAGCAGCGTCACCTGACGAGGAATGACTGCTAGACAGACACACGCACGGTGCATGTAGTATCAGTGAGCGTGCTATCCGTGATTCGAATGGTGAAGGCGCGTGATCTATCTGAGTTTGACCGAGGGCAGATTGTGATAATCCGGAGGCTCAGCACGAGCACAACGACTTGACGGGTGTTCGAGCAGTGCTCTAGTGAGTGTCTTCAACAAGTGGCGAAACCAAGGAGAAACCACGTCCAAATGTCGACGGGTTGGGTGGCCACCCCTTATTACAGATGTCGAACGTCGTAGGCTGGGTATACTGGTAAAACAGCACAGGTGGCGATCTGTGGTGGAACTATCATCAGACTTTAATGCTGGGTAGAGTACAAGTGTGTCTCAACACACAGTGCACCGAACACTCACTACGATGGCCTCCGCAGCCGACGAACCGTGCACGTCCCAGTGTTAACACCACGACACCGGTAACTACAACCGAAATGGGCACGGGACCATCGTCACTGGACATTGGCGCAGTGGCAGAGCGTTGCTTGGTCTGATGAATCCCGATACTTTCTTTATCATGCCGATGGGAGAGTGCGAATCCGTTGTTTACGAGGGGAACAGCTTCTTGACACCTGTACTGCGGGACGGAGACAAGTTAGCGACGGTTCAATTATGCTCTAGGGATTATTCACGTGGGCATCCATGAGACCAGTGGAGCTCGTGCAAGGCACCAAGACGGCCAATAAGTATCGTATACTGGTTGCAGACCACGTACACCCTTTCATGACGACCATGTTTCCCAATGGCAATGGCATTTTTCAGCTAGATAATGCACGATGTCACAAGGCCAGGAGTGTGATGGAGTGGTTCGATGAACACAGTGGCGAGGTGCAATTGATGTGCTGGCTCCCCATCTAGCCAGATCTGTGCGCGATAGAACACAGCTGGGATGTGATTGAACGTGGCGTCAAAACTCGTCGCCCACCTCCCCGGAATTTAAGGGAATCAGGTGACTGTGTGTGCAGATGTGGTACCTCCTAACCCCAGCGACCTACCAAGGCCTCATTGCTTCCAGGTCAAGACGCGTCGCCGCTGTTATCCGTGTCAAAGGTGGACATACCGGCTATTAGGTAGGTGGGCATAATGTTCTGGCTGATCAGTGTAATTACCAAACACAGAGAATTGCTCGAGACAATATTCAATCAGCGTGCGATGAAGTTAGAAAAAGCGGTCTTCATAACCTACGACAGTTATGTTTGCAAATGAAAGTTGTGTAAAATGGACAGCTGAAACTATCGAACCGATGTCGCAGCCATTGATGGTAGCACGCAGATGCACCGTGGGCGATTATCGCACCAGGATCACTACCCGCAATGAGCTATATCTTTCATGTTGACAAGTCAGGGGTCAAATGATATGGCACCACCTTCACTGCTGCATGCCATCACCCATTATCTATGATAGTCTGGGTCCAAAAACAGTGATCTCATGCACCCTCGTCGGTGGACCCACCAACATTAATATACTACCGTGTGTTCCCGTCAATATTGTTACAGGTTTTTAGTCAAACGTCCGGTCGCGTAGAGTATTTACATTTACATCTACATCCACACTCTGCAATTCACAAACATTATGGGTGGCAGAGAGTGCTAAGCACCAATCTTCCTATCCCGAATAGCACGAGGAAAGAAAGAATACATAAAAGCATCAGTATGGCATCTTATTTCTCGAATCTTATCCCTCCGGTCATTGCGACCTAAATAGGTTGGCGGAAGAAGTATTTCATTTAGCATATTCTCCAATAAATTCAAACGCAAACGAGGTCGTTTGTCTTCCAAACGATCGCAGTGCAATCTGTGTATTAACTCTGTGATGCTTTCATAAGGGCTGTAGCAACCAGTCGGGAGGCTCTCCTCTGTACAAGCAGTGATCCACCATAACCCTCCTTTGTCATAAGGTTAGTTCATGCTCACTGGACATGAACTTAAACTCTGGGTTTCTGTATTTTCTACTAGTCGCCTTCAGGTGATCGAACGAGACTCTCACATGATAATAGCTTACTTCATTGGCTTCCAGTCCCAGTGCACTTCATCTGTTCATTTAACACTAGTAGGGAATACTCATTACGTAAAGACGACCAAGCACGTTCGCTATCTTAAGGCCCAAAGTGACTAACAGGCATGTGGAATATCTAATTGAGGATGAGAAGAAATTGCCATTATATTAGCTCTAAATTAAACCATAATTTTCAGCACAGGAACTTTTGCTGTTGAAGCTTTTTAGCTCTTCGAGGAGAGAATCATCTGAGCCTTGTGAATATTGTCTGAAAGGAATAAGAAGGAATTTTAAGGTGCCATCCAGAAATTCACTTGGAGTGATCTCAGGAAAGGTAGACAAATAAATTCTAGTGAGGCATCAACTCCCCTCGAAAAGTCCTCTAGGACCAACTGCGATTCAGGTGGGATGATAAAGAAATTGAACAGAAGACTGAGGCAAATATTGCAGTGAAGTTTCCCGAAGCATACTTTTCTAACTATAGCATATAAAATGGTTCGTTTACATGATATAAGTTTGATGAAAGTTATTTCTGAAAATAATTTTTTCGAATAAAAGTTGACATCCCATACTGCACTGGTGTAGAAGAAGATGACAGCAAAAAATTTTTAGTTTAATTGTCTTGAATGATAAATAAAACACTTGATATGCTTAAACAACTTCGTTCAGTGGATTGTAGGAATAACTTAGGAATAATTGCTACGCTATTAAGAAGAGTAAACATTACAGTGAAAAAATTAGTCTAATAGTTTTTCAAAGCAGCTGGAAACTGTATGTAATGGAGAACTGACAGGAACCAACCCTCTTGTAGATAATCCTAGCTTGGATGAGTGGCGCTCGTTTTTTATTATTAGTCATCTTCAAGTTTATGTATTTTTGTAGTTTTAGAGATAGTAAGTAGTGTTTTATTTTGATAATTAATTTTCATATCACAAGGAAAATAAATGTTAATTGTGAAAGCAGAAAATTATATTCATTTTTAATGTAAAAGTGAAAGTTATCCCATCACAAAGAAAAATTAATAGTTAATAATCAAATAATATATCCCCAGTAATATGATTTTTTTTTTAATTGATCATTTCAATACATACAGTATGGATAATAATCGCAGTGAAAAATTATATGTTACAAAGACAAAAATAAAAAATAAAACTTTATTTTTAAAACTGAATTTTGTAAACATTATTTTAGATACAATTAATTCTTTTTTTAAGATTCTTGAATGGATTAGAAAGAATTGCCAGTAAGACAACCCCTCAGTTTTTCTTTATATACAGGGTTATTACCTTAAACTGATTTATGCTTATAGGAAGTTTTTTTAAAAAGAATTAGTCTTCTTTGTACTAATGACAGTGATGTATGTGTTTTGTACAAGATACTTCTGCTTCTTGTATTGTTAACAATGAAGTTTTAAGGAATGATACCGATTTCTGGGTAGAGAATGTACATCGTGTTCCAACATGTGCAGTACCGGTTGTTTCCTTTCTCTGGCGGGGGCGGGGGGCGGGACCAGAAGACGGGTGACGACAGGCAGTTGTTAGGACTAGCAGCGCCACAGGCGGCTACACTCACCAAATGTAAATATGATTGCGCTAAGTAACCACCTGTTACTCTGCTGCTATCACTCTTGTCTCTCACACACCTCTCGACTGACCATTTCCTTCAGCGGTTGTTAACATATTTTATTTTGGGAGAACGACATTAAAAATGGTGCCGTCATTTCTAAGCCTCTACAAGTGTTTTCGTTGCTATTCTGTTTGTGGACCGAACATTACTGAATTTAAGTGAGAAAGCTGAGACAGCAAAGATACGTTTCTCTACATAATTCATGACCACTTTTGTTCTTAAAATTAAAAACGTGTATCAGATTAAAAGTTACAGCGGTGTAATGAATGTAAATGACTGTGTAGGACAGTTGCACTGAAACCCAATAAATTAATCTTACTATACATCACCTACACAAAAAAGATATTAATTTTTAAAGTGTTATTGAGAGATGTTGCTCCATCTATGGTGACGTTTTATATGTAATTATATTTTAAAGAAACAACAAAAAATCAGCATGCCATGCAATCGAATTACACGGAATTTAAAAATAACTGGTTCTCATTGAAAAAGTCTCCAAACCTTGGAAACTGAAGAATACCTGTCTGTAATTTTGGCAAAGTTTCGCTCTCTCCTTGGTTTCGATTCATTGTTAAATTATAGTTCTGACTCACTGGAAGGATGTTACCAGTGTTCGGGTAGTAGGCAAAGTAAATAAGTCCGTAAAAGAGAGATAAAAATATTTTTTTTCTGTTAACCAAAAGAAAATTGTGATTAATTTAGGAGCTTAAATGTTTTTTTTTAACAAAATTTATTACTTATTTATTACCGTATTTTTAAGCTTTCTATATGCAAAATTTGTTGGTCATACTTTTAGCTTATTTCATTTTTCAAGTTTTATCTTATAACTGACAATAATAAAGTATTCGCAACATACGTGTCCTCTTAATGTCTGATAATTGCGGTTAACGAATGTATGAGTTACTTAAGATTAACTTGCAAGAAAGCGCTGCTGTTAACACACTGGAGAATGCAGCAGTATTACAGCTGTTTCATTGAACTTTTAGGTCTAGTGCAGCCTAGCAGATTTTCAGTTATCATGTTCTAAACATGATGTACATTGTGACTTGTTCATATTGTTCAGGAGATTCGAACAATCGTTTAACTCACTCATTTTTACTCCATATACCAAAATTCCACACAAAATTTTCTTCTCCTCTCCAGTAACCTATGCTTATCAAATTTTCTCCCCCTTCATATATTGAATTAGTCTTCTATTTCGCAGTATATTTTATCTGTTAGTTTTGTAAAGTGGGATTATAAATCTGTACTAATGAGGTTGTGGCAGGTATATTTTTTACCCTCAACAAAATTATTCTGTCTTTATACTGTTCATAATAACACAACAGTTTTCCCAATCTCTTGTTCATCATAAATTCCACGGCAATGATCCCGCTGATTTCGTATGCATTGGTTAGTCTATTTTCTTACGCCATAAATCTTGCGCGTCCTCCCATCAAACGTACTAATCCTAACATCTAACGCAAATAGTTCTATCTCCTTGGTCTAGTTCTCTACTCTACCAGCTCTGTCAGACGTCTGATATTCCACGCTCCGACTCGTCGAATGTTTCTAACAATTCTTTAATAAAGTAAGTATTCGTATGGCACCGTTGGGCGGGATACCCCAGAGTTTCGAGACGCCATGCAATCCACCTCTGTGTGAATTGATATATAGATAAATGTGGAATACGAACAAAATGGAGCCTTCTGGAGTACCTTTTATAAACGAAACGAAGCACTTACAAATTCCCGGCTTCATCGGAATTTGAAACCAAAACTCTTAATTTTCGAGGTAAATGCCATATTTGGTAAGCTTTCAGATAACTCAATTTCTTCTTGAGTAGTACGTGTCAAGAAATCCTAAGAATCTTTTACCGCGGAAGAAGACATTGATTAATGTTTGTGTAACTTGAAAGGAATACATGGTATCTGGGTATTTTAAACAGTGGATTCCCGTCATCTTCTGCATCTCCAAGCTGCTGATCATCCATTCGCCATCTGGGCTGTTTCTAAACCCAAGGGCAAGAGTATGCCCTGAACCACTCTCTGCTCCAACATTCTAATTTTAAGAGTCACGTGGCAAACAGTGGTTGATTACTCACATCGGGAATTTTTCATCCATCTGGTCCTATTCATTGCTAGAGGACAGGTTTTCATTTTGGTTGGAAGAAGTAAAATATAATCTGCCACTAACTGCATCTTGCATAAATGTCTAAACTGTGGATACAGACTGAAGATCGTTTTGTGGCAGCTCTCTGTCGGAAATCGAAAATTATTTTAGATTAGTTGCATCCTTCAGTTAACCGAATGCGTCGGTGCCTTACTCACTCGGCCGTACCCGAGGCGAGCTTGAAAGGAGCTTTGTTACAGTTCCTCTGAGGGTTTGTTACTAAAGCGGTAATTTGCATTCTCTCATGTTGGCGTACCAAGAAATTACCTCAGGAAAGGCTGCAGGTGAAATCGCGGCTGTTCTCAAAGGGTTGCTCCTGAGAGGGGGCGTGTCCAAAGCAAACAGAGAGGAGGTAACGTGACGGCGTCTGTGTTTGAATAAACAGTGCGGGTGGCAGCTTAGCAGGTGGAGGTGGGAGCCTGGCGCGGCGCCTGACAGCCAGACACGCCCGCCTCACGCGGTCTCGCCTCCTGCTTTGATACGGCTCCAGTGACTGTGAGGCCGTGGTTTACAACACCCGTTTCATTTACCACAGTAACGGGATTTGTTCCTTGTTAAACAAATTTACCACGTAAAACGTATATAAGTCTAGCAATATTAATAATACATTTTTTTTCACCGAGGCTTGGGCAGTGCGATTTCGTACTGTTACTTGCCATTCGGGAGGACCGGGGTCAAACCCTGTTTGGCCATCCTGTTTCAGGTTTTCCGTGGTTTTCTTCAGTCACTCTAGGCGAATGCTGGGATGGTTCCCTACAAGGCCACGGCCGACCTTCCATCCCCCTTCCCTCCCCGTAGAGTTGTAGGCTGAAAAAGAGTCTCCGTGACAATCCAACAGCCCGCAATTGCAATAATAATAATAATAAAGAAAAATTACAGTTTTACTGCGACATCGACGAGTACTAAAATAATCTTAATGGACTTAATTGCTTACGGGTTCAAACTGAATCGTAATTGAATTAATACTGTGGATCATTTGTAATAATTTTCAGAATTTTTCATAATTTCACAATGAAAAAATGAATTTATGTTTATAATCGGCAATAGGAGGCTGCGATGTGATCAGGGACACTGTTGGTCAAGTCTTTACCTTCCTCCGTACTGATTGGATGGCAGCGGGTCTGGGGAACCGGCTTTATTTGGAAACGCACCCAAGTCATCCTACACATATCAAATTCCCAGCTGAGCTATGTGCCACTTACTGGATTTAGTACTAACGTTTTTTTAGCTAATTCACTGGTGATATGCTCACGGCGGAAGGTTTGAGATAGGGGAGAAACGTTCTCAGTTCCTTTTGAACAGATTATTCATCTCATTAAATCATCAGGATTTCAGAGGAATCATTCACCTCTCGGTGAGTAATAAATCGAGGTCACTTCCAGTTATAAGGCCACCACAATTACATGTCAAGTCCCTTCAGTTCATTTAAAGGACATAGAATTTTATTTTCTTGAGCTATTTTCGTATTTACAGGTTTAAAGCTTCCATGAAAAAGTGCTTATGAAAAATCCAGATACAATAGGAAAAAATTACCAGATTTTGTCTTTAAATATGTATTTAAATTTCGAGCATAGTTCTACCTGTTAATTTAGGAAGGGCACTGAAGCATGTTGATGACAGAAAAAAAATTTGCTTGATGCTCTGATTACGTCGTATTCAGACTACTACTGCTGCTTATTGTACCCATGAATATGAGGTTGTATTTTATTTATTGATTGCAAAAAAATGAATCTTCTTCCATGTATTTTGTTTTTATGTAAGTATTGAGGTTACTTGTAAATGTATGATCATCACTGCGCAGCTCAGAGCGTTTGGCAGAGAGTTCCCTGTGTATAGTAAAAATGCATCACTCAGATATTCATTATAGCACGGATTAAAAGGAAACACTTCAACACTAGTATGAAGTATCTTTTGCACAGAGGTACTGTAAGATTATGTTTGACCGAAAGCTCCGTTCTGAATTTTTAAGTGAACTCGTTAGTTTTGATTTAGTACTGTAACGGTTATGGATGAAAAATAATATAGAGAAGATGAGTTTAGTTCATATTTGATACTAAATTTACAGATATTAATTAAAATGTTTGGCTGGAAGCACTTTCTCTGATTGTTTGAAAGAAGTTAAGTTTAGGTGAATATTTGAAATGTTTACAGTGACGGGAGGAAGAAATAGGAAAATGTTCAATACATTGTATTCCATTATGACACTCAAACGTAAAACCACTGTCTGTATTTTCATTTGTAAAGGGGGTTATCTTCAGAATCATGCGAGCGAGAAAGAAAATTGTGAATTGTACGCTCACATCAACTAATAAAAAACAATGCCAAGCTAACCTCTTTAGCTGGTCATACATTATCTTGTGTCTTAGATTCTCTTAATTTTTCATAAACTTTATGAAATGGCGTAAGATTCTTCGATTATTTCTCATAGACAGTAAATTGAAAATGAACAAATTAAATTGTCTTCTGTGACATGTAGTGACGCAAAAGCATTACGTTGTGAAAAAGTGCCTGTATTATGGTTCTAAATATTTTATTACAACTCTGTTACGGCCTAAGTCAAGGAGAGGGAGGGGGGAGACATAATTTCTACCTTTTTGCTAAATTTGCGCGAGCCCGTATGATGTATTTGTTACTTACACTGTATAGAAAGCAGAGAGTGAGAACTTATCTGGAAGAGGATTATTACGGTACTAGGCATAAGTTCTTAAGGTTCTTACCGGACATCCAAATTTCGTTTTTCATACTTGCTTTAGATATTTCTGTTCGTGATTACTTTTGCGTATGTACAACTTGAACACAATCATGGTATCAATAAACGACATGTGTGAAAAGATGTACTCTCGATGAATATTTATCTTTCAAGGCAGTATATAATAAAATGATGGAATTATTAAACCGTGTGAAAGATTTGAAAAAAAAAATAAAATATTGGCAGTTTCAGGTAACAGCTGTAATGGTAGAGTCTACGGGAGATCTACAAGTCTTATGAGTAACTAACAATTATTTTTTCCAGGCGAAATTTAAGTTTGTACTATCAGTTGGAAGAAAAACTTTCAGAGAAATTCCTTTAGCCGGAAAAGTGAAAGGAGTATCCCTGTTTTCCTCCTCAATCTTGGATCTTCTCCACTCATTAATTTAGGTCGTACGCAAATGTTTTAAACTCGTTTATCACATCATATGTTTCTATGATCCGTTGAAAATCGAACTAATTTGGAAGATTTTATGGTTGTGAATGTTCTAAAATGACACCTCAATATTTTTCACTCAGCTTCTCTGCAAGCACATGGACGTGTCAAGTATTCGAACAGATTGTTTTATTGGTGTGTATATACACGCATTAACAGATTACTGAACTAGCGGCCCATTTCACAGCGTATTATTGTCGCATCAAAACATACCGTAAGCTATCACTAACGTGACATAAGCTACGGTGTTGTTGAAGTTATTGCTTAATCGAGGCATACACACAATTTGAACCCTGTATCACGGACGAATTGTGTTATTAATAAGCTTTCACTGTGTGCAATTATAGTGAAATTCAATTACTAGTTTTTATGGAAGCGTGCTTACACCGACAAAGATTGCAAAATTAATGGCTTTGATCTCTATATCATTGAGAACTATATTACTGATAAATATAAAAAGTATTCTATATGACAGCTAATGACATATGCTACTGCAGTTAGAAATTTAATCGAAATTCATTCACTTTTTCGAGATGCAGGCACAGATATACAAACATTAATTTTCCATGGGGACTCTATCTATATCAATCCAGACAAATTCCGGGAAGTTTCCTTCAGTTGGTATTCCTTCCCGTTCCCCACCCTGAGCCCTCTAACACATCTAATGACCACGATGTCGAAGGGGCCTAAGGGACGCTGCACATGATTATAACAAATTGTGACTTTACTAAGGTGACGTATCATCTAGAGAGAATTCTCGTCTTAGCTGAAATTTCTTATGTTGCATTATTATTGTCAGATGATCAATGAAGATAATATGAAGGATTTAACAAAAAATCAGTTGATCGTTGGGGACACAGTCGCGAAGGACCTCCCACAGGAAATCACTGTTAAAACAATCAAACTTCAGGTACACTTTCTGAAGAAACTAATGGAGATACAAACCTGAAACTTTCGCAGTATACAGATAAAACATCATCTGCAAATCACATAAAGATTTGTTACTATATTTTATATATGAGTAATTTTTTTGTTATAAAAGACAAATAAATTATAACTTTTAATAAATACCTTGGAGCTTGTAAGTTTGTTTTTGTTGTTACGACAGGTCCCATTTTTTATTTGATTAATCATCGTTTTATTAACAAGAGATGCTGAAAGTCTGATGTCCTTATCAGTCTCAGTTTTTGAGAAAAGTGTACTAGAAGATCAAGAAATGTAGTTTTGAGAAAAAATTTTATTAAAAGTTTTACATACGAGAAACTAATGTACATTACAATACATACACACTATTACCACGCATCACGAAAAAATTAATAACTCCAAATCTAATGGTCAAATTTATATGAAACAAACGGCATTTTATAGCTAAATAATTGTAGCATTGAACAAGTCTAAAAATAAAAATTCGATTTTCTTGAGCCTGTTCGCGACTGTGTCCCTTTAATTCAAAACAAATATGTTGTTAATAATCTTCTTTGAACCAGACGGTTGTTCCACTTTCAAATCCCACAGTTCTATTTTTCTATATAGACGAAAAAGCGTCTATGTTTTTAAAAGTGACTGGCCTTTTTATGTATACTGAATAGAAGTTATTACATTTTCCATCGGAATAAATATGTAATTAACAAATGATCTCACTTCGACAATGTTGCATTAAATATCATCAGCGTAATCAGAGCATTGTTAATGTTTGATGACATCATTTTTTGGGAGATATCTGAGGAGTATGCAGGCAAGACTATCAGTATTTTTCACATATTGGGATCATGATACGGCCAATTTGTGAAATATTAGGTACGCCATTATAAATGATATATATGGTTGTAGAATAGTGTTTGAAATGAATAGCGTTCTGAATTCCATCATTCATATAAAGAATTTTGCAAAAGACCACACACGTCTGGAAATTCCAGTACAACGCGTGAGAACATAAAATCTGAGATAAGGACTGTTTCTACACGGCGGGTTCCCCTTTGCCGTTTGTAAAAGTTATCTCCCCTAATACGTAAAACCGTTTCTCGAGCAAGGATTCCGGATGCAAGTGTTACCTGCAATTGACACTGAAGGATAGTGGCATCTGTTTTTGGTTAAAATTGTATATTTCTTGTAGATATGAGGAGGCAATTAATGCGGAGGGGAGCCGCCGCGCCGGGAACACGACAGGCATTAAATGGGCCCGCCCGCCCGCTGTAGAGCTGTCTACACGGACAGGTACTGTCCCCGGGAACCTTGGCCCGGGCGAAAGCGGCATCAATCCCCCGCAATCTGGACACAGCATCTCTTAATTCATTTAAGGCAGTTACCTGTCAACACCAATTTACGCTCGTCTGAGATATTCCTTAAGAGATAGTAACTGAAATTCTTTTCAGTCCTCGCTGTCGTTCGTTAATCATCGGAGTGACACAACGCTTTGTCCAAAGCTTAATGTCTACGGATTAGTCACCAGAGAAATTTCTATATATTACTCCGTGTAACATTATCGCAACGATCATGCTGCAAATACGCCGCAGACAGGTTAGCCGATTTGTATGCTGTTGTGAGCCACAAATGTAGATTTGCTGAGCTAGTTTCCGACAAATTTTTACAAGATGTTTCAGGCAGGCTGTCAGCATTAACTGGATATTTTTTACTGCCAGAAATGAAAAGATTCAGTTACAGTAAGCGTTTTCCAACTTCGAGTCTCATGTAGCATCTTTTGATCCACAATTATTCCGCAGAGTTCTAGGAAACAACGATTATAACGCAGTAACCACTTCATACCGAATATGTTTTTAGTATATTTTAATCCACAGAAAAAAATTACAACTTTTTAAACACCGAGCCCTCTGAGTAAGTGGTTAATTCTCTGACTTGGCGTTCAGAAGATTGATCCGGCTATACTTATTTCAATAGGTTTTCCACGGTATTATGAACTCATCCCATGTGAATGCCAGGAGAGTTCTTTCAAAACGACCCCACTTTCTAATATATAATGAAAGTAATTGTGTTTTTATATTGGCATCATAATAGTAATACTTGTGCAGAAATAGTTTACGTTGGAAGCAACTGCTGGCACCCTGCGCTTCCTTGTTAGGGAGCGTGTATAAATCAAGTAGCTCCATTTTGGCCTCCTGTGAACCCCCTCTCCCCCCCCCCCCCACGTAGCACGTAGCTATTTTGTACTGTTTTCTCTTGTCTACATGCTGTTGTGTGTTCTGAACCTTATTTTTAACTATGAGAAATGTTATGAAAGGAAAGCTAAGTCGTCTGGTTCAGAACCCCCCCCCCTTACGTAGCCCAACGTAGCCTTCCAGCCAACCCCTCCCCCCCCCCCAGGACCGAGCCACGTAGTTTGTGCATGCTCCCTTAGTACAATACTTATGCAGATTGTCATAATTCGCAGCAATTACAGGGGCCAGGTGTAACAGTAACTAACGAAAGTTAAAACTTTCCAAAGCTATTGAAGATTTTATGTTTTTCTGTGGAATTGAGTCGCGGGTAATGTAAAGGAAAGATAGAACCCGCATACAAGCAGCGGTGGTGAAATTCATAAGATCTGTGATAGGATGTACAAAACTAGATCTCATAAGAAATAAGACAATATGAGAGAATTTGAAAATATACTAGAAAAATCACAAAATAGAGCAACATAGGAATAAACGAAGAGACTGCCAGTACAGAATGAGTGATGCATGATTTTGGAACGCAGTAATCCATTATAAACTGAAAGGGAGAAGTATTATAGGTGGGCCAAAGAAGGAATTAAGAACCCACTCTGAAGCAGTTACAGATCAATAGTTTTAATGGGTAGAAGAAGGCTTAAATATTCAGTTAAATTCTATACCTTACTTGACGGTATATTACACAAAACCAAAGAAAAGAAAATTACGGGATGTTGAAGATGCTATGAGCTTACCTGCAGTAAAACAAAGATTACAATTTCGAAGCTGATTACCAAAATGCAAATTTAAGAAGGCATTTATGGTTTACGCTTATAGTCTGAGCCTGTGAGGCACCATTTTTGACGCATTGCTTTGGATGTATTTTGCGTGGAGCAGCAGTTTTTCGCCACTGGCTGAGGTGTCCTCGCTGCTTCTGAGAGACCTGCTCGGACTGGACTAATTAACTGCGAGCCCCGTGATGAGGGACTTAACGATCCGCACGCAACGGCGCTAATTGGGATGCGTGCTCTCAACACACTACAATTAACACAACCGGTACACGTTTTATTTATTCAACGTGTCACAACGCTTCGCGGAGTAATCATCTGCCACGTTGGCAGCTGGGTCTCCGGTGTGGAGAAGGATGCAATGCAGGCAGACTGCCTTCAAATGTAGCTCAATGAACCTGACTTTCCTTTACTGGAACCTCGAAGATATTCAATAGAATGGGGACACTCTTAGAGTCTAGCTTTTATATGTAGGCCTATTTAACTTTTCAAGAAAACTGGTTTAAAAATGGAAAACCAGAACATCAATCTATTAACATTGACTGGCTAGTCTTTTCTACCATACGCTGCCATTTTTTAATTTTTTTTTTAGATATATTTTTTTACAGATCCTTTCTACTACGCCGTATTTTATTTCCGTCATTTATTTCAGGCTCTACAGTAACAGACATGCGTCACACAAATATACTAATTATTATAAATATTAAATAATGTATGTAATTATTCGTGATATAAATTGTAAGTGTCAAATACTAATGGTATTTTTGTATGTCTGGTAAACAATGAATAAGCAGTCACACAGGAGCTGTTGCAAAGGAGAATGTATAGAAATAAGAAGGAAAGATAAGATGGCTTGAGAATGCGGCGGCAACTTGGATGGAAACTCGACTCTAAATGATGGAAGTTTGAGAGAAAAAATTAATTGAATTCTATATAAATTATTACAGTAATGGAAGAAATCATACATTTATGAAAGTTGCAATTAATTTGCTATGAAGTACGTGAAGTTGTGATACGAAGCTATGTTATTGATGATAAATTGCGGATGTTTTGAAGTAAAAGAATAGGAAGGGAGTCAGGGTAGCATAAACATATTCTTTCAGGATAGAAGAGAAAAGAACGAAGAGATTTGAAATTATAACCGGAGTTCTGCCATTACATGTCACCAGAGTCAATAATATGACACAAGACTTCTTATCCTGGCTAGGAGCAACTAAGAAGATGTAATATGGCAAAAGTAAAATAATTATAATATGTTTCAGACTTCTTCATCGAATGAAAATCCTCGCTTGTTGTACATAAAAGTAAGAAAGACAAGTCTTGTCTTTCGGAAAGCTTTGATAATTTATAACCCGTATTGACATGAGGCCAAAGATTATAACATATTTATCTTGAAACGTTCCTTTTTAGAGCACCAATTTTTTAGGTCTTCAGTCTCCCAGGAGTTTGCTACAAATCTCATCTTCATTATAACCTGTACCAATCTATTCATGCGCATAACTCTTGCAACTTACAAATATCATTATCTTCCTTGCAGACATTAGTTACAACTCTGCCTCTTACTAACAAATTAATCGATCTCGTAGTTCTAATAACGTGGCACTGCTTGCTTTTTATTCTTTGGGCTTCTTGTCTGACCGACGTTATTAAAGGCACGCTAGGGTTTATGGCAAGGAATAGGAAAGAAGTGGGCATGGTCTTCTCAGGAACCAGAGTGACCATGGAAACTCGAAATCCGTATCGCCGGACTGAGGATCTAACTCGCGTGAAGAACCGAATATTAACCGTTATCTCACTATACTATCCTCATTTTGCGAGGCGTCATACACAATTCCAATAGAAAAACCAAAACGGAATTTTGCAGTAAAATTCCAGAGATATTACAAATCAAAGCAGTACGCTGTTACTTAGGTGCGCGCCTTGGATGAACGCTTAAATTTCGCGCCTCATGCCGAGGAGTTATGTGGGATAGCGACACTGGTAATGCACAAACTAATAAGCAGTGGTGGGCGATGATTTGATTCGTAACCGCTCGTCCAAGAAGATAGCATGACCAATAATTGCAACAATTACTGAATATGGAACAACCACATGGTACACTTAACTAAAGAAGTTCAAACGAATGTGCAATTTCGGCTTTCACAGCGAGGAATTCTATTCATGCTAACTGCAACTTACATAATAAAGTCAACAGGCGCATTAAATGCTATTTTTGGAGTATGGCCGCAGGATGGAAACTAAGGAAGTAAGAAGTTCTTTACTGGATAAAAAGATGAAGGTACGATCAGGTTACATAAATAATTGAAAGGGTTGAAGAAAAATAAAAAAGTTCTCTGTGATGGTTTGGTTGACGAATGGTAGCAAACGTATTATAACAATAAAAGGTGCAGAACGACCTTCGACATGCTTCCTTGTGATAAAGAAAGAAACGTTATGAAACACCTATAACCGTCTTCAGGTATGTCACTATGTATCTGGGCTTGGTTCTTACAACACTTTCCTAAAAGGATGAGATCTCAGAGAAACAGAGAAGTGCGGCTATGAAATAAGCACTTCTCAGCACATGATATGGGAATGTGAACAAACTGATGGATTATGAGCACACTTTCAGTTCCAGTAACTACGCGAATACGACATATTACGTGGTAGGAATTCAGACACTTGCTAGATGAAGCTGTTGGCCTAGCATTACCAACCGAGAGAGAAAACTATGTGCAAGGAAATCAGGCAAATCCTGAAAGCCACTACATGCGTTTAGCAATAGAAATGGAATGAAAGACAAGAGAATAAGAAAATTAAGATGAATAAGAATGCGCAGTATGGATATTACGCACACTAGCCACAGCTGAACCTGCAAAGGACTACCAGGAAGACGGCTAAGACTCCGAAGGGAAGACTGCGTATTCACTGTAGTGCCTTCAGAGGCACATCCTCTGAGGGTCAAGGAGCAGGCTACTTTGGTGTGGAAGCGGGTGAGTTCAAAGGCAACACTGGAGGATACAGTATAAAATGAACGGGGAGCTGGCAGACGGCTCTGGGTGGGCGTCATATCAGCGGCCGCCCTGCAGCATCAGCAGAGACAGCTGGCGGCCATGGAGTCAGCACAGTGCTGTTGACATCAGCAGTGGTACGAACAATCGTCTTGCATGGTGAAGAGAAGTGAGATGTAGATAACAGTTTTAAATAGTTTATTAATTTAGGTGGTAGGAAGATACAATAACAGAAACTTCATTATTTTGTTGGGAGTAGATTAATCAAGGCAGCAATAGTAGTTGTTGATTAGAAGAAAAGAAACAGAAGTTAACTCAGAGCTGTAAAATCCTCCAAAAATATAAAAAACCAAATCCATTAATTAAACAAACAGATGTCTGAAACTTTAAAAAAATAGTAGACCATGTAAAAAATAGTAGACTAAATAAAAATAAAAGTAAAAATTCGTTGCTGTATAATTATTCCATAAACTGTTTTATTTGATAATTACTTTCAGTACCTATTCATCACATTGACGCGATGTGCAATTCATTTTTAGATCATTTATAAACTATGTTACTACTCTAAAAAATGCCGATACTTTTAATATTCTAAAATATAGCAAATAAGGCAGAATGGTTATTAATACAAGAAAGTAATAACCAGTAAGCCAGAGTTAGCAAGTTTCTCACAGATTGCATTCAAGGCAAATAGCAGAACATCGCAGTTCTCGTAAATGGGTACACACAAAAGACAGTACAAATTTATAGAATTGTCGTAATCGCCCGTCAGTTTGCTAGAATAATGACTTCTTAGTTTGCTCTAACTGATGATCAGTGGTTAGATGGTCATTGTCAGGACAATGCATTCTAAGGCTTTCTACCACAGACTTTATAGAATACTTGCATTTATTTACCAAACACACCGTAAAGTGTAGTTAAACTACCTAGCTGAAAAACTGAATTCGCGAAGTTATACGACCTTGTGACAGGGTATCTAATTCTGGTGAGAAATGTACTTCAAGACCGTTCGCTAACTAAGGTAGCATCGAATAACCAGTCAGAAATTCTAGTATCACTTATTGATTTGCACTAGCGTTGCTGTCATGAAGACAGCATTTGACTGATTCTGTGAAACTATCTGGACAAGATGCAAGCAACCTACTCCCTTGAGAAGCCTCTTCTGATGCTGCTAACAACGGTTTGCAGGCTGTAATTGTATTGTTTTGTTTTAGCCAAAGAGATGCGTAGGGAGAATAAGAATGATGGCGGGGAAATTAGTATATGTATTAAAGCGCCGTTGCTTGTATTTGACTTCACGAATGCGAGAAGTGTAATTATTTGAGTTGATTATGATGTATTAACAAATATTAGTTGTTATAAAACAGCAAGTACTTTGATTTTATAGAGAAGAGTATAACTAAATTTAATCTGCGAGGTGATAGCCAAAAAACGTGTGTGACGGGGCCACACATTTGTCGTCCAGAACGTGCTATCAATTACAGAAGAGATTGCAAAAGAACCTGGAAGGATTGGTAAGATCAACCAGGATTTCTTTAATTATCGAGTTAAAAAGGATACCTCGCAATCTATACCCTAATATTCGTCCAGTTAATCTTATCTCCTCATGGCCTAGTGAGCAGATGTCAGGCTCTAAAAGTTTCTTCCATGCCAGTAACATCTGCTACAGAATAGGAAGACGGAAGGCAAAATTGGACACGGACTTCGAAATTTTCAGTTCACTTGATGAGCTTCCCTGTGGTAGGCAGCAGAATGCGCTTTCATCACTAAATATCGGTTTTAGGCAGTTGCTGCGTGGTGCTATACTACTGGTATTTAGGACGGCCTCCTGGACACAGCGTTATGTTACTTCAGCCATGACCGGCCTATAGTCCAGGCAACAATAGACAACCAGCGAAATCTGTAATCATCATCCAAAAACTAGAGAGTTTCAACGTGTGGAGATATTGCTTTAGTAAGATTTTTCGCTAATGTGAAACGTTTAAAAATGAAATAAACTATGGCAGTTAAACACCGTCAAGCAACAATTACCTGAATGATCGTGTACCATAAAATTATTGTATGGTGAAAATAGTAGAGTCCTGAGGGCGTTGCAATAGGATGATATTGATACAATTGTCGTGAAATGTTTGCAATATTTTAATCGGAAAGGTTACAATATTATTATTTTTTAAAAAAAATTACGGCTTTACGCCTCGTCGAAGGTTAAGGTCAATAGAGGCGGGATAGGACTGGGGACAAGGAACGGGAAGGAATTCGCCCATGGCCGTTTTTGAAGGAAGCATCCCGGCATCTGCCTGGAGTGATTTGGGGAAACCATGGTAAACCCAAATCTGGATGCCCGGACGGGGATTCTAACCCGCGTCCTCCCGAATGCGAGGCCAGAACGTTAACCGTTCACACACCACGCTCGGTTTACAATATTGTTTAAGTCGGCAAGTCGGCCATCTACCTTCCTCTTATTATAAAAACTGCTTTATGACCATCCAGTTTACTGTTATATAGGCCTACAAACTTTTTCTGTATATGAAAAAGTATTTTAATTCGAAAAATACCGAAACTGCGAAAATTTGACGTTATAGGTCGGAAGAAATAAGCTGTGTCCACAGACGTAATGAAAGGGGGAAAAATATTAATAGTAAATAACTCAGCATGAATTATATGTGACATAAAGAATGACATAAATTACAAAAATGTGCAGTTTTCATCGTAAAATATGTTGTAAGTGCCAAGTGAAGAAAGGAGTTTATTGGGAACATTAAAGCCAGCAACGTTCCAGGGAAACGGATAGTTAGACAGAGAGAGTTGAGACAAGAAATAAAATAAAACGTGGTCGCTGTAGGCGTGGGAGCGGGTAGCGTCGTGGTGGGCGGCGCCTTTGATGTGGCGCCGTGCAGACGCCACCGCCCCCGATAAGCTCGCGCCGCACCGCGCCGGGGTGCAGTGTGGCGTCTATTCGTCTGCTCTGCTCTGCTCTGTTCTATCGCCTTTGAAGCCGCCTGCACCTCCTCCAGTCCACAGATGGGCCGCTTAGCGCTTTGTCTGCGCCAGACTCACTCCACGGTCCTTTATGTGCCAACTCTTCAACAGCTCTGCTTTCAGTCACCAGAGAACGTATTTCAATCCAAATGCACGCTCTTGGCTACAATCGCTTCAAGAACTGTGAGCGGATTTCGCAGCAAGACTCTTTACCGTCGTGGTTTCTATCGTCGCTGACCAGAGTTGAAGAGCACTGACCGAACTTTAGCTTTGAACACGAAGTCATGTTTGATGAACGAAAATTACAGATTCCATTGTTTAGATAAGTTTTAATATATTTTTTGATGTGAAACATCTATTAGGGCTTCTTAGGGGTAAGACAGACTGATATGCCATGACGGCAAACGGCATGACGCTCTCTTATGTCGTCATGCCCCCTCTCCATTGCCGCTTTCTACTACTTTTTTTAATTTATTTATGGCTTTATGCCTCATCGACGTTGTGCCATTGTCATTGGAACGACATATAAATGTTTGTATGTTCGTTTGGGCCACCTAGGACGACGTTAAGCCATCGTTTGGCTTGAACTTAATTTGGATGTGTACACAGCCGTGTTACAACTAGGATTGTTAGCTCTAGTGGCAACCTACGTGGAATCCGAACCACGGAAGCGTTCTGGCGTACTTCACATTACACAGCAAACTGTGCCAGAGGTGAAGGTCGGGTTAAGGGCTTATGAAAATCCTCGCCTAGATAGGGACTCGAATCGGGGAGCTTCGATTTCCAGTCAGACACTTTAGCCACTGATTCACCAGGCCACCCATAGTAACTATATATATATTAGTTTTCTTTATGGCTTATTGGATCCTGTAGCTAGTACTATAAACATCCGATAAATTATTGTTTACAATCATCATACCAAAAAATTTAGAAAACACCAAAATCGTAATTTCGTTAGATGGTATAATTTCCATCTGTTCGTCAATATAGCACCATAAGACTATAACATCATCTATTTTGATGGATTATAGAACGAAATTCTGACGTCTGATGAGTAGTCAAAAACTGAGTTCATATATAGTGATGTTCCAGCGCATCTATTTAATATTTAGGTTAAATTTAGCTTATAAAAGCCCTCCTTCAAACTTTTAGATATTACCTAGCCACGCAAAATGTGATTAAGTACGTGATAAATTAATTTAAAAAATACATTGAGTAGTCGGGAACTGTCGGATTTGGGAGCATGTCTGCGTGTCTTTTTTTCAATGTTACAGCTTGTGAAGTACAGTAGTTGAACACATGTATTTTCTGCGAACAGACGTGGCTTGAGGTCCCAACGTTTACTTCTTTTTTCCTTGGGCTTTTACTCCTCATCAACATCGACGCAATTAAGTACGGGAAACGATTGTAGACAAGGAACTAGGAGAAATTTTACCATTTTTTTAAAGGATATAACCTAGCATTCGCTCTGAGAGATTTGAGTAAACCATGGAAAACCAAAATCTGGTTGGGTAAAATGCCAGGCTTGAGCTTTAAATGCAAAATTTAGAAAAGGTGGATGTGAGAATACCGACTTTCTGAGAAGAAGAACACATATGGATGATGGAAATAAATATGAATCTATGTATAAGATAATTTTTTTTTTTTAAAGAATGTCGTGTTTATCCTTTTTTCTACAATCGCTGGATTTGGATTAATATTAAGTCTTGCTATTCCACCTTTGTTTTTTTTTGGTGGGGGGATGGATTTGTGGTCACCAATTAACTCAAAATCTTATAAAGGCAGCCTGGCTTTGATCTTCATAGAATATCTTAATTGGGATCCGTTCTGGTGTTGCGTTCTCTTTACGTTGCCTTCATAATTTACATTTGTGTTGTCTGTTATATTTGTCCAAATATGTGCAGTACTTAATTACTACAGTCAAATTAATTAACATATCTGTTTGGTTTGCAATTACATGATTTATTTATAAGAGAGTTATGACGGCATCCAGCTCTGTGATTAAGTATGAGTAGTAGGAATTTATTCTGCAGTTGTTGAATATTTTAGATGCTAATATTGGCTGCCATGTCCAAGACTTCATAGCCTTAGAGCAGAACTGGTAAGACGATAGTCTCGTAAATGAGATACTGAGTTTATTTTCTCTTGTAACTTCAGCAAACAAGTTTAAAAAGATTTCAAGTCCTATTCTTTTCAGACATAAAACATGCTGTCTAAAGAGAAACATGTTGTCAAATTGAATTCCCAAGTTTCTATACGTGACACACCAGTTAAGGGCCCTTTTCTTTAGAACAGCAGTAGTCATTTCTTGGTATGTTACATTGCAGCACATTTGTAAGCGTATATTTTTCTTTTTGTTATGCCTGTTCCATGTGGCTACTTCGGTAAAGGGATCTGCAGTTTCCTTACGTTCCAAGGTTTCTGTTGCCTGTGATGCAAATCGCAGTGTCGTCGTTGTAATTACCTACGTTTACTTCATTTCTGGAAATATGTGGTTTTTATAAAAGGAAATTCACGATGCCCCGGCCAAACATATGGCACAGGCCTATAGGGTATAGGAACAGGAAGGAGTTCGGCCATGGCCAATTAAAGGAATCATACCAGCATTCGCCTGGAGTGATTTTGGAAAAATATAGAAAACCGAAATCAGGATGGTATTTTACGGGGTCAGATCTCCCTACAAAAATCATCGATCCTCGCCCACACCAAAACAATAGAATCACAAGACATGATTTTCCTAACCGGTTTGTGACGTAATTTGTAGCAGGAGTCAAATCTCTCAAAGAAGATTCACCCTCCCCCCCCCCCCCCCAAAACCGGTGGATTACTATATACCCAATAGATAGCGCTGCCAGCTTTGAATATGCGCAGATGGCTGTTAAAATTTCCGTAGAATGGGTATAAAAATCCGGAGACTCGCTAACTGGAAGACTGAAACAATAATTACTGAGGAGGGAATCAAAATTAAGAATACTTTTTATTTCCAGGTCTTTAAAATTCGATATACAAAATAATAATCTACATTGAAAATAAGAAATATCTGTTAACATGTTTTATACAACGTCATTTTTATCACTGCTTCTATACATTTTCTTTGTTGACATTAAATTTAGGATATCTTTTGTTACAGGAAATGTTAAAAACTGCAGTCCCCTCGATTCTCCTATATTGGTCATACGGAGAACATTGTTTGAGTATTAGAAGGCACTGCTTTGTAACGCCTTGCCACCGTGTATAAAGACCGCGCCGCTACTTCTGTATCACTGTCTTTTAAGATCTATAACAAAATATAAGCTTTGTTTAATTTCAATCGTTGGTTCACGCGACAAGGAATCTATTCACAATTATTGACAATTCTGGAATGCTGTAACACTATACGCTGAAATTTGAATAAAACACAAATAGAATGAAAAATCAGTAAATAATAAAAAGTGGCAAAAATTCGTAGATATTTTAACAAATTCTTAACTTCAAAAAAAATCAAAAAATCTGTAGATCTACGGATAAATCCGCAGAGTTGGCAGCACTGCCTACTGAATCGAATCGAGTATGCCTGGCTCGTTTCGCAGTGGCAGCCTGCAGGAAACTGTTTCTGATGAATGATGTGTTTGTTCATGAAATTCGGAGTAATTAATCACACAATGTCTGCGAGAGGAAAAATGTGTGTTGTGAAGCTGTAAGCTTAGCAAGTGGTGTAACATTATAGACTTTTCAAAAAAATATGAACAAATCATGGCCGTACATGAAATATTCCAGAAGAGAGTATTTGCATTGTACTCTACTAATCACAGTAAAGTCAAAACCCTAATTTTTTAAAGTTAGTAAATTTTGAAAATTTGGTCAATCTAAAAAAAAGAAAAAGAAAATATTAACAGCAGGTTTTCACAAAACTTACACACAGTGATACCTTATTTTATCGGTTAATGTAAATAATACACATTATCGCGATGATTTACATAGTTACTGATGATACAGAGGCCAAAAACTTCATTTTTAAGATTTCTATATGTCTGTGCAATGCGCGAACCGCGCAAAAACTGAGGAAACAATTTTTACCTAAACTTATCCACATTGATTGCTTATGTCACTGGTTAACATATACGATATCTTTACATATCGTACATATTAATAAGCTATAATCACATACTACCCAGAGAAATAACTGTATGCGTTTAAATAAAAACGAAGTTTGCACACCGTAAATATCGATATTTTCCCAAAGTAATCATCACAAAATCCATGCAAATTAAGCAAAACTAACTTCTTTTTTTTTACCGTTGTATCCTTGCATATGTTTGTGTTACAGTTATATATGGAATCAGTTCCCCTACTTAAAAAAAAAGGTGACAACTTTAGTCTAACATGGAGACGGTGTGTTTAAATCATGCAAAAATATTGAGTTTGCTATACGTTTATTGATTTTATATAATAGTTTTTAGACGTACAAAGAAATAAATCTGTTCAATTACGCATCAGGATACACAACTACAAATATTATTTAAATATAAGCGTTACGACCGTGCATGGTGCGTGAGCGGTAATGCTCTGGCCTCGCATTCGGGAGGTGGTTGGTTGGAATCCCCTAACGGCCATCCACATTTGAGTTAACCACGAGTAGGTAGGAACTGTCGGCGTGAGCTATAGCTCACTAACCTAACTTTGACCAGCCTTTGAGACCTAATTCAAAGGAGACCGCTCCTATTGTTGAGAACCAAAATTAATTACTTGTTGTCATGGGACACCACCTGCTCCCTCGCCCCTCCTGCTCCTCCGCTCCAACCAGTTGATACTTGTCTGGGTTTACTCCCCCCCATCCATAAGATAGCATAGGGAACCCCATTTCGGTTAGCTATTTATTGACATTAACCTATATTTCACCACAAATTTGTTAACTTATTAATGATAATTGCTGCAGTTACACGACGTTAATATCTTCATGTCTTAATTAGCAATCTAGGGGCTTTTTAATTAATAAAATAATTTCTGTTATCATAAATATTTTTACAGTAAAAATAATATGCTAAATTGATTGAACACTATATAATTTTTCATTAAGTCATAATTGTGATTAAAACACTAGATTATTATTCAATTATTGCGTAATCGAACACTGAGTGTGTATTTAATTTAAAGGGTTATTAATTAGAGTGATTCAGCTAATTTCAAATCGGAGTAATTTGATCTTACATAATCTCCAACTGATTAATCCGTGGTGACTGCCACATTATTAGCAACCCCTGTAGCTCGTCAATTGATAAATTAATTTCTGTTATTACAAAATGTTTTTACAATAAAGAAAACTATAGAAAATTTATTGAATGCTGGTTTATGATGTATGTGAGATCCCAAATATGTAGTCATGGCCATAAAAGATTCTAGCCAGCCAGTTGTTATTGCAAATAAAATTTTAGATATTAATTATACATGAGAAATTAATTAAATCAGGTTTTGAAGACACATAATTAAGTAGTCTTTTGAAGAACCAGTAAATATTATTTATGGGATATGACTGCATAAAATACCGTATTCAGCTAATTTTCAAGTTTAGAACAGATGATAAAATACGGGAATGCCGGAATAAGTGGTTTTGCTTTCCAAGTGTGCAGTCCTGAGTTCGTTAAAATATAATAACAGTTATTATTTATAGAATTAAATACCCGTCCAATATCTCTATTAACACTACGAGCTTCTAATCAACCACGAAGAAATGCAAATACCGCTGGGGAGGCGCCATTGTGTTTCCGGCCGTGTGAGCCCCTTTAAACAATGGTATTTGTATTTCTTCGCGGTGAAGTGTACTTGTTCGTTTGCAATAATTTAATAATAATCTGGTGGTTTTAATCACAATTACGACTTAATGAAAAATTATATAGCGTTCAATCAATTTAGCTTATTATTTTTTACTGTAAAAAGATGTATAATAACAGAACTTATTTTATTAATTAACTAGCTACTAGATTGCTAATTAAGACGTAGAATATTAATGTAGTGTAACTGCAGCAATTAATAGGTTAACAAATTTGTGGTGAAATATGGGTTAATGTCAATAAATAGCTAACCGAATTGGGGTATTATCGATGGGGGAAGTGATCCCAGACAAGTGTCAACTGGTTGGAGAGGAGGAACAGGAGGGGCGAGGGAGCAGGTGGTGTCCCATGTCAACAAGTAATTAATTTTGGTTCTCAACAATAGGAGCGGTCCCCTTTGAATTAGGTCACAAAAGGCTGCTAAAGTTAGGTTAGTAAGGGGGCGGGGCTGTAATCCATCAAAGCTGTCAATACCTGTGAGCGGTCTCCGTTGAATTAGGTGACAAAAGGCTGGTGAAAGTTTGGTTAGTAAGGGGGCGGGGAGGGGGGGCTGTCATCCATTAAAGCTGTCATCAACTAAGGGTAGCCCAGTTCGCCTTGCCTCAAACTCACACCCGCAATTCCTACCTACTACCACGGTTTCCCCCAAATCACTTCATGCGAATACTGGAACAGTTCCTTCAAAAAAGGCCATGGCCAAATTTCTTCCTGTTCCCCGGCCCCAGTCGTTTCCGACTTCTGAAGACCACGACGTAGACGAGGCGTAAAAAAAATAAAGGTAGGAACAGTATTTATGTGCGTGTTTGCACTATAAACAATATTAAAATCTTCCTAAGTAATGGCAGTTTCTAGCAGGTGTACTAAAAAAATAAACACAATCGCCATTAAACTATTTGAAAACATAGTAAATTGAGATGGATAGCAAGGGATACAGGAAAGAGGGGTGTTCCTCTTCTTTTTCCTACCGAACTAACATTTCTTAGATAGCTTATAATTGAATTAACAGTACGAAGTCACCGGCACAGCTAGTGTTATAATAATAAAACTCTACATTGCATATTATAGTACGAAACTTAATCATGTGATTCAAACAACTTTGCTTCTTTTTAAATAATACTTCATGATAGATTGGCATTACACAACATAACTGGTAATATAGTAGCGAACAGCACGATATGCTTCCTTGATAACAGGAAAAGTTGTTTCATGTTACTATAGTCTTAACAGCACGCGTCTTCACAGTTAATTATCTTCCCAAGTAAGCTACGTTTAGCTTTTTCATTTTGATTTTTACGCTTTTCAAGTTTCAGTGTAAGGTATTACACGCGATATAACTATAAATGGACTCAAAATAAAAGGAGCTATGGCTTTTACGACAGAATTATTGGCAGCACAGCTATATGCAAGACTGAGGCTGATGTTTTGAACTCCAGTTGTTTACCTACTATGCAATATAAATAACCACTTCCCATCATTCAATCAAACTGAACTGTTTTGTACTTGAACAAAATAGTTGATGTCAATTTTCATGTATATGTAGCTGAGGTGCCCAAGGAGGACCGTAACACACAATAGAAATCCCTCAGCATTCACCGAGTTTAAAATCTACGGTATTATTACCTCCCACAAGAGTGGCATGAGCTAAGTTGACAATCCACTGAATTACACAAAGCGATCGATCTGATTGTTAAATTGTTTTGTCGCTGTAGCCTGTCAATGTAGATGCTAGAGCTGGAACATACACTGAAACAGTAAAACTTTATCGAATGTATGCAAGTTTTTTGAGATCTCCACGTAATGGATACGTTTTGTAAATTTGAGGACATGCATTAAAATCATAGAAATATATAAAAATATGCCATTTTTAATTCAGATGCACAATGAAAAGAGGCAGTGCACGTTACTACGAAATGCGCGGTGGGCCGTTTGGAAAACACAAACTTAAATTAACAGGACAACTGGTCTCTATATGAAAGTGTAAACAAGAGCGGTGGAAATGAGTCTCTTTGTGGCGCGGCGAGCCACGTGACAAGGAAAAAATGAATAATAAAAAAGAGGGAAGCGGAAATTGAAAAAGTTCAGTCGAGAGCTCTCGTTTCGTTTGAATTTTGTATAGCTCTTTGATAAGAAATGTATTTACCCATGCATAAAAGCCGGGAAAAAAATTTTCTGCTTGTCCTCTGTTTTCATTCCGTTTTAAAACTGAACGAATCAGAATGTATTAAGGTTTCTAGAGTAGTATTGTAATATGTTTTGACGAATTCAAATATTTGACAAACAATTTATTTTAATGCTGATTTCTCAACACTTATACATTTACATGATCACCTGTAGTTAGAGTGCGTGCTTTTAAAGTTAGTACAGTAAGATCCATGAAATGTTTTCTTATTTCTATTTCACTGACGGAAATACTTCTGCACCTCCGACAAAGGCAAAATACAATAGAAGACTGTATGCAAACTCTTAGTTTTTTCTACATCTCCAGATCACACTGAGCAGAATTCTCCATTAGAAAATAGTGACATCCACAACTCTGTTTGTTATTTTCTTGGTGAAGAAGCTCACTAACCGCACTCATATAATTTTTCAATGGATAGAAAAGTCAGCTACAAGATAATAGTGTTCTGTGCCCGAAGACATATTGTCTATTGTTGTTATTAGGCTATATCTCCGTCTATCACAGGCCTCTAATCCATAACCGAAATAAGTTACTTTTACTCTAATTATGCGTTTCATCGACTAAAATCGAATATGGTATTCTATTTTTTATAAATTTATATTCTGAGTGAGTTCCTCAAAAGTAAAACGATGTCGTAGAAACAAATTAAGTTGCCCCATTGAGTTGAGTGTTGGCAATTAAACCTCGTCAAGTAATCTGAAATTTCTTTTTACTTTTTTCACTGGAAATAAAGAAGCTAACGGCAGTTAAAGTTATCATTTTTGGACCGTTTTTATTACAATGTGTTCTAAAAAATTGTATTACTTAGAAACTTTAAAATTGTATGCAAAACTTGTCTGCAAAAATACAAAAGAAACAAAAACTTATTATTATTTAGTTGTTTTCACATATATCTTTACATACATAAATCTGAAAGAGTGTTTGTTGTCCCATCACACAAAAACTGCGAAACCTGTAATAGTTTGAAAGCTTGACGTCTACCTTAAGAATTACAATTTCTTATCAGTCTTCGTGACCGGGACATGGAGCAAGAAACGAAAATCGGTTTTGTAACCACAACAGATAGGAAACACAGATATCGCTGCATCTAAGACAAACACACCTTTCTATTTTTTTTAAAAATATCTATTGACAATTGGCTTGTTGGCCATACAGTCAAGATACATTACACTTAGCGTTGAATCTTTCTCGTATATACATACATGCGTCAACATTTACATATACCCATTACACATACATACAAGTTACTGTTCATTAAAACTTTTTAACAATAAAATAGTAACCTTCTGGTGATCTGTAAACAATAATTGTTAGAAATATTGAAGAGTTTAGTGGGTTCTACCAGGTTATATATCTATAAGGTTTCTTGTTATGAAATTGCACCATCCTCTGGTATATTGCGATATTTTCTAGAGTAAGGAGGTGGCCTACATTAACTGGATAACTTATGTCCCAATGTTTTATGTCTTTCCAGAAAGTGTCTGTTTCTTCTTTTTAATTCTTGCATCCGAAGAATAGGTGGTTTGTATCGGCCTCGGATTCCCCGTCGCACTGACAAAGTGGAGAGTTTGCTAAATTTATTTTGTAAAAGTGGCTTCCGAATCTGCCGTGATTGAATTTTAATCTCGATACTATAGTCACAGCTTTTTGTGGCGTATTTTTTCTGAAACCATTGTGTTGTCGGTATTTGCGGTTGTATCCGCCTGCAGTCTTTTCCCTTGTGTTGTTCACTGGGATGCCACATATCATTCCAGGCCTCAGTTGTTTTGTAGCGAAATAATGAGATTAAGTCGCTTCCTATCAGAAGTTCTGCTTGGTTTTCTGTTTGTGCAGCTAATTTTGCAAGAGAATCCACTCCCTCGTTGCCAGGAAGCCCTACATGTGCCTTAACCCAGATAAAGGAGGTCTTCATTCCTTGTTTATTTATTTTGGTCAACAATTCCAATATGTTATATAGAAGTGGAGTCTTCCCTCTATCTTTGATTCCATCACCTAGTTTTTGAAGTGCCGGTCTACAATCTGTAAGAATTACTGTATTCAGAATACGCATCTCTAGCACGTATTCCAATGCTTCAAGTATCGCTAAAAGTTCAGCTGTAAAGGAGGATGTTCCCGCACGTAGCTTAAACAGCCTTTCCACTCCGTTAGTGCTGTCAAAAAAGTTGCTCCCACCCATGTTGCCAGTCTTGGAGCCATGTGTGTAAATATGTACGACTCGACCGATGCCGCTTAAATAATCACTTAGAAGATAATTCTTGCCGGCCTCGGTAGCGTAGGGGCTAGAGTGCTAGCTCCGCGTGCCGAAGGTCACCGGTTCGAATCCGGCCGTGGGCATGGATGTTTAAGTGTTGTATGTCTTTGTGAATGTCCTGTCCGTCCTGTGGTGTCTATAGTTAGGAATTGAAGAAACATACTGGAGAAGCTAATTCACTGGAAGAGATATAAATACATCGAGCTGGCTGAATGGCTCAGTTGCCGAAAGCCATTAAAAAAAAAAAAAATAATAATAATAATTCTTATTTAAGGCATTCTCTGAATAACTCAGTTTTTTACGATCTCGCACCCGATCATAAGGGTTTTCATTATTAAACTCATAGCATGGTAATCTAGTGAAAGAGAGCACTTGTGACTGATATTCACTAAGGTCGGAAATGGCTGCGGTTAGAAGTGGGCTGTTCCTATGAGTCCAGTACGTGGAGGCTGATGTTGCCACCAACAGAGCGCGTGTTTTTATTGTAAGCGCACTTCCAGTTTTCTGAAACTGTTTTACTATAAACTTTTTACTGAGATATTGGCTCCTCAGTGCGAGTGGCGTTTCCTTGGTATTGGTTGAAGTTGACAGAAATGCCCCTAACCAAATTCGAAGAATCCGGAACTGGCATTTGTCCAGGCAGTTGAATAGTTGATCAAAGGCGCAGCCATAAAGTTCACTGTTTCTTATATCTGACGCTTCCATCTTAGCTTGTTATCTAAGTATAGTCCTAACACATTTCATAAATGAGAATGTATATGGGCCGAGTCTTATGTCTTCTGTCGCCAAAGATCATACTACATTGAAGATGACAATTAAACTCTTTGGAAACTGTTAACATTGTTTTTGACTAAATAACATGGTTGTAAATTTCTTTAGTTTTCCTTAACATGGTATGTTTGAATACACGGAAATCGAAAAACGACTACATCAGTTATTAACACTCCCCTTGATACTGTTATCATTCATTTTAATTGCAATGGAGCACACGCTCCAGTGGCAATTTACTTTGTCATCTATTTACCCCTTTCTATTGTTTTAATTGTCATATATAATTTGAGTGTTAAATTCCTCCCCCATTAACTTTTGCTATTTATTAATTTTAATTTCCTTCAGCGTTTTTCGTAAATTATTCACCACTTCACTTGGTAATTTGTTCAAATCTCTGACATCCTTACCATAAAAAAAAAAATTTCTCACTCCCTTATGCATGAAATCGAGTGCCGAAATTGTGGTCATGGTCATCTATTCCTTTCCATGCATTATTACTATTTCTTCGACCAATATCCTTCCAAGATCCATCACCACATATGCCTTGTACATTCCCAGCACTCTCTTCACCCTCCTCCTGTCTTCCAATGACTCTCAATAACTGGGGACTGCGATAATATCCACAAACAAATCTGGCTTATCTTCTTTGCACGCCCTTTAACACCTGTATTTGATACGCAACGTGAGGTTCCGAAACTACACCACCGTATTCAACCAATGGTCTGACGAACGTTTTTTAAACTAGTTCCCTAACTTCTCTGGTACATCCTCTCTTCACCCTCTCCAGCAAATGAAGGATTTTTTAACCTTTTACTACCACCTGCCCAATGTGCTCTGTCCAATTGCATTTGTTATCAAACGTTATGCCAAGATATTTACACTTCAAACTTTCAACAAGCAATTCTGACCACGCCCTATAATCGTAATTTCCTTTTCTTTTTTATATGTGTACCTAATAAGCTGACCCTTCTTGGCATTTATCTTTATTTCATGTTGACCTACCCATTTAGATACTCTATTCAGGTCACCCTGCAGATGTTCACAGTTTTCTACTGTTTTGATCCTATTAAATTCCTTTATGTCATCTGAAAAACAACCTAAATTCCATACAATCATTAATTAGAATAATGAACAGCAACAGTGCCAATACTCTACCCTGTGGCACTCCCATATTAACTTCACTTCTTTTGATAATGCATTTCCTACTCTTACGCTTTGATTTCTGCCTTTTTAGGATTCCTCCAGTGGGGCTGGATCCAGGGGGGGGGGGGGGGGCTAGGGGGCTCAAGCCCCCCCAAAAGTATCTAGGTCCATCCCCGACATTGTAATTTTTAAGTTTTTTTTAGCTCTACGGATTTGAGGCCCGTGGAGGCTATAAAGACTACCCCATGGTCCTCCACCCCCCCCCCCCAAAAAAACGAAAATCCGCTCAAAGCCCCTCCCAAACCAAAATCCTGGATCCGCCCCTGGATTCCTCTACCCAGCAAGTAACGTTTTCATCCAATCCAATAGTTTTCAGTTTATTTAAAATCTTTTTATGGATCATTCTGACAAATGCTTTGGAAAATATTTAGTGCTTCACTGTCAACTTGGCCTCCCTTGTCAAATTCTCCGAAATATCTTGCATATAGCCCACCAGATGGTCCTTGCCAATGTTGCCGATCTGAAAACCAGTTTCTTTCCTCACAGACATTTCTGATATAGTTGCATATCAATCTCTTCATAATTTTGCCTATCACAGATGTCAAACAAATCGGCCTGTGATTTTTCATTCTTTTTTGTCACCCCTCCTTTATGAACTGGTACTATTATCGCTCTTTTCTAGTCCTCTGGTAAGCAGCATGAGTCCAGACTTATTTTATAAAATTCCAAGGTAAGGTGCAATATTTACCTTACGGTGAAAGTTATAGAGATACACAAACATGACACAGAATAGTAATCAAAGTTATTGCTTAACATAGATTCTAAATTTCGATTGCAATTTCGCATTTGAATGACTTATTTCCATGTAATTTTTCAACAAAAAAAAGGAATAAGTTAATTTCTTGAATTTTGTATATTGCATTACCTTCACCTTAGGAAGGACAAAACTTACGAAAAGTATTTTCTCATCGTTTTATAATTCCTAATTTTTATGTAACTTTATGAACATTTGACTAATTAATTTCCTAATTTTTCTAAGTTACATTGCATAAATATAGACAGAAATTGAAATATAGATAAATCGAAACATACAGAAATCGAAAATCACATCGGAATGAAGAAAGTAGCCAAAAGAAACAAAATTTCTGAAATGATACTCAGATGTTTTTTCCTTCTCCGGGATAATAATTCCACTCTAAAATAAATAATATTAAAAATCAACAATAAATTAATCACAGGACACACATAGATCTGCAAGGGCAAAGCAGTGGACAAACGTTAGTTATTATTGATTTATTGGAAGTATCCTTGATTAAATAGGCATTGCATCATAATGGATGGAAGCCATAATTAATTTGAACGGAATTGAACGATTGCACTGTCGTCGAGGTGTAACATGGTGCTGTATTGGAAAATATGTCATGCATTTTTTCCCCTGACCTATACATTCACGTCCGTTGTGGCCATTAAAGCGAGGGTCGATTTGTACTTTGCATTGTCTTTTTTCGTTTTTTTTTTTAAGTTTTTTTTTTTTTTAAATGAATTCTCTAGACCTAATAATTTGGAAGAATTTTAACAATTATTAGAAAACATATTTCCTGAAAGGATGCGAGTAGCTTAGCGCAGCTTGCCGGAAACTGGAAGCCGCATCTTTAGGGCTCAATAGTTCCCTTGATTGTTTTCAAGAAATGGATTCACCCTTTTTTAATTATTGTACAGTTTTAGTTGGAGCGACTGCAAGGTCAACAATACCAGGCATAAGGACAGAATTTAAGAGTTATTCCCATGTGTTCGCGAAAAAATGATTTATAGGTGGAAGCGGAAGAATTTTTTTTTTTCGCATCTAATCACTGGCAAGCTGATGTTTAAGTTTGGAACTGCTCTTATTCTTGAAAAGATATATGCACTAATTTTATATGAGGCGAAGAAGGTTTGGGTCACCGTTACAGGTGTTAATCTTCCAATAGATATCCTCGTTGTCTTTGAAATTCGAAAATATACCGTGCAATAATAGAGCGGTTAACGTACCGACCTGGCCTGTAAGTGTAGAGGGTTCGATTGCTCGTCTGGCCATCCAGACTTGGGTTCTTTTCCTAAATCCCCTCCCTCCCCTAATGACCTCAGTGTTGAAAAGGAATTAAACCTGGTTTGACACACACACACATACACTAACAAGAAAATTGTGTCGTTCGATAGTTGGAGTGATTTCAGAACACATATCTTTTAGTGATTGCAGTGCAAGTTAAACAGAATATTTCACTAGGATTTCTATCTGTTTTGAAAAACGGTGAAAACTTATTACTCTACTGAAGGACTTAAATTGTTGCAGATCTACGAATTTCCGAGCTGGGACGAAACGATTGCCACCACTTGAAACATGAAATTACCTCCCGGGGTGGTACAGAGCTATTATTTGATTTGTCGCCCTCCAGATGCGGTCGGGACAGTAAATCTCAAAAAGAAGGTCACCACTAAACGAATTTGCCAATTTGACGCCCTTTCAAATATGATGTTGCCGCCCCCTGAACTTGCCGCCCGGGCAAGCGCCTCGGTTTGACTACCCCTAGATCCGGCACTGCTTATTATGACCATTTGTAACTTCGTTTTACTGAGTTAAAATACCTTTCACTTTAACTTATAATTATGCTTAAACAGCAATTGGTTGTTCCTGTGCCCTGAGTATCGCAGAAAATTTGCTTTCACTGCTTGGTTTTCTTGAAAACAGCTTACCTTCCGTAAATGTATTTGTGACATTCGTAATACTACTAGCAAGCGATGTTATTATGGTGGATGTGTTTAAACTTATATACCTGTATGTACTGACATCGCTATTTCAGTGAAAATCTCTGATACTAACTTCCATGCTGTTTACTTCTTCGCAGCTTATTGCAGGCTCCGTTTTACTACATTCTTGCGACAGCTCTGTTAACTAGTTGGCTTTCAGCAAGAGCCTGTCTCCACCACCACCAAGATCTTGAGTGTTGTCTTCTGTCTGTGAACGATGTTGCATGCGTTTTGTGTGACGTGGCTGCAATTTCTTGTGGTGTTTATGGTCTGGTGTCGGAGTTTCTTACCGGCTGCGCGAACAGAATTACGGATTCGACTGGCGTATGCCACAACGCAAAGCAAGCTTTAACAGAAGTAAAGGACTGATAAAGGCTTTCGAAAATCACGCTAGACATCGGGGTTGGAAGCAGGGCCCTCTATCCCCATTAAGACGTTTTTCCAACTGAACCACCAGGCCGTTCGCAATGTATAATAAATTTTATTTTGTTTGTGAATTAATTAGTTGCTGATGCTTAAATTTGGAACTGTCACAACATTTGACGATTACAGAAGACCCCAGTCACGACTGCTGGGAAGTGAGAAACCAGATTTGAAGCCAGGCGGCTTGCATATCCACTGTGCGTTATGGTGGTACTCTAGATTAAATTTTGATAAAACACATTTTATCAGGCTTAAAACAAAATATGTGGAACTGGATTTCCATATAAACTATAAATATTACACAGTCTTGGATAGACACAGTATTAAATTCCTTGACATTAAAATAGATGAGAAACTCTGTTGACATTACTACTGAAGAAATTTTTTGTGCCACCTTTGCAATACGAACACTTTCTCTAACAGCAGATCTAGAAATAGCAAAACAGGTGCACTCTTCACATTTTTATTTAGTCAAGTCACATGGCATAATTTTTGGGGAAAGTCTTCTCAGAGTAAGAAAGCTATTATAGCACAGAAAAGAGGTATTAAGATTCTGAGTGGGGTAAAACCAAGAACTTCTTGCAGACTCTTTAAAAAAACTCAGTATTCTTACAGTGACTTCTATATATATTCTTTCATGCACTTTGTCATAAGACATTTTAACCTGTTTACATCTAATTCACAGGTACACAATTTAATACAAGAAACGGAAATAACTTGCACAAACACAAATATCACTGTCATTAGAGGAGTTAGTTATTCTGGGACACATCTGTTTAATAAACTTTCTAAAAGTTTAAAACAGTATATAGACAATAAAAACATATTTTAAGAAAACTGAGAGTTTATCTTACTGACAACTCCTTCTACTCTATTCAAGAACTTGAACAAAATAATTGCGTTCACTATAACTTTTACAAAACTCAGTTGTAAAAATTATAGTTTATTTCTTTTGGCTTTGCAACATATATTTTTTTGCCCTATAATTATTATTCGTATTTTATGAATGTGTATTAACTATGAGATGTTTCACATCCCAGAGATCCTTCCTCAGCAGGGATCCATAGAACAAGACTGATAAATGAAATGAAAAATGAAACGAATACGACCTAAGTGGGGGATTACGTCAGCACTACCCGCTTGGGAATTCGGAAAATGTTTAAACTGGTTCTTTTTGCATCCTAACAGTTGATCTTTCTTAATTCTCCACCTGTTTGAAAACTTAGTCATAATACTGTTTTCTATTCCTCGTGGAATCTCCATCATTATTGGAATATAATTTGAACTTGCTACTTCATGTACTGAACCTTAGCCACTGTACTGATGAGAAAAAAAAAAATACACCTTTGAAGAAGAAACTTTTACCTAGGGTTTACCAGAAGTTGATGAACTTTTTAATTACAAAAAGGGAAGAATTTTAGCTTACACGATAGAAGATAATTAAAACAAGTGGACCGTTAAAGGCATAATGAATGAGACTAACGAAAGAGTCGTGAAAATAGAAGATCACGTACCACGTTGTTAGTGTGAAAGTCAGATGAAAGGTAAAACTGCAGAGAAAGACGAAAAGTTAGCGCAAGATGAGAGATGAACATCTGTATCAAAACAACGGGAAACGCGAAGCATGTTTCCTGAGCGACTATTGAACGCAATTAAACCTGGGCATGTCCTCGGCGTGTGCTCAAGGTGTGCCCCCGCCTGGTGTGGCCGGATGTTTAGGGCTGCGTTACTTCCTTCCCTCGTAAATCCGGGCAGCTCTCTCCAGCTGCGTGGGGTCCCCCGAGCGCCAACTCATTAGTTCTCCATGTCCACCGCGTCGCTGTATTCCCACGGCTACCAAGCTCTTACCGCCTGTTTAACAGAAAGCACGCGCGGAATATTCGTCTTCTATATTTTACTTGCGTATTAGTAAATGAAAGCTAGAACAGCCTCTAAAAGAAAAAAATAACAAAGCAAAAGTAAAGTACTGTAATTTAAAAATAAACTTTTCATTTCGTAGATCCTATTCACTACACCAAACAGGGGAACTGTTCTTCAAGCGAAACAAAAAACATGACTAATTGAGGCGTGAATGGTATTCTGTTAAAAAGTTAGTTCCAGAAATTAATCAAGGAATGAGTGAAGAAGAGGATGGTGAAGAGGAGAAAGTAATGTACCATTCACAAATAAAGAGTAGCATTTCAAATTACGATGAACTTGTTAAGAAACTTTTGAAGGAAATCAATTATAGAAGACATGCACTGGAAAAACAGGACACGAAATATTTGATAATATGGAAAAGGGATTAAACTCTGAAGATCCTGGCCGAAAGAAGGCAGAAGTTACTTTTGAATCAACAGATTCAACAAAATAATGGAAACACAAATGGTCTATGAAGCTTGATACCATGTTCCGACAAACTTCGGTAAAGCAATATCACACGGTTGTCGTATCTTCTATTATATTGTGTCGTTGCTTCACCAGGGCCCCTTAGCCGTTATTTTTCAAGTTTCCTGTTGGTCCTTCGCAATTTCTGTATCGGTCCTGTGGCACACTACCCATCCGTACTAATCACCTGTATAGAACGGCCAACGAAGATGCAAACCGACACGACGCGATTGTTTCTCTTCTTAACGAGAACATTGGACCAAAATTAAACGATCAGAAATTAAGAGAAGTAAAAGATAAGCTGGCAATTTTACCAAGAGTTGTAACACGCATTGACGGTCGAGAGAAAAAGCTTCGGAAGGAACACGACTGATACGAGAGGTAAGAAATTTATGAGCTAAGAGAGAAAAGTAATTTTATAGTGGCGCCAACTTATGCTGTGTTAAAGGCTGCCCCGATATTTAAACCATCTACAACAAGTCCAATATTCGTCCCCTCTAGGACAGGAGAAAGTCCCAAGTTAGTTGCTGAGATACTGACTTGAATTTTCAAGGCTTCAAAAGGGAAGATCAGAATTCTCAAAATACGTAACACCAGCAATACAGTGAGTGTGGAGACACAATCGCACGAAGATGTGAAGAAAATAATGGACAACAAGGAATTACATGAAAAACTAAAGTGTGAACTACCCCGTAAGAGAAGGCCTTTGGTCATCCTGTATGGTCTTCCAGAGGCCATAGAAGCAGGCGCGATAGCGGAAAAGATGGACAAAACTTTGATGTAAAAATGGACAGAAAAAAATTCATGAGCGGATTCACGCTTAAATTTAGGACGGGTCCGAGAGATAAAGCCTCCGTTTACCAAGCAGTCGAGGTCAGTCCATCATTCAGGAGACTTCTTATAGAACAACGTAGAGTTTACACTGAGTAATTTGCAATTTAGTGCGTAAAATACCAAGATGTAGAACACCTGTGTAAGCATTGTTCAAATAAAAATTTCCTGTGCACATGACACCAAAGATGAACATAAAAAGAATCAATGTCCCAATTTATCTCAAAATAAGTTATGCATTCCTTACCAGAAGCGAGGAAAATCTTGCAGTTAAGAGGAGAAAACGATTGCCCAACTTACCAACTGTTGTTACAACCGCTTATAAACAAAATCGACTTTGGCCTGTAAACGCCCTATGCTAGGAGTGGAAACTTTCATAGAAGGACTATTAACTGATGTCATCAACAAACTAGTTCTGGCAACTATCGGTAAGTCAGATAAAAGCGTCAAGGAAAAGAAGGGAAATCCACCGTCTAGAAGAACAAGAGATACAATAAGAGCAGCAAAATACAGAGAAAAACTGGCGCAGAGAACAAAGATGGGCACACAGACCGACGTAGCTATGCAATTAAGTTAAGTTTCCTCAACTACTACTGAATCACTGTGGATACCGCAATTGAAACGGTGTGGTCTTGGTTATTCTCAGAATGGTGAATACTCATCTTTCTCACAGGTAACACCAAATACTGAAAACATTACGGATGAAAAAGCAAAAGTGTAAACTAAGGAACTCAAATCTGTATCGGTACATCCTGACCGAATGTATGCGAATTTTGAAACCAACTTGCGACTCACAAGACTTGAGGAGTTTCAAATGCTAACTTTGTCTCTTCGGCACATAACAGGAGATCTAAGAATCTGGTAAGAATCTTACTTTTCCTCATCCCGAGGCAGTTTATAGGATTCAACAGAAAGCAAAAAACCTGCCAACAGATTATGCCCATCTTCTCACTTTGGTAAAGCAAGTCTTTGAGAGGAGAAGCGAAATATTCGATCCAGATACGCTGTACAAACAGTTTGTACAGATTCATGGCAGGACTACCTAGACGCGAGACTACGCTGGCCTCAATGTCATGTCTACACGAGGCATCCTTGAGTCAGTCTCCAAGCTAAGGATCGCGCAACTCAATGCCAATAAAAGTACCACCGTCCTGCACGAAGCAAGTAAACTCGTGGAGAAGCTAGACTTCGACATTATCTGCCTCCAGGAACCATACTCTCATCAAAGAAAAATTTCCATACATGCCGGTGATGTCGCAGGTAATCACAACTGGACCGAGATCCATGTCAGCCATAAAAGTATTCTATAAACACATTGGAGTCACAAAGCTAGTGAAATTTTTGTGATGAGCACATCACATGTGTGAAATTAGTACATGCTGGGTCAATTTCGATCTATTGGACATGTATTTTCAGTATCGATATGAAATCGAACCTTATTAGAATAACATAAGGGAAATACATGTAGCATTCTCAGACCAACCGATGATAATAACGGCTGACGTAAATGCAAAAGTCAGATCTATGGCACAGTCGTTGAACAGATGTTAGGAGTGAACTCTTGGGAGATGCTATTAATGAATTGCAGCTGGAGGTCAGGAACAAAGAGCGTAATCCTTACACCTACAACAACACAACTAACTGGTGCAGTACCACATGGACGTAACTCTAACAAATAACTCTGCAGAGAATTTGCTGCATGACTGGAGAATGAAGGACAACTTGACAACCAGGGACCACAACATCATAAAGGTTGATTGACAGGGAAAGCAGAATAGCTGAACCGAGGCAAATGTACTTCAGAAGGCAATACAATATAAGACAGGTATCGTGGCAAAGATGTGAGAAGCTTTATTCCATCCTGTAGTATCAGAAGAAGACTTCGAGGTAGACAACATGGCGTAGCAATTAACATGGACGATTCAGGACGCAATGAGAGCTGATGTTCCTCTGAAGAAAATAGGTGGTACAACAGACAAATTCTGGGCTGCCGAATTGCGAACACTGAGAGCAAACGTAATTAAAGCTAGAAAAGCCTACAAAGGAGCCGAGAAGCTGCAGAAAGAGATATTGTTATTGTTATATACAGGAGATTGAGAGTAGAATACAAGCAGAAAATTCTAACAACCAAGCTAAGCAAATGGGAGCCGTTTGTAAATTAAAATCTGAAGATTAATCCCATTACGTTGTCCTCAATCAGAAGAGAAGACGGATCAATTACAAATAACTGGATGAAATTATCGGACGAATTGTTGAACAGCTTACTGCCGCACGATTGGCCAAAGGAAAACACCGAATAACAAAATGACCTCTACCGTAAAATGTGGTAACCCTATGTCAGTGGAGAGATGGACAGCGACATCTCCCTGGACGAGGTGATAGCGGCAATCAATTCTCTGAGCCTGTGAAAGGTACCGGGACCAGATGGAATCTTGGCTGAGGTGCTCCAGATGTGCCAGGGGAATGAAATCCAGATCAGTATGGTTTCAAGGCAAGAACTTCGACTGAGGATGCAATAAACCGAATCATCAAAATAATTTAAGGATCGGAGAAGAACTATGTCTTGGGAATCCTGGTTAACATCTCAGTGGCTTTCGACAACTTGTGGTGGCCGGCATTGTTTTCAAGATTCTGGCAAATTCACTGTCCAACGCGGTTGTACTACACTCTGAGAGACTACTGGAAGCGTAGGACTGTTACTACGAGATACCCGAACAAAACAGTCACAAGAGAAATAAAAAAGGCTGCCCTCAGGAAACTGTCTGCTGCCCTATTTTCTGGGATTTAGCATTAGAACCAGGACTGGAAATTCTTCAACAAGCACATGAATTGCTAGAACTGGTCGCCTTTGGAGATGATCTACTTCTGCTAGTTGAAGGGATGCCAAGAGCTTAGATCGAAATGAAATGTGAAAAAAGGTTCTTATGAAGTGGTGCAAGCAAGTTAAACTTGTACCCAATGAGACAAATTACATGGTGTTTGAAAAGAAGAAGCAACTGAGACGAAACCCTATTATTAAAATAGATTAGACGAAAATGAGCATAAATCCTGTTAGTAAATACTTGGGTCTGTGGCTGGATGGAGGCCTTAACTTCGGGGCCCACCTGGAGGAGGTCTTGCGGATGAGCTCTACAGGCAATGAATGGGATCAAGTATACGTCACAGACAGTGCCAGATCCCTGCTTTGACAATGAAGGCGTACCACAACTTTATACTTGCAGCAATCTTCAGCTACGCTGCTAGCGTCTGGGCCAAACACCTCATAAAGGTTAAGCCGAGGGAAAGAATCCGGAGGCTACAACGACTAATTAGGGTTACCAGTACATATAATACATCATCATCAGCAGCTCTAACAGTAGCAGCAGGTGTACTGTCCCTGGATCTAAAAGTGAGGAGACTAGGAATAATGTATTGGCTGAGAAAGAACACGATGGACAAGGTTATGGAAATAGTTGGGAAAGAGGTAACCATAAAGGAAGAATTGTGGAATTGTATTGATTGAGGAATGGCAAAACAAGTGGGACACTAGCGAAACAGTACATAGAATGTACTACATGTTCCCATGTCCCCATCTGCATGGGTATCTTTCAACCTTCTAACCTGCCATGGTCCAGACAGAAGCTTCCGACATAAACGTGGACTTTTACCATCCAGCAGGTGCGACTAAGGAGAGGAAAGCACACCAGAGCACGTGGTGTGGGAATGTCGAAGACCAGCTGAGATGAGGTTCACACAGCAACAGCAGATACAAAGTCTGAGTATATTCGATATACTGCGTTCTGTGAGACTATGGCGCGTGCTAAATGAAAGTGCAGAAATAGCGTCTTAAATCGAAAAGAGAGAATATCTGGAGCGAAAGAAAGCTGATGGTGGGAACCAACGAAGACATCCACCATGACCTGCCGGAATCGCCTCTGAGTTTCCCTTCTGTGACTGCTGGAGTCCCTATATACTCCATGAGGGTAACTTCCTGGGGTCTCCGTCGCAGTCGATACCAGTAGAGAGAGTTACGGCAGGGGCTGCAGTGGGCTATTTAAAACATTCATACCGTCCTGGCCATCTGGGCATCTGGAGACATCTGAGGAGGTCTAGTATTATAAATGGCACGGCCAACTTACTCATTTAATATATTTTGAATATAGCTGTTAAGAAGTAGGATAGTAAGAATGTTTCAAATACAAATATATCTTTGTAACATGATATATTATGTTCTGATTTTCATACGGTAACTAGATTCCTAATTTAGTTGTAAGTTCCATTCATGGTGTTGTATTTATATATTTATTATTAATTTATATTATTATTGTAATAATGTTAGATGTAATATTGTGATAAGCAAGGAAGATTTAGCGGCTCAGTTTAACCTCTAGATGCTGGGTTAAAATGTATATAGAAAACTAAATAAAAATAAAAAAAATAGGACATCTCTTGTTTTATGTCTTTGCCCATCTCTCGAAACGTTTGAGGGATCGTCAAGAGTGGAGAAGCATGTGCCGGACCACTCCCAATGGTGACAGTGACTATCTTGTACTAGGAGTTTTAGTTCTTTTTTTCGGATCGTCCCAGAGACCACGAGACACAGGCTATTTGCTAGAGCCATCAGAGTCCTCTGATGAAGGCCACAGCATGATGGCTGAAACATCAGGAGAACCAACATAATAAGTGCATTTTCGTTAGCGAAATGTGTAGTTTATGATGAGGAGATTTGGAATCTTCTCGTAGCAGAGTTGATTGCGGGGGACCACATAAAAACCGGAATCTGGACTGCCGGTCACGACTCGTACTTAATCCAGTTGTAAATTACCTTCATGATATAGTGTGGTGTTGCATTAACGGGGCATGTAGACTGGTCGGTCAAAGTTTTATTAATATTTGGCATTATTTCTGTTTATTTTGTTTAAAATTTTTATATGTATACTAGACGACCCGTGCGAAAATTTCGCGAATAAAATGCGATGAATAGTGAGGTTGAATATAATGTCACCAAGTTCAGTCATTACTCTTCATACTCCTACTTCATTTATCGATTTTGGTTAGAAATTCAGGGAGATAAATGGCTCGAAACACAAAAAACGTATTTTGGAAATATTGATATTTTTCCGCTTTATTGGTGGAAATACGAAAAATTCCTTTCTTAGAATATAATGTTACCACGGCGGAAACCTTAGTCTTTAATACGATATGTCATTTATCTATATCGATTAGATATCAAGGGAAATATAAGGCTCGTGACACAAAAATACGTTGTAGAACAATTTATACTTTTTTCCTTTAATAGTTGAATTCCAAACACTTCTTTCTTAAAATATGATGTCAGCAATGCTGTGACATTATTCCTCACAATCGTACTTGATTTATCGATTTTGGGTAGATATCAAGGGAGATAAGTGGCTCGAGACACAAAAAAACGCATTTTAGAAAAATTGACTTTTTTGCCTTTTGTGTGTCGAATTACGAAAAATTCCTTTCTTAAAATATAATGTTACCACGGCGGAGACCTTGTTCTTTAATATGATACCTCATTTATCTATATCGATTAGATATCAACGGAGATAAATCGCTCGTGACACAAAAATCGGTTATAGAAAAATTTATACTTTTTTCCTTTAAGGGTTGAATTCCAAAAACATTCTTTCTTAAAATATGATGTTACAAAGCTGAGACATTACTCCTCATAATCCTACCTCATTTATCGATATTGGTTAGATATCCAGGGAGATAAATGGCTCGAGATACAAAAAACGCATTTTAGAAAAAGTTACATTTTTTGCCCTATAAGGGTCGAATTACGAAAAATTCCTTTCTTAAAATATAATGTTACCATGGCGGAGACCTTATTCTTTAATATGATACCTCATTTATCTATATCAGTTAGATATTAAGGGAGATAAATCGCTCGTGACACAAAAATCGGTAATAGAAAAATTTATACTTTTTTCCTTTAAGGGTTGAATTCCAAAAACATTCTTTCTTAAAATATGATTTCACAACGCTGATACATTACTCCTTATATTCCTACTTCATTTATCGATTTTGGTTAGATATCCAGGGAGATAAATGGTTCGAGATACAAAAAACACATTTTAGAAAAATTGAAATTTTTGCCTTTTAAGGGTCGAATTACGAAAAATTCCTTTGTTAAAATATAATGTTACCACGGCGGAGACCTTATTCATTAATATGATACCTCATTTATCTATATCGGTTAGATATCAAGGGAGATAAATCGCCCGTGACACAAAAATCGGTAATAGAAAAATTTATACTTTTTTCCTTTAAGGGTTGAATTCCAAAAACATTCTTTCTTAAAATATGATGTCACAAAGCTGAGACATTACTCCTCATAATCCTACCTCATTTATCGATTTTGGTTAGATATCCAGGGAGATAAATGGCTCGAGATACAAAAAACGCATTTTAGAAAAAGTGACATTTTTGCCCTATATGGGTCGAATTACGAAAAATTCCTTTCTTAAAATATAATGTTACCATGGCGGAGACCTTATTCTTTAATATGATACCTCATTTATCTATATCGGTTAGATATTAAGGGAGATAAATCGCTCGTGACACAAAAACGCATTGCAAAAATATTGATACTTTTGCCCTTTAAGGGTCGAATTCCGAAAACTTTCTGGTTTAATATATGACGGCACTAAAGCGGATATCTTAATCTTTAAAACGATACTTCATAAAACGGTTTCAGATAGGTATCCAGGGAGATAACTGACTCGTAACACAGAAAACAGCATTTTAGAAAAAATTACATTTTTGCCCTTTAAGGGTCGAATTCCGAAAACTTTCATGCTTAAAATACGATTTAACCAAAGTGGAGACCATAAGCTTTAAAATGACACTTCATTCAATGATTTCGGTTAAGTATGAAGGAAGATATAGGCTTGTGACAAAAAAATACCTTATAGAAATAATATATATGATGATAACGTGAGTGGACTGAATTCACGGTGTAACAGAACAACAGAAATTGCAGATTTAAAACAGGTGGCTGATTACTGGAACTTGTAATGAGAGTTATTTAATGCTTGTTTCACAAGATCGATTTTTAATGTCGCTGGGCCAGGGCTGCGGTGTCTCGCCCGTTTACTACAATGCCGAAAGTTTGAACCAACGGCATGGTACATGAAAACCCTACTAAAAATTTATTTCTACACAATGTTGTTTATAAATGATATTGTCGCGTTGCAACCGGGGCAGGTGTGAATTCGAAGGTTACTTGTCAATGAACACAGCACTTAAACTGAGAACAGGTTTATTGAGAACTCAAACATACACGCAGCACTGACTGCCTCTTGGGCAGAATGCTCTTCTATTTATACACAGATAGAACGTACTAGAGATTACAAGAGTAGTTAACAAGTAGAAGTTACAAGTGACCTTAGGAAACATGTAGAATCTTCTGGAAATAATAAACATAATTAAATAATTTTTGTCAGTGGGCGGGATTGAACCGGCGACCTTCGGTACCGCAATTCGTGACGCTACCCGCTGCGCCATGCTGGCAGACGGTACACTGGCGTTCATGCGGCATTGCTCCCTCTCCTGAGGAAAACAGCGTCCCGCTGTTAGATTTCTTTTGGGGCACGCTGAAGTGTCCTGGATCTTGATCTTGTCGTGGGTCCTCTGTATGGCAGTTCTGGAGGGCCCCTCCTGGTTGTACTATTATCTTCCTGTCCGACTTCCTCAGTATCCAAACCGTCCTCAGAGTCCTTGAACAAGAAGCTGGTTGTGCCTAGCTGCTCGTCAGGATTGTAGTAAGGCTTCATGCGGAGGACGTGAACAATGTCCCTTCGCTTTTGTCGTTTCGAAGACGGCTCATAATCCTCGACTTCGTATGTGACGTCTGACCGGCGGCGTATGACACGATACGGACCAAAGTACCGCTTCAGTAACTTTTCTGATAGCCCAACCTTCCGGACAGGGGTAAAAATCCATACGAGATCTCCTGGGTTGTACGCAACAGGTCGGTGCTTGCCGTCATACCGCTGACGGTCCTTCTCCTGGGTGGCCAGTGTTCGTATGCGAGCCAGCTGTCTTGCTTCTTCGACCCTGGTAATGAGCTGTTTTATATAGTCATCCTGAGTGTCGTCCGGCTGGAATGGGAACAGCGTATCCATTGTGGTCTCAGCTTCACGGCCATGGAGCAGAAAAAACGGAGTGAAGCCTGTCGTATCTTGCCTTGCTGTATTATAAGCAAATGTGACCACTGGCAGTATTGTATCCCAATCCTTCTGCTCAACATCCACATACATCGACAGCATATCGGCTAATGTCTTGTTGAAGCGTTCTGTGAGACCGTTTGTCTGAGGGTGGTATGCAGTTGTCATCCTGTGGACAACGTCGCATCTTGACATGACCTCTGATACTAGTCTTGACTGGAATACCTTTCCACGATCGGATATCATCACACGTGGTGCTCCATGCTTCAAAATAATGTCTTCTACTAGAAATTTTGCAACCTCTGGAGCTTCTGCAGTCGGCACAGGTTTGGTGACAGCGTAGCGCGTGAGGTAGTCGGTGCAGACTATTATCCATCGGTTACCGGCTGTCGACTTCGGGAACCTCCCTAAAAGGTCGATCCCAATTCGGTGGAATGGAACTGCTGCAGGCGGAATTGGTACTAGATGACCTGGAGGTAATTGCGGCACATGTTTCCGTCGCTGGCACTCTTTACAGTGACTCACATAATGCTTGACAGATCGGTAGAGACCCTTCCAGTAATACCTGCGTCGGATTCGGTCCAGGGTCTTCACAAATCCCAGATGACCGGATATTGGAGCGTCGTGGAAATACTTGAGAATAGCTGGCTGGAGATGAGCTGGAACGACCAGAAGCCACTTGGGGCCTAGTGGATCGTAGTTGTTCTTATACAATGTCCCATCTATCAATTGAAACTCTCCTTTGGCCGGTTCTCCTTTCTCCAAGGCGTCTATGGTTCTTAATAACTCTGAATCTTCCCTCTGTTCAGCTGCAACGTCACCTAATTCAGCGAGGGCTGAAATTCCATTCATGCTGTTGTGTTCTATTAAAGGATTCCTTGAAAGGCTGTCGGCATCCTTGTGTTTGCGTCCGTTTTTGAATACCACCGTGACGTCGTACTCTTGAAGTCTAAGTGCCCATCTTGCTAGTCGACCTGATGGATCCTTCAAGCTGGTTAGCCAACATAAAGAATGGTGGTCTGTCACGACGGTGAAAGGTTTGCCGAATAAATAAGGACGAAACTTGTTGATAGCCCAGACAACTGCGAGGCATTCTTTCTCGGTTGTAGAGTAGTTTATCTCGGGCTTAGAGAATACTCTTGATGCATAGGCTATCACCTTCTCAGCACCTTCCTGAATTTGCACAAGCACTGCACCGATCCCATAACCGCTGGCGTCAGTGTGAAGTTCAGTTTCTGCATTCTCGTCGTATAAGGCTAGAACTGGTGCGGAAGTTAGAGCCTCCTTAAGTGCCTGGAAAGATCTTTCTTTAGTTTCATCCCAGTAAAACTTGGCGTCTCCCTGCAAAAGTTCTTGCAGTGGACGTGCCATGTTACAGAATCCTTTTATGAAACGCCGGAAGTATGAGCACAGCCCAAGAAAGCTTCTCACATCACGAATGTGCTGAGGAGTTGGAAATTCCATGACTGCCCTTACTTTATCTGGATCAGCGCGGACGCCATCTCCGTTGACCAGGTGCCCCAGGATTTTTATCTCTTTGGCGACGAAGAGGCACTTCTTCGGATTGAGGCGGAGTCCTGCAGTCTGAACACACTTCAGCACCGTTGACAGGCGACTCAGATGTTCTTCAAATGTTTTCGAGAAAACAACAATGTCATCTAAATAACAAAGACACGTCGTCCACTTAAGGTGTCGAAGTAAGTTGTCCATCATGCGTTCGAATGTGGCCGGAGCGTTACATAATCCGAATGGCATTACTTTGAATTCATAGAGGCCATCAGGTGTAATAAAAGCCGTTTTTTCTCTGTCAGCTTCGTCAACCTCGATTTGCCAGTAGCCTGTCTGCATGTCCATGGTTGAGAAGTATGTAGCTCCTTTCAAGCAGTCTAAGGCGTCGTCGATGCGCGGCAGTGGGTAGACATCTTTCTTTGTGATTTTGTTCAGCCGCCGATAGTCGACACAGAATCGCCACGTACCATCCTTCTTCTTTACGAGGACCACCGGAGATGACCAAGGACTCTCCGAAGGTTGAATAATGTCATTATGCAACATCTTCTCCACTTCCTCTCGAATTATTCGCCTTTCGACTGGTGACAATCGGTACGAGCGCTGGCTAATGGGCGGATGATCCCCAGTATTGATACGATGCTTTATCGTGGGCCGTTTCGTCTGACCTTTTTTTTGCTGGGGTGTGAATACACCAGAGAATTGGCGTAGTATAGCTAACACCCGGTGGTGTTGTTCCTTGGTCAGGCCGGACCCTATTGGCAGTTCCATAGTTGTTTCCTCCAGCGTGTTGTCGGTACTAGTAACAGAGCATGGATCTTCGTTAATGACGTTGAGCTCGCCCTCCTGGACTGGTTCAGCTGTCCCTATGCACATTCCCTTGGGGATAATTTGTGACTGCTCGTGACAGTTGGTGATCCAAATGTCTCCTCGACCACCGATAATGCTTATGATAGCCGCTGGTATGTAGATTTCTTTCGTGAGCCTAATAAACTTTCTACTATCGACAAGCACTTCAAGGTTGCGGTCGTCCGTGTTTTTGACTGGGACTCTTCTCATTGCGAACGGCGGGATTGTCACGTTGTCAACGGCGAATAACTTCCCAGAAGATTCTGTGTTACGTGTACCCGTCGCAACGACTTCTTCAATTTGCAGCTCAGATGTTCCACAGTCAATGACAGCTTGGGATGCCTTAAGGAAGTCCCATCCAAGGATGACATTATGACTACATTCTGTTAAAATGACAAATTCAACTGGCTGGGTCCTGTTGTTGATGGTTATTCTCGCGACACAAGCTCCAGCTGGCTGGACGTACTTTCCATTTGCGACCTTTAGCACAGTTGCCCCCGTATCACGGAACATTGTCTTCTTTAGTGTGCGACGATAATTGTCCGACAATACGGAGAAAGAAGCTCCTGAATCAACCAGCGCCCGGACAGGTTGGCCGTCGATTATAACGTTGATGAGATTTCCCGACATCTTAGTGACTGTCATCCATGGAGGATTTTCATCTGCGGCGGCCTCACCTCCGTAGATGGTCGCCTTGCTTAGTTTTCCTGCGTGCGGCGGCTAGGGGAGCGGCTGGTAGCTCTGTCCGGCGACGATGAACGGCAGCGGCGCGTCGGGGATCGACCTCGTCTAGGGTACGGCGATGGGCTTCTTCCCGTAGGTCGACCGAACTCGTCAGCGGGTGGCTGCCTGGGGTAGAACTGTTCTGATGGCGGACGTCTTGCGGCAAAATAATCGTCAAATACTCGTCTTCTCTCTCTGCAGTATCGTACGACATGTCCAGGGCGCCCACAGTGGAAACATACTGGCGCGTTGTCTTCTGTCCTCCAGACGTCCGTTCGTCTGCGGGACGTCATAGGTGCCGGAGGATTTGGTTGTGGCCGTGTCGGCCGGTTCCTAGGCTGCCGTTTGGCAGCTGCAGCATACGTCATATCAGGGCGAGGCCATTCTTCACGTCGAGTGCGATTGGCTAGGCAGACAGGAGCTATTGTCTGAAATACCTCTTTTTCCGCCGCGTCGGCTCCTTCATGACCCACTGGGCTTACATCCATGGCCATGATCTGATGCTCACTCGGTTCAAGAGTCCCAGCTGCCATGAACTGTTGTAATTCTTCTCTCACAATTTGTCGTATGAGAGACGCAAAGTCGTGCTGGTCTTCCACAACTGCCATAGGGACTACGTTGGGAAGTCTGTCATACTTCTTTCGCCCAACCCTCCTTTGTTGCATCTCCTCAATCCGCTGGCACCACTTGATGAACTCTTCCGTCGTAGCGACGTCTTTTATCAGAAGAGCTTGGTACATGTCTTCAGCAATACCTTTCATTAGGTGCGTGATTTTGTCGGCTTCAGTCATATTCGGGTTGACTACGTTGCATAGGGCCAAAACATCCTGTATGTAAGATTGCGTCAGCTCCCCATGTCGTTGGGCCCGGTTCTTCAGTTGTTCTTCCGCCGAGCGGATTTGTCGCTGGTGGTCCCCAAACGTTTTCTTAAGTTCCGTCTGGAACATTTCCCAGTTATTCAGTTTTTCTTCGTTGTTCTCGAACCACTGCTGGGCGGTTCCGTCCAGATAGAAATAAACATTTGCCAAGCACATGGTATGATCCCACCTGTTGTACTTGGCGACTCGGTCGAACCCTTTTAGCCATTTGTTAGGGTCCTGTCCAGCGTCTCCAGAGAACACCGATGGGTGTCGAATGTGCAGCTGGCTTGCCGCCATGGGTTTCCTAATGACGCGGACTTTCGGAAGGACGTACTGAGTATATCCTTTGTAGTCCGGTTCCAGTCCGTGTAGGCGGCGACTTTTACGTTGCCTAATCGGAGCCACGATGATGCAGCTGTTGCACAGGGTACCCGGCGTCTCCACCAAACTATGTTGCGTTGCAACCGGGGCAGGTGTGAATTCGAAGGTTACTTGTCAATGAACACAGCACTTAAACTGAGAACAGGTTTATTGAGAACTCAAACATACACGCAGCACTGACTGCCTCTTGGGCAGAATGCTCTTCTATTTATACACAGATAGAACGTACTAGAGATTACAAGAGTAGTTAACAAGTAGAAGTTACAAGTGACCTTAGGAAACATGTAGAATCTTCTGGAAATAATAAACATAATTAAATAATTTTTGTCAGTGGGCGGGATTGAACCGGCGACCTTCGGTACCGCAATTCGTGACGCTACCCGCTGCGCCATGCTGGCAGACGGTACACTGGCGTTCATGCGGCAATATCATGTGAATAAAATATTTTTTCCTGTAGCAGAATTCCACTCAGTTAATGGAAGATATGTTGAAGGACTCGTATAAACAGTAAAGAAAGAACTACATTCAGGTTTAAAAAGGAATTATAGCAATATTAAATTTTTGTAAGTGGGGTTTTTTTATATAGCAATCTACCAGCGTATCGAAAAATACTAAAAAGAAGCTGTCATGACGAAGAATCGGTACAAGCATGTGTGAGAAGGTCTTGTATGAGACACGTGGCAGTGTGTCTAAACCACACAGTCACATCCGGCGGGACACAGCATCCGGCGCGGCGGCCGAGTCATCCAGGACCTCAGGACACGACGTGCGCTCTCATTACAGCACACGGCCGACAAAAAATACTACTTGTCGCTTACAACAACGCGTCTGTCTAAAAGAAAGAGATTCTTCTTTGACTGGGTGAGGCCTCATGCTTTATCGTTACCAGAATCAGGACGTTTTTTTGGTAATGTAACAAAAGCAAACTTTGTGCCTGGGCAGAAGTTTGGCTCTATATGTGCGCCAGAAAATGTTACTTAGAAGTGACGTATTCTGCGTTTCAGTTGAGTTATTGTAGCTTACAGAGCAATTTTTTGGTAGAGAATTATTTAATCAGCCGGCTGTAAAGGACACCAAAACAGATGTTATGATTATATTTTTCATAGTGCTTTACGACCTGTTGAGAGTATAAGGCCCCCGGAATGTTAATGAATCCGGTCATGGCCTGTAGAATGAACCAGTACGGTATTCCCCTAGAGTGATTTTATGGAAACCTTGGAAAACCGAAGACCGGATGACCGAATTCTCCTGCTTCTAATGTCAATCGTTGAACCACCAAGCTTAATGTGATGAAATGGATATGTAAGGGGTCACTGTGTTGAACAGGAGGTAACATGTGCTGATAGTTACGGTCGTGAAATAAGGAGCAACACTTACTTTGTTACTTAATCTTATTGCGGTAAAATCACATTTTTTTTTTTTTTAACAAAAATATCTTTTTAATTCCAAATGCATTCAGTATTTTGAATGCAATTAATATATGTAACTATCAGATTAATTATGTTTCATTTTTAATGCACAAACATTACTTAAGCTATTAACAACGTTGATAGATCAACCTTAAATTAAAAATTGTCGTTATTTATCCACAAAATAACCTATACTAGTACTTTCCATACAGTTACTTTTAAAAAATTGTCTCCAGTTCAATGCACTGATACAACGTTTCCTGTTCCTTTGGAAATTCATAAGAAAAATAATACTAAAAAAAACTTTTTGTAACAAAAGCGTTCAGATGTCGTGATTTGGTTTATCGTAGGTTTCAGGGTGCTGGTTTTGAGGTTAAGTGACGACTAACACATCATGTGATTTTAATTCCGTGTTGCGTATACTTTGACATACAGTATACACTGATGAGGTCAATTAACCCACGGTACCCGTGCCGAAACGGTACAAATTCAGCATCATGCTGGATGATTGTGAATCGCCAATAACTATTTAAAAAACAAACAGACACGATGCGAAAATGGATAAAAAGAGATGAAACTTTTATACCGCAGACATAGACTTGTATTCAGATTGAAACAGAGAGATTAATTCCGAACAAAATAACTGGCAGCTGCTTGAAATGTAATGGGCTGAAATAACACAGGTTACGGTGCCGTTTTATGTGCTAACAATTTACTAATTGACAAGCAAACTGTATACCAATTTTCAGTCGAATAGACTAGTTGATGGCCTATTAGAGCTGCTGAATGACACGGCTTATTTTTCTTGCTATTGTACGGAATGGCAGGGGTACGGTCCGTGATTGCAAATCCCGTGTCAAATTACGGGCTATAATACCTCTAGACAGCGCTGCGAGGAGCTAAACACCACTGGTGGTCCAGCTAACGGATCATGGGATGGAACGATGCTAAACTGGTCCCTGAGAATCTTTAGCATATAATTAAGTTGTTTTAATTAAGAAATCTGCTTCAATTGCTGCCTTCTAATTTTTATGATAAACATGAAAACGTGCAAGCAACAAGGTTAATATATTCTCATGAAATCTGATGAACTGAAAACGAAGTAAATTGTACTATGGAAAAACATCATTACTCCAACGAGACAGAGAGAGTAATTACCACACAGTTACACAGTGTATTAAAACATTTTCACTGTAGATTGTTCATCATTTTATGAAAGAACCAAATTAGTAGTTCTTTCGTGTTACCGTACTGTATGTTTTTTGTGCCTGAAAGATGCTTCCAGTTACTTTCACATGTGGCTAACATGCTTCTGGTTTCTAATTTTACTCGCGTCTTGTACTCGATAGTTTTCGTTGCAGTTACAGTTCGCATCCTCAACAAGTACAATTTGCTGGACAACAGGTAACAATTCCTTAACCTTTTCGTGACCGAAGTTTCAAAAAACTTTTTCGATCCAGGTTTTTTGAGATATGAATTATTCTATAACGGGAGATATCATGTCTAAACATCTCGTTCTTCATGCGCTCAAACCTATAATCGAGTTGCAGGTTGTAATACGAACTCAGTCAGATTAATCTCCACTGGCCCTCCGACGCAGAGTGTTTCCAGGAGTAGATTGGTTACGGATAAATTAGTCAGACATTACGGCTCCGTAAATAGATACTTGCTGTGAGATGCATCAGCGGCCGGCCCTGGTGGCAGGTTCCCCCCCTTATCTGTAGTGAGACTACCAGCAAACAATATCAACGGCACCTCCAACATGAGAGTTAGGAACAGTGATGTGGCTGGATGTTGCAAAGAATTTAAAGGTCGGGTTTCGAATTCAGATGACACCCCAAATTCTTAATGATCCTTAAAATGGCATGCACGTTTGCAAAAGTGTGATAAGTGGATATTAAGAAAGTTACAAACGTTCTGTGATTTAGAGCCCATGGTAAATTTTAGGTCTATCGATGTCAGAGGTGAAATGCGCAGCAATTTGAAACTCAGTGACCCAACTGTTTCGGAGAGATATATCAGGGTTGTGTACAGATTCTTAATAAAACAAAAATAAAAAAAGCTAAAAGCCATTTTAATTTATTTTCAAGCTGATACAAAGAAACATGTAAATATGGATAGCACGGATTCAATTTTTCTGTCGAACATCAATTCACGTTATTTTACTAATTTTAGAGTTGTAATTATTGTATAGACTAAATTAGGGCTTGAAAATGTACGAATAAGTGAAAATATTAGCATATAATAATTCGCTGCACCCTTCATACTCGGACGAAGGATTCTCATTGTTATTCTGGCGTTAAAGATATAATTTTAGTATGTAACATGCTACTAAAGTCTGCATTTAATTATGTCCTCTGTTCTTTACAGAGATGAAGAAATGGGGAATGCAATTCCAGTATAAGAAAGAACTCGGTCATCGATTGTGTCGGAAAGTGGCAGATAACAAAATATAAATATAGAAGTTGGTACTAAGCTTCTGCAATAAGCAACTAAACTGTAACCTAAGTGTGTGTAATCATCTAGTATTAGATGTGAGGTTTCATGCCGAGTAAAATATTAAGGACTTAAAATAGATTCCCAACTGGATATTCAAGTGAGGACTGCTCAGGAGTGAGTCGTAAAAAGTAAAACCGACAGTAATATTCTTCTCAAGAACTTAGAATCTTACAAGTTTGATTGTGACAGGAAAGGTTAGACAATGTAAAGAGATGGAATACCTTCAACTAGGTAATGTTGGGATTAGCCGGGCTAAATGGGACATGCGCAAGTTTTCTGCTCTGACCAACACAGAACAATCGATATAGAAACGACAACGTAACGACCGAGCTTGGTTAACGTTCTGACCTCGCATTCGGGAGGACGCGGGTTCGAATTCCAGTCCGGGCATCCAGATTACGGTTTTCCATGGTTTCCAAATCAATACAGGCCATGGCCGAATTCCTTCGCGTTGTTTGTCCCTCATCGCATCCTGCCTCTAATGACCCCGCTATCGACTAGGCGTAAAGAACGAGCAAAAAAAAGACAACGTAACGAAGGGATTTGAATTTCTGATAAACTGGAAAAAAAGTGACTTCTACTCTCAATAGTGAAGTCATGGTATTAAAAGCGATGCAAGGAGACTCTAATATTGCACCAAATTTAGACCAACCGTAGGTACCGAAAAAGAAAGCAAGTTGAAATCGAAGAAAATAATTTTCAAAATGGAAGAATTGACTAAATATATTAATATCAGAAAAATACAATGGGCAAAAGGAGAAAAAAACGAGTTAACATTTCAAAACTTTTAAGAACAGCAGAAAAAAGGGCAAATTACTCGGATAGTAAATCTTGCCTAAAAGTATTCATCAGATGTATTGCTTGAGAATCATTCAACCTTATACACGGTCGGAGATGCGCAGAAAACTTACTCTAATGTTCATCAATAGTTAGTCGTTTATTATCATATACACAATGTTAATCGTTACTCGGGCATTAAACGGAAAACCACGGTATTAAGAGCCTCATAATTGTAACCTGTTCTTGTTCGATGTTGCTAACAACAAGAACATTTTTTTAAAGTGTGATGGAGAAGAATACGCATAAATTTGATTTTATTCGATTTCCAAATGTCTTAAAAAAATAACTGTTATGATATTTGATTTTAAGGCTACTATTTACAGAAATATACATGAGATTTTCTTTAGCTTTATTTGATTTAAAATATTTAGTGCCCTTATACAGTCAATTGCTGCCTAATATCAAATGTACTGTATACTTACAAAATAATTAGGTACTTATGTTGAAATTAAATGAGAAAAATTGGTTTCTCATAAACCATATAGCTAAAAACAATGACTGTTACGTTCAAAAGACAATTATCAATTTGACTATATGTGAAAGACAATGTAAAAATGTTATCGTCAGGGGTAGAGTATACCACGTTTATTTTTTTAATATGTTTTCAGAGCTGTTTCAGATAATGTTGATGAGTTTAGGAATGAATTGTACTTGTATCAATTTTTTACAATGCAATATACAGTAGAAAAGTAAAAGCAACATTTCAATGTAGCATAAGTTTTCGAGGAGAAATAATCATTATGCGACGATTTGTTTATTTCATTGTCCAGATGGCAGACAGGAATGAGGTCATTGAGGAATTGCTGAACGGTGCGAACAAAATACAGGGAGAATTGTTTGGACTAAATAATAATCAAATCATCATTATAGCAACAACAGTAAATAAAATCTAAAACTAAGATCAGATGTTGTAAAAAAAAAAAAAGTAAGAATATTATTTTATTTAGGAAGTTATATTACAACTGATGGTCTTAGCAAGAAATATCTCAAAAGCAGAATAGCTTCAGTGAAAAGATCCTTCATGGAACTGATAAGTCCCAAAAATTCTCCTAGAGATTTTTCTATAACTGTATGCACGGAGTACAGGAATTATGGAATGAAGCTCGAACTTTAGGAATACCAGAGAAAGGGGAAGATTGAAGCGTTTGAAATAAGGTGTTATAAAATAATGTTAAAAAAAATCAACAAATAAAGTACGAAATGGATTTAAAAAAAGGAGCGAAATAAGAAGTTACTAACAGAATCTAATAGAAAGAGGAGACACGCTTGTGCGTTAAATTTCAAGACCTAAGGGGTGGTTAATTTGTTAGGGGACGAAACAGTAGAAGCAAGAAACTGTAGAGGAAGACAGAGATGAGAATATCTGAAGCAGGTAACTGAGAATGTAGGTTGTAAGGGTATATTGAGATTTAATAATTAGCTCAAGATGGGAGAGATGGTGGATATCCTGAATCCATATTGAAGTTTCAACAATTCTGAAGAATTTGTATGTTATTAATTATAGTAGAGCGTCGATAATCCGAACTAATTGGGAGCGAGAGTGGTTCGGACTATCGATTTGTTCGGATTATCGATTTGTGTAGTTTCGCTTTGTATAGCTTTTTATATTGCCTTTAAATACCATACCCCTAGCAAAACAATTTTCATGCTTCAGGCTGCTTCATTTGGAGGCATTTTTACTTCATTTTAGAATATGAATACGATGCCGTTATAAGTGTATAATGTTGGTACAAGATATTAAATTCAACACAGCAGATCAATAAAAAAGGACGCTGGTTTCAGTAAAAAAATTCAAAACTACCGGCGTATTGAAAGAATTGTTGTTGCGTCGCATTTGCAATAAACATTCAGCATCAAACCCAGTGTCCGGTTGGTTACGAGTAACTAACGAAAGGTGTACGGATTAAGCTAATTATACCTAGTTCTTTGTTAGTGGAATTCCAGAGCAAAATAAGAGCAGAGGTGTACTATAAATAGAAAAATGTTGACGCTTCTCTAAAACAGTACACAATTAGTAAAAAATAATAATAATTGAAAAATAGTTCGGATAATTGACGTTTCGGTTTATTGAAGTTCGGATCATCAACACTCTACTGTAATAAGACATTGAGAACAATACACAATACATCATAGCTTTTATTTCAATGAGACGCATTTAAAATTTGGTGAGAGTGAATTCTAGCTTGTTCATTCATACAACTCAATTAATTCCATCGCGAAGAAGGACAAATACATTAAAGCATATTGCTCGTTTGCTGCAACAGTGACATAACTCAAAAACGTCAATTTTACATGAAGACCGATTCAAATGTTTCACGTGTAATAACTTTACGCATTCACTAGAAAATAACTTATCTGCAAGTTTTATTGAAATAATACAATATAAAAGAAGGGAAAATGTATAGTATGAGCTGTAGTATATATGAAAATAGTCCATCCTAAGATTATAACTCAAGACAGTTATTTTTTTAGTTATGTCAATGTTGCAGCAAATAAGCGATATGACTTTTTGCATCGCTAAGGTTTACACACAGAGCATAGCCCAACTTGCTCCTCTATGTTTCTTTTTATTCGGTCGTACCAGCAATATAGAACGACCTTGAAAGGTGTGATAAAATGTGATGAAAAAAATTTCTTCAAATTGACACCTTCCATTCTTCGGATAACATACGCTAAGAGGTCACAGCTAAGTGCTTAAAAAGCAGCAGCGCCAAACAGAAACAGAGAACGACCAAGGGGATTATTCTACATTCAATACCTTACGTAATGTCTCTACCAGATACATTGGATTATAGCTAAAAATTGCGTGTTTTTAACTCTTGATCGCAGTACTAATTATTTCTCAAAATATTCAAAAGCTCACTAATGGATGAAAAAGAAATAAAGCCGGCTTCATCCGATTCCTCAGGTAATTTAGAAGTTAAAAATGTCTGAACTGCAATGAACAACTGCAAGTTATGACACTATGCATAAGACGACAATGCGACACATAATGATTCCTCAGTTCCCACTAAAATCAAATCATCGTGTTTGGAATTGTCTCCTTGTTTGTCCGATGTAAACTGCATCACAATTTTGGCATGTCAGCTGGTATACACCAGAGTTAGAGAATTTATTTGTTTGTGCTTGAGTTCGATTTGTTTTTACATCGGACAAACAAGGAGACAATTCCAAACACGATATAAGGAACACTTGAGAGCATTGAAGTATAGTAATCATTCAACTTTTGCCGAACATCTCTTAGAAAATAACCATATGCCCACTAACATAAATACAGCCATGAGAATCCTAACAAAAAACCACACGAAACACAATATTCTAACCCTTCAAGAAAATTATCAAATTCAGAAAGCAATAGTCTCAGGAAAAAACGTACTCAATGATCATATAAACTTAAGCAACCAAACTTTATTCAAGCTAATAAACACCGAAATTGACACATAACAGCATTAAACACTCAAATTTCACCACAACAGTAATTTAACACCACATTTCATTTCCCCCATCCACAAGACATACACATTTTGGCTAAAACAAAGCAATACACACACACAAAATGTAAGTACGAAATTTCAAATTCTCCGCTCACGCCACTTCCGACAGAGCACCGCCGGAAAACAGCTGAACAACAACAGCGCACACACAAAACTAAAGTTTGACAATGTCGTTGGAAAAAACTGTGCTTCAAAGTGTTTTCATAAAAGACCAATTTTGTACAAAATATGTAAATATGCACAATAGTGTAAACAACATGCTGGTTGAGGGCACAGGCGACCAACAACCACACCTTAAAATAGAAATGTAAAATGTAAGTGATAATATGAATCTACCTCATTACATCCATTTAAACAAGACGTTCTGCTTGCTAATTTAAAAACAGATATGTAAAAATATAAGTCATCTTTACGCTTCCTATAAATAAGAAACATCTCGTTATATGTAAAAATAAAACCATTATGTAAAATATCACAAATTACAGAAAACGTTGTACGCTGATGATGCCTCGACGAGAGGCGAAACGCGTCCGTCAAATAAATATTATCCAAAACAGTTGTACTGGCGTAATTATTAAAGAATAATTATTAATTTAACAAACAACTGTGGAAAAGATGGCCTACAATAATCACATATGAAATTAGATTGTTTGCAGATAACATAATGCTGTATAAAAGGATCAAAACGATAGAGGACTGTAACCAGTTGCAGGGTGATCTGGACAGAATATCTAGTTGGGTTGGTAAACATGGGATGAAGATAAATGCAAAGAAGAGTCAGCTTATTAGACACACAAATAAAAAACAAAAGGTTAATTATGAATATAAGGTGGGGAAAGAATTGCTTGTTGAAGACTTGAAATATAAATAGCTTGGCATTACTTTTGATAACAAGCTTAACTGGGCAGGACACATTGGACAGGGAATAGGAAAAGGTTTAAAAAATCTACACTGGAGAGAGTGATGAGGGGATGCACGAGAGAAGTAAAGGAATTGGATTACAAAACTTTGGTCAGACCATTGCTCGAATATAGTAGTGTAGAATGGGACCCACATTTTACGTATCAAATACAGGAGTAGGAGAGGGTGCAAAAAAGGGCTGCTAGATTTGTTTCTGGAAATTATCGCAGAATGCAATCAGTGACGGATATGATAAAGGAGCTGGAATTGGATTCATTGCAAGACAGGAGGAGGATGAGGAGGGTCATGGGAGTGTACAGGGCATATACTGGCGATGAGACATGGAAAAATATTGCAATAGGTACGAAAAGTAGTGCATGGAAGGGAAAAGATTACCATGACCACAAGCTGGCACTTGATTTCAGGCACAAGGGTGTGGGAAGATTCTGTTTTTTAGGTAAGGGTGTCAGGGATTGGAATGAGTTACCAAGTGAAATTATGAATAATTTACCAAAAACATTGAAAGAATTTAAAGTTAAAATTTGTAGATGACAAATGTAGGTGGGTGCAGGATAGGAGGAAGATGGGGGCGTAGGGAAATTGCCATCTGAGCCTGTGCTCCACTTCAATTAAATTAAATTTTAAAAAATCCAAGGTTATTCATTGCTTTTTGGTGTTTCGCCAGAAATAACTTTCGTAGTTAGCCTTTAATTCTGATTTATTCACAGCATTATTTCCCCATTGTTGTGTCTCGCCCGTAAAGCACCGCCAACATAAACTTCTAAGCTGTCGGCACTTCATCTCGAATGCTTATCTGATGCTCTACCGTGGTATTAACAGCAGCGTTTTATGTATATCGGCAGCCGTTATCTCCTATTTTCTTTGTGTGCGGACGATAAGGAACGTAAATGGCCGTGAATGGCTATCTGTAATCTGGAGCTGTATCGGGCCGATATCGCACGGCCCTGATTTACATACAGCCCTGCCGACGCCCTGAGAACAACACGGGCTACCGAACCGGCTACCAAAGTGCAATATCAGTCCAGCGAGATAAAGTCTGCTGTGGCGTAAGTGCGTCTTACTCGTCGTCAGAGTGGCACCGTGGACGATAACTGTGATATTTCTGTGTTAACATGTTCTGTAAAACACCTCGGTAATCAGAGCATGTATACGGACTGACGCGAACCGAGAATACGTTACTCAAACAGAAAGCTGATACACAGGTATGGTTCAACTTGTAGGTAATAGTTCTTAGAGGAAAGCAGAGCTACAAACATGATTATTGCTAGAAACAGGAAGATTTATAATAAGTTGAAATAAGCTCGAAGTAAACTATTCATTAAATTCGTGTAAACAGAAAGAACACAGAAAAGATAAATGACGGGGAAACCACTGCAAAATTTTTAGGTAAAAGATGTTCATTATTTGGATAGAGAGATCAAACTTATAAAAGATTTAGTAGTTTACGCAGATGTGTTAATGTTATCAATTGCTACACGTGATTTACTCTGTGTTCAATCCATACTCTCAACGTTTCGATCGATTTTTTTTTATTGATTTTTTTTAACTGCTTTACGTCTCTTTTTAACATCGAGGTCTTTAGAGACGGGAAAGGATGGGGGGGGGGGCAAGGATGGGGTGCAAGGAATAGGAAGGAATTCGGCCATGGCCTTTTTGAATGACGCATCCCGGCATTTGCCTGGAGTGATTTGGGAAAACCATGGAAAACCCAAATCTGGATGCCCGGACGCGGATTCGAACCGCCGTCCTCCCGAATGCGAGGCGAGAACGCTAACCGTTACACCGCCCCGCTCGGTGTTTCGATCGAGGCCTTCACTCTTCTTCAGAAGTAAAGCCATCTGTATAGTCTATTAGAATCTAATAGAAAGGTGTATGGATTTGACTCGTAAATTTGCAAAGCAATTGATAACAAGACAGAACAACAAGAAAATACGTTTATTACAATAATTATATTTCCTGTAAAATCCTATTTAGATAATATAATCTCGGTGTCAAATAGACGTAAAGAAAGTGACTAGAACGTTGCTAAAGAATGGCTTTACAGAAGAAACCAGAAACCTATTGCTGATTGAATTAAATATGTTTGTTATCCTTCTTAGAAGAAACAACCGAACACGTTTTGAAGCAGTGTACCTTGATAAATTTTTAACCCTCGCAAACACTTTAAAATTCTGATGGGATGGAATGAATGCTATCTATATGCAGACCGTGAAAGTATATAAGGTAACTAGCTGACCCGGTCACGCGTTGCTGTGACTTACTAATTATAGTACGTTGGATTAATGTTATTCTAAACTTCCTCAAGTAGTCAAATTAATATTCACTAATAAAGACAAAAACATTGTAGTCGATTTGGAAATTCAAATGTAATGGGTAAAGAGTTACGGAGAGTTGAAATTAAGGACAAACAATCATAAAAAATTTTAATTTACATTTCATTACAAATTACTTAATTAAAATTATATAAAAATTGATATTTATATAAAAATATTTTTTATTTATTTATATAAATTGAAATTTCAGTTATATCTTCAGTCATTCTGTTTTTATATTTTTCCCACAAACTCGAAGATTGTGTTGGATAACATGCTGTCAAAATAATTGCAAACAGTTTGACGAATACTATTCGGCGTGGCTGTCAACGCTGCATCAGCAAGTATCAGGTCAAAATAATTGTCGTCTACCAGCAGCTGCAACTCGCGACATGCATCTTGACATGTATTAAACACTCGACATGTATTGAACACTCGACCATTAACTGTTCGTAAACATTTGAAAGAAGCTGGTCCAGGAACATTCACCAATAACAAACGCTGAAAGAAACATTCACGTTGTTTTGGATGCAAAGTCTTTGCTTTGAATATGCCTGCGATCGAAGGATGTGGTTCTCCTTGTTTACGTGGCTACCATTTTTTACCTAATTTGTTCCATGAAAAATAGCTTGGAACCTCGGTATATAATAATCTTTTTGCGAATTGGCGGAACACATCAGATTTTTGACATAATGTGAAAAATTCAGTTTGTGGTTTGTCGTTTTTGGTGGCTCAAGTATTCTTTGGAAAATATTTTCTTCGGTGAAATATACACGTTGATCGTTTTCAAGATGTATTGCAAGATGCTTGATGGAAGGGTCTCTTTCATGGACGCGAAAACTAAAAATATGCCAGATAGCTTCGTTGCTGCTGATGTATCTACCTATTTGGTATCGTGTTATTTCGTCATTTTTATTTACTTTCTGAACTTCAAATACGGCCAAATCACTGCCTTTATTAACATATTTACAAACGTACTTAATGGATTTTACAGAACTGCAAAACTCGACGTTAATATGAGCCTTATACGTTTTTAAAAGCAATGGTGAGTATGGTACGACCCACTGATTGTCAATTTCAACTTGGTTTCTAGAATTTGACATCCGCATTGTAAATGTTTGGCCACCATTCTCAGCGTTTTCTGCGGCGAAACAACGGATAACCATCGATATCCATAATAGTATCATTCGTATATTCCTTTGGAAAACGTTTCTTACATTTTCCACCTTCCATGCATGGCGATGTCATGTTAAAAGCACCGCACGGTCCGTGGATCGAGTGACTGGTAACAATATCAAACAATTCTTGATCAATTAATGGGTCCGGAATTTCGGCTGAAATTATTTGATCAATTTCTTCTGGACGGCTTTTAACTTCAAGTCAAATCAAAATGTGAGAATGAGGCAAACCTCGTTTTTTCCACTCAGTCAAATACAGATAGCAACGTATGTTACCGAAAACTGAATGTTTTACGATTAAATCAATCAATGATTTTAATTTTTGTTTGAACACATGTGCCGTGACATCATGACGATGCATTGATTGATGGCCTGGTAATAGCAAAGTTTGTATTTCCTCCCAATTCGGATTACATGTAAATGTAATAAACAAATCTGGACGACCATAATGACGTACGTAAGTCATCGCATCTTGTATATATTCCTGCATGTTCCGTGAACTGCCGATGTAGCTTGAAGGTAAAATAAATGCATTACCGATATCATTGGCGTTAAAATTTTCATAAATATTGCCGATAACAATATCTCGTAAGAGGATGTATTCCTCCGATCGTAATTTAACCTGGTTGTATCGAATAAATCTGAAATGCTTTTTTTCAACCTTGGCGTACATATCCACGACGTATTGAAGGCACAGTTGACGATATCGAAGGATATAGTTATCCTAATTACGTCTAATCATCAATCGGGGGGCGTAGTACATCACTGAAGTAACTTTTCACCGGCCTCGGTAGCGTAGGGGCTAGAGTGCTAGCTCCACGTGCCGAAGCCGCCGGTTCGAATCCGGCCACGGGAATGGATGTTTAAGTGTTGTGTGAATTTCCTGTCCGTCCTGTGGCGTCCATACATTGGAAAATACAATATATACTGGATGATGACTTATACACTGAAAAACTACAAAATTACATTGAGCTGGCTGTATGGCCTTCGTTTCCAAATGCTATTAAAAAAAAAAGAAGTAACTTTTTATTTGTTTTATTACCTGAAAAAATAATAAATTAAATAGTAAAAAAAAATGAATAAGAAATCAATATAGTGGGCCCGCTACGTATAATTCGGCCCCTGGTCGGAATACTGCGGTTCTACTGTACTAATAAAATAACGAATTAAATAGTTGAATATTAAATTTACCAGCAACTGGATCACGCTGTTTGATGTTGATGTGATATTCATTCTGCCCTTGCCAGAATATCAGTGGATACTGGAGTGCGTCATACGAATGTTGTAGATCCGAAATTATACTAACAGTTCTATCTTGACGTGTGACTTTAATCAACTGAGTCACCAACCATAAAAACTGCAACTTCATCTACGGTTGGCGCGTTGAATCTGCCAGCGTATTCTCCTGATGGTAATTTGTCAGCTTTGATGACAATTTGATAGTTGTCATTTTTTAATTGTGGCGACACAATTGAATAAGTTGATTATTATTTTCCAAACAATTTTCCAACAATACCACAATTGCTCTCTCTTCAGCTTGTTCGATGAAATTATACTGGCACCTAGTTTTCAAGCGTTCCTCACAATTTCCAATAGATTTGGAGAAACTTCGGGTCATCGTTTGGCATCGGTATCAACGACCCAATCTTATGGTACACTGGCCTTGTATTTTGAATTTAGTTTCAAAATGACGTCCATCAGATGTAAGATCACAAATTTTTGTGCCCCAAAAGACGTCATCTGGAAGCAAGAATTGATTTGCGTGTCTTGCGCAGAAACAATTTCGAATCGTTTGATTCACCAGCAAGAAGGATTGTAAATGTTCTGGCGGATTGGGTAGTGGTAATAATACATCTTTTCCTGATGCACAACACATGCCCGGCTGCTTCATTGCGGAATTTCAACGCCTGATAATACTGGCATTTTTTGCTCACTGCACCGATTGCAGTTTTTGAATGTGCAGAGTAATCAATGGCTGGTGCATATTGGAACGCAAGACGAACAAATGATACACGTGTTAAAGCACGGCTGATTAACTGTCTCTCTCGTTCTCTTTCTCTAAATGTAGCTATGTGCTGTTCTCGTGCCGCTCTTGTTCTCGGATATATTCTGTCACAGACGTTCATCACGCTGTTCTTGAGATTCTTGTATACGATGCTCAGCTGTCCTGATTCTTTGAACTTCCTTACTTGCCGCGATTTGTGTTGCTGATTGATGAGCTCTCTCGTCGTGCGTCTTGCCTCTCTGCTACACGCATTGTCGAGGTTAGATTCTTTGGCGACATTTCACTGAAAATATTTGAATTACAACAAAACGTGCCTTTCTGAAAGCCTTAAAATAAGACACTATAATACAGTGGTGAAACCGGAATTTTTGGGTCCATTGAAAATACAGTTAAATGGAAGTTAAGAACTTAATGAGCAAATATAAAATAACATTGAAAAAAATAACAGAAAAAGAAGAATGATATATTTTTGATACATTTATAGCATGGATGACACCAGGCTTTCAAGAGGTATGGAAAGAAATTTTTTTCGATAGCAGGCTTTGAATATGGCAGGATTCAAGGATAGCGAGGAGTGCAATAATGAAGGAGTACTGGGGAGGAAGAAAGAAAAACCAACAGGAGAGGATTTGAAATTGACACGTGGAGTCTAGCTGACCATAACAAAAAGAAGAAGAAAAATGATAAGTTAGCGAGAAATGCTTGCACTATTCGAATTTATCGTAACGTTTTCTTCAATGTTATATTCATGTGTGTAATTACTTTGTCGTTAGGTATAAAGACACACAAACGATGAAACAACAATACAGTATAATTATAACACAATTCACAGCACAATTAAAATTGAAGAAACTCGTACATATGGCGTGGAATAGACCGTAGCATAAATAAATAGAAATACAACGCCATCTACTGGATGGTTCGATAAATTAGCACACCGCCATCTGTTAGGAATAAACTGTAGCATAAATAAATTGAAACAGAACGTGATCTACTGGATGATTACCCAACCTATCTAACCAAGTGTTGTATAGATAAGTTAACACATCGCCATGTGTTAGAAACTTGTGGAACTATAATAATAATTACGTGTGGTCGTAATGACCTGGTGACATGGTTTCTACTGGCTGGGCATTCGGCCCCTGTCGTAGCCGCCTTTACCTAGCCCGCCCATCCTGCCTGGTACAGGGGACCTACATTTTAACGTCGAATCCGAACCACAGTACCGTCCTGGCGTATTTCATCTCGTACAGCATGCTGCGCCGTGGGTTGATGCCGGGTTAAGTGTCTATAAAAATCCTCGCCGAGACAGGGACTCGAACCGGGGACCCTTCCATCTCCAGTCAGACGGGCTAACCACTTAGCCAGCAGACCGCTTAGCCTTGATCGCTTACAAATAATTACAAACCATTGTCCTATGACAAACATTTAATGAACATTTATTTCGCAAATAATAAATATTGAGGTCTATAATCCAGATAAAAACTATCCTATCTTTTAAGTTGGACTAAATCACACACATTAAGCCAAATTTCATCTAAATTGGTTATGTAGTTTCGGAGTTCATCCCGGACGAACATCGTGACACGAGATTTTTATATATATAAAGATTGTAATAGTCCCATTGTTACTTCGTGTCTGAGAGCCACTCTAACGGATGACAACGTGTATCCTGAGCAATCATGGCCAAATAAATATTCTACCGCAAGGCATGTCGCTCAGAATATCTTGAAACACGGTTAAAGTAGTTTAGGAATTATTCAATAAACGATCATGTAGACATTAATGGTGTGGTGAATACCTTGGATTGTTTATTAAAAGAATACGGTTCAGATACCCATATTAATAAATAATTGACATATGCACACTAATATTTGTAATGAGCGCAAGGAACTCTTCAGAACGAATCACTATCCTATGCCCTCACTCCGTATACAGGTCGAAGTGATTTGCATTTCGAGCGGCACATAGTCTGATGATTAGCAGTGTTCCACCACCACTCCTACGCGGCGTGCGTAATCGAATATAGAAAAATTAATGCCTGAGTAAACTATCGCAAAAAATGTTTCTTAATCCATAAGCCATGCAAGATGAATATCGAAAGTCTTGCGCAACATGAAATATGATGTGCATTATAGCTGTATAATGGATATGGTATAAGTTACACTATGATTAACATAACCTTTTTCTAAAAATCCAGCAACGACTTTAATAGCATGAACAATGAGAGGAAAGTATTGTTTGAGAGAGTTCTTGTGTGTCACTGTACTAGGTGTGTACAAAAAGAAACCGAACTTCTGCTGTAATTGCTTTATTGCTCATCATACTAACTTTTACACACTTTCCCCTTCAAAGTATTGTCCTTCACTATCAATACACCGTTGCCATCGTTTTTTCAAGTTTTGGTACGCCTCCTGCAATGTAATTTCTCCGATGGCGCGCAGTTCTCTCGTCGTATTGTCTAAAATTCTTCTATGGTCTGGAAACGACGTCCTTTCAAAATGTTTTTCAGTTTCGGGAAGAGAAAAAAGTCTGACGGAGCCAAGTCTGGAGAATAGGGTGGCTGAGGCACAGCTGGAGTGCAATGTTTTGCCAGATAATTCGTGACAAACAACGATGCGTGAGCGGGTACGTTGTCATGGTGCAACATCCACGACTGATTCTCCCACAGTTAAGGCCTTTTCCTACGCACAGCATCTCTCAATCGTGTCAGAATTTTCTGGTAGACTTTCTTGTTTACCGCTTGACCACGAGGTACAAATCCATGGTGCACAACTCCTTTGCAATAAAAAAACACGACCATCATCACCTTGATGTTCGACCGACTCATCCGCGCTTTCTTTGGTCGAGGAGATCCTTTCCCCACCCATTCTGAAGACTGGCTCGTCGTTTCCACATCGTACCCATAAACCCATGTTTCATCGCCTGTAATGATGTTCTTATGGAAGTTTTGATCCTCATTTGCATTTTCAAGCAACTCCTTAGAGGTCCTAGCTCGATTCTCCTTCTGCTCGTCCGTCAACAAGCGCAGCACCAGTTTTGCACTGACACGATGCATTCCAAGTTTTTCTCTCAGGATGTGATTGAAAGAGCCTACACTTATGCCAACTTCTTAAGCAACCTCACGGACAGTCAAACGGCGATTTTCACGAATCACGGTGTGAACCCTCTCAACATGGTGGTCGTCTGTTGATGTGGAGGGTCGACCAGATTTTGGATTGTCGATAACCGAACTCTTGTTCTCCTTAAAGCGCTTAAACAATTCATAGCACTGTGTTCGGCTCATGCAGTCGTCCCCGTATGCTTGTTTAAGCATTTGAAGTGTCTCGGTAAAAGTTTTCCCAAGTTTAACACAAAAGTTCACACAGACGCGTTGCTCCTCTAATTCGTATGTTCAGTGGAACTTCCGCTGCTCGAATTGTAGATTTGGTAGGCATTTTTTAAGAGCCTAAATGCGGCCCTGGCTTGACCAAAGTTTACGCATTACGGTTTATTTGCTTTTTAAGTATTTTACTGACCACTTTTGTTAATGGTCTTTGTTCATGTTCGTTGTACGTGATTTATTATGTTATTTTAAGTGGACATCAGAACAAATATGTTACTGAATCAACTATTCTGGCAGTTCGTTTCTTCAGAGTTGCTCTACTGTTTAATAATATGGAATGTATATTAAGTTTTCTGGCAGTTACAGATACTATGACCAATGATTACCTTAGTGTTTGCCCAGTCTCAATAATAATATATAAAAAAAACAACGTGATGGTTTTGGAGCAAACAGGATTTTTTTTTTTTTTTTTTCATTTTACAGAGTGAACGTTAATGGTCAAATACAAGTCAAGTTTGTATTTAAGCAATTATGTGATTGTGCTACCGTCCCTGTTCGTGTTTAATACCTACCTCTATAAATGCTTCTGAATTCCTCAAGCTGAAAGATTTTATTCACCCTGAAACACAGGTGAAGTTTATATTTGGTCAAATCAGGTCAACCTGTCATAATCTTTCATCCTGTAAACTGGAACTACTCTAGACCCGTGACGATAAGCAAAAAATGGTCAAGGGCTTACACTAGTAATTAAATAAATCGTTATGGAATGTGTTGACTGAGAGCACAGGAAGCGTTCTAGCATTACATAATCTGAAGTTATGATGTGGTAAAAATAACCCAATATAGTGACAAGCTCAATTGCCCAGTGCGTGAAACAAATTCTTTGGTCAACTGTTCCCCGAGTCGTAAGGTTTTCAACGCCGTCGTGTACACGTGAACGTCAAAACGGATCAGCCGTAGATTCTCTGAGTTACACACAATTTTCCTGATTGAAGGGAAAAGTCCAGCACAATCCCATCAAGCAATTGTAGAGGAGAGAGGGAACTGCAGAGGCTCGCATTCATTACCTCAAATCAATCCTCTAGATTCACGAGTTGCTTACTGTTAGCTTGATCTTTACTTGTATAATTTCGTAGAGCTGCCAGCATTCATGAACAAGTTTTTTTATCCGTACTGTGACTACGGAACTATTATGAGGCTGCAGCATTGCAGAATAGTATCTTGAAAAGTAATCCTTCAGGCCCAAAGGATCCTGCAAAGATTGGGTATTGAATTGAATTCACTACGAAAGCTAATTGTTTGATAAAATCTTTTTTTAAAATTCAGTAAGAGCTGATTTTTAAATGGAATTCATTATTCCCTTTCAAAATGTATCAATAAATTAAAGCATTTGTACGACATCTCTATGGTCCCATTCATGAAAATCTCTTTCGAATGATATATCTGATTTGTTCGGGGGGGGGGGGGGGAGGAGGGGGAATGTGCACTGAAGAATTAAAGTTGTTAAAAAGTGCTAAATTATTTTTGCGAAAACTGTAAATTCCAGAAATATCGCTGTAGTTGTCTTCTAATATTTCAGAGGTTGTGTATCGCTGTTAATCATAAAAAATTGGAATTTCTGAAATAAAGGGAGAGTTTCATTTTTGTGGTTTTTCGAATAAAAAGCATGTTTAAATTAAGGAATTAAAATAACCCAGATGTTTTCAGAGTCGGCGGGTTGCTCGCTCTCATTTGATGTTCAGATTATTTACAACAATCTTCCTTGAATTTCCCCCCCATCCCTCCTATAATTTTCAACTTCATATTTTTTTTTTTTAATTACGTTACATTACAATAGCATTAATAGTAGTAAGCGCTAAAGTAATGGGCAATTACAAATTTTTAAGTAAAAGAAGTCAAGAGGCTATGGCATACAAGGAGCAGACAAAAAAAAAGTGTGTTCACACAAAGGTTCTGGAGGTAAGAAACAGTTAAAAGGCCGAAATTGCTTTATTGCCTTCAATCGTATTGTCCGTTATACGCTACCCTACGGAGAAATCTTGATCGGAAACGTTTCTCAATTGCAGCAAACCTACCAAACCTCATGATTTACAGGGAGGATAAAGAGAGTATGTCGTCTCAAGTTGCTCACGTGCATTTCGTTTTGTGTTTCGTGGTAGCGCCGTCCAATCACCGTCCATTGACAGTCGGATCCTCTGAGCCGGGGTCACGTGGAATTATCGTCGAGGTCGCCCATCGTTTGTTCGTCCCGCCCGGTGACAGTAGCTGCTTTATTGCTCGTGTTTGATTAATGCCGACCTTCCTGTACTTAGGAGCACATTACGCGACGTGAGCTGGCAAATTCACGGTTTCCGTTACAGTAATTCTCTTCGACCTACCAGTACTTGTCGAATATTAGGTCGTATTTGAAGAGATTCTTTGAAGTACTCGGTTTATATTTAATTCATATGCATTATACCTTCATAATTCCATCCAAGGGTATTTTTTTAACTTGATAGGGACTAACTATGGTTATTAGGAATCAATTGTTGATCATCTAATAGAAAGATATTGTTGCTTTTTTATGTATGGTCTTATGGAGAAAATATACTTCATATGTGGTTGACATATTCCAACAAAAACACCCCGGAAATCTAAAAAGAAAAAAGAAAAAATGGAGACAAGGCTTTAACATTGCACTTCGAAAACTCAATAGAAAAAATAAAACAAAAACTCACTCGGATAGAAACAATACCATAATTTAGGCAGTCATTTTTTATGGCTTTATGCCTCGTCTACGTCGAGTTCATTAGAGGCGGGAAAGAAATGCGAGGAAGGAACGGAAGAAATTCGGCGATATCCTTTTTGTAGGAATCATGAGTGATTTGTAGAAACAATGAAAAATCGAAATCTCGATGCCCGGACGGAATTCGAATCTGAATGCAGTGCCAGAGCGATATTGCTCACCCACCAGTCTCGCTAGGCAATTACAGACTTGCAGGCAATATACATAGTAGAGGAAGGCAGACAGTTCGAAATCAGATACAAAGAACGCATAAGAGCCCTGAAGTACAGCAACATTTCCATATTCACCAATCATAGGAAATTTTCACTCATCGGTGATAATAAACATAGATGTGAAAATGTTCACCGTTAATAATGTCGGACAACATTTACACCCTGTAGGAAAAATACTACATACAGAAAGCAATAAACAATGACAAACAGGCACTAAATGCTCGAAGAAAAGAAGCCAAGGCAACTTCAATGAAACTATAAGGATACTAACCCAACAGACGCAGAAGAACAACAAACACAAATACAAAACTACACCAAACAGACCGTTCCTTCCACATATAACATCAGCAACAGATACACTCAAACAGGTTGTTCATTATATAACAATGTCGTCATAACGGCAACTGACTTATAATTTCTTTTTCCGTATATTGGGAAATTATCTTTTTAATCAAAATTGTTTCACATTATTCAATTACATTTCTCTATCCAATTTTGACAGCAATTTATGATTTCTCGTTATTTTAAAATAACGTATATTCGTCCTACCTGTGAATATGGACAAACCGATCTTGTTTTTCTTTTATATAGCTAGTTGTGTCAATTGTTTTATTTTATGTTTTTTTTTATTTTTTGTACTTACATGTATCATTCCAAATTAGATTTTTTGTTTCGTATGAAATATTCCGCTTAATATTAAGAGAAATCTATGACAGTACGAATCATTAATTTTCTGCTAATTTAACGTTTGGGTGATGCAAATAAGAAAACTGGAACATTCAACTGGATCATTTCTTGCCCTTAAATGTCTTTATTTTATTAATCATCCAAACTCAAAATTTGTAACCAGCGCTGGAACAAATAGGTTAGTAGTGTAATAGTCCAGAATCTCAATTTGTAAGTTTTGAATTTATTTCTTTTTCTTCGCGTTTTATCTGTTTTTAAAACAGTAGCAATGTTGCAGCTTTTGCGTTTTTTTTATTATTATTATTGCGGAGGTGACTCACAAAGCAGCGGGAGAGTTTAACAAGCCACTCCACTTTCATTATAGCGCCGAGATTATGAGAACGAATGACAAGTCGATTTTAAAGCGTTTGAGTACCTCTTGAAGGAAGCATCATTAATTTTAAAAAGCTATTTTAATTTAAATGTTTTATTGAAAAGTTTCTAGGTGAAATTTTTGTAATTGCTGATGTTTAAATCAGTAGTAGATCTCCAACACTAGTGCTTACAAATATTTTCCTATCCCTAATTAATGACACCTAATATAAAGAGAAATAACAATTCCTACTTTAATGAGCAGATTTTTATTAGTGGTCTGAGGATATTATAGTTCTGTTGGGAAAGATAAGTCGGACGATAGTTAGACAGCGCAACCTGCACCCAAAAGGCATTTATCCCCCAGGCGAATACTGCGAACATCTGCACTTCTAACCTCAGAAGTACATATTTCACAAATAGAATATCGCAATACGCATCACTGAAATGTTAACACTGTCTACGTATTTGGTTGGTGAACTTGGGTTATATCTTCATTAAGGTCCAATTAAATTTCACAAGTACTTAATCTGTATTTATTTTTCTCATCACTCAGATCACAGACCAGTTATTGTTAGAATTGTTTTCTTCATGTTTTACTCAGTAACCGTTTCAGTAAAAAATAAATTGGCTACTTTAGTTTCATGGATCATTATACTTATCATTACCATCACACTGGACAGTGGAAAGATGGGGTTTACTTAGTACCCACGTAATAAGGTACACAAGAAAATCGAATCTCGTGTTTTCAGTCACGGTGAGTGTAAGTGGCTGAACATCATTTAGTAATCATTTCTGGCTGAGTAGGTACTTGGTTAGCAGATACTTGCGACTTCCCTGTTTTGTAAGATACGTTCAGAGCGGAGTTACTTTAAACATACGAAGAAATACAAGAATACACTAATTTTTGCACTGTTTACACTTCATTCTTTGTGGATCAAGGTTAATTAGGAATTAAAATATTAAATTGACAATCTGTTTTCGTGTAACTTTTCTTTATTTATTATTCATAGGTGTTATTCAGAATCTGTGAAAGATTGTGGTAAATTCTGAACCACTTTTGGAACAAGCAAGTGGTTTCATTTCAGAATAACCGTGGCAATCTAAATTCCAGGTCGGCGCCCCCGTATATTAGTTCTTTCTTTATTTAAAGGTATATTAGGCTGACAAGATAATGGCTGTCAAGTCCTCTCTTACAACTTACCAGATGTTAATAAAACATAACTTACACTTTTCAAAAATCAACAGTATACAACAGTTATTTCTCATTTTACTTAAATTAAGTCAATAACTGTAATACTGAATAAAATCTTAGTATTATCCATGTTTAACTGGTAAATCAGCAAGGAAGATGTATAAACCAATGATAGAAGGTTTAAGAAGGAAAGGGTACAAACTAAATACTAATGAAGGCTGGAGAAACATGTGGAAAAAGGCACTTTCTAATACAAGTCAAGGCAGAATAAATATGTGAAAACGGTATAAATTGATACAATTGTTTCCAAGAATAAATTATACTAAGAAGAAGACGTTGCTCAACTAGTGTTGGAACAATCGATGCTTTCTCAAAACGTATTTCAATGGGTTAATTACTTAGTTCTGATTTTCAGGGGAAGATCATTCCACAATCTAGCCTCTGAAATGGAGGAGTAATTGGCAAGGGTTTCAGAGCTATGGGAGGAGATGGTTAATACATTTGAACTCAGAGATCTGGTGTTCATATTTTGTCCTAAGTATATGATGTTGGAATAAAGGCAGGTGGTAGTTTTCAGATGCATGAGGTACTGAAGGAGACATATAATGTTGAATCCAGTATAAGCGACCATATAAAGGAGAGACATGGTCGTACAGTTGCAGATGAACCTTACACATGAGTTCATAACGAGTTCAAGTTTTCTTATATGTGCCGAGCTTAAATTTTGCCGAGCAAAGTCGCAGCAATCGTGTTGGGTGAGCATAAGCGTCAGCACCAGTTGTTTTCTCAAATGGCTGGGAAAAATCTTCTTAGAATTATACGTAGGGCACAAATGACCTCGCTGTCGACGCGCCCTAGAGCCACAAAAACAACAACAACATACATTCATACAGAGCACGAAGTGAAGAGAAGGCTTTGCTGTCTGAGACATTCTCAGACGAGTTTAACTCACTGTCCACTAGGATTCCCAGATAGGGTTGCCAACCGTCCGGTTTTCGGTCGGACTGTTCTAACGCGATTTGTCCGTGTCCGGTTCGCTACACGCGGCCGGACGCAAAATGTCCGGTTATTAAAAAATTTAAAAAAATATGGAAATAAATTAGTTCGTCTTGCTCGTTATTCCCCTCTCGATGAACGTAATTCAACTGCTTCTCGCTTTGTTCAAAATTTGACAACAGTTGGTCGCATATCTGACTGTCGGAAGCTATTGGTTTACTGCCTGTTACCTACCCGGCACGTTACATAATGAGTTTTGCCGAAGAAAGTGCGGAAACGTTATTGTTGTTTCGGGGAGAAGTGGCTGTCAAATGACGAACTTAAAATGTAGCTACGTAAAGAAAATGATTCCGCCGCATATTATCAACTGTGTAAAATTTGTCGGTATAAAAGAAGTGAAACGTCATGCGAGTGCAGAAGGACATGAGAGGAAAGCCAAATTTACATCGAAAACTGCAGTTTTAATCAATTTTTTTAAATGTATTAGCACCTCACGTTTTATCTCTAATAATACAGGAAATTGCAAATACACCTTTTTCGATTGCTTGCGACGTATCTAATAAAGGTAACTGTAAATTATTTCCCGTAACAATTCCTTGTTTTTTCCACAAAGAATTAATTAATCGAACTGCTCTCAGAGGCTTCTATGAAGATTTTTTTGATAATGGATTTTTTCCACTTAATTAGACACACCACAGGACGGACATGACATTCACAGACACTACACTTAAACACCCATGCCCACGGCCGGATTCGAACCGGCGACCTTCGGCACGCGATTCGGTTCGACTTTGGAGAAAAATCATCGTATAAAACATGTTCGTCATTGTAATTGGAAGAATCATTCAAATTTGAAAATCTAACTAGGATCGCAAACATAATGAACTTAGACTTTGATGGCGACTAACTTTTTCCGAAATTTCCGTGTTAAACGATGTTCATCCATCTTTGAAACAGAAGCAGCTAAAAACGTTGAACGAATCGAGTACTAGTACAACAATCTGGATTATGCGCTAACATTTGGTCAACTTTTTTCTCTCAAGTTTAAACACCGTATTTATTAAAAATAGTTCAACACGAATATGCTGTTCCAGTTTGTGGAACGTGTTCAGAGTTATGAAAACTGTATGGTCTAATCAAAGGAACCGACTAAAAGTGCAAATGATCAATCCGAACTTCTTGTACATCTCAATTATAGGATGACTTGCACTGAATTTTGTGATTTCATGAAGATTGATTCAGGAGGGAAAAAACTTTTGAAAATTGTAAAGTCTGAATGTTTTAAAAATATGCAAGAATAAGTTATTTTATTGCATTATTAATTGTATTAATTTTTTGTGATTGTTATTCCAAACAATATTCCCCCCCCCCCCTCTGCCGTGGGCATTTGTCAGGCCGTTAAGATCTGAAATGTTGGCAACTCTAGTCCCAGATCTTTTACTTTACTGCTATAATTTAATTCTGTTTCCTGAAGGCACTGCATACTCCATATTACTAGTGCCAGATTGTAAAAGAAACAAAAGACTATAATTATGAAATACATCGTTGTCTGTATTGCAGAACCATCTCACTCCTGGTACAAAACAAGCAGACATCTAATTGGTGGAACAAGTACGTAATCTCTGTTACTAGATTACCGCTACAGGAATGGGTAAGTGATCGAACTACCAAGTTATAGCAGAAGAGGATTTGTACGCCATCCAGAAGAAACTCCGTAACTACCAATTACAAAAACCCGCACAACGATTCTTTTTATCAAACAAAACAAACGCAATGGCAGCTGTTTTTCTGGTGCCGTAAATCATGATTACAGCTGTCGATCCCTCTATTTAGAGCGGCTTGGCGCCTTGTAATGAGGAATCGTTCGCACCTCAGGTGTAGCTAGGCCGCATATATAATACCTCCAATAACACACCCGCAACTTAGTATTACAGCGCAATGCTCCGGAATCGAGTAACGTCCGGGTAGAGGCTGTTAACCGTTAAACAATCGGACTCGAATTGGTAGGCAGACCTGGGAGCAAAGATGATACGCAGAGTCTCCAAGCAACGGGAAGATAACATCTCTGCCGTCAGCGGCTAACACGATCGCTGGCGAGCTGTCAGTTTTTCTGAGCCTAATGAATAATGGCAGGAAGTCTGCGTTATAGAAAGATAACGAGTGTTACGCGCCGGCGGAGGGCATTCCTACGATAAACTGTCTGATGCTCCAGGTATAAAAAGACAATCGGAAATACCTGCACGGCCAGTTGTTTTTGTACCAATAATAATCACATCTCTGCACATTCAGTATTTACGCACCTTTCAGTTAGCTTGAGTTAACCGCAATATAGTGCAACATAAACTGATTTGACATTATATTACTGAAATAGAATAAATGCTGATAGGCGAGAAGTCATCTTTACGACTCTGAATCATCTTTTTTCCTTTACAGCTTAAAATTTTATTTTCTTCGATTTACAGAGTAGACTATTCTGTTGAGCAATAAAATAGAGAACGCTTTTGCTTATTCGTATCCAGTATAAACATCGGATTTTCTACTTCGCTTTAGTTGTTTTTTTATATACTACATTTTATTTTTATCCCTTTTTTTCGCAAAGCCTGTGAGTGAATGGTAACGATAGGGCCTGGAGTTTTCAATTTCCGATCCAGAGATCCTGATTTCTTTTTTACATGATTTTTCGAAATCACAACAGGCAATTCTGAGATGGTTGCTACAAAAATTCAAGGTCAAATTCCTTCCCGTTTTTTATTCCCAGTCATTTTACGGCTTCAATGTCCTAGGAGCCAGCGAGTTATTAAGACCTGCAAAAAAAATTTCATTTTAATACTTTGTTTAATCTATAATACGGCCAATATGATAATTATTCATTCATTTGACCCATTTTAACAATTATTTCTATGGTATCGGATCCGGGGGACCTCGGGACACCGACACCTGTTCACAGGCGTCCGGGATTAGGCTGAGAGAACATGTACCCTGTTCGTGACAGAACCCTATTTATATTCGGAATATTTATACGATTGGAGATGTCCTAAAACATAACCATAGTAATTTTTAGACACATCCGTCAGTGGTCCTGTTGCACCAAAAACATTATTCATAAATTCATCTTTAGCCATCTTCTTTTCTATTATTAATTCATTGTTTAGTTTTTTTTTTTTAATATTCGTACCTGCTTTCCGTCTGTTCTCTTCTCACCAAACTCTTTAACCGCCTCAGCTCCCTATTGAAATACGTAGGTTCTGACTTCTCTTTATTTCTGTTTCAGAATAAATAATCAACAATGAATTTTCACCTGTTTTAACAGAAGCTTATACAAAGGAGCATAAAGTCCTTCACAGATTACAAACTATGTAGAGTGCGAACAACTATTTCGGTTGCCCTTTTGGAAGTTTTTTTTTTTGCTGTCATCAGTCTTTCGGCTGGCTTGATGTAATCCTCCATCCCTTCCTATCTTGTGCTAACCTCTTCATCCTACATAGTTGTAAAATTGGAAATAATAACCGAAATATCCACTCCAAAATAATAATAATACTCTTTCTTGTATGATAAACATTTTAATTGTTATAACATCCAATTATGTGAAATTATAAAGAATTATGATATAAATACACAAAATGGTAATCTTCAAATAACTGAAAATAGCAGGACTTGCAAAAAAAAGTGCTTTTCTTTCTTCTTATTATTTATTAGAAAATTTCAACGTCTGCTCCATTGTTGCTTGATGAACGTCCAGCCAAAGCTCAACTTTTCTCTATGTTTACTGCAAAATCTCTTCAGTTAAGTCTAAAAACCGTCAGCTATTTGAATATATTACATATGGCACTAAGTTACATCTTTACTAAGAATCAAACGAATCGCTGCTGTTAGGAAGGGCATGAGTCAACTTCTATAAATTTTATAGGAAAGACAAAAAACTGCCTATATTTCTTCCAAAAACATCAATAAACAAATTATTGACATGTATTGAAAGAGATACACAGAATGGAAAATTTTAGATCTTAAACGTAATTTTTAGTCAAAAATTTAAGAGTTATACAAATTTTAAAATTTTGGACGTTTGGCAGTTAATAGTTATAAAATTGGAAATAATAACCGAAACATCCACTCCAAAATAATAATAATACTTTTTTTATTGAGTGTGATAAACATTTCAATTATTATAACATCAAATTATGTGAAATTATAAAGAATAATGGTATAAATACACAAAACGGTAAGCTTCAAAAAACTGAAAATAACAGGTCTTACAAATATATATACATAATAATAACAAACTCAGGGATTTCCAAAAGGTAGAGTTTGTAAATTAATTCAAAACTACAATTCCTTATTTCAAAGGGGGAAAAATTCTTGGTTAGTCGTCTTCCTCATCGGAGCTAATATGGTGGTCCGTAGCAGTAGCGGATCCAGGGGGGGGGGGCTACGGGGTTGAAGCCCCCCCCCAAAAGCACCAAGGTCACCCCTGATAACTTGGATTTTTGGGGACCTTTTTTTTTTTCCTCTACTGTTTTTATAAGGTAGGCAATCTGAAATAATGAGATTTCTGTCGGCGAATCCCTCCTCCCCCGAGTCAAGCCACCCCAAACCAAATCCTAGCCCCCCCCCCCCAAAACAAAATCCTGCATCCGCCACTGGTCCGTAGTTGTTTTTGGCCACAGTAAAAATCTGTTGTAGAATGCTAGATATTGTTATCCGATGTAGGGGAGACTGTTCAGTCTGCCAGTAAAGGCCCCTGCCAGGCAGACCTCACACACAACGCGCCTGCACGCCGGGATACATATACGACTCCAAACAGGCGCAGAGACATCAAAACAAACCAGGAAAACAAATAGAATCATCTAGAAGCTAAGTGGGACTATTTCTTACAGAGGTCGCCGTACTACCACACAACGGAATTCCTGCGCCAGGCCGCCTATATAAGCGTAGCCGGCCGCTCCACCGCCAGTTCCAGTTCCGCCAGTTCGTTCCAGTTCCTGTTCTAGTTCCAGTTCAGTTCAGTTCCGGCCTGACCGCGGAACCAGCGTATGGACGAAGAGGAAAGTGCTCGCCGCGCTGCCGCGCCAGGCGGGTCGAGAGCCTCAGTGCACTCGGCTTTGCCGGCGGCAGCTACGGCCCCATCGACGACCCGGCTAACGGAAACGGACTTAGACACGGCGACAAACTGTACGGCAGCCACCACTACGACGACCTGGCAACGCGCACCGGACTTGGCCATGGACAAGAGACGGATCTATACTGGAGACGACCACGCAACTCCCATTCAAGAAGAGAACGGCCGCCGACGGATCTGTAAGGATTAATCTGATGACGACCAGGCCTGCCTACGAACCAGCAGATGCTCGTCATCCCAAGAGACGTACTTCTCCGCCCGTAACGGGAAAAAGCAAAGTTACCGAGGAACGAACAGTGCACTAGTGGTACAAAACTCAGCGTGCCTGTTCAGCAACTGTCAAATGCTACAGCTGGCAAGGTGAAGAAGGCAAAGAAAAAGAAGAAGGAGATGACAGCCCATTCGGCTGCAATCTATCCTTTTCAACCAACTTTCACAAAACAATCGAATACTGCAGCCAGCGTGGAAGAAAGACGCAAGAAGAAGCAAGTCAACCAGTCAAACGAAAGAGGGCTTCATCACCCCACGACGTACAGCTAAGCCGCCCCCAGCGTTGGACCCGCAGCTGGTGATGGACACCAGCAATCGCTTCCAACCTCTGGACGACTCGGCGCAGCCAGCAGCGAAAAGATCATCACACATTCCACCGATAGTGGTACAGTTTGAAGATAACTACAAGTCACTGCACGACAGAGTAGACGCCAACACCACGGACCCATTCACCGCCAAAACTGCAGGAGGCGACAAAATTAAATTCACCTTTACTACAGAAGCTGACTATGTAAGAGTAACTGAAATGCTGACGGATGCCAATATTCCATATTACACCTTCCCAACAGGTGCAGCACCACTCCTGAAGGCTGTATTCAGAGGAATTCCTCGGTCATTCCCAACGGCCGAACTCAAGGAAGAACTGATGGAGAAGGGATTCAACATCCAAAGTGTCCATCAGCTCCGCAGACCGGGAACTAACGTAGCAATGCCACTATTCCTAGTGGTACTGACCGGATTGCCCAGAAAACAAATCCATTTTTGAAGTAGACTCTATCAGCCATCTCAAGGTCACAGTAGAGAAACTACGCTCGTCGCCCGGACCAGCACAGTGTTACAACTGCCAAACGTTTGGGCACGTAGCAAAAGAACTGCAAGATGCCACCCGTCTGTGTGAAATGTGCAGGATGCCAACGACTCCAACCAGTGCACGGCACAGAAAGGAAAGGACACAGCAAAATGCTACAATTGCGGCGGCGGCCACGTAGCAAGCTACAAAGGCTGCCCAGCGTACAAAAGAGCACGTGACCGACAGAGGGGCCTCACCACAGGTGACGGTAACCAACGCCGCAAAGAAAACCAGGGGACCAGCCACCAGAACAATCCCAGCCAGGAAAAGGAACACCGAAACCCAGAAGGAAAGGACGCCTCTCAACAGACAATAGAAAAGCAGATCCCTGAAAACCAGAAGAAGAACAGACGCTCACCCAAGAGGACAGATGGACGCACATTTGCTCAAGCCTCTTACAGTAAGGCATCGGACCCAAGTCAGACTGCAATGGTGGAAGAACAACCCAACTCCTCCACATTGGGATCGGACGCAGCAGCACCCGCCAACAAGCCAAGCCCACAAGGTGCAGCGGAAAATCCCACAACCCAGATCCTTGCAAAATTAACGAGTATGATGGAGACGATGATGACGCTGATCACAAGCCTCGTGGCGACCTTAAACCAGCTGCCAACCACCATCCAAGCAGCAGTAACGACAGCAATGGCTACATTCTACAGCTCCAACCAACAACAAAATGGATAGAGCACCACATATTTATACAATCTCGTTCTGCATTTGGAACGCAAACGGAATACATAACCAGGAAATAGAATTCAGGCAGTTCATCAAGGAGCAAGGCGTTGACATCTGCATGGTATCTGAAACCCATCTTAAGCCCGGTATAAGAGTAGCAGTACCCAACTACCACTGCTACAGATACGATCGCCCTACCGCTGGAGGAGGAGTCGCCATTTACATTAGACGTGGCATCCCCCACAACCAGGTGCTACTCCCCACAACGACACAGATTGAAGCCATTGGGGTCGAAATGGCCACCTCAGCTGGCAAACTCACTGTCGTCGCAGTCTACCGACCACCACGACGCCAATTACTTGAAGAAGACATCAAGAAACTAGCCGGCATAAGAGGAAGACTACTGATCGGCGGAGACCTCAACTGCAAGCACACAGACTGGAACAGTCGCGTGTGCAACAACGCCGGGAGACAGCTGAGGAACCTCATCGAGATGTACAACATGAATGTGACGGCACCTGAAGAACCTACCCACTACCCCGCAAACGGAACCCGACCAGACATCCTGGATATATGCATCTCCAGGGGCATAACCGGATACATGGCAGCCAGTACAGTCAACAGATTGTCATCAGATCACTGCCCCGTGCTGGTCGAGGTTTCAACCGGGCCCTGGAAACAGGAGACACAAGAAACCCCAGATTACAGGCGAGCAAACTGGAATGTCTATCGTCAGCTCACTTCAGACGCTTTCTCCAATCACCTCCCGGTCAGTGCGGAAGATGATCTTAAATTCTTCACATCGACAGTGAAGGAAGCAGCGGCAGCAGCAATCCCAATACGTCGACCCAACACCCAAAAATCAAGCCAACTCCCACCACAACTCCTGGCTATGATCCGACATAAAAATCGGATCATGAAGGAGTGGAAACTGACCAGGAATCGCGGCACTAAAACATTGCTAAACAGGCTGCAGAAAGAATTGAAAGTAGCACTTAATGAACATCGAAACAGAGAATGGAGGGCCCGTGTTGCCATGATCAGACTAAATGACAACTCCCCATGGACCCACACAAGATGGTTCACCAAGAAAAAGAAAAGGTTACCACCACTGCACGGCGAGAGAGGCATAGTATACCTGCCGCATGAGAAAGCTAACGCCTTAGCAGACTGCTTTGAGAAGCATTTTGTCGCAGCGGAAGCAGACGATGAAGACGTAATCAATATACGCAGGCGCCTACGAACCTACCAGCAAGCAGCCGCTGCAGACTTAGAACAACAAATTCCAGATATCGACATCAAGGAAGTCAAGAACAGCCTGAAGAATCTACCCCACAAAAAGGCTCCAGGGGTGGACGAAATAAACAACACACTACTGAGACAATTGCCACCAGCGGCCTGCGCTTTTCTAGCCAATATCTTCAATGACATACTGAGGAGTGGAAAATACCCGAGCTGCTGGAAACGAGCAATCGTGGTGGGCGTACACAAATCTGGCAAGAATCCCATATTCCCACAGAACTACAGACCAATAAGTTTGCTGCCTTCAATTAGTAAAGTATTCGAAAGAATACTTTTAAAAAGGATACAACAGCTAATCACCGAAGGTGATCTAATCCCGGATCACCAAATGGGATTCCGTAAGAGCCATAGTACCACACACCAGTTAATGAGGGTAGTCGAAGAAGCCACGAAAGCATTCAACCATCGGAGCCACTGCGGACTCGTGCTACTAGACATCTCAAAAGCTTTCGATTCTGTGTGGCACACAGGACTTTTATTCAAACTATTTGAACTTGGATTTCCGGGCTCTTACGTCAAACTTATAGAATCCTACCTGAGAGGCAGAACCTTCAGGGTACGCGTGGGAACTTCACTCTCAACGTCAAGAAAAATAAACGCCGGGGTCCCACAAGGGTCCGTACTGGGACCGATACTATACTCCCTGTACACATCGGACATACCACTCACCAACAATGTCAAAATAGCCCAGTACGCTGACGACACGGCAGTGTTCACCATCAGCCGCAGTAGAGCGTTGGCTACGAGGCGACTACAAGAAGCCCTGGACAAAATCGAGGCCTGGGCGAGAAGATGGAGGATCACCATCAACTCGGACAAAACTCAGGCCATCTTACTAACCAAGCGTAGAAGACGAAGAGGTGAAGACCAGCCTCAGGTGCAGCTCCAAGGAAAGGTCATCCCATGGAGCAACACTGCGCGATACCTCGGTGTGACGCTCGACAGCAAGCTAACCTGGCGAGCTCACATCGAGGAAACCAGGCGCAAAGCTAGCGCTGCACTACAGCAGCTCTACCCATTACTTAACAGGGACAGCTCCCTGGCGCCGGACGTTGGCGTCATGATTTACTGCAGTCTGGTACGACCCATAATAGAGTACGCATGCCCTGTTTGGGGTTATGCTTGCAACACTCACATCAAAAAACTACAGGTTATTCAGAACCGAGCGCTGAAAAGAGCTCTGCACCTCCCAACGCGGTTTCCAACTGACGATTTACACAATGCAGCCAACATACAGACAGTACAACAACGATTTCGAGAAAGGGCAGTAGCATTTTATAAATCAACGAAAAATTCAGCGAACCCACTCATCAGGCCACTAGGCCAATACACCACCGATATAGATACATACAAAAGACCCCTCACATTAATTCTATAAATAAAATTGCCAAAAATAAGATGCACCAAACGTAAAGACAATTGAACTATCCAAATTCACATGAGGAGAAAATGTCGAAAGACAACACTCTCCAACAAAACAGCCCAAAGAAAAGGGCAACAAATGGCAACGGGCCACCGCCCCACCGCCAGTTCCAGTTCCTGTTCCGGCCTGACCCGGAACCAGCGTATGGACGAAGAGGAAAGCGCTCGCCGCGCTGCTGCGCCAGGCGGGTCGAGTGCCTCAGTGCACTCGGCTTTGCCGGCGGCAGCTACGGCCCCATCGACGACCGGCTAACGGAAACGGACTTAGACACGGCGACAAACTGTACGGCAGCCACACACTACGACGACCTGGCAACGCGCACCGGACTTGGCCATGGACAAGGACGGATCTATACTGGAGACGACCACGCAACTCCCATTCAAGAAGAGAACGGCCCGCCGACGGATCTGTAAGGATTAATCTGATGACGACCAGGCCTGCCTACGAACCAGCAGATGCTCGTCATCCCAAGAGACGTACTTCTCCGCCCGTAACGGGAAAAGCAAAGTTACCGAGGAACGAGCAGTGCACTAGTGGTACAAAACTCAGCGTGCCTGTTCAGCAACTGTCAAATGCTACAGCTGGCAAGGTGAAGAAGGCAAAGAAAAAGAAGAAGGAGATGCCAGCCCATTCGGCTGCAATCTATCCTTTTCAACCAACTTTCACAAACAATCGAATACTGCAGCCAGCGTGGAAGAAAGACGCAAGAAGAAGCAAGTCAACCAGTCAATGAAGAGGGCTTCATCACCCCACGACGTACAGCTAAGCCGCCCCAGCGTTGGACCCGCAGCTGGTGATGGACACAGCCATCGCTTCCAACCTCTGGACGACTCGGCGCAGCCAGCAGCGAAAAGATCATCACACATTCCACCGATAGTGGTACAGTTTGAAGATAACTACAAGTCACTGCACGACAGAGTAGACGCCAACACCACGGACCCATTCACCGCCAAAACTGCAGGAGGCGACAAAATTAAATTCACCTTTACTACAGAAGCTGACTATGTAAGAGTAACTGAAATGCTGACGGATGCCAAATTCCATATTACACTTCCCAACAGGTGCAGCACCACTCCTGAAGGCTGTATTCAGAGGAATCCTCGGTCATTCCCAACGGCCGAACTCAGAAGAACTGATGGAGAAGGGATTCAACATCCAAAGTGTCCATCAGCTCCGCAGACCGGGAACTAACGTAGCAATGCCACTATTCCTAGTGGTACTGCCGGATTGCCCGGAAAACAAATCCATTTTTGAAGTAGACTCTATCAGCATCTCAAGGTCACAGTAGAGAAACTACGCTCGTCGCCCGGACCAGCACAGTGTTACAACTGCCAAACGTTTTGGGCACGTAGCAAAGAACTGCAAGATGCCACCCGTCTGTGTGAAATGTGCAGGATGCCACGACTCCAACCAGTGCACGGCA